>JBAMBE010000495.1:1200000-1800000 GCA_037043585.1 Drosophila mimica | reverse complement strand
GCCCCAACTGCGTGTCCTGAACGTTTCCAATAACAACCTATATGAAATTCAGCGAAAATTATTCGTCGGCCCGGGACCTGATAGAACTCCATTGCTGCGCTTGCTCGACTACAGCTCCAACAATGTCAAAGTGCTCGATGATCAAGTGTTTAGCAGGCTGCAACAACTGGAGACCCTCAACCTCTGGCTCAATCAGATAGACAGGATCTCGCCTACAGCCTTTCGGGGCTTAGCTAACTTACAATCGCTACAGTTGCAGGGCAACAAAATTCGTGAGCTGCCCGATGGGGTCTTTGCCAATTTGACGGCCTTGCAACTGCTTAATTTGAGCAAAAATAATATTCGGCAATTGGGCGCCAATGTCTTTGGCAGCTGGGTGCTAAGAAAACTGGGGTATCTCGATCTGAGCAACAACCAGATTGAGCAGCTGCATCCGCTGGCCCTCGCCTCGGTGCCTTTTCTGCAGCAGTTGCGACTTCGACGCAATAAGTTGATTTCATTGGACATCCGGATGGTTGCGCCACTGCGTCGTCTGCGTGTTTTGACGCTGGGCGAGAATCGTCTGATGGAACTCGATGAGGATCTGCTGGCCAACTTTGACAAGCTGACAGAACTGGAAATTCATAACAATCGGTTGACCTTCCTGCCTGCACTGGAGGAGCCCCTGCTATCACAATTGAACCGCATCAGCATCGAGGGCAATCCTTGGCAGTGCAAATGCCTTGACGAGCTGACCAACTGGTTGCACACTCACCATGTCAACTATGCTCGGTCTGCCAGTGGCTATTTCAGCGGACGGAAACCCCTATGTATAGTCACACCTATAGAGCACTGCGTGAGGGATTTGGACGTGGTGCGCGCGCATGGAATTGTCGAGCGCTACGAACAGATTTGAGGTGGCTGTACTGGAGCAATAAATCAATGGCACTAAATGCTAGTCAAGTCTCTAAATGGGTGGGCACAACTGAGTTTAGTTTAGTTGCGGGTGTTGGGGTGCGTGGCCTGCAGGACTCGAGGACTGGTCTTCGTAAATCACAGACAAATGAATGACCATCAGGCGCAAAAGTTTTGCAAGCCAAAGTATTTGGCCAACTGTCGTAAAACAATAAAACGAGAAACGGCCGCAATGCGAACATGCCGAACAGGGGGATACAGGAGTGGCATAGAGGAATATACCATAGAATAGCCCAGATTTTCAAATACTTAACACCACTTAGGCCAACAGCTCTTCGACAATGACAGCGACAAGTGGGTTGGTTGCTGGCGTCGGGTGGCAACTGGATTCCTCCCGTTGATTGTTGAGCGTAATTTAACGTAAGAATTTTTATTGTCGAAATTGTCGAATTGTTTGCGTACAAAGTTTGTGCGGACGACTGACCATGACTTAATGAATAAATGATTGATTGAACGAGTGCGGGGTGTGGGTGTGGGTGCCACTCTGAATACTTGTGTGAGTGCAGGTGCGTGTTGCTCATGCTGTGCGGACGCGAAGCGAAAGAATCTTCCGGCTGCACGGGAAACATGGGAAATGTGGAGCTGTGGGAATTGTTGGCGAATTCTTTTAGGAATGCGCAATATAAATGAATGCGTTAAAGGTTCGCAATTATAATGAATAATTCACCTGGTAAATCGGTTAAAAATGTTGGCACATCAAGCTCTTTAAAGGCCATTGGATTAATGAATAATGATGAGGCTCGAATGATTGTATTTTGTATCCAACAAAATATGGGATACAACTTCTTTCATTTCCTCCTCAGCTCAATTACTAAGTTTGTCGTGCTTTAGAAATGCTTGTCTTGTGTGTAAATGAATATTTGCTGCTCAGAAGTTTCACAGACAAACACGCACCCATTTTGCATTGAGAGCATTTGCTGGCAAATAAACGAGTAGTTCAACATCTGCGTATTCACGCAAATGCATTCAAAGTCAGGACAAGTATTCGAGGCATTCACATGCACAGGTGACAAAAAGAAGCCTACTCCAATGCGTAGAGACAAAGCATTCTTTCGGCTGCACTGAATGCTGGTATTACAGCAAACAGAGGGAGGAACTGCACCTAAGGACATGGACATGCCCAGCAGCTGACATCGTTGTTGAACAGGGATAATAAAAGTTTTAGCTGGCTGTGCCACAATCCAGCCCGAGTTGAATATTAGTCATTTATGGGCTATGTGGGTCGACGCCAACGTTATGTGAATTCCATTTTAAACTAATTTAATTACTTTCATTTTTATTTAATTTTTGTTGGGCTGTCGTTTTCCAAATTTGTCTTCGGTCAAATGAATTCTTGTTAAAGGTGAAACTTTCCATTTCGCCGCTTTTTAAAGGCTGACAGCAATTTCCTTACGAACTTTACCGACAGCCACGGACTATTTTGGGGAGACGGAAAAAGTCCTTTCAATTAATTTAGGTACAAACTTTGGTTAGACTTTTGTTTGAACAATTTGATAACTGAAAACGGTAGGCGTTAATTCATTGTTGCTGTGTGTGTGTTTTTGTGTGTGTGTGTGTGTGTGTGTTGGTAGGTGTGTCACACTTGTTGCACACACCGAAACAAATATTGAACCCTCATCAAAAGGAAATGACGCTCAGTGCTGTCAAAGACATCACAGGCCATCAATTTGAGTCCTAAGTTTGGCCATTGACCAAACAGAGATTTTCAATTTAATGTTGACATCACCTGGCGTTTGTCTAATATTCTGAATTTTCATTTAATTTTTGCCTGTCTGCATTTGATGTGTGCTGCGAGTGGAGTGCTTCACCTGTTTCCAAAATTAGATATACATATATAGACCTAGTGTCTCCTGGCCAAAACCAATTCACCCACTCACAGTTCTGGTAATTGCGTCCACAGTTAATTGAATTTTTGTGGCCTTAATTGCCTCACATATTTGTTAACGTAATGTTTGCAAAACATTTTATAAGTTTTTCAACAATTAGCATGTCAATTGTATGTTTCAATGCCACATTCTGTGTACTATGTTATTGCAACAAAATCAAAAATTAGCGCAAACTATGCAGCACAGCCGGATGTGGTGTAGACTTCAATCCAAATTACATATTTCTGTGGTTCTGTGGCATGCTGCATTCATAATTATCCACAGTTGTCGGTTTCTGTGTGTTGTTTTTGGCTGTGCAATTCGATTTATATGCAAAGTTTTTCACATCGTTTTGTTGACAGTTATGAGATAATTCATTTTGTGCTTGGTATGGATTTTTATAATCCTTGCTCTTCCTTGCAAAATTATTCCTAGCAATCCTTTACTTACTACAGTTGCACTCGTACCCCATTTCGAATTCCAAGCAGGATAAGCATGAAATATGTTTACAAATGGTATTTTAAAGGCCCACTATGTTGGAAAGGCAACGTGGACGTGCCACACTTCATTTGTCGCTCGGCAACGTGACGCTGATTCGCTTTAAGACACTTTTAAAATACTTTTATCCGACTAAGTTTGAAGTACATATTGTATAGTGGCTTATAATGCTGAGATCGCTTTAATGCTCCAGGCAAATACCTGTCAGCTGTGCCACTTTTCAATTGTTTTCTTCCTTCTGTTGCATGTGGTACACGAGATGTTTCCCTTTTACTACTAGTGTTGTCTGCACCTGCATCTGACGCACTTCAACACGCTGAGATATCTGAAAGCCATTTCGCGTTTTTAGAAGACACGGGCTGTTCGCGCACCAGCACCTTGGGAAACTGTTTGGAGCTCGAGTTGTGCAAGGACCTCATCTAGATCCAACTGGGACAGCCCAGTTGGACTCGTGTGCAATCTCAGTTGTGCTGGCAGTGAAAATGCCAAAGCAGCTGCACAATATTCCATGTCGCCAAGGAATATTAGTGGCATGCTTCGCATGTGTGTGTGTGTGTGTGTTGCTACAATGTCATCGCCTGCTACCTGCTCTTTAATGAAAATACTTTGCTGGTGCCATAAAGTATGCAGCATGCAGTATGTAGGTTGGATGCAGCATGCCGCTGCTGGCCAAAAATTCATCATGCGAGGGAGGCGGGCACAAAATACCTTTTGCTAATGATTTTTAATGGCCAAATTGCATGGCCAACGTTGAGTTTGAGTTGAGAACCCTTGAGGTTAGATGCACAGTATCACAGTAGTAGCTTCTGAGATGTGTATATATGCAACAGCAGAGATACTGCCCCGTCTGCTTCTTAAAAGGGTATTTGTTGCAAGGACGCCACAAAATGATGGGGCTTACAGCCTCATACACGTGCAAACACAATTCGATGCGAATTTACGGTCAATAAATTATGCATACCACCAGCGCAGCAACAGACCCGATGCCGCACGTCCAATGGGAAGAAGAAAGGGGCACGCAAAGGAGAAAGTGGGCAGTGTCCGTTGGCCTTAAAAAACAAATTAGTGGCGCTTACTCAACAAGATTGAGCGCCGCTTGTGGCTGCGTCATCGTCATGCTGATTGTATTGCTGGCAACAGAGGCGTGGCGCGGTAAGGAAACTATACCTCAATGCCACAATTAAGCCCCCTCACGCTCGACGCCACTGTGCGCCGCATGCAGCATAAGACTCATCGCAGCAGGCGAGGCAGCAAAAAAAAAAAAACACTCAATTCGAACTTAATTAATGAGAGAGCTCCCGTCTGCTGTGCTGAACTGTGCAGAACTCCTCCTCCAGTCGAGTGTGCAGCTATTCATAGTCCCTTAGATATTAACTGATGAATATTTATACAAATATGCACTAAGTGAGTGAAGCTGACGCGGCAAATCAACAGCTCCACATAATGTTGTTTATAAAAACGTGCAACACTCGCAATTTGTGTATCACTTGTGGCATTCCCAGTGAATTTGAATCGAGCAATCGAAATACAAATGGAATTGTGTAGGTCGACTGCTGGCAATTGGACTCCGCATCTGTTGCAAATGAAATTATGGTAATGTGACAGGAGCAGCTGATGCGTTATGCATGTGTGTGTGTGTGTGTGTGTGTGTGTGTGCGAGTGTGTGTGCGTGTCATGGGTTGACCCGCAAATATAATGTGGTGTCGGTGGCTGCCGCTTGTCTAAACCTAGTTTAATGTTGATTACTTGCATTAAACATGTAAAAACGCCAAAAACAATTGCCAACTCCTGCGGACTGCCCTGAAAACAATAAAGGATGTGTGTGTTTGTGTGTGTGTGTGTGTGTGTGGGGGGGGGGGGGGGGGTTTTGTGTGCATGTGCGTTGCAAATTGGCGCATTTGGCACGGCAATTGAATAAATTTAATTGCAAATAAAGCTTATTACGGCCAATGAAAATGGAAATAGTTGCGGTTGCCCGTAAACTTGGCAATAGTCAATCTATGTTGCAGTCCCTGCAGTCGGTTGCAGAATGCAAATTGAAAGAAAAATCCCATTAAAGTGAACACAAACTGTTTACGACACTTGCAACTTTAATGGTAAATAGCAAAAAATAACAAGCGCCGCCAAAGCCGCAGCTGTGCCACGTTCCAAACTTGCTGCAAGAAAGTTGGAAAACAACATTTTGCTTTGATGGGCTGTTGCGTTGTCGCATTGGAAACTCCTCGAAGGGACTTACAGTCTTATAGCCATAGATACGCTCCGCATAACGTGGCAATCCATCCACGAAATCAGCGAGTCGTTTCTGATTGGTTCTGTTTTTGGCTTTAAAAGCATAGACCACAAATATTTACTGAGCCAAATCAGTTAGAGTATTGGCAAGTCGCCATCAAGGCAAGTTTTCAGTTTTAATTTAAAGGCAATGGCAATACTGGCCTCGATGTCGATGCTGAATTATTATTGATTTTGTTATTGGCCAAGCTCCGGCTGTTGCTTGTGCCTGGCCTTATCGGAAAGGGTGCGCCTCGAGTGTCACTTGGGGCTTTGACAAAAAGTTTCTTTGTATTATTTATGCGATGTACATGCCCCAGGCAATCGACTCTTAATATGTTGTTTATGCGACCATGTTGCTCCTTTAAGCTTTAGTTTTGAATTTATGCTGCCCTGGCAGCTGCCCTGCTCAAATAATAATGAAATACCATATACCGAAATGTCAAATGCATTTGGCCAAAAGAACCCAAATACTAATAATGTGTTAACTTTTTGGCATTTTGACTGCTGCCAATTTTGAGTACTGCTGCTGCTGCTGCTGTTACTGCCTCACTGCTACTGCTATTGCTTTCGGCTGTTGCTGCTGCTGCCACTTGAGCTGCTGGCAAACAGTCTGGCAAGCAACTTCACCACTTGAAATGCCAGAAAGTTTACCCAAAAGAGGCCAGCAAACTAATTATTTAGTTTCATTTTGAGCAAAGGCAAACGGCAAACGGCAAACGGCAAATGGTGAACGGTAAACGTCAGCGTAAGCAAAATATCAATAAAAACTCCAATCGAGATCTATTTCAATTAACTTGTATGAAAACTTTTTAATTAACGGCACTTCAGAGCCAGAAGCAGCCAGTGAAGCCGGTCTTCATTTCCGGCTTTCCATTTGCCATTTCCATTGTTGAGCAATTTATTGCTGCGTCTAATTGGGCAACGTGCAACGTGCAACAACCGAGCAAAAGCCAAAGCAAAGAATAATAAAAAATAGAAGACACAATAAATTGCTTGTTATGTAAATGTTGATAAATCAAGTTGCGACTTTTGTCTGTGACAAGCGGACAACTGTTGGACAGTGCAAATAAATAAATAAATACATATTAAGCGAACAACGCTAACATGTTCATGCTGACCCCATTGTGCGGCTGCTCTAGTGGCAACAACTTGTATTTGCTTGCCACTGTTGCATACTTCGCAACGACCCTCATCAAAAATGGCGGCCACTGTTTGGGAGTTGGGCTCTATCGTGACACCTTGTGATTTAAAAGGCAGGTCAAAACTAAAGCATTGCTCCTCAGCAGTGTGATTTATTGGAGCTAAGCTGATTTAATGCCAGAAATGCTATAAGCTGCGGCCATAACTATAAGGACAAGGGGCAGGGGTGCAAGGAATGCTGCCAAACAGAAATGAGCACACGCTATGTTGGCCACAATTACGGCGTCTAGACTATGAGCCAGCTCTAAGAACTGTCAGATTGTTGCCCACTTTTTGCTGTTCATTCTTCAGAGGCAGCGTCCTCACTGTCAATGGCCCGAAGTTTATTATAGAAATGACAAATGCAGCGACATCTTAAATTGAACTGACGATGAGTTACTTTTTCTATCCAGCTGCTTGATAAATTGTGATCTGACTCCATCCCTGCTCCCCCACCTTTCCAGCCAATGGGCTATTAATAAGATAAATGAGCGACAATAAGTGGCAGAACTTCTTCCGCTGCCGAACAGGGCGTATGCGTAATTACCATTTCATATGTATTAAGGCTCAATCACAAGCCACAGAGCGCCGAGCACCGAGCGCCGAGCACCGAGCGTGTAAGTAAATATTTGTTGAGCTGGCTAAGAGTCTGGGCTGGCTGGCTGGCTGACTGTCTGGTTGGCTCACTGGGAAATGGCAACGCAATGTCATTAAGCGCATTTGTAAAATCATCAACAAAATACGCGCAAAGAGTCGTCGATGTCGTCACTGGCGTTGCTGGTGTTGCTGGGACTGATGGCGCTGCTGGCCTTGCCCCGCTCGTCAAATGGATTTCATTGTAAGCGAGGCATAAAAAATGCACAACAAATTGAAATGCGATCAATAATAATTATTGTTGGAGCACAGTGACTACACAGAATAATTGCGTTTCCATGCAATTGCTCAATTCTCAATCCCAGAAGGAGCTGCCTATCGCACAATGACGCGATTATCAGAAGAAATTGATGGTCCTCAAATAATATCGAACGGCAGCTTGAATTGGAATCACAATGTGGATACAGTAATTGTTAAGTGACATTTGTAAATGGAGTGATTAAACACAAAAGAAATAATGTAGCTAGATTATATTTTATGATGTTTTAAAGTGAATCGGTGAATATGGAGTATATTTAAAAAAAAAAGAAAACTTGCATATCAATTTGCAAAACGATTTCTCACCACAAACTTTCAATTATGATCCCATTGTGCAGCAGCTGCCGGCGACGGCATCGTTTAAAAAAACATTAGCCCGAGTGACAGGCGTGAGTGGCCAACAATGCAGCTTTAACTTTAAGCCATAAAGTAGTAAAAGGTTATGGCTATTGGGGGACAAGCGTCTTGACTGTCTCGGTTGACCACAAGTACAACGATGTTGGTGGCCAACGGCCTTCTCCAGTTCGTCACAATGAAAATCCAATTTAATTTTACTGATTCTGCAGTTTGGCCAAATCGAAACGCGCAGAACGAAATATTATCGGCAAACCGCAATCCAACCCATCAGATATATATTTATATATATATAAATATATATATATATATATATATATATATATAATAAGCATAAACGTATGCGGGTATCAGTCGTCGGCACATCTAATTATTGTTTACCGTGCTTAAGCGCCAAGAAAATTGAATTGAAATCAAAATAAAATGCGACGAAAATCGAATTTGCGTCCGGAAGTTAAGTTGCCGGCCAAGACAAGTAGACGTTACCGGTGTCAGCCAGGTCAGCTATGCCGGACTGCAGAACGATGGCAAGTATTGAAGCCAAGCGCCGGCAAATCCTTAAAGGTATTGGTTTAGCTCGAGGCCGAGGCAATAAGAAGCAAAAGAAGCGTAACCGAAGGCAGGCAACAAAAGTAGAAGCAGCAGGTAACATGAAACGAGCAACCAAACTAACTGTAGAAAAAAATGGGACTGACAGGGAGGGGGTGCAAGGGAACTGCTGTGGCAGTCGAGGTCTGTCAAGGTTAGGCTGTGTTCTGCCCTGGTTTACCAAACATCTAGCAATGTGTGTTTGACATTTGATTCAGAGAAGAGAGAAAAAAGTGAATCTTTTGTTCATTCTTGCCCCACGCCTCCTGTAATCATATTAGTACATGCCTCTCGACTCGCAACCTGATGCGACAGAGGAAATGCAGCTGGCCAGACCAAACGGTATCCAATTATAGGAAAACACCAAAATGAACAGGCCCCAACAACTGTCAGATGTTCAAGTTGGTCAACTTGTTCAGATTTGGGATTCGCATTCGCATTTGCAAATGCAAATTAAATTCACGGTGCGTGTGAATGAGCAGCAGTTCCATGAAAAATAATCCCTTGCATATTTGATTTGCTATCAAGTATCTTGTAGATAAAAATTAAAGTGATTGTTAAGATTTCTCGGAAAATTGCAAACATTTATCTTACTTAATATTCACGTTAAGAATTATGTATTTCTTAAAAAATATTTAAATTTCTGGAAGCTAAGGTTGATGTTAGCATACCCTATCTAAACTAAATTGATTTCACTGACAGGATATAATGAATGTTTAGCATGCAAATGTGCACTGGCCAGAAACTTGGCCTAAGGACGTTGCCTTTAAGACCTGTCAGTGTCAGAGTCAAAGTCGTGCACTGACTGGCGGCCTCTGTGCCCATGGTAATTGCTGTCCGGTAAAGGTCCTCAGCAGCAGACGGGCAGCGTCCTGTTCGGTGAGTGCCTCTAGTTTGTGTATCCGCCTAAATTCTATGCAAATATTTGCCTTATTAACATCGTGGGGCACCACAACTGATAAGCGTTGAGCAGCACGCGCCATTTTTGAGCGCCGCCCGAAAGTATGCTACAAAATATATAAGCCATAAGTTATGCTAATGCCAAGAGGGGAGAGGGGCAAATCCCGCTGAATGTTGGTGTTAATTCAAATGACATTATTTAATGCGCAGTACACGCAACATGCCACTAAGTTAATTTATATGTGTGCGTGAAAAGAAAGTGATTTTCATAAAATGTGTTAAATGCTTACATAATTCAATGATAAAAGTGAAAAAAATGCGAATCATTTTTATTGGTATTACGCAACATTTATAAACGATTATTTGTATGTACGGATGTTCGACCAGGCCCAAACAACAAATTGCATATCCAATAATAGTCAGCACTTATGACCATTTTATGCGTTTGTGGCAATTAAAAGTATATCAACAACATCACATGAGAAACGAACAACACGCATACGACACGTTGTCAGTTGTGTCGTCTGCTTACAAAACTCTTTGCCAACATAACAATAACAACAACAACAACAACAACAACAACAACAACAACAGTAATGAAAATCAATTATTTGTATGTAATTTCATGCTCAGAAAATTTGCATATTTATTAAATTTTGTGATTGAATGCGATATGCACAGCTTTTAGTGAGTGTAGAAATGAGATAGCAGCAAAAAATACACATAAATTCAAATGATTGACGAGATTCCACATGTCTCATCTTTAAGCTAATGTAGGTTATGGCTTTAAACGCAATTTATTAAAAAAGGATTATAAGTGTTATTAATATGGCAATTGAATAATTAGTCATTAATAATGTGAAATTTAGAATAATTAGCATAGAAGATGGTTTGAGGTAGACTACGACATTTCTTAGTCAAACTTCTGGGATTAAACTTTTTTACGAACTCCAACATTTAATTTTGTGACTTTTGCTTGATAGTGGAAAGACAAAAGAAATATCCTGGAATCAAATAATTTCTATACATACTACATTCATTAAATCAAGCCATTGCAACATTTTATTTTCGAAGCCGCACTCATTTCGGTCTGCCTCAAGCGTATTTTGATAATATCTGCAGATATCATTTGAAAATATACAAATATTTATAATTGAATTGCAGTTCTCAAAGCTCATCAGTCTGTGCCTGGCCAAAGCTGAGGCTGATCCACTGTCGACTAGTCTGTTGTTGTTGCTGCTGCTGCTGTTAGCCAGGCCGACAACTCAGTTTGACAGTTTTATGAGCATAAATGGCATTTTGTTAATGTTGTAGTCATTCTGCCCCGCCCATTTTATGCCGTGTAACGCCCTCGTTGCTTCTGGCAGTCATTTTATTGCCTTAAAGTGTCAATTACCCAGAGACCTGAAGTGAGTTTCTTCCTATAATCGAATGAAAATGTATGTGTTGCCTATACTTGAATTACAAAGAGCTCCAAGGCAGAAGCAGCAGCAGCAGCAGCAACAACAACAACAATGCCAACAATTGTAATGAGAGCAATTGGTCTATTTATTTTTTTTTTTATTTTTTTTTCATTTTTTATTTGCTGTGGATGTTGGTCATTGATATTGTGCTTCCCTTTTTTGTCGTGTATTATTTTTTACCTGCTGTTGTTACTGTTATCGGCAGTGAAAGAAAGAGAAAGTGTCCGTAGCCAGTTTTTTTTTTTTGGTATTTATTTTGTTGTTATTGTATTTACTTATTCGAATTGACTGCACTGTGCATGTGTGCGAGAGGAGGCAAAGAATGTCAATTTCTGGCCGTAATGTTCAGGCGGACTTTTGCTTTTCTTTGAAGCTGTGAAACAAGCCTCACATTAACTCGCTCACAACACAACACCACACACACACACACACATACACTGTGTGTGACACACACACACATACACACACACACAGCTGCATATAAAGTAACACGTTCGTCTGCAGCTTTCCCTTCCTGTGCGAGAGTCGCTCGAGATGCTTCCACTTCCACTTGGCTCGTCGCCTCCGTATTTATTTGTTTGTGTTTCTTTTTCTTTAGGCTTTATTCTGTTTTTAGTTGATTTCATATTTACATATCTTTTATTGGATATCGGCCGTGGCAAAAAGCATGAAAGTAAAAATGGGCATCAGTTAATGACGTACGTTGCTGACAACTTTTTCTTTTTGTAGAACGATTCATATGAATTAATGTAAGAAATGCTTCTTGTGGCATGTTGAGACTTTCGCTAATTGAAAGACACAATGTTAGCTTCTCTGAGCTTCGAAGTTCTCTCTGCATATTCATTGCAATGCGACACAATTAAATTGGACAGATATAGAGATGGGCATGGTCAGGTAGTAGCCCAACCCAAAAGACTTCGGGCCAAGCGCACAAATTTAGAAAACTTTTTGAGGGCACTTTCATTTACCGTTTTTACCATTTTTACCATTTTTATTTTTGTTTTATTTTGCGCCGGTGCGTATTGAAATTGCTTGGCTCGGTTCGGCTTTCGTTCGATGGATGCGCTGCTCATTGAATGCGAAATGAGTGCCACAAAGTAAAGGAAGCCACTTGGAACTTGTGTAGCTCGAAGATTGAAGCTTTAAGCTTGCCACTTCGAACTGTCTTAATGGTCAATGGAAGTGCCGGCCGTCGTCGTCGTTGTCGTTATCGCCGGGGATTGTACGTGAATGAATTCATCGAGAAACAACAACAGTTGTTGGCCACTGCCAATGCACAGCATGAAAAATTGAATATAATGAGCAAATGAAATTCAATAGCAACAACAAATTGAAGCCCAATCCCAAAAAACACAATACAAATCCGCATCGAAAATTTCTGCGGCTTGGCTTCGACGAGCATATTTGAATTTTCAACAAAATGAAATTGTTCGCACGCATTTTGCATGTAATCAGGCAGCAGCAGCAGTGGCAGCAGCGACTAACTCAAAATCGATTAGTTGGCAGCCACACGCATCGAGTGGCAGGTAACCTCTCTTATTTTATTGACAATTGTTCCAGCCCAACTGGCGCATCCAGTCCAACAGTTGCCCTGCTAATTATTCTGGGCACACAGCGTCGCTTTCATGCATAATCTCACCTAAAACTACAACGGCAAATATAACACACGTGCAACCAGATGAGGCAAACTTAGGCATTTGTATTTCACTTTTTTCTGTGCGAAAGAAAAGCGAAACTTTTCTCGAGACGTTGAGTTGCCAAGAAAAACGGTTAGTAATCAAATAATTTCTAGCATTTAATTGTCGACGTCAATCTGATGTGTATGGCTGTTAACAAAAAAAAAAGCTAAAGAGGGTCAAGATACTAAATAGCTTAAACCAAACAGACACGAAAGTAATCATCAGCGCTACTCGAACAAAGTAGACAGAAACTACCAATTGGGTTTTGGTGGAGCAGGTGCTTAATCGCTAATTGATAGTCATGTTGTTAGTATGGATAACGTGATATATCTCTGGAAGATATAATTAAATCTAAGTACTTAAGCACTACACAATTACTATTAATAATAGCTGTCAAGCTAAAAGGATGAATTATAATTCGATTAACATTAGACAATACAATAAAGTATTTTGTTCATAACAAAAATCATCACAATGCCATTAATTTAATAATTTGAGTATGATAATTTGGTATAGGATATTCACCTACATATAAACATAGATCTTAAAGCCTCTGAAATCTTAAGTCTTAAGACTTTTAATAACCACCACTTGAGAAATGAGCAATCAACAAACCCCAAAAACAAAACCGAAAATTAACTTATGTACCTCCAAAAAAGTTTGTTGTAGCTGCAAAAACTAATCAGCCTCAAAAGTCTGCGTTTTCATGAAAGTTGAGCAAATTAATTAGTCAAATGGACCGGCGTCTCTGAGTTGGACTCAAAGCCAGAGGGCTTTTTTGGCACGCCCTGTTGATTTGTTGCTGAAAATGTTTTACAAAGCTAAGCAACAAAAGACATTTTGATTAGGTGCAACTAAGTTTAAACTTGACTGGCTGTTTTGGGTGGGGACAAACACCCGCCCATCCATCCACAAGGCAGTTGGGCACAACGCATAATTGTTTTATGCTTATCAAGTTTTTTGCCACCTGAGTGGATTTCCCAAAGAAAATGTCAAAAAGGTATTAGCTATAAAAATGTGGAATTACACGGTATTTAAAACAATGATCCTGCCACTAACGCCGCAATCGCTTTAAAATAGTTGAAGTTTCGCCAAGCGAAAATTTGTTGCCTTGAATGAAAGTTTTTTATTTGTCTGTTGTTGACGTTAGTCGAAGCACTTCTATGTTTTTTTGTTTTTTACTTGTTTGCTGTTTCCTTATAGCGAGTTCTGTTGTTGTTTTTCGGCACATTACATAAAATTTCGTAACATTCTGCGGCAAAAGACTGAATACGTCTGCAAGTTGAGCTAAGTTTTTAAGTTGAGAAACTCCACTGACCTGTTAACTGAAATGCTTTGCAAAGACTTGCATACTTGCCTGCTGTCTCAATAACAGCAGCGGCAACAACAGCAACAACAGCAGCAACAGCAGCAACAAAAACAACAACAACAGAGGCTGCGACGTTGACGACGACAGCAAGTTGCGAAGAAAGTTATAGACGGGCCAAGCTTTGGGCTGCAGTAAAAACAACTTTTGCCCAACTAGTACAACTACAACTACAACTACAACAACAACTACAACAACAACTACAACTACAACTATAACTACAGCTACAACTACAATAAGAACAACAACAACAACAAGAGGCGACTATAAACGAGTAGAACACGTTTTACTGTTGGATACGCTGACTGCGCAGCCGGCGAAACTGTTGTCGCGTATTGTTGAATATGTGCAGATGTGTATGTGTGAGTGTGCGCGTGTGTGGGTGTGTGTGCTTGTGTGGGAAAGCTTTGACTTTGACAGTCCGCTCGCCGACTCTCCATTCTCCTTGGTCCACTGTGTCCCGGACATTGAAAATGAAATGTAACTTAATTTAATTAAATTACAGCTCGTCGCAGATGTGAGTAACTTTTATTAAAATTGTTTTTCGTTTTGTACTCATTTTTATAAACATTAAATATTAGCATCATCATAATAAACATAATTACTTTAGTAGCATTTCAGTTTGCAGTGCATCTTAAATGTATTCAGTCTGCAAGGGTATTTAGTATTCGGCATGCCCTCGGTTTGCCGTTCTTCCTCGTTTCGTATTAGTCTAATATAAAAGTTGACTGCTCGATGGCTAACGATTTCACTTTAATGTGCTTGTTTTACCACAAGAGTTCGGAAATTAGCACTTTTCATCTGTTTGACGAAGCGCGAAAAAGCTCATCAATAAAATTTGCACATATATACATACTATATGCATAATATACATGTATGTATATTAGTCATTCCATATTTGTCAAGTATAAACCCAAAAGGTATGTCCGGAATGGGGTTAGGGTGCGTCACTCAAAATTCAGAAACAATCGCGTGAATATTTAAAGAAATTAACGAATTTTTGTATTTCTGATATAGTAATAAAAATCTGATGAATTAAATCATCGGATTATAAATATTATGACATAAATGCGATTTAATAAAACTATTCAATTTACACAATAATAAATGTCATTAAATGGGTCATTAACTTTACTGCAATCAAAAATACATTGTTAAAACTTAAAAAATAATAAATTTAAAGTCACATCCAATAAAAACCTTATAAACATCATTCTACAAATTAAGTGAAGCTTAAGCCTGTTTCGTCGCTAACTGTAATAACCAGACGTTTACTGTGCCAAATACTTTCCCATAGGATCCGCCCATAAAGCGCACAGCTCAAGTCCAAAACAGATTGAAAATCAAGTTGGTCAACACACACAGAGAGAGGGAGAGAGAGATAGAGAGCGAGGGAGAGAGAGAGATTCAGAGATAGAGAGGCTATCAGTAGAGAACGCAAAGAAAGCAATGTAAATTAATTGTGGGGGGAACGGATCGGTGTCTTCACGGTGTTGTCTACAACTATGCTGGTAACTGAAGATTCCAGCCACGATCAGTTGCAGACGGTCAGTCGTGCGAGACAGTTGAGTGCGCGGCGGTGTGAAAATTACCAACGACGAGGCTCGACAGCATAATATAAGCAACCAGAACCACAATCACTAACCAAAAACTCCGCCAGCGAGAAACAGGTAAAAAGCAAACGTTGAAAAAAGAAAGTCAGTCAAGAATCGCATGGGGCTCAAAAGCATACGAGAGAAGCTTAACCAGCGACAGTCTTCAACGGGTACTCGAAGAGTGAGCAACGGTTACTTAAACTCAAACTGAAATCGGTTATCGTAACAAAAAACTAATCAAAACCAAAAAAATTAAAAAATAAAAATAATATAATAAATACAAATTTACGGTGTGTGAGAACCATTATCATAACCAAAGGGCAGCTCAAGGTTAGCATTGGATTAACAGTGTTAAAATCTGAGGATTATCGTAATATCGAATCGTGTGTGTGCCATGACCATGCCAAGTCCAAGCAATTCGCATGCAAAGCGATTACCACAACACAAAAAAAAACCCATTCCCGATTTGCTGCTGACCCACAAACAGTTTACAAACCAGAGATAGAAAAGAGCCTTGGCAGCGTCTTGGGGCAAGAACTTTTAATTGATTTTCAGAGCTCAGAAAAACCAAAGACGTCTCAAACTTGTACTCGGACCCGGACTCTTAACTGGCCTGGGTCATAAATTGTATCTGCACAGCAATTTAGAGCCATCCCCGGAATTTTTTTTATGTGCTTTGCTCCAGATACAAGCCACACACAGCCCAACTCTGCTCCAATTTCATATGTGCTCAGCTCTGTGGTCAGCCATGGAAATAGCAGAAAGAGCAACGATAGTTGCCTCGCTGAGTAATCTCTCATGCCTTCCTCACAGATTTCTTCTTACAAACTGACCCACATACGAGCCACATTGGCTAATTTAAGTGTTTCCTGGCATCGCAGTTATAGTTTACGCTGTTTACATTGCCCCTGCACTTTGCTGCGAAAACAAAACATTCTCAAGTGTTGTTCCAAAACAGTCTCAAAACCAGCATCAGCACCAGCATCAACACCAGCAACGCCAGCAACACCAACAACACCAACAACGCCAACATCAACAACATCAACAACATACATGCACTTAGCCCAAGTAGAAGCTATTAACAGAGAAATATTCGACATAGACATTGAAGTTTTTGTGCTTATTTTTTGTTCGAAATTTGAGTGGACCAGACAAGACAGCAAACCCACTCTTCAATTCACATGCCCCAAAAGTTGCCACCATTTTTTTTGTTTGCTGTTGTTGTTGTGTACTTAGTTTATGACAAGAAATGTAAAAGTTTCAGCAGCAGTTTCAAAGATAGAAAAAAGGGATAAAAGAATCGTTTTATTGAGGATATTCGACTATGAAATACCCTCCTCTTGAGTGAAAAGATTTCGCGGATTTTGGCAGAAATGAATTGGAGAAATAACTGTTAATTGATTGACGAGCAGATTTATGTTTTTTATTCAAACTGCATCAAATCATAATCAGGAATTGTTATTAATGACTGTCTCTCAGTTCCAGCTAGATTACAGAGTATGCATAACGGATCATGACTAGGCCAAGTGCATTAGTTGGCTGAGTTGCCAGGCAAGGAGTTAGTGAGTGGTGCAGTGTTGTTCCGCCAGGTGGCACCGATGCGACGATAACAGCTCCTTGCTCGTGCCGCATGCAAGTTCATGCAGAAAGTGAGCGAGATGAATGAATCTCTTGTCAGATTGGGAGACAGAGAGGGAAAATGTTGGAGTGAATGCTGCTGGGGCTGCAGGTGTTTCAACACGGGGCGTGTCACCTCAAGCGGCACGTGTAGAGATTATTTTTTCTTCTTCTTCTTCTTCACTTCTTTTGCCATTATCTCGGAAAATTAACCACAACAGCCGCAGCCGCAGCCGCAGCCGGAACAGCAGCAGCCGGCAAGACAATGTCGCCCATTCCAGTCACATACGTAGCAAGTTTAAAACAAAGACAAAGACTCTCAGTTGCTGGAACGGTGATGTTAACAGGCTGATATGTAAATCCCCAGGCACTCTTAGGGGCGCCTACGCGCGGCCTTTTGTGCGGCCAGCATATTTATTGATATGACGCTGATATGACAATGCAAACGCAGATAGGACGAGGCAGCAGCCGCAGGCAGCCACGATAGGGATCAAGTGGATGCGTTGGTGGTGGAGAAGCTCCGGCTTCAATAATCCCCCTTATGTGGTGTGTGTGTGTGCGAGGGGCTCAAGTCGTTTTGCTGGCTGTCATGCAAGTGCATAGCACACACTTTAACAATGCTTCACCTCCTCCACCTCCTCCACCTCCTCCTCCTCTTCATCTGCCACTTGCATGAATATTAATGTAAAATGCTCACACGGTTAGTTGCATTTTTCTATGATGCATTAAAATATAGAGGGAGCAGCGTTCCATATGAGTTAGTGCCTACAATAGTGAACAGCAGCAAAAACCCAGAACCAACTGGTCGGATACGTCCGGAAGGGGGGAACCGGCTGGGGAGGGGGTATATTTTATGCTTGTCAAAAGTTTTCCCATTGCAGCGCGGCTGTTGTTGGTGTTTGTTCTTGCTTGTTATAGAATGATGCGTAAAACGCTTGAAGTTAGGTGAGAAAATGGAAGAATATTGAGCAGCTTTAGGAGCAGCCTGCCACGTGGTGGCAAGAGGACAAGACGCATGCTAGCTGGCAAAGTAAATGCAATTTCGTAGACTTCAATAACCATAGTTTATAAGTACCCAACTGAGGACGCCGTACTAAAAGCGTCAACATTTACAGTGGGCGTCAAATGTCAAGTGCTCTCCACAAAATTACACATTTGTACCTATTGAGTACTGACAATTAGGTATTATAAAGTATGTGGCATGCAAATCAATTGCTGCCACATACATGTAGAAGAGAAGAAAATACAAAGCAACAATCAATTGGAATCACACAATAAAACCAGTAAAATTTCAGTTCGAAAAGTTAGCATTCATATTACAATTAATATGCAATTTGTTGCACTGTGGCAGCTGCCTGCCACGAATGGATGGCCGTTGCTTAGCACCGCGAGACTTGTGCCTGCCTAGCAGGTGATATGTCATCTTTGCCTGAGTGCCACGCCCAAAACTGACGCTTTCTCTGTCACTGCCACTGCCACAGGCAGTGCACTGCCTGGGGTCTCCAATTTTAATAAGCGCTGCTTCAGAGTGTACATCGTAAAAGTTTTAATTAAGCAGAGCTTCGCGGCGAAGAGTCTTTAGTCTCATCTTCATGGCAACCGTGTTGCAAGAGAAGAAGTGGATGCCGTAAAACTGCTTCGTCTTTGGGCTTATCAGCTAGACTACCGCCAAGCCGGCGAGAGGCCCTTAGTGGCCAAGAAACCACTGCCAGAACCACTGGCACTGCACTGTTGGCCAACTATTTTGGGCTGGCCAGTAGGTCACTGGGTTTTCACTTTGGCTTGTGGCTTATCAGCGCTAAGTTGAGCTCGATTTTGGAAATGTTTTACTCATTTTTCAATAAGTGGCCGGACAGGTAGCCAACAACAACAACAACAGCAACCACAATAATAACAACAATAACAACAAGAGCTACAGTTTCAACAAATCGCTGTGGCAGCCGCACAAAACTTGTTCGTGGCAGCGAAGTCGACGTCGACGCAGACGTTGACGTCGCTTTCACTTGGGGTAGCCGCACTTGACAGTGCGACATTGCCAACAGCAACAACAACAGTAGCAGCAAGAGCCACAGCAAATATAGCAACAGCAACAATTGTTGCGGTTGTTTGTTACAGCCGTTGGCTATTGGCCATGCTGATTGTCATGGCTAAAGAGCCAACGGCAATCGCAGTAGTCTGTAAGAAAACCAACAACAAACCAATGCCAGAATGGAAAGTTCAGGATGTTCACGTGGATGCCACAAATACCCTAACCCTATAAAGACTTAACTATTCTCGACCCACTTTAAATATATTTAAATATTATGAGTCAAGCAACTATTTTGATCAAAATTATCCCAGCTTAAAAAACAACCTGAAAATATTATTGAATTTTTTTTTTAAATCCGCTTAAAGTAATCAGCAGTTGAGTTAGAAAATGTGAGGCAAAAGCAAATATGCCGTTACTTAATAAACAATACACTAACTTTTGTCTGTCTTTGTGTCTTTACCTGCTACTGCTGCGGTGGTGGTGGTGGTGTTGGCTGTGGTGGCAACTGGAACGGCGTCAAATGGCGCCCGTAGCATTGTTGTTGTTGCAGCTTTTGTTGTTGCTCCTACTGCTGTTGTGTGTCAAGTGCCAACAAAATGGACAGGTGGACACCGCCCGGCGGCAACATCGAGTCGCAGTTCAAAAACATGTTTACACTTACACACACTCACACACACACACACTCACACACACATACTTCGAAGTTGCTTTCTTTGATGTTTTCTTGCCTGACTGTTTTACTTAGTGGCCAGTCAGAGTTGGCTTTTGTTCAATAAATATGTAATTTATAAGACATGGAAAAGAAAGTGTTGCACTTCAACAAATTGGGTTAACCGCAAAAGTAAAAGTTCTGCATGCCCCCATGACTAAATGGCTCACAATCTGAACCTGAATGTGCCGCACTGTGTCGCACTGTGCCGCAATTTTCGCTAATCTTGTATTCATCTGTTCATCTGTCTGTTGCAGAGACGAACCAAAAATGAAATTCGTGATTTTGCTGTGCGTGCTCAGTGCACTGCTGCTGCAAATTGAGGCATCGCCGGTGCAGCTGCTCTCGAGGAGCGAACGGGCCGTGGCTCGCCAGCAGGCGGTCAACAATGATGTGGCACCAGCGGCGGCCCCAGCATCCGATGACGATGATGACGACGAGGATGACGATGATGATGAACCGGATTTGGGCGATTTGGTTGATGACGATGATGGTAGGTAGCCAACCACACAAAAAAGTGACATCAAAAAAGTGCACACACAAATATTAAGTAAGCACCTGAGCACCTGAGCACCAAGCACCAACTGAGAAGCACCACTCCAACTAGCAACTAGCAACTAGCAACTAGCAACTGCAATTGCAACCACTAAGAGGCACTGACCGAGCAACCATTTGCAACAAAGATATTTGCATATTGTGTGATGTTATTAACGAGAATTTTATGCTCTCCTTTCCTTTGGGTAACGCAGTTATTTTGCTTTCGGGGTTTACAGATGATGACGACGAGGAAGATGATGACGACGAGGAGGAGGATGACACGCCCCAGGGCCAGGCAGCGCCAGCAGCTGCCGCCGCCAGCGACGACGATGAGGAAGAGGACGACGATGACGATGACTACCTGGACAGGCTCTTCGATGATATCCTGGGCGGTAAGGACCATCGAAAAGACATCGACGCCCCACTGAGCCGATCAATTTAATTTATTTGGCCTGTTTTTTCCCATTTCCTCTTTTCCATTAGCAGATGATGATGATGACGATGATGATGATGAGGTGGCGCCCGCTGCCAGTGCACAACAGAGCGCTGCAGCCCCTGCTGCCGCCCAGGCACTTGATGAAGTGGCGCCCGCTGCAAGCAGCTCGCTGAGCTCGGGCATTTCAGATGGAGTCGATTTGCCAGCGGAGAGTGGCAATGCCGCTGAACCCATTGCCTCCGGCAATGCTGTTGATGATGTGGCATCGGCTGCGGCGCCCGCACAGACAGCGAGCAGCAGTGGCAACAACAACAACGAAGGTGAACTAAATGTTTTTTACGATGAAGATGCACTTTTAGATGGTAGTAGTGGTGGCACACCTAGTTTAAGTAGCACGAATGCAATTGACCAACTAAAACACAACATACAACCACAACCACAACAAATACAAATACAACAACAACCACAACAACAACAACAACAACTGCCACAACAGCAACATGGGACACATCAAACAATAACAGCAAATCAAGCATCATCACAACAGCATATAACAACAACAACAACAACAGTATCAACAAAGAACACTAATAACAATAACAATTTAATTGTCGGCACTGCTCCGGCCCAGCAAGCAGTGGGCGTGGCAGTGGGGCAGCCACTTGCAGCGCCCGCTGCCACTGCTGCTGTTGGCGCCGGTGCAGCGTCCGACGATGAAGACTATGACGACGAGGACGATGAATATGATGATGATGATAGTGATGAAGATATTGATGATGGAGTCGATGAAATTACAGGTGCGCTGACAGGTGACGACGAGGAGGCTGACGACGATGATGATGACGATGACGATGATGATATTATTGGCGATGACGTCATCGAGGCCAGACGCGAAGCACGTGAGTCCAAGTCAACAACAGCAACAAAAACAGCCAAAGCCAAAAAATCAACAAGTGCTTCCAAGAAGTCCAAAAAAGAGCTCAAGCATTAAAAGTAAACAACTGCCACAACAACAACAACAACAACAATTACAACAACAACAACAATAAGAACAACTGCTAATGACAGGGACAACAAAATATCACATTGAAATGACTTAAGACGTTGCAAGGCAATTCCAACTGTTTTTGGGTAGGACCAAATCTGAAACCTCTCGGACATTGCATAATTCTTTGCCTGCACTGACTATCTTTATAATCCCAAAAGCAACAACTCGATCAAAAATCACAGGAATGCAACAACAAACCTATTTCTAATTTATTTATTTATTTATTTATTTTTGAGTTTTAGTTAAAATGCAACAAGAGCAAAAATTCTCTAGTTTACACAAAGTAAAACAAAAGAAACACACACAAATTGCATATTTAAGTAAAAAAAAAACACAATATTTTAACAATATCCTCGAAATGAGTTGATTGAGAGTTTGGTGCTAGTCAAACTATCTGCAAAATGACAACAACAAAGCGCACAATTAAAATGCAAATGCAAACTTTTAAGCTGCACCCACAAGAATCCTTTCTACCCCCCTTCAACCCCCTCAAACAACCTAACCACATCACCATCAATATTCCCCCACACACAATTGTTACGTTTGTATTCAAAGTTATTTACGCACGGACTGTTTCACAAGACTATCACCACCAACACCACCAACAACACCAACAGCACCACCACAACCACCAACAACAACAAGAACAACAACTATGAAACGCACAACAACCAAATGTTTAATGCTGAAGCACAAATTGTTGAAATAATATTCGGAGCAAAAAAACAAAGAAGAAAAAAAAAGCTGAAATGAATGTGAAAAACTCGCCTCGTGGTATGCAACAAAAAAATAAAACCTCTTTTGGCAGACATTTTTATTGCTATCCGTGTCGTACGCATTCACGCATACACACATACACACATACACACACACACACACACACACAAATAGCTAATTTTATGTTTGTAAACAACAATAGCAAACAACAACAACGATAATTGTTCATTTAGTGTAATTTATTTATTATAATTTTTAACTTTTTTCTTGATCCACATTTATGTTGTAATTAATTGATTCACAATCAACAAAAGTAATCGCCGAATTTATAAATGCATATTTGTAGCGCATATCTAAAGTACTCTCTAACTGTTTATATATATATATATATATATATATATGTATTTCTATTTGTGTATCTCTCTGTCTCTTTTGCTCACTTTACCTTTACTCACGCTTTCACACATTTGGCTTACAATTGACATCAATTAATCGTTGGCTATTTTTTGGCTTCTTTCTGGCTCGCATAACTTTCCGTAAACGTAAATAACGCAAATTGTAAAAAACATAAAACAAACAACAATAAAAAAAAAAATATAAGATAAACAAAAGACAAAATTAAACCAACTGTAAATTGTAGCTGAAAGTTGAACGCTTGAAAGGCAGCGCACAATTTGCCACAAATTTTCCACATAAATGAAAGGTGACGTCACAAAACGTTTTCACTGCACAAATTGTTAAACTTTGCATTTTAGGTTCATTTATTTTGTAATTTATTATTTATTTATTTATTTATTATTTATTGTAAAAACAAAACAAGAAAAAACAACAAAAAAAAAAAACAATTAGCAAAGCTGCTCACACTTACACAAAAACCACACAAAAGTTTACTTAAATAAATTTTTAATGAAATTTGTGTACAACTTTCAGACAAATCAATTGAAAAAATCAAAATAAAAACCTGCTTTTGTGTTTTATTTCTACACTCGTCCCAAACAACACTTTCAAGCGTCACTACTTGCATCAAATTCAGGGTTTTTGGTTACACCTATCTCTCTCTCTCGCTCTCTTTTTTTTCTATCTGCCTGTCTCTTTCTTGTCAAGCCACTTTCATCATTGAAATCATTACTTATAGCTCTGTTTTATCCATTCATTAAAGTTTGTATAAATATAGAATTTTTTTGCTCTAAGCTTACACTATATATATTTACAGTTATATATAGGTACTGGTATTTCGGATTGTGGTATTCTATAAAAAACAACTTGATTATTATCTATTTTTAATATGGTTAATGGAAAGCGAGCGCAATAAGCTTCAGTACAAATTTGTCTCAATTAACCACAAAAAAGGGCACAGCTTAAAATAAATAACGCTTTTCCGGCCGGATGTGAGCAAGTTTATTCCTGTGTCCTTAACTAGCTAGTAGATTGGAAGTGGGTAGAAGACACACACACACACACACATTAACATGTAAATGGCACATTAGTGGCTCATTATTTTTAACATTACCAGAACAATATTTTCTTGTTTATGTAACCGAGAATATGTGTTTGATTAAGGGATGGAAAAAATATATATAAATCAAATCACAATTGGATAAAATTGCTTGGGTGACTATTAAAAAGTTTCTTCTTCTTTTTTACTGATAGCTAAAGATATTTTTTCGCTGCTAGGCAAAGCTTTTCTTTGTGATTGCAATAAGCTGATTCCGGTGAAATATTAATTTAAATATGTCTTTTGCTGGCTTCAAGTTAAATGCTTTTTATTTCAATACTCCGATATATTTCTAATCCCGTCTGAGCCTTGAAAATATTAAGATTTTAATATCAAACAATTGCTACTTATTCAAAAATATACATTTCACTGAAGTAAATTTAAATTTCCTGCACTTTCCACAGCATCCATAATATAAATCATATATGAATATTAAGCTACTTTTATGCCAATTTCACTTAATACTCACACCTTGGCATCCCTGGCATATTTGTTCATCGATTAAGTGTGGCAGTCATTTATAAAAGAGCTTCTAACTGTCCAGCTTAAATGTCAATGCTTTTTTATAACATTACTTGGTATTATTATTATTATGCCTCTTCACAAACACGTAGTCTACAGACTTGTGGGTATGAGAGCACGGCTATTTGTGGTGGGTTCTGGGAATTGAATGCCAGCACATGAGGGTGGCACACTCGCACACACACACACTTGCATGTAATTAGAGACACACACAGTGACGAGCACATGAGCATGAAACAGAGCATGTTGCAACGTTGCCACACACCCACACACTCACTCACACACACAAAATCTGTGCTAGGCTCATGAAAGCGTATTAACATGAAATCTTCTATGGCGCCGGGCAGGTGATCTGAAGAACAACGTCATTGACATGTCAACGGATGCATTCCAAGCGCGTCATAATCATTTCATCGATGCCATATTTTCCCGCATAAATCGCATTGTCGCCGACAATTATGATCCGTTTGTTGTGCGGTTGGCGGGGCGCTCGGCCACGCCCACATATGGGGCAGGTACTGCAACGAAGACCACCACAAAGACCAAGGGAAGTGGTAATCACAAGACGACAACCCACAAAAAACTGTAAGTCAAACTAGCAATAGACAAAAGTCGACGTTTGCAAAAGGTTGCCTTCAACTTGGATACACTTGCAGAGCAGAAGAAATTAAAGTTGCCACAAGTTAGAAATTATTTTACTGAATGTCAAGCCAGCTGCATGACAAAGTGAGGTAGCTGCCTGCTCGGCAAGGGTATATTATCAAATTAGGGCATAGTCAAAGAAAATGATGCAAATTTGTCAATCTCTGTGACTTGCAGCAAGAACACTCGCTCGGAGCCGCGTGCCTCGTCCGCTGGCAGCATCAGCAGCAGCACCGAGTCAATCAAATTGCAGGAGCAATTGACGCAATTACAGAGTGAGCTTGGCCTCAAAGTCAGGGAGGAGCAGGATGACCAAAAGGAGATGGCATCCGGGTCTGGCAAAGCGGAAACTCGTACCGTGTTCAATAGGGAGCAGGGGGCCGCCAAAGTCAACCAAAAGAAATCCACTGGCACACAACAGCAGGCGGCGCATAAGCACAATCCCAAAAAGCCTGGTGGTGGTGCCACCCTGAAGGCGGGCACCAGCAACTACAATAAGCCAGCGGGTGGTGGGGCCGCCAACAAGGCGGGTCCGGAAGTGGAGAAGCTGCAAAAAGCGGAGGGAAGTCTGTCGGGTCTGGCGTCGCTGAAGCGCGTTGGCAACGTAAAAGTGATCAGCGATGCGGAAGGACGCAATTCGACCATTAAGGCCAAATTCACGCTGGGCCCATTGACTCTGCGGGTGGAGAAGTCCTTCAAGCGGGGCAGCGTACGCAACGTTAAGAGCGCCACGGCCAGGACCAACGAGATGATCGGACGCATTAAGTTCAGTGTGCTGGATGATCGGGCCACCTTGATGTCAATCAAGGTGCAACAGCCCAAACAGGTAAGGCCTCAGTTGCCACAGCTGCTGCAACACCTCTGTGCCTTGTGCAATTAGCCCTAAATTGTTCTTTCTTTCATTTTTTTTTTGTGGTGTGCAGGTGGAGGTTGAGAGCAAGGATAACCACGACAGGACCCGCGAACTCGTCTGGCGTCGCACGCCCAAAATTGCCAAATTGGTCAACGAGAAGCTCAAATTGGCAGCCGAGTCCCTCTTCACACCGCAGGGCGTCGAAGTTGTCCGGCTCTAAGCGCCAGGCAGTTGCCCTCCTTTGCTTTTAGCTCTAACTAACCTAATTGTAATGTCTAATTTATTTATTTAAATTATTTGCTCTCCTTATTTGATAATTAAACATATTCCTGACGCAGTTTACAAATCAAACCAGTGGCAGCTTATCGGGAAATCCTAATTTAAGAAGTCTGTGATTTGTGTGACAATTTCTGGCAGACCATTGCTGAAACTATCGATGCCATCAAATTGTATCTGGAAGTCTACTTTCAGCTTAAAGAGCTGTTTTTGTCTCTTCAAACAAAGGGGCAGCAGCAGCGGTTGTTGCATCCAGCTGCATTTCAGTGGGTTCCAAACTAACGAGATTGCTGCAAGTATCTCCCTTCATTAAAACTGCAGGTGGATTCTGGACAACAGCCCTTCCAAAAGCAAATATGAGTGCGTATTTTGTGTTGCATCTAAAAGCGGAAGGACATGCAATTTGTTGTTGTTTGCTCATGTAGCTGTATCATCCACCCACCCGCACCCCCGCCTGCTGCCCTCCCCTCATCAGGAAACCGTTTGGCTTCTTTGTCGCCATCGTGCATGCTGTTTGTATTGTCCTGGCTGAAGTTCGTTGTTGTTCTTTGTTGCACCTAAATTGACAACAATATCGTTTCATTTGCTCAGTGAAGTGAACTCATCAGTGTTCAGATCCACACACCACCTCCCACCTCCTAACCCACAACACCATTGTTCTCTTCCCAACTAATTTCGTTTTCAGGACACACAAACTGCAACATCACTTTTTATTCGGAAACTTCTGTGGGGCAGCTTGAATGTAATATTCCTAGAAGAGGACAATGTGTGATTGTGGTGCTTTATATTTTTAAATTGGATTTACTTTAAATACTTGTTATACGACATTGTGTAATGCAATGGTTGGTCTTAGTTATGCTGCAAAGCCCTCGACTGCAACAAATTAAATCAATTCACTTGCTGCAAAGGGGTCTGAGGCAAAAACTCATTTGTAAAACTTGCCAGCCAGAGCGAAAAATATGAAAATGTTTAGTAAGTAAATTTCTTTAGCATTCATTTGCATTTGTTATTAGTTGGTTGGTTTTGCCAGTTGCAATTGTTGTTGAATATGCAACAATGCCTCAGACGAAGCCAAACTCAGCTAGAAGATTAAATTCCATGCCGGAGCTGATTGCATTACCCCAGTGGGTGGTCCAATGCCCTATTTATTTTTGGGGAAAAGTATGCGAGATACCGTCATAAATCATATTCAACGAATTCGGTTGCTCTTCACAGAATCCAGTTATTTTCACTATTTCTCAAGTTTTCCTCAGTATGTTGTGGAAATAGAACATTTGCAGTGTGACTCGACTTGGGTTTAGTTGGAGTTGGAAAATATTTGTGTTCAACTTATTTGGAAAGTTGAAGAGCTTCAGACGTGCCACATGCTGCCTCATTAGACAAAGATAACGATGTGTGCCACACCCAAACGAACGGTGTGAAAAAAGTTGAGGCGCCTCACTGCCTGCCCATGCCTGGTCGAAAGTTATCAAAACTATGCCCAAGTTGATGGGCAAAGTCAAGCATAAAGCTTGCCCCATGGCAACTTGGCCAAGGTCAAGGGGCAGTGGAAATTAATCAACTTGTTTAATTAGCTCGCTAAGCTGCAGATGGGCTTTACCTGCCGTCCAGGCACAAACATGCTCTGATCGAAAGTGTCGTCGAGGCTTGCCACAAAAGCGACAACTAATTGCCACGTAATCAACAACAACAACAACAAAAGCAACAACGATGACAATGCGAATGGGCAAAGGAACTGTGACAACCGCAACAAGCGGTAACTATTGTGGGTGGCAGTTGTTGGAGGGCGGGGTCTCGGGTCGGAATTAAGCTCTTGCGCTTTTTACCAACTCAATTTACGCTAATTACTGATTTTCGCCATGGCGATAACGGTTGCGGTAGTGCTGTATTTGCCTAACTCTTAGCTATCCCCACGAGATAAAACCCAAAACGAACAAATACACACACACACACATATATATATAATATATATGTATTTGTGCGTAGTGGAGCATCGTCAACATCAGCGCTCGTTGCCCATCTGCGGCAACCAGGCGAACGTCATGTGAATTTATATTGTCATTAGTTCTTTTTATGTAAAGTCGCTATGTAAATTTTATTAAGATTCCACTAATTCGCCGCAAAGTGCACAGAGAGTGAGCATGAGCAATGCGCATGCGCGCTCTTTGCTTCGTTCTCTTCATGTGTGCCTAGCACTGACCTTAAATTGTGCTGCTGTTGATGCTGTTGTCTGAGTCCAACAACATGTTTAACGTTGTGTGTGGCTCTTTGTTAGACTGATGAAGAGAGCTGTGCAAGTAAAAACTGACAAGAATGAGATTGCGATTATAAAGATCGAGGCGAGAGCTTAAGGAAAATAAACTGTTAATCTATGTATAAGTAAAATAAATGTAAATTCGCTTGTTGTCATTCTCAATTGCCATAACTTCGTCAAAACTCCAAAGATTTAATTCAAGTTTAGCCATTTCAATGCAAAGTGGAAAGATTGGCTTACGTATAATAAATACTTAGCTTGATACATATAAGTATATTTATAAATTTAAAAACAACAATTCCATACTATAAATTATTAACTTGTCCCATTTACTATTTGCTACAAATAAATGATTATCTTTAATAGTTAATTCAGTTTTATATTGTCTCACACGCATCACAGTGAACTATTTTATGCTTGACTGCTTGAAGAGCACAAATCAGTGAGCGACAAATTAGCTTGAAGAGAAGTCGTCTTTGCGGCGAATTGACAGTCGGCTTTGACACACGTTGACGACGACACCAGCGACGCTGACGAAGCCTGAACGCACGAAGGCGACAGCAACAACAACCGAACAGGCAACAGAACGAGGCTTCGTCCTGATAATGTTGGAGGCTAAGGTTCATTCGTTGCGTCAGCTGGCAATTGCTGGGCCCCAAAATAAGTTTCAGTTTCAGTTTGTGTGCGACAACGTCGGTGAACGCATGCGAGATAAACGCAGCGGGTAGCGTGTGCGAGCTCGATTCCGAAACCAAATTCAATTTCGATAACGAATTCGATAACAACAAAAGCCCAGCGGTGAAAAAAAAACAAACAATTTGATTTCTACCGAGTGAGACGCGAAATTATCTGCATTTGCACCAGTATAAAACTGTGAGTGTATGTGCGTGTGTGTGCGTGTGTGTGCATGTGTGTGTGAAATAAAAGTTGAGACCAACTTCTTCTTTGGCACAACTCAAAAAGTGGCAAAGTCGTAAATTTTGAACGTGTGAAAACGCAGGAAAAGCCTCATTGCCACATTGCCACATTGGCAGGAGATGAAATTGAAAGGACTTTGTTGTTGCCATTGTTGTAACTGCCGTTAGCTTATGCCTTTTGGGGCAGTTTAACAAAGTGCGCGCGACACACGCGAATATTTTATGACATCGTTTCGAATTATATGCGATTTTTTGTTATTTTTTGTTTGCCGCTGTTCGCAACTTGTTAGCTGTGGCAGCCGACAAAATACGAAACTAATAAAATAAAAAACAGCAAAACAGCACACACAACAAATAAAAAACGAGCTGTCCCTATTCCCTTCCCCCTTCTCCTACCCTCTCCGCTCTCTTCGCACCTACGCACCTAATGCCCCTCTTTAGCATTCTGCCTCATTAGCAGGCAGCAAATTAAGTTTCTTTTATATTTAGAAAAACATTTTCCACAACGTCAAAATAAATTAACAAATTGAAAAAAAAAAGAAAAAAACCAAACTCAATACAAACACCTCAAAAATGTAGTAAACCGTCTTTGATCTTTAGCACGACCGATAAATGGAATAACGCGTCAAAACAAATTGTGTACACAACAATTTCCCCGGGCGACAATATTTTGTAATTTAATATTTCCTTAGCCTTCAAGTGAGGGGAAAAAAAGAAAACAAAAACTGACAAAAATTAATAGGAAACACATAAAGAAATCAAGAGCAAGTGCGCAAGTTGGCATCTAATGGGAAGCCCGGCGGCTCGTGGAACCAGCAGAATGATCGCCACGGGGCAAGCACTGCGTATGCGCATTGCGTAAACTAATTTCTCACGGACACGCCACACGTTGAACAAGTCTGCAGGAGGGAAAACAGCTGCGAAAGTTGTCATTTTTGCTGTCGTTGCTCACCAAAAAAAAAAAAAAAAACTTTATCCTTAATAGTTGCTCTAAGTAGTTGAAGACAGGCGAGAAAAGTTTTTGCACACTTTTATTAAATAAGAGCACACATCAAAAAAGTAGAGACAAAAGCACGAACATGCCAAGTGCCAAGTTGCCATTTGCTTTTTGTCTATGCTTCACCTGCTGCACAATAAAAGTCAATTGGGAAATTCTTTTCCAAAAAAAAGCAAGATAAATTGAAACACTTCAAACTTTCGCATGTCTCTGTTGGAATTCGTTAATAATAATACATTATACAAAAAACACCTTTGGCTTTCCATTAAAATTTATCTGAGTAACAAATAAAACTGTCAAAATTGCAAAAAAAAATCTTCTAACTTATTTTAACTTACTTAAAACCTCTTCCATATTAAACATATTAAGATAAATTCATTGGCGCACTTGAAAATCTGATTATTTTAGTTCCTGAGTAACTATAAAATACGCAGATTTTGTAATATACTCAAATTGCCTACTCACGACAGTTGAGTATCAGGGATGTTGGCCATAATCATTAGGTTAAATGCGGAGAAAATCTGCGTAAATAGCTTTCAATTTAGCAAAACAAGCAAACGGAATGGAAACCAAGCCAAAATAAGCACACAATGCTCCAGTATCAATAAAATATTCATGAACAATACAGAAACAGTGTCGCACGGGGAGCCATTGAACCAACGCAATGCGGAAATGGCTAACTAAACTAGAAGGGATTAATGGGAAAAGAAGGGAAGGGAAGGGAGGTGACAGCCACGTCATCTAATCACGGATACTAAGTGTAATGAGAAGCGTAGCCAAAGGGAGTGGAACAGAGCTGAAGAGCTGAGCAGCAAACTGCAGACGTTTGCAATTACACACACACAACACAACGATACCAACAGAAAAAAGGGAGATAGAGAAAGACAGAGGGAGAGAGAGAGAGAGAGAGAGAGAGAGAGAGTGTGCGACAAGTGGACTTCACTTGAGCTTTCACAGCCTTAGGCAACAATTACCAAGCCGAACAAACTGACACACACTAGACACACACACACAGCCAAAACACACACGCAAGCAACTTGTGTGTGCATTAACACTTTCAAGAGAGAGAGAGAGAGAAAGAGAGAGAGAGAAAGGGAGAGGGAGCATAGCAGCAACAGCATTGTCCTGTGACCTGCTGCCGTCTCTAATTCCATTACGGAAGCAACAGCGACAAGTGGCCCCCACTGGGCGCAGGAGGACCAAGATGCCTTCTGCTGCTGCTGCTGCTGCTGCTGCTGCTTCTGCTGCTGCTGCCGCTGCTGCTGCTGCTGCTGATTGAGGTCTAACACAACAGAGCAAAAGCCTTGGCATCTTGCTCGGTATCAGTTGACGTCAGTCATTGTGCCTTTGAGTTGATGCCTCAATCCCATGCCCATTTTTAGTTTGTAATTAGCTGAAAGTGTTGCTGCAAATTTGCAATTAATTTGCCTTAAATGAACTCAACACGCCACAGACAAATTTGCCAGTGACGTGCGAAAAAGTCAATGGCAACAACAACTTCAACAAATTACGAGTATTTATCTATCAAGGCAGCTGATGAAGAAGGTTGGCTAGCTTAACTACAGCCAGCCGCAGCTGGAATTGATTGATATCCAGCTGAGGCATGGCTGAGGCATAAACTCAAATACACAAAAATAGATAAAAGTGCTTTGGGGGAGTGGTGAGCTGAGGTTTGGCCAGAGGGTATAGCCGACAGTTGGTGGGTTTCAATCTTGGGGCGTGACAAGTCTGTAGGCCAAACCGTTTCCCAATTCTCGTCACCCATTTGCCCCATATGCAATCAGATACACACACACACATTTACCCACATAATAAGTGTGTGTACCCAAATCTATTTATTTATTTTGTATGTTTTCTTTGCCTTTAGCCCGTTTTGATTATTATAAGCACGGTCAAGCTTATTTTTGGTCTTGGGGGTTCCATAATATTCCGTAGACATGCGTGTGGCAAGACTCATCAGATATGCACAACTGAAACCACAGTAAAGTTATCTGTTAATAATAAATGCAGTTAAGGCTGAAAGCAGTGTAGAAGTGGTAATTATTTAATTGATTTTTCTTTTCCAAAATTTGCTTCAGGTCGAGGGTTTAAATTTAACTGAGATTAAACTAAAACTTTAGAAAACTTTTACGAACTACAGTTATTGCATACACGTCTCTTTTAATACGTAAATATAAATAAATACAACAAATTCTTAAAAATCAATTCGCTGATGTCATCTGAAATATGGATTTTGTTAACGATATTTTTCAATGATATTTCTCACAATGTTTCATTTGTGTGGAAACATTATAGGTTTTTCTTTTTTCATTTGTCGCTTTTATTAGGTGAAAATGGGCACCAGGCACTAAACGGAGCGAACAGGCTTACAAAAACAATGACAAATTTAATCAATTAAAGTTCGCAAAGCTGGCAAAATCAATTTGGCAAAGACAGCAAAAACCGTTCGAAGCGCGTGGCAAAAAGAAAAGCAACAACAAAATGGCATAAATAAAAGGCTAAAGTTTAAAAAGGAAATGGAAAAGTGAAACACGAAAAGTAATATTTGGCATAGGCAGCAACAAAAACAACAACAACAACAACAACAGCAAATAAATTTAAAAAAGAACGAACGTTAAAAGATTAAATTGTCTGCCGTTGGAATTAAGTGTTTTAAATGTCATTGCGAGTGTTTAATTCTCGGCGAGGTCGAAGAGAGTTTTTACCGTTGTTGTTGTTGTTGTGTGTGTGTTTAATATGAATAAAAATATCATTTACAGTGAAAGCAAAAAGTAAATATCAAATACAGAACGGTTAAGAGTGCAGCTATAAAAACACTTACGGCTAACAAAGTGAGAATCGATAGCGAAAACCTAGCAAAAAAACTAGCTGGAAAGCGAAAGTGCGGCAGCAGGTGATAAAGATATAACAAGACAGAAAGAGAAGGAGAAGCCTGAAGTGAAAGAGAGAGATAGAGAGAGAAAAAATAAGAGAGAAGCAGACGGCGCTGGACGCCCAACCCACATAAAAATGCTGACCTTTTCGACGCTGCTTTGCTGCATGATGGGTAAGTTGTAAGCCGGTGCAGGACAATTGAACGCTGTCCTAACCCCAGATAAATACATACCTATATACACACATACATATATATATGCAAATAGAGTGTCTAAGCATGCATAAGATTATCTACGATTGCAGGCGACAACGAACCCAAACGACCCCCAAGTTATTATTGCTGTTGTTGCAACAGCACCCACTGCGAATCCTTTAAAAAACATTTGTGGCCCGGGCCCAGTGAAAATCCTGATTTATGTCTCCCTGCTGCGCTGCACTGTGCTGTGATCTCGATGTCGCTGCCGTTGTCGTTGTCGTTGTCGGTGTCGTTCCGTTGTTTTTGTTGTCCTTGCCAGCAACATGGCCAATGCCAACCGCAGCAGGAGCAGCAGGCAAGCGAACAAACAAAAATGCGGTCGCTCCGCTTCAGGCCACCCCAGACAGACAGACAGACAGACATATCGCATAACGGGTGCGAATATGGGGAAGAGATCTTCCTGCTGCCACAATTTAAGCTTTCAACTTTAAGAGACGGAACACAACTGGCTCTCTGCACATAATTATGCATAATTGAAAAGTGTAATTACGCCCAAGACGGGAGCAGCGATTTTAAGTGGCACAGCTTCAAGCTCAATCAAGCGTAGCAACAGCATTAGCGGTGGCAGCAAAACAACAACAGCACGAGGCAAGAGGCAACTGTAGCAACGTTAATTTTCAGGACTCTCCTTTTAATTGCTACCAGATGCAGCCCAGGCACAGAGATGCCTTAAGCAAAATAGTCCAGGCGACCTGCATAGAAGCAAGAGAAAAGCATCTGGAAAACATTGAAGAACAGCTTCCCTGGACTTGCTGAAAGTTATGAATCCTCTCCTGGTGCAGTTAATCGGATAGTCTAGTAAATAATGTTACCATCAAAAACAGACGCAATGTTGCCACTCGAAAGTTGTATTAAGTGGCGCAGAACCATTAGTCTTGCCGGATGAGGAGGCTATAATTAGAAAACAACGCAAGGATAACAATGCATAAATATGATTATATTTATGTGGGTTGTGTTGCTCTGGTTAGCTCAATGAGTAGGTTATTATGGTTCCCCCTGAATAAAAGGCGTACTTCTTTTCTGTTATGGTTCCAAGCTGGAAGTTGTTCTGTTTCTCGGCTTTTGGCTCAGTTTGTTTTTCCTCTCCTCGAGCTTCGCTCACTTTGCCCTCAGTTTTCTTTCAGAGGTTGGTTTTTTCTGCCATGTGTTTTTATTGCATTAATTTTTATGGTCGCTTGCCTTGAGTTGTTGCTACTGTTGCTGTTCCTGATGTTGCTGCCACTGTTTCTTTTTTTTTTTGTATTTTTTTGGTGCTTTTGTTTTACTTTGCGTATGCCCTAAAGTAATAAAGTGAATTGGTTTTCTCAAATAATTTCCATTTTAAATCCAGTCAGCAAATCCGCACAAGCCATACTCCCTACCATGCCCCACTTTCCTCCAACGTTTGTTGCTGCCTGTTGTTCTTAGCCATGTTTTTGTTGCTGTTTCTGTTGCTGTTCTGCCAAAAGTGGCTTCATTTTCTCGCATAAAATTGTTTTGTAAAGTTTGCTGAGATTTGTTTGGTGACAGCATTTGCGACTGTTTTTGTTATCCCGGATCCGTTTAGTTTTTGCTGTTACTTATTCCAATTCGTAGTGGTGTCGAATTCTATTTGCATTTGTCTCCGTCTCCGACTGCGACTGCGACTGCTGTTGCCATCAATGTCAACGAGGCCTCAAAATTTAATTGAAATTTAGTGTAAACACAATGACAGCCTGTCGATTATCCTGGAGCCCACCCACGCCAGCAAACGCACCGACACATCCAAGTCAATATTTCCGAGAAATCCTTTCGCGCGGATATCCTATCAACTTTGGCTTGGATTCCAATTTGTCGAGCTCCTTTTGTATGTCAAAAACTCGATCTAAAACACGGCAAACATTTCACACACATGTCACTGAGCCACTGCAGCCAGTTGCCCTGCGCTCAATCAAGGATGTGCTGCCCCTGTTCACTAACTTTGGCTGTCAAGGCAACACCAACAACATTGTATCAAGTCTGCCCCCCTCACAACACACACACCCACACACACACACAACACACACAATCCTGAGTTGGCAAGTAAGCTTCAATTGTTTACTTATTTACTTTGTGCATATGGAAATGAAATGGCAAATAAGCGTATGAAAAGGAAAGAAAAATTACGTTGACTTTCCCAAATGTACATAAGCGACATATACACACACAAGTGCAAACAAATGTATATGTACACACACACACATGAATGGGTGGAAACACATTTAAGGAAAAGCCAAACGCCGCAGGCCATTCGTGCAACAACAAAAACACTGATCTGCTTTGACCCGCACAACATGCAACACTCAACTTTGGTTGTCACACGTTTGATTTAAGGCAAAAGCTTCTTGAACTAATTCTTATCATGTTTCTGCAGATCAGCAATTTCCTAATAAATAACTTGGCTTAATATTCTATTCCACAAAATGTTTATTTATTATTATTTTTAGTACTCAACTTATGTGTTGCTCGATAATATCTGTGAATCCCCGGTTTGCCGATTATGCGATGGCATCAGTAAAGCACCCATTTTTAAAGCATATTTTTTATTTATTATATTATTTGCATATTTTTCGGACATTTATTTTTATTCCTTTTCTTTATTTTAATTGCTTGTCGTATTCAAATCTTAAAAGCCGATTGCCACTTTGTACACCCCATTTAACGATTCTAAAGCTTTTATTTTATTTACACTCGGTCTTTCTTGGTATATTTTTTTGACAATAATTCTAACAAAATTTTTTTTTTTTGCAGCATTTTCAATTTCTGCGAACATTTGTTTATTTTACTTATCAAAAAGCATCATATTCAAATAAATACAAAGAAGACAGGGAAAAGCAGCTAAACAAAAAATAAATGAAAATAAAGGGAGATGAACAAATTGTTTACGGATGTGTTTGCGTCCTTCTTGTAATCTTTGTTGTTGTTGCTTTTGTTGTTGTTGTTGTTGGTGTTACTGCCACAACTGCCATTGCAAAGAGGAAGTGAATGGAAGCAGAGAAGCAACCCAAAAATGAAAAAGGATGTAACAAAAATTCATAACAAAATACATTTCATGGCAGTGCGAGCAACTCGTTCATCCTGTTCGGGATCCTTCGGTTGCTGTATTGTGTGTGTTGTTGTGTGTGTGTTTGTGTGTGTGTTTGTGTGTGTGTGTTTGTGTGTGTGAATAAGTCACTTTTTTATTGTGTGTTTGGTCAGAAAAGGAAATTCACTTGACTTTTGCCTACAATAGTTTTTATTTTATTTTTTCTATGCCTTGCAGCTTCTGTGAATGTTGTTTTTATTATTATTTTGTTTGTTGCTGAGGTTGCCTAAAGGCATAAATAAGCTAAGAGTCTGTTGCAGTTGTTGCCGCTTGGCAGCTCGACTGCGTCTCGGCCATGGACAACAAGCCAAGATGTGCACAGAAGACACACACACACACACAAACACACATTCATACGTATGTGAATTCTACTTATTTATAGCAATTTTTTATAAGTGATTGCCAGAAACAGACCATTTTTATATACATTTTAATGTGTCACTATATTAAAATAGGAAATGAAGTCCATTTTTTATACGTTCTTTATATAAGTTCTTTTGTTTCGGCTAATCACTTGATTTGCCATCAGAATTATAACAAATGACACTTCAAATACACTCTGGTAATTATTAATACTCGTGTCATGGCTTTTAACCGTATAAAAACTCTGGACAATCCAGTGCCAGGCAATTGTGGACATAATTGCAGCAATACAGGAGGAGCTTATAAGGTCAACAACAAAGTGTTTCCACGTCCAATGTGTCCATAATCCCCAGGCCCACTCGAATAGGAGCATAATATAACGACCCTGGTTCGCTTTTATTATTCCGCTAAATTGATTTTGAATTTAGTTCAATGTTTATGGTCAAATGATTGCGTTTTTGTGTCACCAGCCTTGGTGGGCAAATAGCAGCAAATGTGGCATGTGAATAGACCCTGTTCCTACACCTACTCATCTCCGCTCTTTCTATATCTCTCTCTATATATATATTTTGTGGACGGTCAGCAAGGTGCGGCTACAATTCTTGCCTTGTGTACCAAATAAATCATTTGTGCTTCGATGCGTTACCGACAGCAGCCCCTAGAAGTGGCCCATTCCCAAGCCAAGGGGCAAGCCGTTTGGGGCCGAAAATAAATACACCTATGCCAGAAGAATGCCCTCAAACGAGGTAAAAATGAAAAGCGTTTTAGAAGAGTAATCCCCAATCGATTTTCAAGCACATTCATTGAGTTTCCGGCCGCCATTTTGTGACTTTAAGAAGCCTTTTTGTGGCCACCTTTTTTTTATTATTTAGATGTTTTTTTTTTTTTGTTTGCATAATACTCCTGCATATGGTTAGGACGCGCTCCATGCCTGGAGTAAGTGAGTTTATACATTTTTTATTTATTTCATATCCATTAAGTTCAAAGCAAAATGTGTCAGAGAGGCGTCTAATGTATTGGCTGCTTCGAACATAGTTGGGATAGGGGGTTGGGATGCGATCCGGACTACTCTCTGGGCGCACATTGATTGCCCAGCGAGACTCCCCGGTAATGGTCTGGTCTGTCCTGGTGGGGCGTCATGTGGTGTTATGCGGTGTGGTCTTGTTCTTGTCTGGTCGGATGGTTCGGAGCGTTGAAATTTCAATTACTCAAGCATATGATAAATGAACTTGTAGCCGCAAATTTTCTCGCCCCTTGTCTGGGCAGGCTAGGGAATCCATTATGAAGACACGCCGCAAGCCGCCCACTAAGTGTGTGGGCGTGTCACTCACATGTTCATGTGCAAAAAGTGCAGCCTGTGAAATGATTGTGAAAAATACTTGCTCAACTTTTGCCCAGGCTACAGTTTGCTCCTACCAAATATGCAAAGCCTTCTCCGGGTCAACATGAAACGAGTTGTGGAAGTTTATGTGTGTATTTGTGTGTGTGTATGTGTGTGTGTGTGTGTGTGTGGGTGTGTTTGTAGAAAAGTGTTCTTAAATGCCATTTGATGGCTGCAAAGTTGTCGTGACTTAACAGCTTTTGGTAGCAGCAGCTGCTGACTGGCAATTGCCCTGCCCAGCCACGTTGGCATTCAGTTAATTAACAGCTAAAATATACACATGTGTGAGCGCCAGAAGAATGCAGGTTTTAAATTAACTTAATTAAGTGACATATCTGACATGACATCCAAGTGAAGTCCCAAACACAATCGGTAATCCCCACCAAATTGTTGCTCACTTGGCGTTGGAAATTCATTTCCTTTTTGCCAATTCAGAGGTGTTGTTTGTTGTTAGAGCTAAGTTGTGTACAATACATCAACGTGGCTTTGCCAGTCAGTCAGTCAGTCAGTCACTCAGTCAGTCAGTCAGTCAACCACTATAAACATGCATCGACATCAACTTAATTGCATTTCATTCATTGCTAGGCAGCAGCTGCCGCACTTCATTCATTGCTAAGCAGAAGTTGCTGCTGCAGCAACATTGATGCTGCCAAAGTGGATGCTCCGGATCGGTCCGGGTGTTCCGCGAAAATGGTGTGAAGTTTCATTTCACTTCAGTTCCATTCGCTGATGCGGGTGTTATAAAAAAAGAGGAAAACTGCAAATAAACCACATACAGCAATGTAATGCAATGCTGAGTGAAGGAGCTGGAGGAGTGGTCCGGGAATGTCGAGAGGGAACGAGGGAGGCACCACTCAGAAAGGCGGCGAACAGCTGCCCCACAACAGTCGGAAAACAATGGGTGAGATGAGCGCAAAAAGGGTTAACACAAACACAACTTACGGAAAACAATTTATCTTTTTATTTTTAAAGTTTGAACTGTCTAGAAGTTGTACATGCCGAATGAATCTCAAATAGTTTGAAATGGATACTTCTATAAAAATCTAAAAAGTAACATCAAATTGGCAAGTGCCGGAAATATCTATTAACTTTTTGTTGAAAACTGTCTCGCCATTAGACTGATAGGTAAGATTTATCTCGAATTGGGCAATAACAAATAAGTGTTTGATATAAATAAATGATAAATGTGATATCCTAATTTCGTTGGTAAATAAAGTTTTTTTTATTATGGATTATGGTATTAGCTTGATATGTTTTATTATTATTGTTTTTAATGATAGGATACCCAATGTTACCCACTGTGGCACTACGTTGCCACCAGGCACTTTTACACCCGCTCCTTCAATCTCTTGTTTTTCCATTCCTTTTCCATTCAACTAACGTTGCTCATTGCTTTTGCTTCAGGCGCGAGGCGTTTTTGGAATGGCAAAAATTGAGACGTCACCGGAATTTTGCCGCACGAAACGGAAATACCATAGAGAGAGACCGACAGAAAGAGAGAGAGAGAGAGAGAGAGAGAGAGAGACATAGAGACAAAGACAGAGACGGACTGATTTGAAAAGGCAACCACAAAAAAAAAAAACAAACTTTTTAATTGAATTGTATGTTGCACAGCTTCAATTGCAGGACCGTTTCGCTTTAGGGTTAGCCATCGGTCTAGAATTGAGCTAGGAGTTGGGTTCGGTTCGGTATTCCGCTCCAGCGACATGTTTCTGCTGTCAAGAGCCGCAGTTGCAGCCAAAGATTCGGCTGCTTGGCACGTTTTCCTTGTTATCGACCGAGCCGCGAACGTTTGTGCCACAAAATTTAGATACCGCATCCGCTCGACTAAATGCGCGTGCTTAGATCCAAACAAGTAATGTAAACACTTACGAGCTCACAGCTGCTGCCAGAACATAATGCTCCGGACTGGAAGATCTGGCAGTCAATGCCATTGGTTTTAGCCCAGTTGTTGTTGCTGTTCCTTCTCTTTTTGCTTTTATTAACACAAATATTAATTTTTGCGGCGCTGCATGTGGCATGTGGCAGTCTTGTTTACACTGACGCCATCGGCAAACGGCTTTGCCCCCCAGCTCCCTATTCGTGGCACGCCCAGCTCGTTTGTGATTCCGTTGTTTGAGTGTATCTCATTAAAGTCAAAGGCGCCCCAGCACGCACTTCAATTTGCATGAGCAAAGCTTTGAGATGTCCCTTTTTGGGGCTGGGAACGGACTTAACGGCCTCTGCCTGGACTATGGCTTCATTTTGGACACTCTTTGTATAACTTAACATTGTGGAGCAGCAAACAAATTTCATCATAAAGCTGATGGCGTTACATCATATACACTTGCTGGCCCTGGTTGCTTGTCACCAAGGCAGCGGCTATAAAAGTAACGATGTCCATCAGCAACGATGTCCAGGAGCAACGAAAAGAAAACTTAACATTGACGGCAAATTACTGAAATGTGGGTGTGGCCAGGAGGCTGTGGATATGCACAACATGCCAATCGCACCTGACCCAATTCAGCACTGATTTCTCAGTGAACAAGTGAATGAATGAGCAACTGATGTGAAGTGAGACAAGGCCACAGTGGAATACACTTTATCAACAAGCAATTATCAGACTCCTCGACAGCAGAGCTCATTGAGAGTCATCCATTCCCCAATGCGGCTCTTAATTTAATTAAATGTCTGCGGGCTTTGATTTGAAAATGCGTTCAATCTTTCAAATGCTTGAAATGCTTACCATAAATTGCATAAATTTTGAATCAAGTACCCCCAAGTCACTGTTGGTTAATAATCTTGTGTCTCTGCAGTGTCACTTGGACATTTGCCAGTCTGTGTTCTGCTAGTTAACGAACAAAATAGATGACCAAACACTTTTCCTGCAAAAGTGTATAAGAATCGTGTCATATTTCAGATATATACATACATACATATATATGTATATATGTATACGCATGTATGTACGTATATCCTGCTCCACTTCTTGTGGCATTTCTTTTTGCTGCGGCCTTGCAACAGCTGCCTTCATCTAGGACTTGCACTTGGCACACAATTGCCGAGAAATGTTTTGTAGTTGGATGCTCTGGATGCTCAGGCAGCCCGTTCCGAGAAGCAATCTCTGCAGGCGGCATGGCATGGCCATACATGCGGCCATCGCACGGTTGGCTGCCTCTTCGGCCGCATTCTTTCTGTTGGAAAACTCAGCTTGGGATTTCCTGCAGCATTTTAAATGCATTGCAAACCATTTTCCAGCCATTCAACGCTTGCGTTAGTTTGCCGTACGATTGCTGGGCAAATATTTTCTTAATTAGTTGGCACAGAGTTGCCTGGAAAAACTTGGCAATTTAACGTCTTCTTCGCTTCTTCAGGTTTTTCTGCCCAGCTCCAAAGCTGACCAGCTGTCAAATGTAAAAAATTACAACTCAAATTGCTGTACAAAATGGCTTTAAAAGCTCGTTAAAAGTCACGCAATGTGCTGCATATATTTTATTTGTACGAAAACAGAAATAATATTAATTACCACTGCAGTACATGAGGGTGGGCTATGTAAGGAGGGGTCAAGAGTGCAGCGCAACAAACATTAAACAACAGCAACAACAAGCCAGCAACAACCACTTGACTTTAAACCCTGAATGCCGAGTAACTTTCCCCCAAGTGCGACATAAAAATTGCATAAAATTTGCATTTCAGAAATGCGTCGACTTTCGTTCCCACAATGACTTCTCCCCGGTCTCGTCATCGTGGTGGGACTCTGCTTAGCTGCACTGAAGAGCTACAGTTTTGGTTTTGGGTTTTGACTTAAGCACGAGCGTTAACATTTTTGCAGTCAACACAACAATTATGTGGATTTGTGGCACCGCAACGGGTAAGAACGAGGAGGAGGAGGAGGAGGAGCAGGCCAAACAGATTGTCAGATTCTTAAGCGGAAACATTTCCACCGCACAGATTTGTCTTGTTTGCATATTAAAAATTTCCCGGTGCCACATGGTTTAATAGTGCATTTAAAATTTTAAGGCCCACACAGCTAATTACGTGTGGGCTGTTTATATGTTTCAATGTTGGGCACGGGGTGTTTAATGCCATGTTGCATAAATGTCGAAATGCTGTGGCTGGCGCGCCACATGTTTGATTCGATGCCAGACAAGGCGCTGATGGGGGACTGTGTGGAAAGCGGGCCGTTTCATTGTCTCATCTGCTCGCCGGCGTGTCTGGCTGTCTTCCGTCTAAACAAGATAAGCAAAAATGTGAACAAGACGCACAGCAAATGTCAAAGCGTATTTAATGAGCACACGCACCCCATCCGCTTCCCATTCGCTCCCCATTCGTTGTTGTCTGCACCATGCTGCACGTTCAAATGTTGCCGCGCTTTTCTGCGAAAATCAGAAAATCAGTTGGCAAGATATCAGATTGAGAGTTGGGGTAACCACATCGTCGACAAGGCAAAATCGACAATGTTGTGGCAAATTCTGATGCGGTATTAACTCTGGGGCATGGAAGTGGGGCAGGACGACGACGGCTACGATGACGACAACAAGGAGCTGAAGATAAAGCCAAAGCATATGCCGCGATGCGTGTCAGACGATGTCGATGGTCGACGGTTGATTGTATGTTTTCCCTGGTGCTGCGTATCGAGCATGGCAGACACAGAGGGAGACGCCACCAATGAAGACGCTGATGGAGTCTATGCTAACTTGACTGAAACTAGGTGGCATAGACAATGTGCTCGGCCACATGCCACACAAGCGAAGCAAATTGTTCATGCTGTGACCTTTTATACGCACAGCTGTGTGTGCGTCTCTGTGTGTGTGTGTGTGTGTGTGGGGTGTAGGTGTGTGTGTGAGTGTGCGTGTGGCCTCAGGTAGATAACGTCATCCGATACGCTCGAATTCCTGCAAAATGTAGCCTTGAACTGCGCTCGATTATTGGTTACGTTGAGAGCATTTTATGAGGCTGATGAAATTGTTTTTTCCCCAGTAATGGAAGAATAACAAACAACGTCGAAAGCCGCTTAACACACAAGAGAGATACTTGAATTAAATAAAATACCATGAATTACCGAAAACTTCTGAAGTGCTCTTCACATTTTACACTTATAGTTAAATATTTAAATAAAGGCTGAAAAGATCTCTAGGAAAACTCTCTCGGGAAAAGTATGACGGTCTTTGGTTTGTAAAATGCCATTCTTTGCTTGCACGTTGCCTTAGCCACAAGACTTTTCATTAGTGCAAGTGCTTCATACTTTACACATTCATATGCACACCCCTACACACAGTCACACACACACACACTCGCGCCTCAAGCTTTGCGGTACGTGCCAAGAAGCGTTGCATAAGCGCAGGCGGACAACAATGCAAAATAAATAAGGTAAAAAGGAATCGCAAACAAACGGAAACGGCAAACAAATCTCAACTTTCGCACAAAAAACAAGACTGAGGAATTTTCAAAACTTTCTCAAAACTGGGATACCCTTGCACGCATACATAAGTGGAAAATGGTTTTCAGCAAGCTAAGAATCAAATCGTAAATTACTTTTTATGATCCGATCTGACCGAGAAAACCATATCTATGAACATAAGTTGCACTCAGCAGATCGGCTCTGCTTTAAATTGGATTTGCAGAGTGAACAAAAGTGGTTTTTGAATAATAATGAGAAAGTTATGGTACTCTCGGCAAGGGTATAGGAAAAGCGCACACCGTCATGTGCTGCCCCATAAATGTGGGGCAGCATGCAACGAGTACAAATGGATGATATTGGCATTGCAATGCGTTTAGCAATCAACTCACGACTGTGCAGCTGAAGCCACAGTGGCAAGCGAAGCACTGTTGAGTTTGTGCCACAACTTGCACTGACATTCGCGGCGTTGCACATGTAGCTGCTCGCTGGTGATGCTGACACTGCTGCAACCCGTTTGGCAACGGGCAAACAGTAACTGGCAATGGGGCATGTGTTAATAATGCGTGACATAAACTGAAGCTGAGGCATCTTCCCAGTTGGTTGACTGCTCGATGCGACGTGGACGTGACAAAACGAATTGAGTTGAGCATTTTAAGTGACAGTCGTAAGACGTCTGTCGCATAAGGCTAAAGAAATGGCAATCGCGTTTTGCGACATTGTCATTGTTTTATTGACACACACAAGCACACACACACACACCACACACACACACTCAGAAGCACACACAATACTTACGCCTGGCTGCCTTTTACATGCATAAAATTTAAATTTTTGCCTCTTAATATGCAAATAAATGCCACAAATGGCAATGGGACGGTGCCAACAAATTCAAAACTCCCTCTTACTCTGCATAATTTCAATGTGTGTGTGTGTGAATTTCAATTTCCGCTTTGACACACACATACAGCAGTGTGTGTGTGTGTGTGTGTGTGTGGGTGTATACTAAGCTCACTGCCAATTGCCGCCAATCAAAAGATAACCAAAGTCGAAGGACGCTGCTTGGAAGGCGTTGCTGATTTTTGAGGAAATTAAATGAAATTGATTTTAACCCCATGTGAAAGTTCAGTTGTACATATTTCTACATTCATATATCTGTATATATCTGTATATATCTGTGTGTATGTGGGCAATATCCGTTGGAACATACAAAAACAAACTTTCTATATATTTCACTATTTAAATATGTGCACAATGTTTTAAATTGAAATTTACTTCCAAGGCTGTCACAAGAGACAGGAAGAAATATTTCTAGAGATAGAGAAGCAATGGGTGGGTGGGAGGGATGCGGTTGGGTTTGGGTTTGGGATTAGGGTTGTGAGCGGCACATGCCAAGTTGTTGCACTTAAGCTGCTGTTCTTAGCAAAGCTTAATCTCCGTAAAAATAATTACAAACTGCAATTATTAGCCTCAAATTGGCTGTACAGAAAACGCGTTAGCAAAGCAAATCCAATTAAGTGAAAAGCGTGTGTAAGCCGAAGATTTTCTTTTCTATTTTTTCCCTGTCGTTCTCCTTCTTCCTCTCAGTTAATGCGCACTAAACAGCAACAACTTTGCCGGGAAAGCTGCAGTAGCTGCCACTGACAAGTGTTGCACCTGCGGATGATTTTCTATGGTTCAGATTGCAGTCTTTATTCTTTAGCTCCTGTTAAAGTTACTTTTTACTTCGCTTTGCATTTTATTATATATGCTGCTTGAACTTTAATTGGCTTAGCAACAATAAAAATAACGGTTACAAGTATCTAATAAAACTGCAGATTTTCTGCTATTGCTATTTGCTGCTGCTTTCTTATGGCTGCTACATTTTACTGTCACAGTTGTTAAAATGACTTGCGGGAGTAAAAAATGAGCGTAAGAGGATGAAAAAACAGGAGAAAATGTTGCAGTCGGACGTAACCGACAGCGATATACTTTAATACCATAATTTGTGGCATAGGTCGAACCTTCAAAATGCCATAACTTCGTCAAAACTCAACGGATTTTCAAAAGCAAGGGCATTTTAATCATAGTTTGGCCTCTAGATCAATCGAACATTTAAAGTTAAAAATGTAATTTTGGGTCGGAACATAAGCCAAAATTATAGTCAGAAAATCGGCATAGTCCGAAAATCGGCATATCGGCATAGGTAGAACCTTCAAAATGCCATAACTTCGTCAAAACTCAACGGATTTTCAAAAGCAAGGGCATTTTAATCATAGTTTGGCCTCTAGATCAATCGTACATTTAAAGTTGAAAACGTAATTTTGGGTCGGAACATAAGCCAAAATTATAGTCAGAAAATCGGCATAGTCCGAAAATCGGCATATCGGCATAGGTAGAACCTTCAAAATGCCATAACTTCGTCAAAACTCAACGGATTTTCAAAAGCAAGGGCATTTTAATCATAGTTTGGCCTCTAGATCAATCGTACATTAAAAGTTAAAAATGTAATTTTGGGTCGGAACATAAGTCAAAATTATCGTCCGAAAATCGGCATCTGGGCATCTGGGCATAGGTCGAACCTTCAAAATGCCATAACTTCGTCAAAACTCAACGCATTTTCAAAAGCAAGGGCGTTTTATTCTTAGTTTGGCCTCTAGATCAATCGTACATTTAAAGTTGAAAACGTAATTTTGGGTCGGAACATAAGCCAAAATTATTGTCCGAAAATCGGAATTTGTCAGAAAATCAGCATTTGGTCATATGTCGAACCTTCAAAATGCCATAACTTCGTCAAAACTCAACGGATTTTCAAAAGCAAGGGCATTTTAATCATAGTTTGGCCTCTAGATCAATCGTACATTTAAAGTTAAAAATGTAATTTTGGGTCGGAACATAAGTCAAAATTATCGTCCGAAAATCGGCATCTGGGCATCTGGGCATAGGTCGAACCTTCAAAATGCCATAACTTCGTCAAAACTCAACGCATTTTCAAAAGCAAGGGCGTTTTAATCTTAGTTTGGCCTCTAGATCAATCGTACATTTAAAGTTGAAAACGTAATTTTGGGTCGGAACATAAGCCAAAATTATTGTCCGAAAATCGGAATTTGTCAGAAAATCAGCATTTGGGCATATGTCGAACCTTCAAAATGCCATAACTTCGTCAAAACTCAACGGATTTTCAAAAGCAAGGGCATTTTAATCATAGTTTGGCCTCTAGATCAATCGTACATTTAAAGTTAAAAATGTAATTTTGGGTCGGAACATAAGCCAAAATTATAGTCAGAAAATCGGCATAGTCCGAAAATCGGCATATCGGCATAGGTAGAACCTTCAAAATGCCATAACTTCGTCAAAACTCAACGGATTTTCAAAAGCAAGGGCATTTTAATCATAGTTTGGCCTCTAGATCAATCGTACATTTAAAGTTAAAAATGTAATTTTGGGTCGGAACATAAGTCAAAATTATCGTCCGAAAATCGGCATCTGGGCATCTGGGCATAGGTCGAACCTTCAAAATGCCATAACTTCGTCAAAACTCAACGCATTTTCAAAAGCAAGGGCATTTTAATCATAGTTTGGCCTCTAGATCAATCGTACATTTAAAGTTAAAAATGTAATTTTGGGTCGGAACATAAGTCAAAATTATCGTCCGAAAATCGGCATCTGGGCATCTGGGCATAGGTCGAACCTTCAAAATGCCATAACTTCGTCAAAACTCAACGCATTTTCAAAAGCAAGGGCGTTTTAATCTTAGTTTGGCCTCTAGATCAATCGTACATTTAAAGTTGAAAACGTAATTTTGGGTCGGAACATAAGCCAAAATTATTGTCCGAAAATCGGAATTTGTCAGAAAATCAGCATTTGGGCATATGTCGAACCTTCAAAACTCAACGGATTTTCAAAAGCAAGGGCATTTTAATCATAGTTTGGCCTCTAGATCAATCGTACATTTAAAGTTAAAAATGTAATTTTGGGTCGGAACATAAGCCAAAATTATAGTCAGAAAATCGGCATAGTCCGAAAATCGGCATATCGGCATAGGTAGAACCTTCAAAATGCCATAACTTCGTCAAAACTCAACGGATTTTCAAAAGCAAGGGCATTTTAATCATAGTTTGGCCTCTAGATCAATCGTACATTTAAAGTTGAAAACGTAATTTTGGGTCGGAACATAAGCCAAAATTATAGTCAGAAAATCGGCATAGTCCGAAAATCGGCATATCGGCATAGGTAGAACCTTCAAAATGCCATAACTTCGTCAAAACTCAACGGATTTTCAAAAGCAAGGGCATTTTAATCATAGTTTGGCCTCTAGATCAATCGAACATTTAAAGTTAAAAATGTAATTTTGGGTCGGAACATAAGCCAAAATTATAGTCAGAAAATCGGCATAGTCCGAAAATCGGCATATCGGCATAGGTAGAACCTTCAAAATGCCATAACTTCGTCAAAACTCAACGGATTTTCAAAAGCAAGGGCATTTTAATCATAGTTTGGCCTCTAGATCAATCGTACATTTAAAGTTGAAAACGTAATTTTGGGTCGGAACATAAGCCAAAATTATAGTCAGAAAATCGGCATAGTCCGAAAATCGGCATATCGGCATAGGTAGAACCTTCAAAATGCCATAACTTCGTCAAAACTCAACGGATTTTCAAAAGCAAGGGCATTTTAATCATAGTTTGGCCTCTAGATCAATCGTACATTAAAAGTTAAAAATGTAATTTTGGGTCGGAACATAAGTCAAAATTATCGTCCGAAAATCGGGATCTGGGCATCTGGGCATAGGTCGAACCTTCAAAATGCCATAACTTCGTCAAAACTCAACGCATTTTCAAAAGCAAGGGCGTTTTATTCTTAGTTTGGCCTCTAGATCAATCGTACATTTAAAGTTGAAAACGTAATTTTGGGTCGGAACATAAGCCAAAATTATTGTCCGAAAATCGGAATTTGTCAGAAAATCAGCATTTGGTCATATGTCGAACCTTCAAAATGCCATAACTTCGTCAAAACTCAACGGATTTTCAAAAGCAAGGGCATTTTAATCATAGTTTGGCCTCTAGATCAATCGTACATTTAAAGTTAAAAATGTAATTTTGGGTCGGAACATAAGTCAAAATTATCGTCCGAAAATCGGCATCTGGGCATCTGGGCATAGGTCGAACCTTCAAAATGCCATAACTTCGTCAAAACTCAACGCATTTTCAAAAGCAAGGGCATTTTAATCATAGTTTGGCCTCTAGATCAATCGTACATTTAAAGTTAAAAATGTAATTTTGGGTCGGAACATAAGTCAAAATTATCGTCCGAAAATCGGCATCTGGGCATCTGGGCATAGGTCGAACCTTCAAAATGCCATAACTTCGTCAAAACTCAACGCATTTTCAAAAGCAAGGGCGTTTTAATCTTAGTTTGGCCTCTAGATCAATCGTACATTTAAAGTTGAAAACGTAATTTTGGGTCGGAACATAAGCCAAAATTATTGTCCGAAAATCGGAATTTGTCAGAAAATCAGCATTTGGGCATATGTCGAACCTTCAAAATGCCATAACTTCGTCAAAACTCAACGCATTTTCAAAAGCAAGGGCATTTTAATCATAGTTTGGCCTCTAGATCAATCGTACATTTAAAGTTAAAAATGTAATTTTGGGTCGGAAGATAAGTCAAAATTATCGTCCGAAAATCGGCATCTGGGCATCTGGGCATAGGTCGAACCTTCAAAATGCCATAACTTCGTCAAAACTCAACGCATTTTCAAAAGCAAGGGCGTTTTAATCTTAGTTTGACCTCTAGATCAATCGTACATTTAAAGTTGAAAACGTAATTTTGGGTCGGAACATAAGCCAAAATTATAGTCAGAAAATCGGCATAGTCCGAAAATCGGCATATCGGCATAGGTAGAACCTTCAAAATGCCATAACTTCGTCAAAACTCAACGGATTTTCAAAAGCAAGGGCATTTTAATCATAGTTTGGCCTCTAGATCAATCGTACATTTAAAGTTAAAAATGTAATCTTGGGTCGGAAAATAAGTCAAAATTATCGTCCTAAAATCGGCATCTGGGCATCTGGGCATAGGTCGAACTTTCAAAATGCCATAACTTCGTCAAAACTCAACGCATTTTCAAAAGCAAGGGCGTTTTAATCTTAGTTTGGCCTCTAGATCAATCGTACATTTAAAGTTGAAAACGTAATTTTGGGTCGGAACATAAGCCAAAATTATAGTCAGAAAATCGGCATATCGGCATAGGTCGAACCTTCAAAATGCCATAACTTCGTCAAAACTCAACGGATTTTCAAAAGCAAGGACGTTTTAATCATAGTTTGGCCTCTAGATCAATCGTACATTTAAAGTTAAAAATGTTATTTTGGGTCGGAACATAAGTCAAAATTATAGTCCGAAAATCGGCATCTGGGCATATGGGCATAGGTCGAACCTTCAAAATGCCATAACTTCGTAAAAACTTAACGCATTTTCAAAAGTAGGGGCGTTTTAATCATAGCTTGGCCTCTAGATCAATCGTACATTTAAAGTTGAAAACGTAATTTTGGGTCGGAACATAAGTCAAAATTATAGTCAGAAAATCGGCATAGTCCGAAAATCGGCATATCGGCATAGGTCGAACCTTCAAAATTCCATAACTTCGTCAAAACTCAACGCATTTTCAAAATCAAGGGTGTTTTAATTATAGTTTGGCCTGTAGATCAATCGTACACTTAAAGTTGAAAACGTGATTTTGGGTCGGAACATAAGTCAAAGTCCTAGTGGACATAGGACTCCAACCTTGGCACTTTAACCTTTGAGGGTACTCTTAAGTACATGTTCCAAGTTTTTAGTCTCTATCTCTAACGGTGTCGAAGATACTTGCCTTCATGCAGACGGACAGACGGACGGACGGACCGACAGAATGAAGGACATTGCACAAAACCCAATATACTATAATACCTTCGGTATCATAGTATAAAAAGAAATGAGAAATATGAGTAATGGCTTTGCGAGGGTGCATTAAGAATCAGGGATATTATTAATCCAACTCATTCGGTGGCAATTGTTTGAAATCGTTTGTCTGCTCGTGCTTTTCGTACACCCCTCGGATACTGGTGAGCTTGAAAACATTGTGGCATATAATGAAAGTAAAAACTGTTGCAGATGAATGTCCAGTCGGTCCTTGTAGTCAGGAAAACTATTTCAATTGAGGTAAAAAATAAGCGACAAGGACACGGCGGCATTTTCATTTCTCTTTTCAGCATCACACCATCAATTTTTTCCCCCCCCTTTTGTGTCTTTTTTGTGCCGAGATTCAGAGAACTTTTTTATGTTTGCTGTTTAAATTGCAGCATGAAAAGAATTTTTGCGTTCTCATTTCAGTTCTCATCTTTCATTCCTTTTAGCCATCTTTTTTTTTTTTGCTGGTGTCAAGTGCGTCAAGTCGATGCGGCAAGCTCTTCACTTGACCAGTTTTGAACACCTTTGCCATTGATAGCATCCGAACAAGAGTAAGTTCCATTTTCATGACATTTGAACCAATAACGGCTTGTTGCTCCATGTCTGTATTTGTGTGTTTGTGTGTGGCAAATTTGTGTCTGTTTTCGTGTTAGCTTATGTGCTTAGCTTTGTAGGAACGGGTTAGAAACAGCTGTTTTTGACCAAAAACATTTGCCACAACACCACTGCTTGAGGTGACTAAGTGGAGTGGATTAACTATAAATTGTGCGATCCAATAACAATTTGCAAACACTAAGCAGCATGCATCATCACTGCAAGCACCTTGTCGCCACGGTTTTGCTGGTGTTGCTGCAGCAAGTCTATTGCCAAACTGAAACTACAAATTACTGTCAGCCAGGACTGTGTCCCCCACTTAAGAAGCATATTGCCTGCAAACCCAAAGTGGTAAGTAAAAATAAGCAACTTGCCACATACAGCTAATCGCCTTATCGATCTACAGGGTATGGGCAAAGCCTGTCCGCCTGATGCACAGCTGCTGAATCTGACACAGCATCAGCCACTCATTCTCACTCAGCACAACTTGCAACGTAATGTGCTTGCCTCTGGCAAGTTAGAGAACTTCAAGGTGCCCGAAAAAATGGCCACAATGCAGTGGAATGAGGAACTGGAGCAGCTGGCACAACTTAATGTAAAGCAATGTGCACCGCTCTACGATCAATGCCACAACACTCTTGAGTTTCGTAATTCCGGTCAAAATGTGGCAATGCAAAACGCGTCCGACACAACGGATGAGGACCTGATCAAGGATACCATTGATCGCTGGTGGAATCAGTTCAAGAACATAACGCGGCAGCAAGTGGAACACTTTCCCAAAGAATCCAAAATCTTCCAGTGAGCATGTTTAATTGCAATTAACAAATCCTATTCTTATCTGGCACTCTCTCGACAGGTCCTTTCGCAATTTTGCGGTGATGGCACGGGACAACAACACACATGTGGGTTGTGCAGCCGCACGATACAGCAAGGGGCAAGCACAACTCTTTCTGATGGCTTGCAACTATGCCTGCAACTTTATGCCTGATCGTGCCGTATATAGACCAAAAAGTTTAAATTGCCAGAATGGCTTTGACAGAACTTATCCCGCATTATGCAAGATTGGGGAGCAGTACAGAGATATTGAGCCACTGGAGCCCAACAAGCAGGGAAATTAAAAAAAAAAAACATTTATAAATAACCTATGAATAAATATTGTGCAGCCAACCATAAACTAAAAGTATTTTAAAAACAATATTCCACGCCAGTCTGGTCTATTTAACATGCTGATTTGTGTGTCAATTTGCAGGGCAGCCATATATCATCGCCATTATGACAGACGCCTACATATGAGGATGGGGGGAGGCGGGGCCAGCTCATCACCATTCACATACGGCATCATCCCATCACCATCATCATAATTTTTTAGGGCTGCAGCTAAAATATGATACTCGATGTTTCCGAGGCAGTGACTCGGGCACGACGCGTAGTCGTCGACAAGTTGGCATCTAATTTTAACGTCAATATACGAAATGTAAAAACGTGTCTTCATCAGTGTGCCACAGTTCGTAATCTGCTGCTATGTCCGTCCTTGTCTACAAATCCACCGACCATCCCACCTGCCCCGTCTCTTGGTGTCTGCTGTACTCTAGCTTGCCCCCACACAGTTTTAAGTGCCTATTAATAATGTTGGCCTGGCTGCGGCTGCGGCTGAGGCAATTTTTTTGTTGGACTCTTGCTTTGCTTTATTTTTAGTGTACATCGTTAGCAACCATCCCCCATGCCCCTGCTTTCTTCTGTGTTTAATATACCGTTATGTCGTCAAATCTCGGGATCATTAAAACCAAGCAAAGAGACAAAAACAATCCCAGCCAAGTGAAGAGCTCTTAAAAAGTAATTCTACTTTACTTTTGTCACATTTACAGATAATTAATAGACGCCCTAATGGCGGCTACCTAAAATATGTCCCAATTAATTCCAATCCTGGTATTAGCCAGGTAACTAAGAGCCCTGGCACAGGGTACAATACACCCTGTACATTTGCAGTGCATGCATAAATTACTTTATTAGTGCATTTCATGAAATTATGCGTACTTTTTGTTAATTGTGTTATAAATTTGAATTGTTCATTTGGCAAATACAATTTGCTTCGGCAATGCTCATTAAAAGCATGTAAAACCAAAGGTATTTTGGGATGTGCTACATAAAAACATTCAAATAAAAAATTAAATATATGTGAGTTTAGCTGCTTATATACAAAAATTTAATTTCACTCTTCGGCATATAAGAATTTTCTGGCAGAGTTTCCTTATAGAAAAGCTTTTAATGGCATAATCGTCTTTTAAATGCATACTTAAAGCAAATACTACATTTCAAAATTTTAGTGCGCTTTTAAAGTTCACTTTACTGGTAATAAAAACATTATTCGCAATCGCTTCCAATATATAAACACCGTTTTTTTTAAAGATTTTTTTTTTTATAATTATAAAGTATTTTAAAATATATATTATATTTTCACTCAATAACAAAAATATTCTATTGCTAAAAATTTGTATGCCATCTAAATATAAGTTCATGCTTTGGCTATTTATTTTCATATATGTACCTACATATATCTTCCAAATAGTTTGTTGTATTAGTTCGACAAATTATATATAGCATTCGTAGCACATTTGTTGGAAATAAGCGTATTTTATATGTTTTAAATGGGGGCCCCGCGACACCCTTAACATTTTATTGTTGATGTGATTTTTGGGGGCCTCTGCGATGCCAGCTCGTAAAATCTCAATTAATGCGATATATGCAAGATATAGTAAACAAAATATGGCAATGGTTCCATTTTGCCATTTGGTTCCGTTGAATGTGGTCGAGTTTAAACAAGTTAGTATAATAATAGATTGAAATGAGCATAAATTACAGAAGCGTGCTTCGAGCTGAGAACAAAGCATGCATGATTTAGTGTGGCCAAAATAAACGCCATTTGAATGTTTAATGAACACTCAAATGTGTCAGCACGCTAAATGAAAATTTATTTAATTATGAGTCGGACAGCCCAACACCCGGGCCCAAATGAAAAGTGACCTATCATAACTTTAAAGCTGCGACGAAATATTTGTGTCAGGCAAAATGTATCTGTAAGCAGCAAAGAGCAAATGCCAAATGCCTAAAAAAGGCAATCAAAAGTTGCCCAAAGAAATTTTGGAGGGCAACAAAAGTTTTGATTTATGAAATTTTTGCTAAAAATACAAATGCCATTTGATGACATTTGTTATTTGTTATTTGTTTGTATCGTAAACAAATTCTCGAACAAGTCCAATAAAGGCCGTAAGGGACTTTGATTTATCATCCAGCCGGAATTCCCAAAATGAATGCTGCGACATTAAAGCGGCCGCAAATGTTTTTGTCTGTCCATGCAAATATCATATAGGCCATAATAAATAAACCAAATAAAACTTTGGCCTGGCCGATGATCAGCAAAAAGGATTGTCAAGTTTTTTGCGCACAACTTTTTGGCAATGCAAATTACCAAGATATTCGGTCAAATTTTTGGGATATACGGCTAACTGCCACTTATGCACATGTGAGCATGTGTTGGCCACAAGCATAACATTTGGACCACACAACATCCCATTGCCGGCTCATTTATTTTATGGCTGCGTCGCTTTAAGTTATTTCTCTTCATTATATTTTATATGCAGCTGGAACCCAACCTAAAAGCAAACGACGGCTTTTGGCAATCAGCGCAAATGTTACGTTTACGTTTGTTTGCCCATACAATTTTATATGCATCTATTTGCCCAAAATGTCAAATGGTCGCCTAATCTGGCCATCACACATACGACCCGTTGTTCGTCCTGTCGCTCCCTCATTTGCAGTTCGTCAGTTCATTTCTGGGAGCTTAGCGCACAGTTCATTAGCGCCGTCCAAACTTGCCTTATTAATCCTAAAATCCTCAGTGGGGCAGGCGCCAAGACAAAACCCCAGAAATGACCGCCAATCGCCACTGACTCGACTGTCGACAGTTATCATTAGGTCCTGGCATAAACAGCAAATTAAGTTTTACTGTTTCATATACATTTGGCCAGTTAGTTTTAGGGGCTGCTCACTTTTAGGGCCTCGTCTATGACGCGTTTTGTGAATGTCTTCCCTGAATGTTGTGCCGTGGTCTGTGTAATTTCAGCTGTTCCTATTGACATTTGATTGTTTGTAATGAGCTGCGACTTGCTTGCTAAGCAAATGAATAACACATTATTGTGGGTGGTTCCTGATTGGTCTGCTTGAGGAGATATATTACCCTGACATATGTGTATTCGCAAGCAATATGATAACAATTAAAGTATTGACAATGTGTATATTCAAGACATTAATTACCTACCACTTAACCTTGGAATACCAATAATTTGATAATTAGAACATCGAGACCAAAACCAGGGTATGGGTCACTTCTAAATATAGCAATTAACTTTACTTTACTTTATAATCATTTTCATTTTGAAATTAAATCAATTTTTAGCTTGGATTTAAGTAGAGTTATTGATTGCTATTTTGAGTAAGTAAAACCTATATCTAAAGATTTGACTATATGTGAAGATTTCTTGAATCTAAACCGAACTAACTTTGCCAAACCACTTTCATGTTTGTGATTTATTTCGACTGATTGTTTTTGCTCTCAGTGCGCAGCGCAAATTGGGCGGCAAACATAATTCAATTAACGCCTGGTCAGTGTACACACACGAACAAACAAACTCACAACTCCACACACCCATTCACACACACACCCACACACTCACTAACACACATGAACAGCCGCTGGCCCATCGGTCGCTCTGATTGACCGTGAATGACGGACAGCCATGCAAATGGCCGGAAAGTGGAGCTTTTTACAATTTTGCAATTTCCGCCGCAGCAACATCAAACATAAAACTCTTGACGCTTTTAGCTTTATTTCTTTCTCTCTCTCTCACACACTCTCTTTCCCTCTCTCTCTCTCTCTCTCTCTCGTATGTCAGACTTCTTTTGATGTGTGCAAATATTTATATTTGAAATTTGTGCTCTTCACGCCTGCAATTTTATTATATATATGGTTTATTCGATATATTTGTATTTGCTAAATGAAATGCAAACAGTGGATGGTGATTTTTTTGCCGTGAAAGGTAAACTATTATTAATATTCAATTTAAAATAATTGACAATTGTTGTTGCCATCTATTGTGGCATGTCAAGCAAATATTGAATTTTAATATACGTTCAGTTCACAGCCGTTTGCCTCGTCGACTAGAATCACTTTCATGCTCGAGTAATTGCAAAATCGAATTAGTATTTCTCTGCTTTTAGTGACACGCCCACAGATGCCATGACTGAAATAATAATAATTGCTGGAAAGGACCCGACGACAAGAGTACATTAATAAACATCAGCAGTGCAAAGAGAACACAAATTGTGCGGATATGTTTGCCTCAAAAACTGGACATGCAATGAAGCGCGCACGCAGCGGCAGCAAACTTAAGTTGGGGCGGGGCACACGGGGCACACGGGGCACACGGGGCACACGGGGCACACGGCCGCCCTCAACATTCACTTCCGCTTCCGTTCGTTGCCAGCACACATTATTCACATGTTGTCGTGTTGCCTGTGCCCGGTTCCCTTGCATGCACTTAATAATAACCCAGCTCTGGTCAATGACATCAACATCGACATCGCCATCGGTTCACAGACAACCCATTGTATTCTTTGCCGGCATTGTCAATAATGCATATTTAATCAGGTGCAAAGTTCCTGGAATTGCTTAGCCTATTGATTTTTAACCATATTTGACATACATTTCACTCAGAGTGTCATGCGGCAACGGCAGCATTTTAATGAAGCTACTCAAATATCCGATCAAAATACTCAACGTCTCCTTATTAGATTTGCATACTCATTCATAGTTCATTCAAAGTTCAATATTTTACTCAACTTGACGGAATCGCAGTCTGGCAGTTGCATGTGGCATGCGGCAGTAGAGGAATGAAGGAGTAAAAAAAAGGCAGACAACTGCATACAACTTCAATAACATTTTGATTTGCAAATAATTTGAGAGGCATGACGAGCACATCAACTTGAAAAGTTGAGAGATCTATTCAAAAATCTTGATGCGGAAAATACTAACAATACTTAAATGCAAACTGCTACATTCAAATTTTTGTTCACTGTTCCGAGTTTTTCTGCACTCATCCATCCGTCATGGTTGAGTGCCGTTATTCAGGAGCCTTTAAAGAGTGATGTGATGTGCCTGTAGGCAATAAAAAAGTGCAACATTAAATGGGCGTTTCACATAAATAAAACAGTTGAAAATTGGGTTAAAAATTAACTACACCAAATTTAAATCAACTGCGTTGGAGACCCACAGGACCTGGCATCGTAGTTGCTGCCTGTCAGCGAGTCCTGCTGCCATCGAGACTCGTAAAAAATCGACTCATTGGCGATGTTTGCCCGACTGCCTCCCAGTCAGCCTTCCTGCCTGCCTGCTTGGAAGCCGTAAATAAAGCCCCACAAACATTAATAACTCCCATTGGGTGTGTTAACAGGCAATGACCAAAAGAGGGCAGGCCTGGCATGAATTTGGACTACGCTTTCCAGTTAGCTCCTCTCCTGCCTTGTCCACCAGTCTGCATAAATTGCAGTGAAAATGGCACAAAAAGCCTGAGTACGTTGTCGTTGTTATTTGTTGCTGCTGATGTTGCTGTTGTTCTCTATGAAAAACGATGTGCAACAAAAATAACAAAGGAGGAACAGGTAAAAAATGGCGCATACATAAGGTGCGCCCGTGGCCCGAAAGTGCTGCTCGGCAGCAACGTGTAATGCATGTAAGACAATCAGTTTGACAAGGCAGCAGCAGCAACAACAACAGCAACAGCAGCAACAACAGGAACAACAACAACAACAGCAACAGCTGCAGCAACAGCAGCAACTCTACTGTGTTTACACTCTTCCTCCCAGCGAAGGAGCTGTCTGGCTCTGGCACCTGGCTCCAGGTTACTCATTGGCCTGTCTCTCGCCTGGCTGCCTTTTGATTATTATGCACTTTGATACTTATCTTTAATTGAGGTAACATTTTCCCTGAGAGTAGCTGAAAGGATTTTTTTGTTTTTGTTATTTTATGCTACACTTAACTGAGAATCATTTTACCATTTTCGCTTCTTTTTTTTAAAGTGTACTGAAAAATGTACCAACGATGCTGGTCATCGTTTTAAAACTGGGAAAAATTTGAAAATGGTAAGGGTTATATATAAAATAATTATTATATTAAAAATAAAATGTTTTAAAAATATGAAAAGAGTATTTGGGTTTTCGGTGCAATTGTAATATTATTTTCACACTGCCTGCATTCACCGGATGCATTTGCTTTTGCCGCTTTACTTGTGTCGTGGTGGCATTGAGTTTGCTTATTAAGTATTGAAGCCCATTATGGAGACAACCTTATACACACATACACATACTCTCTGGCAGACACACCCCCGCACACACTCTGCTGACACACACACACACAAATAGCATACTAAGCGTTTTATGGCCATTGTTGCCAATGCCATTTGGCTTCTATGAGCTGAGCTCATAGTTCAGGACTACTTAAGTGTAAAACCCACAGCTCTGCTGTAATCGTGTACAACATGCAGTTCGTATGAATCGTTTTGTCGTTGGACGTCTGCAGCGGATGCCAAAGCTAATTTTACGTGAAATGAGTCCCCAAGCAATGCGTCAATGATTCATTGCAAGTTGTGGCGCGGGGTTGGCACAGGACAAAAGCCAGAAACTGCACAACACGGCATATGCAAATGAGCAATGAGTGCGGTCCCGGTTAGGGTTGGGGTTAGGGTTCACTCTGACTCTAACGTTCTGTTGTTCTGGCCGCACTGACCTCTCTGCCACAAACCGAATCAATCATAAATTGTCAACTGCTGCGCCCTCTGCTCCCCGCACCAAAATCTATTTGACTCCTACTCTGCGCGCTTTGTCGTATACGTAATATTTAAGCTGCTTTTGTGTGAATGCCCCTGCTTTTGTGTGAATGCCCATGGTCAATGTTTGACAGCGAACTTAATTGATTTATAGCCGAAATTAAATATAACATTGTACACAGACAATAGAAATATATGCGAACCGTGCATGGGTTGTCTCTTTAATTAGTACCATAAATACTATTTATTGTGGCTTGCCATTTATTTCAACTGTCCAATAATGTTGAAATACGTTTTTTCCACTGTTTGCGTTATGCCATTCAATTCTAGTTGGAACTTAACTTGGTCAATGGCAGTGCTGGAAAAGCCATTGCATAAGAGTAAGCAATAGCTTGTTGACTACATTTCCATTTGTGTAGCCGGAGAGGAGAGGTAGGCGTTGAGCCACCTGCCTGTTATTTACAATTTTATAAAAGCAATACCCATATGGCTATCGAGTCAGTGGAGACCTTCTATTTGCATTCACTTCTTTGGAGTGTTTGCCTGGCCATTTGTAGCCTCACCCACTCCTGCTGCTGCTGCACACTCGTCTGGCTGGCTGGCTGGCTGGCCGGCACATTTTAATCCTGTCAAAGGCGCTTTTGTAGTGCTTCGGGGCGGGCACTCTTAAAGTTTCATGGAATTTACCAGCTGGCTAACAGCACACCAACAACGAACTAGATGTGCCTCGGGCTCCTGGACTAAACGACACTTGACTGCTTGGGTAAACAAGACTCCTGATGCAAGCAAGTAGCACAAATTTGATTTGCATTGGACCACAGAAATGCTTTTCTATAAATCAGTCTCGAATTTTGCTTTTAAAACGAGTGCAATTTGAGATGATCAATTTAGTTGTGCAAAGTGCTTTAAAGATTTTAAAGTTACCAACGTTGAATAATGTGAGCTTCTTTAAATCAATTTTTCTTATGGAATTGTGGTTAGCTGTGGTTTTCTCTTCACTATTCCATATGGTTAGCATTCCTTGTGGCACATAGTTTGTGGCTTTTCAATTGTCAAATCGCTTTGGCCATTTTTGTTGGAACTTTGTTCATTTGTTAGTGTTGTTTCAGTTGTTTATGCCTTTATTGTTGCAAACATTATTTCAGCTCTAAAAAACTTGCACCCTATTTTTTTTTTGCCCATTTTATGACGCCTCTCAATTTGACATGAACAACTTTACGAGCCTCTCAATTTACCAGCCCGTTTTTTATTTATGCCGCTCTTTGCCTTTTGGCCAAATGAAAATTTCAGTTTACAGCTTTTTGTTGCCACTCCGCTTTTTGTGTTGTTTTGGTTTTGTTTTTTGTAGCATAGCATAAACATTAGAACACTTCATAGTCAGCACTCTCGGTACATCATAAAAAACCGTTGCGTTTTCATTACGCAAATGCCGACGCGTCGTGTAATTACAAAATTAGCCCCAGCTAGCGGCCCATAAATGAAATGCACAACAATCAGCAACAAACCGGCAACAACCAGGAACAACAACAATACGAACTGAAACTGGGACTCCATGAGGGCACACTTGAAGAGTCAGCGAGGCACCTGCAGTTGCCACCGACACTTGAGACCCGGCACAATGAGTGTGTCATTTGCGCAATTTTATTTTAACTTACACAAGCCGAAGGAGAAAACAAAATAAATTCAACCAGGTTGTGCGTGTGTGTGTGTGTGTGTGAGTGTGTGTGTGCGAGTTGTGTCATCCTTTCAATTTAACTACAATTAGTATGTATTAAGGTTGAGTTTCGGTATAGCCGTTTCCTGTTTCCGTCCTGCCACTTTATTGAGTTCATGCTGGCGCCATTAGCAATGTCCTTGACAGGGCACAAGTCCCCCCCAAGAATCCGTTGTCCTGCAGGTGGCTTAGCTGATGTTATATGTTTATTTGACTACAGCCGAAATTGCGATCAAGTCCCGCCTTAAACAACACTGATGGAAAATAACGCATAAAGATACATTTTTTTCATTAGTATATAGTATATAAATATGTATATTTTGATTTCTCTTTTATGTGTTTTTTGCAGGCCTCACATTGTGCTACCAGCGGCAATCTGTGAACAACAACAACAACAATCACAATAATGCGGATTCAAAGCCAACACATTTGCCACCATTACATTATCCGCACGGCCACAAATGGAATGAGCCGTATTTCGATCTGACAATGCCAAGGAATATAACATCCCTTGTGGGCAAATCCGCATATTTGGGCTGCCGTGTCAAGCATTTGGGCAACAAGACGGTGAGTCCGACACTCGCAAAAGATGAAGATAAGCTTTAATACAAATCATAAGATAGCTATCTAGTATGTGTATAAAATATAATACAACAGCTTGCTCTAGTCGTAGATGAAATCACACAGACTGAGCAGATAAAGTAGAAAAGAAAAAAAACAATAAAAAAAAAGAAAAAATCATATGACACAAGTTTTGGGGTAACCAAAGACAACAGCTCGAATCTGGCGTCTGTTTTAATAATGTTTATTTTTATTTACATTTAATAAACAAAAATGTAGCGACAAGTGTTGGCAATATGCCGAACATCTCAGATAGTTGGTATATAATATTGGCATAGGACACATGTGTTCTGCCTGTGTGTGTGTGTGGGCCATAATAGCAGCCGCTTATTAAATTTACTGTCAGTTTATTATGTAATACGTGACGTTGAAACAATGAACCGGAGTAAGGGCACCCAATACGAGCCAACACATGTTGTCCATGTACCCTGTCCAGATATTGTCATTATTTTTATGGCGTCACTTGATTTTCGACAGCCTAGTCCAAGAACGGTACATACTGGGTTGGGTTGGGTTAGATTGGGTTGGGTTACAGCCCCCTAGTTATAGTTTCTGTTAGGCAATTAATGTCTCGTTTTCCAAATTTCCACTGACTAGAGGAGAAGCACTTTAAGTTTTGTAAATTGTCGCTTGCAGGCTTATTCTGGGCAATTGCTTAACAGAGTATTGAATTTCAGCAATCTAATTAAATTGGTTGCCATGTGAAGGGAGCTCACAGCCCAGGGGCATGGGCTAGTCACGCAGTCAATGGCTGTCAATGTCCTGGCTGTGACTGCAGCACAATCTGTCACTGAGCAGGACATGAGCCATAGCCATTTAAAGTAATTTCGATGCGATTTAACAATCACACACATCCGTACACCCAAACAGACACTGCATTGTGCTGTGGTTCACACTTCAGCATTGCGGACATATTTGCGCACATGCGGAATCCATATGCGGCCTGCATGTTATCATGGGAAACTTTGCAGGTGCTCCTCTTTTGGGGCCAGAAGTTGTAAATGCTACGGCGTTGATTACGTTAAGCGATTTAGCGTTGGTTTTGGCACCCTGGACTGGGGTCATAGATTTCCAGGTAACCAAATCCGCTTCCGCAATCAGTAAACTACAGACATTCACACACACAAACACACACACACTCATCCAGACAGAAACAGTAGAAGAGAACTGGTAACTGTGGACTGGGGGGCAAGCTTCTCTAGTTAACTGGCGGCTCGTTTTTGGCCAACGGTAAATTTATGTTGCCAGTGCGGCAAAAACTCTGACGGGAAATATTTTGTTTTTTTTTTTTTGTTGCAGGCCTGGGCTGTTATTGCAGAATTAGACAGACGGCAACTGAAACTGCACAGATGGATGACTGGCACAGTTGGCTGACTCTGACGCAGTATCTGTCTATATGCCTGTCTGCCTGCTTGTCCGTCCGTGTTTTTGTCTGTCCGCCAATGTGTGCATGTGTGTGTGTGTGTGTATTGGTTATAGTAGCAGTTGGCCACCGCATAAACAAGTCGCCCAAAACTTGCCAAAAAGGAGCAGCTCTGAAAAAAAAAAATATTATGATACATGAAAAATTTACAAAATGTAGTGGCCATTGCGGAAAAGGAATGTCGAGGTTGAGTGCTCGGAAGTATCATTTTCCGGTGCTGTCATGCGTGGCGCACACTAATTTTCAGTTATTTAATATTTAGATTGCGAGCTGCATAAAGTTTTGGTCTTAGGTGCTGCTGACAGTGAGGCGGACACCGAGTCTAACCAAAGCATTAGCCAGCAAATTGGCACAAGTTTCTTCCTGGCTCAATCAAAATGCAAATCAGCATTTAGTGGTTAAAGAATCTGCACAAAAGGCACTTAATGATGTATTCAAACGATGTTTTTCTTTCTCTTTAACACATACGTAGTAAAAGCGATTTCGGATAGAATCGAATTATATTCATTTACATACTTATAGTAAGAGGGGGACTTTAAATAGTCAAATTTAAATTGTAAGAATTATTAGTAGTTATAAGCTCTGAGCTTACCTTGATCAAAAATCATAGTTTTGACAAAGCTATGGCTATTAAAAAGTTAATATTTGCTTGGTATAATTTTAGCATGCAGATTAACCGCGAATCCTATTCTAAAAGTCAGTTTTGAAAAGTTATTCTATTAAATGTTTAACAATATATTTTTGTGGTCTAACATATATTCATAGATCTGAAAAAATAACGTGTTTCGACATTGATTAAAGATAAATGTTTATTAATCAGCATTTCGTAAATTACAATTTCCCGGATCTTTAAGCTCCTCATAAATATATTTAACGCTAATTCACAGGTCGCCTGGATTCGGCATCGCGATCTGCACATTCTCACCGTGGGCACATATACCTATACAACGGATCAGCGTTTCCAGACCTCTTATCATCGGGATATTGATGAGTGGACATTGCAGATCAAATGGGCCCAGCAGAGAGATGCTGGTGTCTACGAGTGCCAAATATCAACCCAGCCGGTGCGGAGTTATTCGGTCAATTTAAACATTGTGGGTGAGTGGAAATAAAAAATGTTATCATTTATGCACTTTATATATACGAATATAAAGCCCGGACTTTTATGTATGAATATGTACATACTCCTGACAAGACTACGGCTGCAGGGCTTTTGCATTTTTTCAACTCCTGCTGCGGCTGCCAGCGATTTCATAATATTTCGCCACGTAGAAAAAGACGTATCACGGGTTTATTCATTTTTATATTATGTGCATGTTGATGCAATTTGCAAATCTGTAAATTATGCACACTTGACAATCTCCCTATAAAAGTACACAAGAACAACAGCAGCTGCGAATATAAAATAAACAGACATCACTTGACAGGAGGTAAATTGGAGTTGGGCGAAATATTTCGTTGGTTTACCAAAAATATGAGAAATTTGAGGTGCCAGCAAAAAGCGGAGAAAAGCTTACGTAGCCATAACGATATTGAATATTATGGATAAAGCTATAATGAAACTGGATCTACCCCACTGTGAAAATAACAAACAAACGCTGCCAAAACTATTCATATTCTGATTTATCTGTTTTCACGTGAAACAAGACCACCAAAAAATGTGGCATGTGGCACACGCATGGGATATATGCATATGGATGGAGCCTATTGATTAAATTATTTTGGTATTCCTTGCAAAAAAGAATGTGGAAACTATCTTTGAAAAATGTACTTAATTTTCATATTTTTTAATTATCTATTTTATAATTTTTTTTTAAAAATATATTTTTAATATTCCAAATTGGATTTGTTGGAGCAAATATTTAGATTACAATTTTACTTATTTTTTAATATAGTGGCTAATTTTTTGCTTTAATTTTCTTTTTATTTATTTATTTCATGGTTGTTTTTTTGTGTTCTGTATCGTGCACCAAACGTTCACAAACCAGATATCATTGATGAGGAGACGAGCAGCATGATGCAACAATATTACAACGATGACGCATTCTACATTGCCGCGGATCGGGTTTATCAGACAAGTGATAACGAGTTTGCCGGCATGTTTGGACCCATCCAGACTGTTGCGGGTTTGTTAACAAATGTGATATAACAGCAAATTCAGATAGTTACAGTTGTAAGAGCTGTGAACCAAGTGTTGTCAAGCATGCATATATTATCTTTTATAACTATTTTTTTTTCTTCACATATTTCGCGTCAGATTTGTGCGCTTTTCAGTCAAGTCGTTTAGTTGGGCGGAACTGGGGGAGCTGCAGTGTCAAGTGCATTTGGCTAGGGAAACGTTTTTGTCGCTCATAACGAACAAATTTCCTTCTGAAATTCTTTTTTCTGGTAACTTTGTCAGCTTGTTACTTTTCACATTTTACCTTTCATGCTTTTTACTTCAGCTCAACAGTTTTCATGGCAAATATTGTGGCCCAAATGTTTTCACATCTAAAGTTGCAGTTAAATTAAATTACAAGCCATAAAGAAGTTTTTCAGATTATTTAAAATGTAATTCTTTAGATTATTATTTCAATTTTAGTCGCTTATGTCAGTCGGCATCTTACAAAGATTTGCATAGTCTTTGCTGACACCGTGGGGACAATTCTTGTCGGAAAATGTGCCCTTCTTATAGACTGGCGCCATTGCTTCATAACGGTGATTATAGTAACAGATTAACACGAATCGACTGGCAACCAGGTCAGAATAGTCCGCCGCTGCACAACCCACAAATTGGTTTTCGTCATTCAGGATATTCCTGATTTCATGGACTTCATCTCCAAATAAATCGCCCTGAGCAAGCTTAAAAACCTGATGCATCCACTGCTCCACTTGGGCAGTAAGTTTCTCAGAGTTCGGCGATGGCGTGTAGTTGGGAAGGGATTGTGTATCCAGTAAATTTGAGCCATAGTTAACAGCCGACTCTGGAAAGTTGGTCAACGCCATGCAGTACATGGACAGTGAGTGGAGGCATCGCTTCACATGATACTCGGCCAACAGAGCAAGTTTCCAATGCCATTTCAACTCTGACATGTGACTAGCCATAGGTAGACCCATGATGGTTCCGGCTGCCACATCCTGACGGTATTTGTTGTGCATTTTGAGCAGGTAATTCCTATACATCTGCATGTTGACCAAGATGTGAGTTCGCATGCAACTGCTATGAAAAGTCTGAAAAGTACTTAAATTATATTTACTGTGACAATCATATCGAATCTTACCAAATCATTGTCGCATCCCAAATGCTGCAATCCATGACACTCGGTTATATTGCAGAAGTCCGTAGCAAAAATAAATTCTGTAGCCGCGCCGAGGAAAAATAGAGCTGCAACAAATTGCATTCGATGCATTCCAATCGTTGAACGCAAGTTAACTGAAATTTGTAGCCAGACGTGAGTGGCTTATATTGAGAATATGTGATCCAATCACAATCTACAAGTGTTTTACAACGAAGTGAGTTGGTTGCTCTAACAATCAACTCGGAAATTAAGTAGTTTGTGTTCATTCGTACTAAATTTCTTTGTTGAGATGTGTATAAAAAAGCTAGTTAATTTTTCAATCAAGTAGAACAATTACATTTGAAAATTTTTGAAAATTAACCTTGATTACGACTTGGAAATTACCTATATTATTTTTTTTTAATTATTTTGGGCACATATAATTTAACTAACACAGTTAATTCCGCACAGCAGAGAGAATGAAACTTAAACTAAGTCAGAATTCGATATATAAACGAAGACAATGTAATGTTGCATAAGTGGCACGCACAACAAAGTGTAGAAGCTAGTATAAAAGAGGCCGAAATGACCGGATGCTGGAAATGACCAGTTAAAAATGAGTCAACTCGGGGCAGGTGCTAATAAATTCCAAGTTTATACGCTATTGTGTGGCAAGTTTACTGATTTTAAAGAGTCACGTGGGTTGGCATTTTGTAACGATGAATTGCTGATTCGATTGGGCAACTCGTTTTTTTTCTTCGGTCGTCTGTATGCAAACAGGGACTCATGAATCTTGTCAACTACTTATTTTGCAGTTCCAACGGCAACGATACTCGGCGGACCCGACCTCTATGTGGATAAGGGCAGCACCATAAATCTTACATGCATCATCAAATTTAGTCCGGAGCCACCAACGCACATTTTTTGGTACCATCAGGATAAGGTGAGCATCTTATCAGAATTCAATCAATTTATGAAAATGATGGGAATGAAAAATAAAAAATTCGCTTTAAATATAAATTTAAATTCTTATTTGCTCCACAAATTATCTTGCAATAATTGAGTTTTGCCCTCGCACAAAAGGGCGCTAAAAAATCAGAGAAACCACACCCACAACTCGTGGCACATGCACTGAAACTCATACTCATACCACATGCCACAGCACAAGGTTCAGCCAATTGCCGCTGGATAAGCGTTTCAGCTTTTACGAGCTTTGGGGGCGTCTCGTGTTTACGCTTTTGTTTACGCTGCGTATACGTAACGTATTTAATATAAGCTTTTATGATTATGAGAAAACATGCTTTTGCATTTAGCTGCCTACCTGCTTTTGCCCGACTGCCTGTTTGTTGGTGTTCATTTTCAAGGCAAAGTTTACTGCGAAAATGTTTTAATACTTATCCACATATTTATTTATACTCAGGTACTCAGCGAGGAGACTGCAGGTGGTCGTTTGAAATTTAAGACCATTAAGTCGGAGGAGACCAAATCAATTCTCCTCATCTACGATGCCGATTTATTGCACTCTGGCAAATACTCATGCTATCCATCTAATACAGAAATTGCCAGTATCCGCGTCCACGTTCTCCAGGGTGAGTATATACCGTGAATATAGAGGGGAATAGTCCAAATAGTTACTTGCATGCATGTGATGGCCCAGTGCTTGAAATGCGCTTAAATGTACCATAATTGGATGGAAATGGCTAGCAAATAAGGCAAACAAGAAATGGAATTGAACAGAAGCTGTCAACTTGATGCAGATGCAGTTGGAGGGCTTTCAAGTCTGATAACTGCATGGAGAGTATTCGCAGCTACCACTTAACCTCTTTGGCCGTGCACGCATATGTATCTGAAGGATGGAGGACACACTCAACATTGAGGTGGGACGAATGCCGTGCAATTTTTCATGGCTTGACAAACTTTATGCATTTTTGAACAACAACTTTAGCGAACTAACCGCAACAGGAATAAGTACTCTGGGGGCTTTGTGGTTGGTTGGTGGGGAGTCGGTGTTTGGGTCTGGCTGAGTGTGTTTGCAGAAAGGTCCAACAAATTGTAACTCATTTATGCCATGTCTGCATTAATTTCTCTTCTGTGTGTTTGCTCATTTTGCACAGGCGAGCGACCCGAAGCGATGCAAACGAATGCAGCGCCTGCTGCTGTTGCACTGGCCTGGACCTGCCACACCAAACAGGCAACGCAGGCAGTCAAAGTAATTAGCACAATGGTCGCGGTATTTGTATTGTTGGAAGCCTGCTGTACTCTGTTGCTCCAGGGATCTGGCGGTGGAGCAGCACCAGGAGGAGGAGGAGGAGGAGAAGAAGGCGACAGAGTAGCACGACTTGAGCAGAGTCAAACTGCAGAGGCAGAGGCGAACAGCAGCTGCATCTGCGGTAACATTAAACAAGCTATCCAGCAGACAACGTCAACGTCGTCCGACCATGTCAATACAAGTGGGACAACTACACGGTGATAAATTAAAGCTGCACAGTTGCCAGCACCATGGAAATGCCACCGCCAATGCCGCAGCCAAGTCAGCGAATATAACTAAGTGGCCAGCCCGCTGGAGAGCTATCAAGATGTGAAGCCTGGCTGTTGCGCAAATGATGCAGTGCACCAGCACCAGCACCAGCAGCAGAAGCAGTAGCAGTGATAGTAGGAGTTGCAGCACCCCAGAATAATACCACCAAGAAAACTGATTAGCTAATTATGCTAATGATGAAGATGGCAATTGGTGAATCATCCCTCGATGTTGCTGGTGCTTCTGCTGCTGCTGCTGCTGATGATATTGATATTGCTCCTGGTATACTCTCTAAGTTGTAAGTAAGTGAGTGTGTGTAGTTAAGTGGGTTGGGTTTAGCTGAGCTCGGGGCAATACCAGCTATGTACATAGTACTCTTACCTAAATTAATATGCCCACACTAGAGATTTAAGTTAAATGGGCAGTAAATTCATAATAAAAACATATTCGAAAATAAAATCATATAGTTGATATATTCGCTAACTTTACAAAACATAAAGAACTTTACAAATGGAATCTCAAATTTTTTTAGGGCATGTTGCAATACTTTGATACATATTTAAACATTATTTAGCCTAACTTGTTGTATATATTGATTATTTGTTATTTATACTCGGCATAAATTATACTAAGTTTTATGATAGTAAACTGTATTTTTAAGAACTAGCTAATAATCAATGTAAATAGTGACGATTTTCTATTCTGAGGCAATTCACTTCGATTATGCATTTTTATACATACATATATTTTGATATGTTTTCACAATGTTCCTATAATTCTTAAAGCATTTCCTCTGCCAGATTTCTTGGAAATCGACAACTTTTAAGGAATCCAAGTCATTTCAAGCCATTAGATTTCTTGTCATTTCGTTGCAAACGTCTTTTCGTGTTAACTGTTGGGTTACTGCTTCTGTCTTCGACAGCATACCTAAAATTGTTATGCTTATCTCTTTCCTCGAAAATGTTATTCGACTGTCTTGTGTGTCTCATAAAGTATCAAGGATAGGAAATTTTGCCCATCACAAAACTTTGCAGTTCGCTGTTGGTTTGCGCTTGTAACTTCTATTGCAGAATGCCCGAGTGTATTTCCCAAGAAAGCTGCAACTCACTTTGCCATTGCCTGTCAACAAAATATTTGCATTTCCATTTGCCAAGCTGTCCACGGAGGTATAACGCCCAAGGCTTCAGTTAGTCTGAAAACATTTCTACCGGTTTCCGGCTGGGTCGATAGCACATGGTTGCACAGGTACTCCATTTCCCAAGGCGTCGTCTTCCTGCACCTCCTGCAAAATTGTTCACCCTGCGCCTGGCGCCATTTAATGTGTCACATTTAAAAATGCATGCGACTGTCCACTTTAATGGGCGGGCGACTATTAAATATCATGACCATTCGACCCATTTGGGCGGGACATTTAAATGATCAAAATTGTAAATAAAATTGCATGTGTGGTACGTATAAATTAACACTGCTGTATTCAACTGTATGTGGTACGAATATGTAAATGAATATACATACATATATACAATGAGAAGACCGTGTGCAGTCATAAATATTAATGTTAATAATTAAAAATTATAAATGTATGCCAGCGAAATTAGTCGCGACATACAAATGAATGTTTAATGAGTAAATGAATGTTACTATAAACATAATGCAGATTACGTAAACCAAACAAACATAACAACAACAATAATTGCAGTTAAGAGCAAAGAGTACATATATATTGTGTGTGTGTAAAAGTTAAGTTGAGTATTATAACCAGACATAATAATTACAATAAAATCAAAAAGGAAAAAAAAACTACGCGCATATTTAAATGTCAAAGAGATGATGACGAGATTATGACGAGAATGTTTTGTTGTAAACAAAATGAAAAACACACATTATAATTATAAAATTATAAAGTTGTTTTTAATGTTTAAGTGAGTAGCGCCAGCTGAGCGTTAATAAGCATTAGGATTAACTATGTTTATGAATAAAAGCGGCAAACATTTAAATAAAGTTTTTAGTTATTATGAAAATGATAAATACAAAAAATACAAGCAAACTCTGGTCTTTCTTTCTTTCCACTGACAATTTAAGCGCACGGCTAAAAAAGTTATAATAAATTGCAACATACGTTGCGTACGAGTAATATAAACAAAATGGGTACCAAACTCTGACTGGGCGCGTTGTGCCTAAAAGATTTATGCAAATATTTGGCACAGTCCCATTAGGACTCTTGCATTTTCCCAGAAAAACATTTTAACGGGCTGTACACAATAGACAACGTAAAACGGTAGAAGGGGTCCTGTTGTGGAGGAGGCTTTTTCATTTTTCAGCCTAATAAAGAAGCAGCCGAAAAGTATGAAAACTTTTGACTGGACTCAGCGGGACGTCGGAGACTAGGGCAGTGTATGTGGTATGTTGTATGTGGTATGTGGCATAAAGTGCTGTCCCCTGTGTTTCCTGCCCAGGCCATGTGTGAGTCCTAGCGAACGAACCTAGTATGGCATCAAAAGTCGTTAGCATAAAAGTTTATTATATGACAAGTAAGTACATATATTTGTATTCAGCTATATGCTGAGCTGTACTCAGCTCCACAAGGCAAATAACGGCAATATCATGCCAAAAGTTTAATAGCGCAAAACGCGTCAAGGCGAATTGGCTGGAAACCGTAAGGAACAGCCGGGAACACTCAACGCATATGAAGCGTAAAGGTTTTTCCACAAAGCACAAGGAAACGGATACACCAAATAAAGCCACAACGAAAATAGTGTACCCTTTATCGAGATTCTATACAACAGCAGGAAGAATCAAATTGATTGAATACTTTTTTATGGATATTTGAGATATTAATTTAGATTTAAATAGTATTGTTAATTGATATAAATATATTGTACAATATCAAATATATATATTACTTAGTTACTGTCTTAAAGAGCATACAGATATATTTCGGAGCAGCTACTGTCTACTGGCAATTGCCAAGTGCTTCTTTTAATTGCACATTGCTCCGGGTTCAGGTCACAGCTGTTAGTTGGCAGCTCTGGCAATTTTAGATGAAAGCTAGAATGTCTGAGGAATGTTCGCCAGCTGGCTCGACTGTCAATGGACAAAGGCAAAATAAATTATCATCATTGTGACATTTTCATTTGTCAACGTAATTTGCTTTGAATCGCATTTTTTGCGATGAAACGCGTCCTTGCCTGAAAGCACACTACAATTTGAGATGAGGAATTTACTTTTTGCCAGGCTGGCTGGCAAGTGGGCCAACATTTGGGGCGCCTCTGACAGTGGAATGATGCGTTTGCGTTAAGGCTGGTAAATAGCAGGGTGCCTTCAATATTGCTCTTATTATTGCTGTATATATATTTTTTTAATGTGAAAATATGATTTGATTTTATACATTTATTTCTTTGCATTTGTCGCTCGCAATCTGCAATTTATTGGGACTGTTGCCAATTCAAAAATATTCGATTTTGATTCCCTTTTGAGCTGTACACATACAGTGAACATAAATCGACTGATGTGCCTCATGGAAAAAACAACAAACGCAAAACAACCTGCACACAAGTCTTGGGGCACAGGTTTAATATTAATGTTTGTGTGTCGCTGAAAATCCACTACATAATTTATTGACATGGCATTAAAGTGTTCCCTGGCAAATACTGTGCGATGTGGGATGCCAAATGTTGCCCGTCCTTCACCTGCCAGCTGGAATGTCGTACCACATTTGTATCTGCCCGCCAATATGCATGTGTGGCAGACTGGTGAGTCTGTGCAACGATCCAGTGTGTTGCCAAAGCAAATGCCTGTGGCAGCCTTCCATTGTGTGCTCACCTCGTTTGACTGCTGCAATGGACTTTTCGATGCATCCACACAGCGGTTTATTCAATTGATTCAATATATGTCATCGACTTCCTAATTTTGCGAAAGCAATTTGAATGTATATTTTTGTTAAAAATATGTCATAAAAATGGAGTGAATTAGTTTATAAAATTCAGATATTTTCAGATATTTTCTGTTCTTCAAACACAAAGTAATTTGAATTTCTGCTTCAGCAACTCGCTAGTGCTTCTATCAATTCCATAATATAATATAATATATTATTTTTTATAGTTCGTAAGAAATACTATAAAAAACCATCAGCCAGAGTTTGCACTGCATAATTATATCATATATTTCAATAAATATGAATAATGATTAAAGTCTTATCTTTTTGATACACAAATGGATGTAAGAAATTGTAATCTATGTTAATTTATTTTAATTGTTGAAAGCTCATTTGTACCTGCTAGTTTCACACACACGTTCAAAGAAATATTATAATAATTATTTTGACTTCCGCTCCTTTACGAGTTTTCTTTTTTATTTATATTCTGACCAAATTGTTTCGCATATATTTTTTACACATGTAATGAAATTTCTGTGGTTAGTCGTGCATGCAGAACCCACCTAAGCACAGACCCTGGACGCCATCCATTTGGCAATTTTTCATTCTTCATATTAATTATTTTTCGTGCGGTGTCCGCACAAATAATGGGGCAAAAAAAAAAAAAAAAAAAAAAGAAAAAGCCAAAAGTTTGTGGCTTGTGCATAATTAAATTTGTACTTTGGGAGTATTTAGCGGAAACAATGTATGAGATAACTGTATTCTGTATGCTTGGTAGTAATGCGTTTTGATTGGAAAATCGTTTTGAAATTGTTGCAGTTGTGTTGTGTGCTTGGTTTTGCTTTTATTTTCATTTGTGTCGCGCTAAATGCGGTCACTGTTGACCGAATCCCTATTTGCGTGAATGTGTTTGTATCCGGAATAAACACACATTCACACACACACACACATACAGACATTTAGCTGTACAAATCCTTCTTGCTGAGGATTGGTTTTGAACATGTTCAACATTATTGAAGCTGCTCTTGTTATTTTTGTAGCTGACGCTGGTTGTTGTAGTTCTTGTTGTTGTTACAGTTGTTGTTACTGTTGTTGTTGTTGTTATCATACATGCTCATAAATGGGCACATAGACCGAAAATTGTTGCTTACTTTTTGTACACTTTGTCCTGTCACTTTTGCGGTCACCCTCGTCTTGTTGTTGTTGCTGTTGCACAGCAGTCCTAATGCAATTTGTCATTTTCAATTTTTGGTCTCCAGCCTTTCTCTGTGACCATAAATCAGAGTTGCTCTCAAATTGCAGTATGAATATAGCTTTGATGCAATAAATTTAAACTCAAATTGTTTATTTTTATGCATATGATATTGTTGAAAAATTGCCCGATCCTTTTGAGCTGGTTATTTTGCCCAATTGCTTGGCTCACTTACTTTCCCCCGATGCAGTCAATGCAGTCAATTCACTGTGAATGGATAAATTCCAATTAATTCCAATATATGTGTGCACACATTTATTGGAATTTATACTGGCCACGCCCACTCACACTACGCAACTGGAGCCATTGCTTACTTCCTCTGTGGCCACTTAAGTTAAATACGTTTTTATGAGTCACAAGCTCGAACTCCAAGTGCGAGAAGTAAGGAGATAAGAATGAAATCCGTTTATGTTTTTGTTATTATTTTGTAAGGCACTTTTTCAACATACTTTCATGCGTCAAGGCGCTCAAGTTGTGACTTTTCGCACATCCTTTTGCGACATCCTTACGACTGCATAATTTTCTGAAATATTTCGTCGGTTTTATTTTGCATGATTTACTCTGATTCCTCCGCAGAGCCATGCGCGTCCCAGAATCATATTCTCATCTTCTCGCTGGTCTCCCATCTTTCTTTGTTTGTATGCGAGTGAATTTGTGGATGTGTGTGTGGATGTGTGTGTGTGTGTGTGTGTGTTGGCGGCTTTTTCTCGCTTTGGTAGTTTTATCACACACTTGACCCATAAATCAAACATGTGTAAATGTTTTCACTTTATATGCACACTCATACATATCAAATATTTTGGCCTCCTTCTGTGTAAATCACAAGAGTCGCAACAGAATCAGGAATGGAACGAGTGCAAGGTCCTTTCTTCTATTCCGTGCGTGTAAATGAAGCAGAGAGGCGTGTAAAATATGCCACAAATAGCTGTTTGCCCGTTATATTCCTGGCTGTTGAGCTATTTCACTTCATATTTGCCGCTTTTTTCATTGTTGGCCGCTTGCCAATCCCTTTTTTGACGAGTGCCTGACATTTGGGCGGCTTGTCATTCTATTTGGTATGATTTTTATTGGCTTAGTGAGTGCGACCACTATAATAATACAATCACCTAAGCTTATGCAGTCGCCTCCAGCAATTTCCGCCAAAATGCCAATGTTTAACTCACTTTAAATGAAAATCAGTACACATTGAAGACTAAAATAGATAAACAGATTCCAAATAAATTGACTCAAAATTTAAATTTATTGACCGGTTTTAATTAGCAGACGCTTTGCAAATACAAAATATCATATTTATTTCGCATCACAAATTACGCTGTCCGCTCATCTGAAAGCGAATTAGTAAAGTCAATTTTGATTTTGTTTTAATTAATATTATTGAACTGAAATTCATTGAAGTAGCACTTTAATGTGTGATATTTAATGAATGCAAATGTATCTCAACTACATAAAAGCCTCTGGTTCATTTTACAGTCCTTCACAATGTTTGGAAGTTGAGTTCTCTAAAAATGTGCAACATAACATTTTTGTCATATTAATTATAGCAGACGATGCGGTAAAAATTGTGTGCACTTTGCCCGATGACCTCCTGGTGGATGCAAGCAGAGGCAGATGAGGGTTTAGGCAACAACTTTTTCCATTTTATGCTTGACAGCCTTTTAAAATGTAATTTTTGCCTAATTAGCAACAAACAAAAGCCCGTTTCGTCAGTCTGGGCAATGCCAGTCCCCCTCTGCCTGTCTGTCCTTCTAAGTGTACTCCGATTTTGAGACGCGGGCAGGTTGTCCAAAATCTAATTTGCGACTTAACAGCTACTCAGTCCATGCTGAGGCCAAGGATAAGAAAGCTGAGCCGATCCAAGCGGACAGCAGACAGCCGAGAAGTTGTGGCCTTGAGAGTGAATGCCTTAAGTGGCCTTAACTTGAGACATTAGCTGCGACAAAATGATGGCACTCCCGACAAAGTGCGGGCAACTCTGGTGATATATTAGAGGGTTGTCTCCCTGTCTTGTTTGCCAGTATTCATAATCCTTTGAGTCGTATCTTGCATGCGTAACCATAACAGCAATGAGAATTTCATATTCGCACGTAAAGAACACATTGAGTGGCGGCCAGCCCCCCGTGTTGCCACGCCCACATTGCTTAAACTAAGCTACTAATACGCGTCCAGCTTGCCGGAGCATGCCGGGCATGGTAACTCTTCTCGCTGTTGGCCCCAATATCGTGCTGTATTAAATAAAGGAAAACATTTCTTTCCGCGTGACTAAATACCTTTCACTTGTTGTCCGGACGGTGCCACGCCCAACGTACACCGCCCACCACTTGGCTATGTCCTTTTTATTAATCGCGTGTCGAGTTTCATGCGTTCGTAATATCAAAAGAGAATTTTAGTCGTTTGTGTTTGTTTTTTTATATTTTGTTTTATTGTGGAACACTGTATGTGTTTGTATTTTGTTGTAGTTGTTGTTGTCTTTAGCTGCTGCCTGGTGAGCTAATTAAAAATTATAATTAATTGCATTTGTTTTGCGCACAAGTTGCCTGTCTGCCTGCCTGCCTGGTAGCCTGCGTGTGTCAATGTGTGTGTGTGTGCGTCTTTCGGGTGTGCCACAGCATATCTTGGGAAATTCATCTAAGTTCTTGGTGCTTACTACGCTCAGCTTGTTCCGCTCCATTCCGGGAGCAGCACATTAAGCTTATTAAATTCAGAGAAATGAAAACGACAACGAATTTGCTGAATTAAACGACTTTCATCATTTGTACACACATGCACTAAGTTATCAAATGTTTGTTGGTAGAACAACATTGGCAACAAGAAGAACATTGTGTATTTTAAACTATAAGCCGAGATGTTAAGCGGCGATTAGTTAATGTTACCGTTATGCTAGATTCTTATTAAAAATCTTAATTAAAATGCCGACTGCTGACATTGAATGTGTAGGCCTTCCCCTGCCCTATCCCTATCTAGGGCTGTTCATCTTGGCCCGGTCATAAATATCCATAAATTGCGTCTGTCCTGGTATAACTCATTTCACCTGCCATTCAGTGGACAAGGGAAGTTTTCGTAATTAATATGAGCCACTGACAACAAATTAATAATAAGAGAATTGATGATGGTAGTTGATAGCCGAATACCCTGCTCGGGTAACAGATGACACCTGATAGACTGGTCACACAGGAAACATACAATTTTCAGTTGTCTTCTCAAATTTAGCCGCTTTAATAATTAATTTAAGTATTTGATCCAACTAATGATTTTGCTGTGATTATGCAAATATTTCATACTGCACATAAGCTCCTCTCTTAAAAACTCTTTTTGTGTAGATTTAACCACTTAAACGTGAATATTTATTTTGCTTGTATCACAATTACTTGTTTGCAGAAATATATACATTTATATATATTTTTCGAAGCGATTAAGCCTTTCATTAAACGAAATAAAAAAACACCACGTAGTCAGCATTTCTATAAAATGCAGCACACATTAATGGAAAAAAGTATTAATTCGCATTGATTTATGCTGTGTAAGTTTGCTGATCAATGGCAAACAATAACTCAAATTACTTTAACAGTTGCATCATTAATGAGTGCCTACTGTGCAACAAACAATAAGCTATAAAATATGATATACTATTTACATTTGCAATTTAAATTGAATGACAGCTGGATGTGACAATTTGTGTACTTATTAATTGTAATGCACCTTTCCGGGTGAGAACAGTCACAAATCAATGAATTTCGTTTAATTATAATTATTTGCTATTATTATTGCACTGAGAAAAAGTGCTGACGGCGAAGTTTGCGGCAAGGAATTGCCCCCTCCATTCATTTCCACTTCCATTTCCAAAATAGCCAACATCATCATTCAATGAATTCAGAAATAACTAAGAAAATGCTTATGACGCCCTTTTATTTCCTGGTGCCGTGTTAATTATTTCCGCTGAGGCTGTAAGTTTTATTTATTGTATTATGCGTGAAGTGTTTTGCAGGCAATGGATTAAAAGAGAGAGAGAGAGAGAGAGAGGCAGCAAGAGAGAGATAGAGAGAGACGGAAAGAGTAAGAACAGGAAAGATTCAGCCAAATATGCATGCACTTTGCTCAAATTTTGACGTAAATTGTGTTTAATTAATAAATTAAAAGTTGGCTCAATTCTGCTGAAGTTGTATTTCTACCTCTTTCATTAATGCAGAACAGTTGCCAATTTTCGATGTTATTCATACTTTTCACCGCTTTAATGAGACAAAGACCAAAATTAAGTGGTAATTCCAAGAAATCAACACAGAAAATTATTATCAAGTATCGAAACTCTGCCAATTCGAAATTTAAATTTCAAATGCGTTTCTTAATAAATCATTACGATTTCCGGGAGTGGGAGAATTAGTTGAGCAGCTGTTGGCTGATTGATATGCTTATAATACTCAGAGCAGCGACCGGGATTTTCTGGCAACCGTCTAACAAAATGAGCCAATATAAAAATGCCAGCAACTCAGCATCGTAAGACAGTTTGGTAATTGACGTTGATCGACAGTTGCCATTTCTTGGCTATATTGAAATAATTTATTGGCTCGCCTTGGGCTCGACTGCCTCCCAGCCAGCCCAATCATTTATTCATTCATTAATTTTTGTTTGTTTTATGTTAATTTATTTATTGCTGACTGCCTCCAGCTACCAAGCCATCCGGCCACCTGGCCACCTCGCCACCTGGCCAGCTAATTACGTATGCCTCTGTGTACGCATAAATTTCCTTTTTTCTTCTTGCCAAGGAAAATGCAAAGAAATTAGCTGATACGAGTACTCGCTTTTGACATTTGACATGTTGCTTTTTGATTGGCGCACGCAATTAATGTATTGTACATAATAATGTAAAAATGTATATATAGATATATACATATATATATATATTTACAGTTAATTTGCCTAATTATGCCTCGCATTCGTCGTTGAATTTGTTCGCCTTATCAATTTGAATACTGGCAAACTTATCACTTTTGGCAAAAGTCAATTTGGGCAGCCCTGGGTTTTTTGTGTATTGCGTATTGCGTATTTTAATTAAAGCACGTACATAACGCAACGTCACGCAAAGAAGCGGAGAGGGGCGGGTGGAGGGCTGGCGGCAGCATGCATGCAGCAATTAAAGCCAAATAATGGAAACCAGCAACGCATACAAAATGGAAATGAATGGCGCAATGGTAAAAGGCTAACAAGGCGCCGACTGCCGGCGAAAATGGTTCCTGGTTATTGCATTGCGTATACGCCGCGAGGTGCCTTCTCTATTTTCCAGATATTTTCCATCTTTTGCATTGTCCGTTGTCCGTTGTCCTCTTTTCTTCTCATTATTTTCCTTCTCTTTTTTTTGTTTTTGTTTTTTGCACGGCTGGTCACGCGCTATAAGTTCGAGGAATGTGCGCCAAAAAAAAAAAGGAAATGTTCTGCAATTTCTTTGCAGAAAAACTTTTCGAAGGTATTTAAAGACAATTGTTTGTAGTTGCTAAAGAATTTCGATTAAAGGTAGTCGCATTAGTTGGAGAAGGGGAGAGCAAGGAGGGAGCACTACTTAACCTTGCTTAATTATGCTAATTTATGCAAACAATCAGTGCGCAATGGGCAGACAAGTGACAATAAGAGAAACAACAAGAGCGCTCTGCTGGGCGTGCTCGGGGCCAAATTAATGGAGACACACACACACACACACACACACACTGGCGCCTGTACACACATACGCAGAGCGACGCACACAAGCAAAACAATTGACTTGAGCTAACACAGAAAGATACAAGATACATGCTTGCTGGCATACAAATATACAATTGAGGGCATTGTTTTACAACTCCAGACAAATGCGTAAAATTTAACTTATTTCATGTGTGTGTGAGTGCGTGTATATTGCGAGAGTGTGTGTGTGTGTGACTTAAGTGTATTGTTTAACAACGACAATGATAACACATATACACACATGTATTTAAACGAACATCTTGATAAAACAGCCAACTGCTCAAAATGTCAAACTGATATTATTCCATTTGTTGCTGGTTATTGTTGCTCGAGACATTCTACATTCTGTTTCTATTGCGGCTATCTGCGGCATGTATGACATTTTGTAATTGAAATTTTGTTGCAGCCTACTTTCCGGTGCTGATGCAGTCGCTCTCATCACATTACTCATACGCCACGTGAGCACTTAAGGAAATTAAACTAACCATTTTGCGCTTAACTGCGTGCGTCTGGCTTTTCCTTCGTCTCTGCGTATATTTCTATGTGTGTATTAGTGTGTGTGAGCGTGTGTTTGTGCGTAAGCGACGACTAAGTGAAAATGCCATTTCAGAAATTAAAAAGAAAATGTTGAAGCATGACATTGGCTTCATTACGGCCCCCCCACACCCACCTCACAATGGGCAATAAAAATAAATTGAAAATTGCGGAATTATTAATGTCTTGTGGTTTGGCTAGTGGATATCTAAAAATATTATTCCCATTTAGTAATTTATTTTAATTATGCACAGCAACTGAAAGTATTATTTAAAATACGTTATACAAAAAGTTCACACATACATACATACATATATTTTAAAATGGCTTAGTCTCACTAAGCCATAAAAACAAAAATTATCTAACAAAAAGCGAATTACAATTTTATGGACTTCAAGTCTTATTTTGTTATTTATTATGGTGGATAGTCTAAATTGATGTACACAAGTGCTACATCATGTCGTTGGCTGTTTTGGTGCGTTGCGTGTCCTTGTTTCAAGCCAAAGTCAAGCAATAATTCTCCAGTTTAGTAAGCCCGACTAAAAGATACCCTGAAACCAGCTGATAAATATATCTTCTCTTGACGAAAATTTAACGGTTGTCTATAGTCTGTCATGCAATAACATATATCAATTGGAAAGCTTTCCCTTACATGTTCTGGCGCTTATTGCCTTTGGAAATATAAATATATCGATTCCGAAGAAAATATATATTTTGTGTCGTTCTACCCGTTACACAATTTATCCTATTTTTTCATAGGTCATAGCCCATATACGCATATACGCTATACAGAGTATAAAAAGCAAAAATAAAAAACCCAGCCACAAACACACACATACGCACTCCGCCAGCCAAAACAACTTGTTGCCCAAACAGCGATTTCCTTGTCTGATTCTATCTCAGTATCTGTGCTTTTTGCACAGGAATTTTGAGCCCAAGGTTAGCCTAGTTCATATTAAAGTGCAAATTTGTTTTATTTGGCATCGGAAGTTGCATGAAAAATAAATGAAGCCAGTCGGCAGTCAGCCAGCAGTCAGTTCAACGTGCTTGAGGGACTGGCTGAACGAAAATTTCATTGAACCTAATCAGTTTTCAGGCCAACAAGTTGGGCACGTGGCAAACATGTAGCCAAGTCACTAATCCCATAAATAATGCAAGCATCTCGTCTTAACTTTTTTTGGAGACAACACTGGGCGCTGGCTACTCACTGTGTTCTGTGATGGTCAGTGGTCGTACCTCGTGCTCGGAGATATGGCCAATCATTTCAAGGACATAAATTCACGCAAATGTTTCAATCAATTTTGCGCTGGTCGGCACAATACAAATTCAATTTGATCCACAATTACTGGCACAGAGCAGAACAGCCCAAATAGACGATTCAATTCAGCCTCATTCCGATTTCGTCATGTTGTTATTGAACCATCCTTATGCGATTACACAAACAACCAAGGGCACAGGACACGGGACACAGGACTTGACAGGCCAAACTGTCAATGGACAGTGCACACAAAGGACGAGCAGAGCGTCGCTCCAAAAAGGACAGCATACCGGAAATATGTAACGATGAAGACATCGGTGCGGGGCAAGGAATCAAGCCAAGGGGCATGAAATAGCAGCCACGTTGCAAACGGTAATAAATGACGTGACAGACAGAAAGGCAAATGCCTTTTGAGACGACAGGGCCTGCATGGGGCAGGTCGATTGCTTGCGAAGCCAAAAGCGCTTAGCAAATGCAAATAAGGTGACGCTCTTTGCCACGCCCATTGACACAACATGTGCACAGCAGTTGCTCATTAAAAACTGACTAAATTGAGTTGTAGGCCAACAACAAAAAACAGAAAACACATTCCAAAAATAACAGTTGGCAATGCGCTTAAGCAGGAGGAGTTTCGCAATGACTGCCACTTGCAAATGCCTGGCTCTGATTTATAATGTTGTCCTCGACATCGTCCTCGACAGCGACAGAAAGGACCCTCGAGTCGTTAAGTGCACGCGTTAACCTCATTTTTGGCTGTGCTGCGGCACTAAAAGAAACTCCTGTCTGCAACAAGACTTGCAGCGAAGTTGTTCTCGTAACTTAGCCACACATCTCCTACTTGCAAACTATAATCTTCATTAAAGAAGCTACGAAGTAACTATATTTATTGTGGTTTATTCCAATTTTTCTTTATAGAGGAAGACCAAAAATTCTAACGAACGAAGATAACTGTGAACTAAGTCTATATGTATCAACAATCGCCATCATTGTGGCATATTTTGTTTCATTACAATGGAATGTGCAACATTAGCCGCCAGGCTCTTTGTATCTTTGTCTTAGAGTGGGTCACGATTGGCGGGACTCAGGCTTCGTTGGGTATTGTCTATATGTGTTGGATGGCTGCAACAATAGTAGCGGGTACAATGAAACCATGTCCCCGCCCGCATTCCATCGGGGACATTTACTCTGGCCCAATTGGAGCCGAGCCTGGTCTTTTATGTGGCCCCTTTTGTGTGTTGTGGTTGTTGTGTCTGTGACGTTCATTGTTTTAAGGTTGTAAGCCGCATGATACTCCACCTGGAGAATGTGTTAATAATGTCTGCTACTCGATACAATGGTGAGAGTTTTGTGCGCTGAATACAAGTTTTTGTATGAAATACTGAACTAATTGTTCCCCATTTTTTGTTTGCCATAAATGCTATTAAAACTACTTCTTTATTGCCAATGCCAATCCAACAATAAGCGCAGAAGAGAAATAGCTGAAATGTAAATGGCTTGATTTGAATTTTATCTCCTTTTTGTGTATTTTGCTGGATAAATGAACAGCATCTTTACAAAAGGAAAGATGAACTGCAATGCAAATAAGAACCAAAAAAATGGAAACCAATAGAGAATTCACAAAGCGAAATACGGAATGATATAAATTAACCCTTTGGGCTATTTAAATTCTCAACAAAGTTTTATTTATGAAAAGAGAAGCACATAAATATTTAGTCTACATAGAAAATTGTTTTAAAATTATATTTTCAAAATAAATATCCGCTTAAAACTAAGAGTTTGATTAGAGGCAGCCATAAAGCTTAGCACACTTTCATATTGTAATCATCCCACCATCGAGTAATTTCATAGCAATTTCCAAAGCATATTTTAGCCTCACAGCTATCATTTAGCTTTGACCCAGGCATAATCCAATCCATCCATCGTTCAAACAGCTCTCTCAGATTGCCTGCCACTTGCTCATTTTCCGTAAATCGCTTCAAGTTAATGACGGTCCACTGTTGCTCTTGTGGGGCAACGCTTTCTATTAAGTCTGGTTGCCAGCTGCCCATAAATTTAGAGCCACAACAGCAAGCTCGGATATGAATTGATTACTGTTTCCTACGGTGAGCAGGGTAGCCATGCAATATCAATAACTATCTAACGCACTCATATAACACCTCGATGGAGCACACACATATATATATATATATATATTTATATATATATATACACACACATGAATTTGGTAAACTGTAAGCACGGACTAATAATTTTTCATTTCAATTTCTCAAATTTACAGAAAAGCTGCCCTTGCAGCTGTTTTTATTATTTTGTTGTGTTGTTGTGATTTTTGTAAATTTAATTCATTCGTCTACATTGTGTATATGTATATTTTAGCATCATCAGAACTCACTAAATTAAAATGGTCAGCTGGGCATTTTTTGTTGCACTATAGTTCATACTATACTAGAGTTTTCAATTTTCGTGGCATGCTTTTAGGAGCGCACGTTCCAGCCCCTTGTTCGCTTCGTCCTTATCCTTTCTCTCTATCTAAATTCGTTCCATTTATGGTTGGTTGTGTGTGTGTGTATGGAAGTGTGTGAATGTGTTTGTATGGCATTTAGTTTTTATTCAGCCACAATTTTCGGACTCGGAGTTTTGGGCGGGTCGGCTATATGAAATGTTTGTGACCGTCGTTTGTGTTTGGAATATTGATTAAATTGAAACGTTGCCTGAAAACAAAAGGCCGCAAAAACCCAAAATAAAATGGACAACAATTGCAAGCTTGCATTAAAAGCTGATTGCACCGATGAAAGCTAAAACCATTGCCTCAATTCGGGGATGGAAGCACCACGCGATCTATTTTATACACGTGTCGCTTATTTGTTTTGCATAAAATGGGGCAATTGATTTCGCAGCTTGGAAAATTAAGCGCAAATGGACAGAGTTTAAAGTTAACCGATTAGTGATGAAAAAAGGGAAACATTAGCTTAATCATCTGTTATGCCTTTAGGACGAAGACAATGGACTCGCAACACACTGCTCTCAAAATGGCCAACCCTCGTCTTTGGGTACGCACCCATTCGCTTAGAGGCGCTCGTTTGCGCATCCTGCCATTTGGCCAGGCTTTCAGCAGTAACGCCAAGGAAGTTGTTTGTTAAACTCAGACGCCGTCTGCCTTTGGCGCCTCTCAGTTCTCTTCACCAGCGCTCCATTAAAAATGCATTTATCATTTGGCATTTGAAAAGCTTCCTTCCTGTTGGCAAGACACTGACACCTAAGACCAACACCGCAGCTTCTCACATCCTTCAGCCTTAACAGTCTGCTCTCAGAATTTTAAACAGATGTTTATGCCATCTATTTTTCTTTAAACCAGTTACATGTAGCACAAATTGTATTTGTTTTCCTAAAAAACTTTACAAGTGAGCTAAGAAATATGCACAAATTTAGTTTGCTAAACTGAAAACAATATACACACATGTAAGAACTTACACATGTGCTTGAGTGTGTGTGTGTGTGTGTGTGTGTTGTACACTTGAGTTGAGCGCAGCTTGGGCATGTTTAAACGTTAAACTGTTACTTCCACATGCGCGCGCACTCGCCAAGGACTAAGCCAGAGTCCAGCTGGCCATCAATGCAGTTCTAACTAAGAGCCAAGACAAAGGCGGCCCCAAAGTGTTCATAAAATGTTCGAAGCCATAGACGGAACCCAGTTCCATAGCCAAAGTGAAAGCGCGCCGCGTCCTGTGTCCCTGAAGTAGGTCAGCAACAAACACACACAGAGAAACTCACACATTTAGACAAACAAAATGCGCCGTACTGTAAATTGGGGCCAACGACAGGTAAAAGTTACCACCATGTGCTGCATTGTGTGTGTGTGTGTGTGTGTTTATGTGCTAGGTGTATATGTCCTGTAGTTGTTATTCATGTGCAGCCGCATTGCAGCCGCTGCATAAATTTCATTAGATTTTAGCTGAGGGCTCCTTTAGCAGTGTCCCATTGTCTGGCCGAACTGAATTTTATATCAAATCAATTGGCTCTCAATGATCCCATAAAAAACCAAGTCAAGTGAAAGGAAAACGGAGCAGAGTGGAACACACTCTTCTCCGTGCCTTCCTAATGAAGTCGTAAAGGGCTGTCGACAACTAGATGTCCGTGTGTGCCATTAAACGCACCTTGAGTAGCAGCCAATACGCCTAGAAGTATGCTAATAAACGTAAACCTTGTGCCATCATGAAGTTGATCATAAAAAGAGGCAGCTGTTTCCCGGACTTTGGAATGCCCTTCTAACGTGGAAAATATCATACGATAGCCATTACTTAATCATTAAATTATGTAATTTCTTCAGTTAGCAGCTCAATTATGGTCTTTATTTAGTTATTGGTGCACCTTATTTGCAATGGTTTTCGGCTTCAGCGTTAATCAGCTAAAGAAATGTTCTGTGGACTCGAAGGAGTGTGTTCCATTAAATTTAATACACTCTCCGATATCGCTGGCTACGTACCATAAAAACCAAATGCGGCCAAGTGGCTGGCAAAAAGCATTTGCTCGCTTCAGCGGTAATTTTACGTATTACGCGTTGCGTATACGTAATGTCAGTTGTACGGGTCAAAGTCCAAATGCAAAAGGAAACCGCCAATCGCTTTGAGCAGACATGCGAGCAGCAGACATATACATATACGTGACGGGCTGCTCCACGGTGATAATGACGTTGTCTGAATGCCGGGATGGATGGATGTAAGGGAGCAGCCAGCTGGAAGAAGAAGAGCCTTGTGGTATAAAGCCGCTCTCTAATGCTAACCATGCTTCACACCATCCCTCGGCTGAGGAGGGTAGACAAAAGTGCAATCTGAAGCGATTCACGCTAATGCAACCATTATCAAAAGCTGCCCTACACGACTCGTAAATCTTCACTTGCATCTGACTGCTCAGCTTTAATAGATATTTATGTTGTGGTGGGTGAGTGAATTGGGGGAGCTCTGCGGATGAGCAGTATTTTCAGTTGATCATAAATTATGATAAGTTGTTGAACTATTTGCAGATAAATAAACTAAAAGCCTTTGCTTAATTCGCTTAAGCAAAACAAGTCCAACAAATTTTACCTAAATCGAACTATAACAAATTGTGGTTGAGCACAACAAGAACAGTTTGCGTGTTGCCCAAAAAAAATAGAAACAAATAACCAAACCAACAAAAACTATCCACAAAACAGCAGCTACAAATTTCTGTTTCTACACCATTTAGTTTTAATACCCTGTTTTCGTCGTAAGAGGGAGAGTACAAATATATAAATTGGTAGACGTAGTAATAAATTTACAAAAATATCTATCCAAAAACAAGTTGATTGATTATTGATTAAATAATTTTTTGTATATAAAAGTATTTATAAATACATAGCATATGATCTAGATGTAGACCAACTACCCGTCATACCTATTTTAAAGGAATATTCCCAACTATTGTTTTTTTGTCTTAAAAACGAGCGGCACCTCAAATTTATGTGCGGCGGAAGTGGCGACTTTTAGCTTTTCCAGGTGTCGGCATTGAACAGCCAAGCACCAAGATGGTGTGTTTGTGAGAGAGAGAGAGAGAGGGAGAGAGAGAAAGAGAGAATTAGCGTTTGAGAAAGTAGTGATGATGTCAAGTTGAATGCAATCCGACTGCGCTTTCCACTGGCTCAGTGAAAGGCGATTTAAAAGTCATGACTCGCAGGACTTTTGCATTTTGTTTTAGTTCGCTTTTGAGTTAATCTCAGACTTTACCGAAGCACATTTCACATGCATTCCAATCAAATGAAGTCGCATAACATAATGAAATGGAAATGTGATTCAACTGCTAATCGGATTGCCCTTAACAGCTTTATTAATCAATTCACTGGCTAACTGAGAAGCTCTAGACTGAGAATAGCCGAAGGTAAGGATTTTGCTGTCAGTTGTATAACAGAAATATGCTCATAATACTATGGGTCTATTTAATTAAATAATTGAGAAATTACTCTATTCTCTTACTCCTGTTACATGTATGAAAATCATAAGATTTAACCTCACTTCAAGCTTTGCCTATGGTACAATCCACATTTCAGCTCTATAAGTCAGTAAAGCACAAAACACATGTGTTTCGAGGACACATTTTGAATGTGTTTTTGTCAACAGGGAAATAGTTCAACTCTGGCTGCTAAAATTCCTGCTGTTTAACCAAAAACACTGGTTTTAATCAATAAATTTAGTTTCTGTAATGAATCCAAATAATACAAAAAACGTTGTTGCTTTACAGTTTTACGGAATGTGTATTTAGAGCAAATCGTAAATGTGCTCCACGGTTTGGGTTTTGACTCAGCATGCAAATTATTTGCAATAATAAGTATTATGCTTGTGCCGTAAAAATAGGGATTTCCTACAATTATGCGATCGGAATTTTCTCATCCTGTGCGCATCGGTTTCATTGGCTGGATCCTTTTGTCCAGGTAATTGCTTTGTCATACAAAAGCTCAAAATCCCCGCATCGTGAAAGTCATACCAAACATCAGCACCCATACACCAAAGCACAACCCCAATAGTCACTATTCTGGTTTATTGCAGTGCACAGGAAATTGGCAGAAATTCCATTTTGATGCTGCGCCATTTGAATTTTGCATGCGTAATGATTTCATTTTGCAGAGAAAGGGTTCCGCAATGGCTCCTATGGAGCGGAATCTATGTGCTGTGGATGAAAGGAACGGCACGCGCGATGGAATAGAAAGTGCCATTGAAATGAAATAAATATGCATTTTACAATTTTAGACACCAATCGGATAGGCATTGGTTTGTATTTGTGTCTTGTTGGGGGTATTCAAATGCTGGGGCTTAAAATTTTTCGGATTGCTTAGTATTCAGACGAATATTTCCTTTTTCGAGCAGAGCGCTCTGTGCTGCGTGTTAAACCCAGTGAGGCAGCCCACGGCGCGGAAATGATAGATAGGTCGACCGCACTCAAAGTTCTCTGCATAGTTGCAGGTCAGCTTGAAATAGGTGATCTCCTTGGCCACATAGCGGAGTCCGGCGCAGCCGACATGCGTGTTGTTCTCCACAGCCATCACAGCAAAATGGCGAAAGGGTCTGTTGGAGAAATTTAAGATGAGGGTGAATTGAAGGTATTCGTAGAGTCTGCCACACATCAAATGTCCACTTACTGAGGCTGATGGGGCTTCCTTGAGCATGGGGTGTGCTCAACATCCGCTGCGGTCATCATGTTGCTGGCACTGGTGTGCTCGGACCACCAAGTGCGTGTGCCAATAGTGATTAGCTGTGGATACATCTTCTCCAACAGCAGAGGCTCCACCAGACGTGACATGTTGAACATCTGTTAAGAAATACCATAGATGATCAAGCAGTCAGTGACCAGAAATCCGTACTTACAATGATGTTTTGGCCAGAATTCTTAAAGTTGGCCGTGTTGTGGCAATCATCGTGCTTGGGATGACACATGCGCACATTGTAACTGGCCAGTGTTGCTAGCTCCTCGCTCCACTGCATCACAACCAAGCGGGCAGCTCTTGGCAGCGTCATATTCTTACCATTAGCCAAACGTTGACGATTCTCGTTGTGTGCCTTGAGAATATTCTCAGAGTAGGCAGTCATATTCACGAGCACCGATTGATGTATATTGCAGGATCTTTTTATATCCTGGAAAAGATATTTTAGCTTTTGAGAGCTTCTTCGAATATAAAACTTACGGCTGGTGGTTTTACGCACGCCACATGTCGCTTGCCCCTGGGACAGAGCTGGTGGTTACAATAAGGATTCTTGGGTCCTGTTAGTGGGACCTCCTGACTGACTGCAAGCAGAACGTATAGCATTAGCGATAATAGGCGCAACAAACTCATATTGAAACTAACTAACTGGTTGAAAACTGCTAGCTGGCTTTTTATAGGCAAACCTTTAAGCCAGAATTAACTGAGTCAGTCAATAATCATTTGGCTTGCGATTTAAAAGCAGTTGTCAGTTGGTTTACAATTGAGTTCTAAATTAATGATTAAGCAACTACGGCAATTATATTATAATATACTCATCTGTTGAAATGGAAAATTAGCAATAATTTTAATGGAAGTTGCACTCATGCAAGAAAGTTATAGTCGAAAGGAATGGCTTGCAGATACCCTATCTTGTCTGATTGCTAATAATCGGTCTTTTGATTTCACAATACTCCGGAAGCTGGACGAAAAAGATAAATGAATAAATAAATAACCATTTATGTAAGTGTAAATATTTGTTTTGAATCAGCTAAATTGTTATATTTAATTTGCTGTGCTCAATCTAATGTGATATTGTGCTTTTAATATAAACTCAAACACACAAGCTGTTCACCATGTTCATAGCTCTGGCCCCAAATCAGCCGCAAACACTTAGAGAAACCAAGTCTGCTTTCAAGGATAATTTTTATTTGCATGTCTCAGTCGAAAGTGCTGTCACCATCTTTGTCGTCGTCGTTGTTTTTGTTGTTGTTGTGGTTGCTGTCGGTTTTAACGCTTGAGTGGCTGAGCTGCCGACACCACAACCGCCTCCGACACCAGCGCCACCCCCCTCAAAGACTCGGTGGCAAGGCGACTGTCAATGAGGTTCGCATTAGGCAACATTAAATGGCACTTCATGAAGGCAATGACAAGCCTACAAAATCCTTCCGCTAGACTGCCACGCTAATAACTCAATATCTCACAAATGATTAAAGGAAAGGCAGGCAAATCGCAGGACATTCAACTTCCAGTAATTTTCTGCCAACTGATGCTCGGCTGATTTGTGTAATTGGTTTTACAGAAGCCGGTTTAATAAGGCAATGCTGCTCGTGAAAGATTCTGTATTATCTCTATTATATTCAGTGGCATCCTTCTCAAAAGTTGATTCAAAGTTTCGCAGTTGCTCTATTGAAGATAAATGCTAAAAATATGCATAATTATTCATACAGGGATGTTTGCGTGTGCACCCGTCAAATATTTGGTGTGGTTTCTTGTTTAGTAGGTTGTAAATTTTAATGCAAAAAACAGAAAAACAGAAAACCAGAAAAGCAGAAAAGTATGGGGCACAACATTTTTATGTGATTTATCGTTTGGGGCAAGCTATGTGAAGGAGCATGCATTAAACAACAGACAAGGGCCAGCCTCTGGACAGTGAATGCCCCCCGGAAACCGGAACCATAGCTGGAAACAGTAATAGCTGAAGCCAACACTCGGGGCACGCGCTGCACCTGTTGCCTCTTTTTGTTACCCAGTCCAGTGTCTGGTACACAGCCCTAGTCCCTAGTTAAAGAGATTGTGCCATAAAGTCAGTTTGGTTGGCAAATTTATGGCCTACTACGTGGCCCCAATACAATTTTATGTACTTTGAATATAATTCATTTTTAATAGAGAAACAAACTTGGTTTCTTTTCTGCCTTCGTTGGTTTTAAACTTATTTGCTTTTGTGTCTGCTCGTGGCACATAAATTTTCCGACACCGCATTGCACATCAAAGTGCGGCCATTGTTATCAGGCGTTCAAATATGTAAGCGATGTGGATTTAGAATGTCATTATCTAACCATGGGATGCAGCCAGAACCGTAATATTACCGTATTCCGAGCAATGTGCGCCCCTTGGATATCCATGCAATGCATCTTCGCATATTCTTGAAATTGCCGCTGTCTGAATTTTGCAATTGAATAATCAAATTCAATGGCATTGTTCCTAAGAGCCTTGGTCCAGGCTGATTTATTGTTTAGACAGGTAGCCATAAATTAAATCGGCCTGCGCTAATATTTGCTTAATAAAATTGATGCAAACACATTTCGGATTGCCGGATACCCTTGTCAAAGGATTGAGCTTCACGTTTGAGTCGGAGCAGAAGCTGTCGCTGACCCATCAATATGCACATAAAGTTTAATATTTCACGCAATTCACCGAATCCTGTTACAATAAGCCTTAATTTTATGCAAATCTCGTCGAAGTAACCGCCTCCAAATGGCCACAGCCCAGATACCCAAAATGGCACCGCCTTCCACAATAAGCTTAGTTCGCGCAATCCTCTTTGGAAGTCGTTCGGAAAGTTTTTAAGCGACGTCGTGGAAAACTTGTTCGTGTCCTGCGTACAAAGAAAAGTGTCAACTGAGCTAGGCAACTCTCAACTCCTACTTAATTCGAATAGAGTTTGTTCTAGTACCGCCCTTAAAGAGCACCACAGTCGCTTTGCTTCAAGTCTCAGCTACATTTTCCTACAAATCAATTACAAATAATTAAGTGGCTAATTTGTAATCTAATCACTTATCGGAAAAACAGAATTAAACATTTTCTGATTTTGGTAAAGATATATTCATATTTTATTTATTATTAGCATTGTATAAAAAATCACATTAATATACGGCTATTTAATTACAATTCGCTTTAAGGAAATTTGGAATATTTCACAATCCTTAAAGCTTAACTTGCAGTTGCCTCTTTTTGACATTAAAATAATATTATGCTTAGTGCATAATTATGCAAACATTGCATTCTATTCATTTTTTTCAGAAACCCAAGCGTATATAATATTCATACGAATTTCTAATGTTTATCCACGTTTTTTTTTATTTTTCTGTATATGCGACTTTTAAAGTGGCGCAAAATATGCAAAATTCTTGCATTGTTTGTCGCGCTTGCGAGGGACCAGTATATATTTGAATGAGTGTGAGCGTAAGTGCATTGTTCTTGCACATAAATTGTAGGAACCCCAACACTTCCACGCACACATAAGCGACTGCTGGTTTATTCGGGTGAAGGCCATGTAAAATTCAGAGAGGAGCAACAGCAACGGCAACCAAAATGAGCAACTTGTACACACAACGCAAATCTGAAAATTAAATGCAATTTAGTGCAACAAAGTGGCAGCACACACAAGCAAATAAGCAAACACACACTCACACACACACCATAACACGCACACACACATGCCGAAATGACTGGACCCTGGTAGCAATCTCAGAAAATCAACATAAGCATCAGGTTACATAAAAGGACAGCAGAAACAACAGCAAAATGCTACCAAAATTGGCTAAAACTTGCTATATTTTGCCTCTTATCGTATCTGAATTGCACTTTGTGGTGTATTTTTTTGTATTGTTTCTTTTCTGGTTGAGTTTGCTCTCTAACAAATCCATTAAATTACGCAATTCATTTTTAGCATAACATGTCAATTTGTATGCCTAATACCAAACAATTCAGTTGAGAAGGGCAAAAAGAGGTAGCTTGAAAATCCATGTCTTCGAAAATAGTAAGCCAAATGTAGCAGCTTACAATGCCATTAGGCCCAAGAACAGCAGCAGGAGAAGAAAGCAAAAGGGCTGTCAATGCCAAATGCCGATAAGACCCAAGCAATTGACATGGTCAATAGGTTGCTAGCTTAAGATTTTCAATAGCAATTCTCAATTTTTAACATGGCATTTGATTTTTTACATTTGAATTTGAATGGTAAAACGATAAGTGGTTAAAGTTGGCAAAGAATAAAAAGCAAATTTGATACGCACTATGCTGAAAAATATATAAAAAGGGTATTTCATATTGCACTGGCCCAATTTAGATTTATTTATACATAAAATAAAGAGCAAAACACGAATAGCAAATTGCAAATCTTTGACAAAACTGAAAGTGTAAAGCAAACAATATAAATTTAGCAGCCCAGCGGCAAACAACGACAACGAGGCCAAAGACAAGTTGCAAACAGAATAAATTGTAGCGGGCTAATTGCAAAAGCAGTTGCCAACAACTTTTAACAGTTAACTTACCTGGCACAAATTTTGTGTTGCAGCTTCTTAGCCATGTAAATTTGTGCGTCTTCCGTCCGCTAATTGGCTAAACAAGCTATGCTCAACATGGCCAAATCGTGGAATACGCTAACTGTTACAAATACGCCACCAGCGACCAGCAGTTAAATATAATTGCAAATTTATAACGACAACCATTGCGCAATGAGCTTGTAAATATTGGCTTGGCAAACGTGGTTCCTGGCCTTGGTAAGACTTTCTCTTTCTCGTTTCCCTCCTCCACTCCTGCCTTATCAGTCTACATAAGTCCTTTATTCCCGCTTCTTTTGTGGCTTTGTGTGCGGCTACTTTTATTGCTTTTTTGCTTTGCTTTTGACTCTAATGCTGTTTAATCTTTAGCGTTTACCAAAAATTATGCCCCGAGGAGTGTTACAAGCTGAATTGCATTATGATTGCCACTCAGAGCGCAGCTTTGCTTAACAAATTTTAAATTTGACTCATTTTGACACCAGCAAGTATGCAACATAAATTGGCATTTTGCAAACGGGATTCCATTGCGAAAAGATAAAATTTGATTACAAATTTCATTTGGAATACATACAAAATGAATAGGAAATATAAACAGAGGTAAGGCTACATTCGAAATTAGGACATTAAAGGTATATATTGACATATTCAATATTTGACAGATATGCTTTAAAAATTAAATCTTAAGTTTAACTGGAGTTGAACAAAAAATCCGAAAACATACCTAAATATGCAACATAAATTGACACTTTGCAAAAAGGATCCGATTCGGATAAGATTGCAAATTTCATTTGGAATACATAAAAAAATTAATATAAAATATAAAAAAAGCTGTAGCAATTATATTTAAACATTAAACAACCTATTTAAAGGCTATAAAACATTGATTTGTAACAGTTTTAAAGAGACAGTGAATTTATAATCTACAACAATTGAAATGAAGGCATTGATATACCCAATATTTGACAGATATGCTTTAAAAATTAAATCTTGAATTTAACTGGAGTTGAACAAAAAAAGTGGAAGCAGCTAGGCAAGCCTGTGATTAACATCCTACTTAAACACAAACACCACTCTCTGTGTTGGCCATCTAACATAGTTGGCTGTTATTAGCCATTGATGTTGAGCTGCTGCTGCTGCTGCTGCTGCTGCTGATGGGGCTTTTAATGTAGTTGTTGTTTGTGCTGTTGCTGTTGGTGTTATCGTTGGGCAGCCAGTTTTGTTTATAATATGACCAGGGTAGTTTAGCTACATAGTGGTTACCGAACAGCCCAGCTATGCGTTGTTTAATGGGCACACGACGCCATCAGCTGGATGATGGTGTGGCAGAGTGCAACGTGTGGCACAGCCTGAGCAAATTCAATGCATAATTTTGCACTCAATTATAATGGATGGCAACGCCACTGTTGGACGGATAATGAAGTGGCGCTTCAAGTGCAACTTGGTTGCATGAAATTAAGAAATTGTGCCACTCGCCCCCACTCGCCACTTCAGGGTAGTGTGATTAAGATCTTGCCTGTAGCTCAAACAAATTAACATAAAGTGCATCTAATCAATCAATCAGATGGGTATTTATTATCGCAACTGCTTGCGTCTGGGTTCTATCTGCTTGAAAGTTTGGGTCAAGAGCCGATGGGCGGGCAACGATTTGGGTTAAGTTACTGCATATTAAAAAACATTTCAAGCGTTTTATTGCAGCACAGAAATGAGTTCAACTTTTGAGCGATGTTGGGCGTTAAAGTTGCAACTTCAAAGCTGCGAACTGCCAAACTAACCAAACCAAACCGCAAACTGCAAAACTGTGCAGCCTGCCACGTGGATGATTGAAACTTTTTCGATTTCATACTCATAATTTTGCAATGCTAACACAACAGGCCGCAGGCCAACAGGCAGCAGGATGCAGGCAGCAGAGCACTGCGAGTGCCGGGCACAACTTTGTTTGAAATTAGCATAATTATTGTGCCATAAAGATGAATTTGCCAATGGCAATAAGACTGCTAATGTTGGGGTTTTAAACGCAAATGCAAAGGAGACACTAAAGCTTCCACATTCGAACTGCAGCAATCTGGTTTAAAATGCTGACTTACCAATTTCCGGTTAGACAAGAGTGCAGCATCATCCGACAGTATTTTAAAAATCAGCTAAAACTGGCCATCATCCAGGTAGTTTTATGAATTGTTTTAATAGAAATATTTTTTAACTTGTCCAAATATTGTGTTTCAATTTCGCAAATTTTTTAATTAAGGTTGTGGATACAAAGTGCAATGGAATTTTATTATATTCATTGCAAAATGATTTTAGATCAAATTGGGATTTTATACGTAAGTTATTAGCTATATGTAGCCATGAGAATTTCAAATGATTGCAAGCATCCTTAAATTTAGCTAGCATCCCTCGCACTGAGCTCAATAGAATTTCCTCAGCTATCCTACCTTTGACATCCTTTCAGTCAGGAGCGCACCAATTATGCATTTACATTTTGGCTTTCGATGATTTTAAATACTCGCTCGTTGCCACATGCAAGTTTATTGTCCTGGTTGCAGCTAAAAACTGTTGCTGAAATATTATTCCTGCAACCGCAGAAGCCACAAAAACGGCTTAGCCGGAAACAGGTCTCAGGTTATTCCGACTCTCCGTTGACACTCAAATGTTAGATTGCATTTACGTAGTTGGCCAACATTTCTTCTAACCCAAATTGTAAGTCTAGCTCTGGAAAACACACATTTAGTTGTGTTGCCTAAGTACGTAAGCCAGGCCAGACACACAGCTGTGTCTTCAACATGTATGTATATGAGTGTGAGTGTGTGTGTGGCATAGATTCAATACATGTGCCCCTTTTTATGGGTTGGACATGGACTGTACAAGTGTCTCCGGCCAGTGAAGACACTTTTATTGCTCAGCACGAGACCAAAAAATAGTTGTGGTAGATTTTGTGTGCGATTTCTGGACCACATTGGGACATTTTTATACACAGCTTCTGGTCGCCACTTGGGAGTTCGTTCCGTAATTTTGCGTACCAGAATAAGCTTAAGCCATGTGCTGAATTGTTAAGCATGTGGGATGTGAAATGTCGCATTCCAGCGAACTCTGGTCTCATAAATGTCAGTCACAACTTGACCTCTAGCTTGCTGTAGTATATATGTATATGTTGGGGCTTCTGGGCTTGCCCAGAGCCATGACCAACTATATCTGAATAAATGTCAGTTCCAGTGTGACCTTGAATGATTAATATCTGATAGTTGTGGACTTAGTCTTGACAATTCGTTACCCGCTAGCGAAATATATCAAACAAAGCATAAATAATGGTCAAATTTAATGTGCGAGTGAAAAAAGGACGATTGGCTTAGAGTGGCGAAATACGTATATTAATATTGAATTACCCACTCCATTGATATACTTTGTAAATATGACCGTTTTAAGAGGCATTGCTATCTTGGCAAATGTCAACCAAGGTATTCAGAATACTGCTAAGGAAGGGAACAGGAGATGAGGTCTAGTGAATAATACGACATCCTTTCGGGCTGCTGCGCGTGTTTTAAGCTAAGCATTTTGGATTTAAAATAAATTGAGGTCAACTGAGAGACATTGCTGCTATAATCGTTGCAGTTGTTGCCCCAGTTGATAATGCTGTTGTTGCAACTGCTGGCGCGCATTTAGTGTGCGCCCGAATCGTAAAGAGAAATTCGGCGTACATAATGGTAATTGCGTGTTTTTTTTTCACTCTAATTACAAGATATATGCACTCGCCACAACACTAACACAATAACGAATGCCAGGCACATTCAGTGGGGCACATCCTTGCCAACATCCACTTCCGCAGCAGTAGCTGTATACCAGTGGCTGTGGAAGTGGCTGAGGCTGTGCCGGGGCATGTACGGCGGAGAGAGTGTGCCGCAAGAAATGGCAACCTAAATTTGTAGGCTGAGGCTGAGCAACATCGTCGTCACAGCCTCCGCATATAAAAATAAAAATTAAAAGAAAAAGAAAAATTGCATATAAAGTGTTGCATTTGCGGCATACTCTCGGTTTCATCCTGCTGTTCGTCTGGTTTCCTATTCACTTTTTTTCACACGCTCTCTGCTAATTAAAAACAGCGCATAGTGCCATTAAAGCCAAAAGTTCACTTCGCATGACGTTTCTACTTGCCTTTTTCAGGCTCTATATCACTAAGAACGTGTTAGTGGAGAAGTGTAAACAGCTGGAATAGGAAAGAGGCCAACGAGCAGATGCGAGAGAGAAAGAGATAAACGACCCGTTTGGTTACCACCAAGTGTATGAGGCATTTGGACAGATTATCTCATTATGTTTGTGGTTTTAGCTGTTTTCCGTCGTTTTCTGGGACGACTTGCAACCCGGTTGCTACTTTTCGGCCATAGGCAAACAACGTGTCGTATAATTAATTGCGTAATGAGCGCCTGCGAGCCTTATTAGATGGCCGTCAGCTGCTATGTTTTATTTCAGTCCTTTTATGGAACAACTATTTTCCTTGCACTCTTTTCCATCGAAGACTTCTATTCCAAGTTGGGATTTCATTGTTATTCGGCTAACGCTCTATTGCTGTTTTTCTTTGCTATCTTAAGCACCTTTAATGCAAACAACAAATATCTTGAGGCTGTAACCCTTTTTGCAGCCACGCTTATCGCGCAGCAAATAAAAAAATACACTTTTAGCTTTGTTCTCTGCTGAACGCAAAAATAGCAAAAGTTATATATAATTACGAAATTTAAAACAGCTATATTTTTATCAATATAGTTTAGAAAAAAAGTTAATTAAAATCTTATATGTTTGTCTCACAATAATTATTGTCTGTTTCTCACTATTGCAAAACATATTTCAATTGTTTGAAAAAATAAATTCCGGCCTTTCCATGGCTATCTAATTGTTTATTATTATTATTTTTTTTATATTTATTTATTTATTATTGTGTTTTTTTTTCAATTATTTAGATATTGCACTTATACAACCTATTAAAACTGTTATCTGCTCTATCTGTATATAGACATATAAAATATAAATGACCATCTATAAATTTATGTATATAAGAACAACAACGATATAAATGTATTGCGAAAGTAAATGGTGTATGTGTCAATATTTATTTGCGCCATTCCATAAATGTGCAAATAAATAAATGCAAAATATTTCAATACAAATGAATTAATTTTACCAACTGGCAATGTCCCTTCTCCATATAAGACCGGAAAATCGCAGAAATCAGAAATATGCGCATTTATATTTCTGATTTTATCTATTGTTAAATAACTTGATTCATGGCATGTGAAATGTGTAATTTCAATGATAACTATAATTGAAAATTTATAAATAGACAAACATGCAGCTTAAGCTATGCTTATTAATGGTTGATAATTAACATTTTATTAAATTTGCTGTGGTCAACTAATAATTACATTTTTTATTGCTTGTGGGAAGCGGTAAATAATTTTCTTAAATATTTTGAGCTTAAAAGACTAAGGCAGCAAAGACCAGCAGCCCATAACCACGACCTACATTAAGCTGGCTTTGCTTGCTACCCGAGGGCTCCCTCGAGACCATCTGACAATAGTTTATGGCACAAGTGTTAAATATTTTTGTTTGGCACGCCAATCCTCTGATGGCAGCCCAACTAGCGACCCAGCTACCCAATATGCCAGTCTGGGCATTTACAAATTCAAAGCGACGGCTTGAGCATGTCTTTTGGCCCCAATCTCCCATTGGCAACAATTACAACGATGCCAACCGGCATAAATAAATGTAGAAATTATTATTAAATACGACCAGTTCGCAATCAGTTGCTCAACCCACCCTCCTCTCCAACCACTGCCCATTGATTGCGCCGTATCGATCTAACAGTTTTTGGAGTGTGCGGGTATTTTACAATAAATAACCAAGCAATACAATCGCATAACATCTGAACATGGTGGCCGGGGAGCCCATAAATTAGTTTCCCTTCCGGGTTATCGGGAAGACTCGCAAAAAATTAGAAACATTTTTGCATTCGAATGCTTGAAGTTGAAAACAAAAACAAAGAATGGGACTATACCTTTCATTTAATTCAATTGGCCAAAGCACCGCCCGCCGGCCAAGTTTTAAAACTATTTTTAACTTTGGCAATTGTAAGAATAGGAAAACCCCTATGCCCAAAAATAACAACAACAGCAGCAATTGCTGTGAGCCAGAATGCCAGAAAAGGCAAAAATAAAAATATGCTCAAAATTATAATGCTTAACCTTTAAGCCCCTTTTGGATTGCGTGTTAAGTCGTCCAAAAGTTCTTTCTTACTACTTAGGCAAGTTGTTCTAGATGCTCTGCACTTCGGTTTAAGGATTAAAGGGTATTATTATTTTGTCTACTGCTATGCAACAGGAAATTAGGGAGTTGGCGGCAAAAAGAAGCAAAGCGATTAAGCTTTTCAGCACAAAAGTGGAAAGGCAATTAACATTTAACTTTGGAATCTAGAAAGGTTCTTAAATTCTAAAAATATACCAAATGGAGAGTACATTTTATGAAAATATAGAAATAGTTTTAAATTTGTTTGATAAATATAAATACTTATATTTGTCTTGTATTCTATTTTTAAATTAAGACACATTTTTACTTTACATTTAAGTTAGGCCAGTTTTTTAGTGTAAACCCATGCCGCAAACTAATGGATGATTGCCTATCTCTCTCTCTATATCTCTATCTCTCTCTCTGTCTCTCTCTCTCTCTAATTATTCTCTGTTGCCTGGAAAATCATAATATTTATATTACCATATCAGATTTTTATTTTTATTTGTGTGTGCTTTGCAGCGTATATCATTGTCGAGGTCAAGCACTTCCTGCCACATCCATGCTGCTCTTCTTTCTGCAGCCGCTCCTTGCCACGCTTGTTTGCACCTACGTACTTTTTTCCATTGGGCGGGATTAAGCCTTGCCATCTGGTAACGACCTTTGCTAGTTGAAACTCGTTTTCTGGCCAACAATGGGGGTTGGGCAGGCAGTTGCCGAGCGTTAAGCTGCAATTGCGAGAAAACTTTATGAAATAGCCAAGGGGGTCGCGAAGTGTATTTAAGTTTTCTAAATTTATTACGATTCGCGCGCAAACTGAAAGCTATAATTTTCGAGCGGTTTTACTGCCACGCCTCAAATGTCGATTTTTGATATTTGCTCTTGACACGCAACACGCTTTAAAGTTTTCCATAGCCATCGCCAATGCTAACGGCACCGTCTCTAAAAATATCCATAAATCAATTTTAGTTGATTCGAGTCGAGCCGAGTTGAATCGAGAGCTTTGAGCTCAACGGGTGTCTTCCACAAATTGAAAGCGACCCACGGCAGGCAAAGGGGGGGGGGGGGTGGCAGGGCGTTATTTTTTCTTTTCTTTTTGAGTAGGCGTGGCTTGGCATATCTTTACATAAATTTAACAGTCATTCTTGGCTTACTTTCGCACGGTTGTGGCTGTAGGCACGAAAAAGGAGCCATCGAATATTCGCTTGGTCAATACTTTCAATTCAAAGCTGTCAGTTCGCATTTCAACACTGCGCTTATTTTCCACGCTTAATTGCAATTTAAATTTTATACACTTTTTGTTCATTTGCATACATCAACTGCGAGGTTCCTTTTGGCCCTCTGGCTTTGGGCATTGCTGCTTGCGAATGGCTGAGTTCCTTTCGTCATCTCTGTTAATCGGCAACTGCAGTGTCAGCCGCTGTCAAAAGATTTAACAGTTTAATGAGGTTTTGTTGTGCACACATCTGCGGGCGTATATATGAATATACACTATATTCGTATGTCAGCATGTGTATTTATTGTATTTATTTAACGCTGCGGTGCACTGCATTCAACCGCTGGCAGTGGCATCTCCTTTGCATCCCTCATGTCCTTCGGCCATGTCGCCAGCATTGGCATCGCATGTCAATGCTACTGGCCATTGTTGACAATAGGATTTATGTTTCAGCAATGTCACTCTTCGCAAACACACACTCACATACACAAATACACACAAATAGCTGTAGCAAACTTTTGCCCATTAACATATTGATTTTTATGGCCAACAAATTTACGAGCTTGGCTTTGCGTGGGCTTTTTTCCATTTTTTTGTTGTTTTTTATTTTTTTCTTTTTTTGGTTTTTGTTTTGTTTTTTTCTGGCTTGCTGGCGTGCATAAAAGGTTTCAAAAGTAACACCATTAATTTGTGCCAAACGCTTTGTGAATTATTTTTGCTGGAATTGACTCACATGCCATTCATTTCCCAAATGAGAGTGTATTTAAAGTGCCATTAGCTGACTGGCAGTCCTAATTCACCTGATACTCTATGGAATTCAGCTAAACAATATTGCATAATAATTGTTAAATGAAGTAATTTGCTAGTTTGTTTGCTTAACTTAATGTATTTAGTGCTTTTATCTTATCATAATTGCTTAAAGAGTAAATGCTCTTAGCACGTTAATACTTTGCATTTATCTAATCAGCACCGATACTTGGAATAGAACATATCAAATTGTCAGCTGTAACACGTATCAAAAATACACTTGCCTACATTTTAATAGACACAAACCCACCTGACAAACTTAAGCATAACCATAAATGAAACACATCTATTTTGATAACAGCTAAACAGGAAAAGCACTTCAAGCGAATCATGGATCAGCCGCAGTATCTTAATGATAAATATTTATGTTTTGATTAGATATTAAGCTAACCAATGCTCCACTCAGTCCAATGCCTATGTACATATACATATCCGAGAGTCCCATGTGTGTTTCTGTCAATTTATATGCGTTAGTGTTTGATTTGTAGTTGCCATAGATACACAGGCATTGTTGACTTTGGCAACAGCAGTGTAATTAAAATCCGCAAAGCACAAATGTGAATTATTTTGCTTTAATGTTGCAAAATGAATATATGTACATATATAACAAATGCATTTGAGTTGGCTAAATTTAAATAGTTAAACTGCTCTCTGTGTGTTAACCTCAGACTGGGTTTTGTTTTTGGTTAGCTGCTTGATAAACATTTGCTAACAATTATTTGCGCTAAACGTTCCGTGCCAAGAGCCAGAGTCGGACCGAGTGCCGCAGAGGATGCTTTATTTGGTCCTTAAATAAATTATGTGGCATTCCTTCGGTTTTGGCTTCGTCTTTGTGATGATAAACACGTTCAAGCCATAGCGAACCGCATAAACCTTTACAATTACTTATAAATTTCCAGCATTTATAACATGCTTAATGAATTTTCAGTGGAGCAGAAGACTCGCTCCTCCACCTCTGGCCAGCGTGGACTGCCTGCAGGACTGCCTTGCTGCCTGGCTGGGTGTCCGCCTGGTTGGATGCCTTCCACTTCCATGCCTTGGCAATGTTTTTGTTGAATTATGATGCTTTTAAAATGTAATTTATTTTTTTAAATAAACACTCAGCACAACTGCTTTTGGTCTGGCTCGCTGTTTCTTCGGCTGCTTATTGCTCCACGCAGCGGCAATCAGTAATGAATTTAATTTAATTTTATTATTTCAGTCAAAATTGAGTTTTGCTTTGCCTTTTATGAAAGTTATGTGCTGATCTTTAATTCCGCTCATTTTATTATCCCCTTTTTATTGGCATCATAATTGGTAGGAATGCGAACAAAAATTAAGTGGTTTTTAGTGGATAAAGCGATACATAAGTTCAATATTTTGTAAAGCTTTAAATTGCTCAACATTTCACTGAAAGATGAATAAATATGCCACAAATATAAGTTTTCAAATATTTTGGTACTTATAAGGATTGCTAGAAATATTGTGAGTGCATGCAGATATTACATACTGCAGCTGCATGCAACAAATGGAGTGCTGAAAGGTATTTCCCACTTGCACCAAGGAGGCCAACGTAATGCATAAATAGCAAATTTAAAATATGCACTTTTGCTTATTGATATATTCATTACGGGCAATGGGCAAACAAGCTTGTCAAACAATTTTTCATACTGTCTGCGCTGAAATTGCATGTTATCAAACCAACTATGTGCAACCAAATTGCGCAAATAAAGTCGTGCAACACACACACACACTTTAAGCAGTGTGTGGACTCACACTCTTCACACTTCCCAGTTCAATATTTCAATATTTCAAGCTGTGCATATTTATCAAAACCCTTTTAATATGAAATACAAAAAGAGGATGCACGTGGATGCCAAAAGCATTGCTGCCAAGCCAGCGGCAAAAATACCAAGTTACTAGCCCAAGAAGGAGAATGCTGTCTGAAGATGCTGTCAAAGATGGCAACGCACTCGACTCGACTCGACTTGCAGCGATGTGCAAAATATGCAGCACATCTGAAATTGTGGCACACACAGAGAACAGCAGCAAACTTTATTTATTGTGTGTATATCGTAAATTGATGTGTGTACACTTATTTATATTGCATGTGTTACGCAACTCCCGCTTTGATTGATGCAAGTAATAGCCAAAATGACGTATGCGTAACGTAGCTATAGTTACAGACACATACAAGCAAAATGATAGCCAAGGCAACAACATTAATGGCAACTATTAAACTAATCGCTTTTGTTGCTTCTGGCTTGGCAATTATCCACACCAAATGTCTGCGCAGAAAGCAATGGCTGGAGATTACTAGGGGGCAGACAAGGAAATTTGTATCAGGCGTGGGCGGAAAAAGAAAAAACAATTTTACACCTGTCAGCATATAAAACGTTGATACACAAATACAGAAATCTGTTTAAGTAGCGGAATTATTGTTGAAAAGGCAAAATCGACAAAAAGCCAAAGGAAGCGGAGATACAAAAAGCAGCCAAAAAGCGGTAGCCGAACCGTTGGCCTTGGCATTAGGACAAAAAATACAGCTTATTGTTCTTGTTGTGCTCACCTTTCAGGCATTTTCCTCCTCTTTTTTTTTTGTTTGTTCCATTTTCCACCGTTTTTCCTGCTAAATAAACATTTATAAAAACAGCAAAAAGTTTCATTTCTGCTGATGCTACTGTCGGCGCCTTGGCGCATCCTCCCACCCAGCATTCCCACGTGGCACAACATTAAATTTGGAGCTTTTCACTAACATTTCGCAAACCTGAACGGTAACGTTTGCCATTGTTATGTTTTTAGATGATTTTTTGTTGTTGCACATTTTGTGAAACCCAACCATATATGTGAGAATTTAATTAAATGTATCAGATCGAAATGGAATCATTTAGAAAGAAAGGAGGCAATATTATAAAATATTCTGTGTAATCCATATTAAAGAACTAAATATAGTTTAAATACAACTTACAAATTTTACAACTATATTAAAAAAGTTGAACGCTGACGTTTAAAAATAGTTGACTTATCTCTTTGACAGCATTATATATTAAAATTGCTTGCAGCAGTTGGAGGCATGTGCGTGGGGCGGGCTTTTGATGTGCGTGCAGCCATTGCCCCCAAGCAAAACATCTTGAACGAGATCTGTGCCGCGCTGCAATAGATAGAAGTATGACCATTCCCAGTATAGTATATTTATATGGCCAAACACACACTACACACACACACACACACACACACACGACTTCTGGTCATACATTTGAGCTGAGTAATGGGCACCATTGTTTGTTTTAAGCGCTGGCGATGCCTTGGCTCTGATAAAGCCATATGCAAGGAAGCCACTTGAATATGCAAACGAGGCGCTGGGCGAAAGGAGCGGGGATGGGCGTGGACAGAATGCAGACTTGGCGTCTGGTGCGCCTTCAGCATGTGCAGTCTCTGGGCACGCCCACTAAATGTTGTGCACGCTGCATTTTGTGTTTTTGCGAGGCGAGGAGCGACATGGTGACTGTTGTATTCGATGTTTTTGTTTTTGTTTCTCTAACTGTATCTGGTCGTTGTCGCTGTTGATAAGCGTCAAGCTCTGTCAGACATCAGCTCCACAGGGTATCAGTGTTCGCTGACTGTGTTTCGGTTTAAGTTTTGTGTATATATGTGCGTGTGTGTGTATGTGTGTGTGTGTATGGGTGTGGGAACGAGTGTGTGACTTGTATGTTCATTGCCAAGTTGATGTCTAATTTAACGCTATCGGAAAGTTGCAAACGTTGGCATTGTGTATTTGTTGTCAATGTGTCAGACCTGGCTGAAATCAAGTCTTGTAAAGTTACGCTGAAAAACACATGTTATGTTTGAAGTCATTGGCAGTTTCAGCTAACACGTAGTTAACTGTTTGTTCTTGATTACTTGGTATGTGAGATGACAATCAATTTAAGGTGGATGTGTCCTGTGATATGTGACTGTGACTTTTACATATATTATTAATATATTTTTGACAAACAACATTTTATTACATTTTTATTACAGAATTTATAAATTGTTAGTCACACAAATGGACCCACATGTCCTTTTATCCTTGCCAGACTCTGTACAACATCAACATCTGACTAATAAAATCAACTTTTCAATCTGGGAATATTTGTCATCAACTCAATAATTGTCAGCTTGCATGTGTGTGTGTTTGGGGTGTATGCGTGTTTTTATCTGTATGTGTTCTACATAATTTTCGGCAAAGAGCTGGGAAATGTTTTTACATTTACAAGAAAAACAAACTCAATTTAATTTGCCAAAAAGTTGTCAGAAAAAGGGGATTGAAAGCATCGAGAAGTGAAAAACATGCATCCATTTTAACTATATAAATAGGCTTAACACTGTTTGGTTGCTAATCTGCTTGAGGAACAGGTTTTGCTCAGGAAAAAGGACAACTGACCTTTTTGGGATTTGAGTTCTGTTTTGTTTTGCTTTTACTGTTACTCTTAACCCTTTCGGGGCACACTTGACCGCGCCTGAGAAAATCTGCATATTTCAGTGTTAATCCTACTTTAGAATTTATAAAATAAATTATTTACTTGACATGTCTGCCAGAGTACGGAAGCAATGCCAAGAAAAATGAATCCCAACTTAAAGAGTTGAAAAATTGAAAAGCTTTGCAACGACCCAGCAACTTGGCCAATTCGAAGCCCAAGAAAAATAGTTGGCATCTATTGTTTTTATCCATAGCTAACAACTGTTGTCGGGCGTTAAGGCCGCTTTGTCACATGTGTGCGCTGACGTGGCACAAAATGAATTGCTCTTGATTGTGGCAGCCAGCGAGCAACAAAACCCACGCCAATTGCCGGTGCAAAGTGCATCGTTACACAAAATGTACGGGGAACCTTTACATACGGCTGCCAAAAACAAGGACCGTCTTTCACAGGTCTCCACTCCGCCCGTCACATCCACTACATACAATTTATGCTGGTGAATTATGAATGGCATCTTAGTTCACGAACACACACAAAGCTACCCACACATACACACAGACAGACAAGCTCAAGTTTTCCGCTCTTTTGTGGAAATTTATTTCAAAGTCAGCTGCACAAAATGTTCTCGTTTGTGCTTTTATTATAAATTCATATGCGTCGTCGATTAATTTTAGTTTATTTGTCACTTTTTACACTCGTTTTTTTCATATAATCCTCCCTTTTACCTTTCATATTTCTTATGCCGTTTTTAATTTTCCCCATTCGATGCACGTGGCAACAATGTGGCGTCTGCCATTTGCGACAATAACCTCAATAATTGTCTCATGGGCGATTGTACTAAATTAGGGGATAAATAGAAAAGATTTTCCCAGGTGTGTCTGCTTCTCAATGAGTAGGAAATTAAATAAAGAATAATAAAAAGTAAACCAAAATAAATTTAATCAATACCAGTACCAACATAAAGTAAATACAATTGAAATAAAACTAAGAAAATAAGCCACTTAAGCATCGATTTAAGCTTTTAGCTAATTGCAAATAGTTGAAACACACTAATAAAAAGGTAAATAAATTAAATAGACCGATTTTCAGCATGCCTACTACTCAGGCTGGAGAACTATGTAATTACTTGGCAAGGTTTCATTAGACCCTTCAGGTGATTAACCCTGTCTATTTTGTGTTTCCCACTGACAGGAAACTGCTTAGTAATCCACAAGAGACTGATTTCCATTAGGATAAGAGATGCAGATAGCTCGAATTTGGATTACAATCTATTTTGGCAACATTGTAAATCATTACTCCCCACTCTCCCCGATTCCCCAGAGCATTGTCTGGTGGGCCACTTTAATCTGTATATTTATTTTATTTTTACAATCAAACACAAATCCAATGTAATCCTTTGGCAGCCAAGCGCAAAAGGGCCCCCTAAATTGGCAGCAACGGCAAGTCGCATCAAATATTTTCCATCTTAGGCCTTATTTTGCTCTGCTTCATTTTCTTTTCTTTTGCGTATTTCATCGAAAGACAATTGATTTCTATTTTGGCAAAAGTGTTTCAATATTGCCTTTTCCGTTGCTTGCGCGTTTTCCAGCAATATTTATTATTAAGTAAACATATTCTGCGCTTTGTATATGCAATAATCTTTGGTTTTCTAGGCATTATCTTATTGTGTTCCGTTTACAGCTCAACAGAACATAAACACGCAACTGGAAAACTCTCACACACAGAAGAACAAACGCCTTAATCTTCATGCTCTCCAAATAAAAAGTAATAAAAAAAAGCACAAAGGATAATGCGTTTTTAATGGCAACGAGTTCGGCTTTGGTGCCCTCCGCCGACTTTGTGGCTTTTTTGCAAGCGCAACTTTTTTATTTGTTTTTTTTTTTTCGTTGCACGCTGAAAACAGATAAAACAGAAAAGTATTATTTACTTTTTGATTGCATAAATGGCTCTTCAGCTTCTTCTGAAATAACATGTTGGCAAGTGTGTTAAGAAAAATAAATGTAATTATTTTTTCGACACCGATAGGCTGGTTGGTTAAATTTAAAAATCATATACATATACAGGTGAAATTGCCAGGAGCAGGACCAACAGCCATATTGCTCTGTTCGCAGGCAAAAACAGCCCATTCTCACGCCCACGTGTGTTGATTAAGCGCATTCATTTGACTTTATTAACGAGTAGAGCGAGACTGGCAAAAGTTTAAGCATTCAGCCCGCCAGGATGTGCCAGATAGCAGTAACGAGGCACAGTAGACTCAGTTTCTGTGCCAGACGTTCATCTGGCAACAACATATAGTCCTGCCGACAACGGTTTTAAATTTGCGTAATTATTCAAATTTAAGATGTAAGCTTGTCAGGCTGCAGTAAGTCTTGTTACTGATTTTGTTTTTGCTGTTGACGCGATTTCGCGTGCTTCATTACCAGGCATAGAAACTGATGCACTGACACACATTCTACAGAGAGCACGCTGGCATCGTGGCACGTGACTACTCATAAGCCATTAGAAGGCGATGCACACAAAAACCTGAGCTGCCAACTCTCCTCGACTACCTTCTGCGTGCCATTGTGATTCCATGCAGCTCGGCTGTGTCCACACCAGTTTGTACTGCCGTTGGTAATTGTTGACTAATTGAAGCAAGTAACGGGCAATGGGTAATAAGACTGCTCCTAGAGCAGTGACAGTCCTACTCTCAGTCCAACTCATAGCAGTCACAGCCAATACGTGTCAAGTCCTGTCGTTTTCAGTGATTTAGAACGCAGTTTAGCAATTAAGACCTGTGTGCTGCTGTGTGGTAGCAAATGAGCTGCAAATCGTGTCATCTTGCGTACGTGCTAAATTCCCTTAATACCGGAGTATATCAAGAGTATCACCAATAGACAAACCTGTCTTAAGACTCTGGCACAAGTAAAGCAATTAAATGCAATTTATTGTTTGTTAAAATGCAATAAGTATGCTTATGCGAATGAAATAATAGGAAAAAGGCTGTTATGCGAAATGGTTACACTCACATCGATATTTGAAATTAATTAAAGCATTATTTCCAATGATCTAGAACACGATGATAAAGAAAATCAGCATTTGGGCATATGTCGAACCTTCAAAATGCCATAACTTCGTCAAAACTCAACGCATTTTCAAAAGCAAGGGCGTTTTAATCTTAGTTTGGCCTCTAGATCAATCGTACATTTAAAGTTGAAAACGTGATTTTGGGTCGGAACATAAGTCAAAATTATTGTCCGAAAATCGGCATTTGTCAGAAAATCAGCATTTGGGCACATGTCGAACATTCAAAATGCCATAACTTCATCAAAACTTAACGTATTTTCAAAAGCAAGGGCGTTTTAATCTTAGTTTGGCCTCTAGATCAATCGTACATTTAAAGTTGAAAACGTGATTTTGGGTCGGAACATAAGTCAAAATTTTCGTCCGAAAATCGGCATCTGGGCATCTGGGCATAGGTCGAATCTTCAAAATGCCATAACTTCGTCAAAACTCAACGCATTTTCAAAAGCAAGGGCGTTTTAATCATAGTTTGGCCTCTAGATCAATCGTACATTTAAAGTTAAAAATGTAATTTTGGGTCGGAACATAAGTCAAAATTATAGTCCGAAAATCGGAATGTGGGCATTTCAGCATATGGGCAAAGGTCGAACCTTCAAAATGCCATAGCTTCGTCAAAACTCAACGCATTTTCAAAAGCAAGGGCGTTTTAATCATAGTTTGGCCTCTAGATCAATCGTACATTTAAAGTTAAAAATGTAATTTTGGTTCGGAACATAAGTCAAAATTATAGTCCGAAAATCGGAATGTGGAAATTTCAGCATATGGGCAAAGGTCGAACCTTCAAAATGCCATAACTTCGTCAAAACTCAACGCATTTTCAAAAGCAAGGGCGTTTTAATCATAGTTTGGCCTCTAGATCAATCGTACATTTAAAGTTAAAAATGTAATTTTGGGTCGGAACATAAGTCAAAATTATAGTCCGAAAATCGGAATGTGGAAATTTCAGCATATGGGCAAAGGTCGAACCTTCAAAATGCCATAACTTCGTCAAAACTCAACGCATTTTCAAAAGCAAGGGCGTTTTAATCATAGTTTGGCCTATAGATCAATCGTACATTTAAAGTTAAAAATGTAATTTTGGGTCGGAACATAAGTCAAAATTATAGTCCGAAAATCGGAATGTGGGCATTTCAGCATATGGGCAAAGGTCGAACCTTCAAAATGCCATAACTTCGTCAAAACTTAACGCATTTTCAAAAGCAAGGGCGTTTTAATCATAGTTTGGCCTCTAGATCAATCGTACATTTAAAGTTAAAAATGTAATTTTGGGTCGGAACATAAGTCAAAATTATCGTCCGAAAAACGGCATCTGGGCATAGGTCGAACCTTCAAAATGCCATAACTTCGTCAAAACTCAACGCATTTTCAAAAGCAAGGGCGTTTTAATCATAGTTTGGCCTCTAGATCAATCGTACATTTAAAGTTAAAAATGTAATTTTGGGTCGGAACATAAGTCAAAATTATCGTCCGAAAATCGGCACCTGGGCATCTGGGCATAGGTCGAACCTTCAAAATGCCATAACTTCGTCAAAACTCAACGCATTTTCAAAAGCAAGGGCGTTTTAATCATAGTTTGGCCTCTAGATCAATCGTACATTTAAAGTTCAAAACGTAATTTTGGGTCGGAACATAAGTCAAAATTATCGTCCGAAAATCGGCATCTGGGCATCTGGGCATAGGTCAAACCTTCAAAATGCCATAACTTCGTCAAAACTCAACGCATTTTCAAAAGCAAGGGCGTTTTAATCATAGTTTGGCCTCTAGATCAATCGTACATTTAAAGTTAAAAATGTAATTTTGGGTCGGAACATAAGTCAAAATTATAGTCCGAAAATCGGAATGTGGGAATTTCAGCATATGGGCAAAGGTCGAACCTTCAAAATGCCATAACTTCGTCAAAATTCAACGCATTTTCAAAAGCAAGGGCGTTTTAATCATAGTTTGGCCTCTAGATCAATCGTACATTTAAAGTTAAAAATGTAATTTTGGGTCGTAACATAAGTCAAAATTATCGTCCGAAAATCGGCATCTGGGCATCTGGGCATAGGTCTAAGCTTCAAAATGCCATAACTTCGTCAAAACTCAACGCATTTTCAAAAGCAAGGGCGTTTTAATCATAGTTTGGCCTCTAGATCAATCGTACATTTAAAGTTAAAAATGTAATTTTGGGTCGGAACATAAGTCAAAATTATCGTCCGAAAATCGGCATCTGGGCATCTGGGCATTGGTCGAACCTTCAAAATGCCATAACTTCGTCAAAACTCAACGCATTTTCAAAAGCAAGGGCGTTTTAATCATAGTTTGGCCTCTAGATCAATCGTACATTTAAAGTTAAAAATGTAATTTTGGGTCGGAACATAAGTCAAAATTATAGTCCGAAAATCGGCATCTGGGCATAGGTCGAACCTTCAAAATGCCATAACTTCGTCAAAACTCAACGCATTTTCGAAAGCAAGGGCGTTTTAATCATAGTTTGGTATAATAGTATTTCGCTGTCGTTCACGTCCGACTGCAACGTTCTATCTTGTTTACATCTCATTTTTATTGTTAATCGCATATTTCAGATATCAAACACAAATTAAAACAAAACAAAAAACCATTGAGTTAAATAATTTCACTTACCTAATTGTGTCACTAGGTAGTTTGCCGGATTGGGTTCATATTGTCAAACCCACGCATGTTCTGTGAAAAACACACACCTGTACATTAACGTACAAAACACTGAGTAGCTCCAATCGAAACGTCAAACAAAATGAAAACTGTCGACTCTTTTTGAAAAATGGCCCAACTTTTCGTTAGGTTGCTTTCTATTTGATTTCGGTTCGGTTCGGTTAGGTTCAGCTCCGATTGGCGCGGTCGGCAAATTTGTATGCAAATCAGCGCAATGAAAGAAAATCAATTAGCTAAAGTAAACACGCGGTGTGTCCACCAACAATGAGATCAGAAACCAGACCTTTATCGAGCTCCATTTGCAACGTGTGAGGCTGTCAAATGCGTTGCAGACTTTAAATTAATTAAAACCCATTTTAGTGCTTCGTACGTTAACAATTATACATACGCCGTTGGTTTGGTTACAGCCTGGCATTCACTGCAAGCCCTAACAACAATTAGTGCCTGTAAGCGTCAAGCATTAGGGCAAGGAACTCGGCCAAAATGTACCCAAAATTTACACATACACATATATTGTAAAATGTGTCACGCATTTGAGAGGGGATGTGAGGAGGGGATCTGTGCGGTTATGTATATGGCATGACTGTCATTTGCTTTATGCGCGCCGAAATATTCATGATTATAGTTAACAAGGACAATTATGATTGATTTATGTGCTGGGTTATGCGCGTGCCTTGGTCCTGGCCATTAGTTTGAACCAGGGCAACAGTGCAACTAAGTTAAGCTTTATGTCAGGTAGCTTAAGCTTAAAGTTCCCCATAATGTCAACCATGCATTAAACTTAGCCATCATTTCAAGACAATGTGCTCATAAAATTATGACTTTTACTAGGCCTCCCGACGATGCATAAAACTTTGAGTGTCTCGTTAAATGCGCAACCCAAAAACAAAGCCACATGATAGTGCCAACTATGATGATATGAGGAAACCGAATTAAGATTGCAAGTTTGTTTATAAGTGACATGTGTGTCTGTGTGTGTGTGTGTGTTTTTAACTTATAACATAAATATGAGATTTAATTATATTGCTCATTCGCCTAGGAAGATGCCACCGCTGCTGGAAATCAAATGTCAGCGCTCGACTCATTTACATTTTGCCCAAATACTCGAATGTTGGGGCAGGTGCTTAACCACGGTGTTAACTTATAAACCTTTATTGTTTCAACTTTGTTATTATATTATGTAAATGAGGAGCTCATGTCAAGGGCATGTGAATGGGGACTCGGCAGGCACAACGGATTACTCAACTAAGGCGATAAAAATAGCATAAAATTACTTAACAATTGAAGGTGCTTGTCGTATATGTAATGTGTAATACTTAATTAGTAAGTACTCCTTGGCAATCTCTCCTTTATCCCTGGTGTCAAAGGATAATGCGAAAAATATATTTTTTTTATTGCTCATTGCTCATAATCACTTTTGCTGCTTTTTACTCGGTTTTTATGTCACTAATCCCATTGGCCATTGGCTTTAATAAGTATAATATTCACACGCATTTGACCTGGTTAATTTGTATATATGTAAATGTTGATTATTTCATTTATTTCCGTTTCCTTTGGTCAGTTCAATTTTTGCCGACCGCTGTGCACATTTTAATCCGATTGTTTTCAATTATTTCTAAACCTGTTTGGCTGCCCCACTGTGTGCTCTGCGGGTGTCCTGGCGCCCAAGTCGCTCGTTATGCATAATTAAATTAGAACAACAACAATAACATGAGCAGGAGGAACCATGCCATCGACAACAGCCAGGAGCAAAGAGATTATTAAAATGTTTACGTGCAACATGCACGAGTTACGGGTCAGCAAAAATAACAACAGTTCCTTCCACTACAATGATGCAATTTTAATTGTATGTCCGCAAACTTTGCGTTAAGCGCTGTTTCCCATTGATAAATGCAATTTATAATTTGTAGGGCATATAAACTAAAAGCCGTGACATTTATCAGTGCTAAGCAAAAGCCGTTGGCCTTTAAGTTGCAAGCACAACCCTTTTGGTCGGATATTGGATTGAGGCAACCATTGTCGTTTGATACAATCGATGCCGTTTATCTTCTGATTTGTTGCCAAACGAAGCAAAACAAATCACTTGGTTGAACGGCTGCTCCGTCTGGCAAACTAACAACTTCGCTTACACAAGCCACATAAAGGCTGAGTCCTGCAAAGAAGCTGCAGCTTTTACCGTACTAGCTGATTTGACGAGATTTGCGCCGTTGATGCTGTTGCCACTGCTGCTGCTGCTGCTGCTGCTGCCGCTGGGTTCACTGCAAATGAATTGTTGCCATTTTTCAGGCATCCTTGGCGCTTGACAAACCCTCTGCGAGCCGCATAGTAGCTGGCAATAAAGACAACAAATAAATGGCAGCAAGGACAAAAGGCGAACGCATTGGAATTTTGGTAGGCAACACGCCGCCTTGTGTTAACAATAAAAGCACGCCCCACAAAAAAAAGGTACAAATGTTGCTGAAATTTATTAGCACGCATTAACCAACACACACGTACACACACGCACAGTACTCATGCAACGACAATCATACATATAGAAATATATATATTTGTATATATATATATTTGTATATATATATATATATATATATATATATATATGCTTATATGGCTTTCACAATTGTTTTGTCTTCCTGGCGTACAAACTTCTTGCCCTTTTTATTATATGCTTTCGCATATTCCATGCCTTGAAGTTAATCAAGATTTGTGTTGCCTTCTTAAGATAAATTAATTTGTGATCTGACTTCGGGCAACTCCATTGAAATTTGCATAAATATCATTTGCCGTGGGTTGCATGTAAATCTAAACAGGAAACATAAAAATTCTATAGCCTGTCAAATTAAGTAGGTCTCTGAGTAACTAACATTAAGCTGTGCACTCGATAAGTAACCAAACAATATAAAAAAAGGCAAAATTGTACCCCTACTTCCCAGCCATACACAAACACTCACACTCCCTCACACACACACACACACACACTCACACACACACCAGAAAACTACAAAAATCTATTATTTCAGTACATTAACTTTGGATTTATTGTTTATGGCGGAACAGAGCTACACATACATATGTACATATGTGTGGCAGACGTTGGGGCAATTTGTCACTCAGTCAATGGTGGCAAGCAAATAAGACCGCCTTGGAGCCAAGAAGTTTGGTAAAGAAACTTTAAGCGCTAACATATCGAGTTTCAAGAAAAACACTGTTAGAAAGCCAATGGGGCATATAAAGTTACCTATGCACAGAATACCAAATTTCTTTTTATTTTTGTTCTCAACATCTGTAAGAACAAAAAGAATTGTTTAAATTTGTATGATTTAAGACTGTAAGCAATAAAAATTCAGTTGGTTATACAAATGACTTTAGTGAATATGCAACACTAATTGAAATCGCATTAATTATTTGCGTTCAAGTTGCAACATTGACAGTCGAGAATCGGTGACACAACCGCTGGAATTGTTGTCATAATATGCATTGTGAATTATGCACATGCGGCAACGTATACGCAATGCGCTGTAATGAGGCAGCTGCCATTTGCCACACCAACACGTACATATGTTTTTCACCAGACACAAGCACGCACACGTACATATTTATTTTTATTGACTTGTAAGTCTTGGCAAAATGTTTCATTGGAAGACGGCACATCTTTCTTCTATCTCAATTCAATTTTTTTTTTTTTGAATTGCTTTTCGATTTTGCAATGTTTATGATACACATTTTGGCCAAAGCTCGTAAATCTTTTAAAAACGGCAAATTGCCAATTTTGTGTTAACATATAAAAATGCTGTCCTAAAATAGGCACTGCACAACGCGTAGCCGATCAATAAAACATTTATTTATATTTTTTGCTTGAGTGGTCATAAAAATTGTGCGCATTTGTATGATGAGTCCCCAACGCTGCCTAATTAATATCTATGTAGGCATCTACAAATCTTCAACAAGATACACACAACTTTAACTCCAAAGGTTGCCTCAGGGATTTATAGGCTGCAGCTCGCTGTGCCAGTAAATAAAAGAAAAAATGTGGCAAGCGACAGGCCACAGGAAACAAAAACAAGAAAAAGTTAAGAAAGTTCCACGGAAGTGTCACTTGGCAAGTCGATTGGTTACCAGCCCACCAGCTCGAAGCTAGGACTCCTTCTGCCAGTGTTGGTTGGTCTGTTGCTGAGCCTGTATTTATGTAGCGATAAAATTAAATTTATTTTAACGCCAGCCAAATGTGAGCCACACAAACCCACATCGCCATAGACATTCCTTGCCACGGGCAATGGCACTCCTTGTGGGCGTATCATGTGCGCACATAGTCAAACATTATCGCGAACTTAGTTGCTAGTTGAAAACTTGGATGCCAATGGCCGGCAACGTTTGTCTATCCTTCCTGCTCCGCAGCAGCAGCAGCAGCGGCAGCAGCGTCAGCAGCAGCAGCGGCAGCGGCAGTTAGCGGAAATCGCTTAAATTTGCTGTAAAAGATGCGAGAGATTTCACAGCACAGACAGGAAAAGCACCTGCGATAAAAGTTTCTGCGCCATTTTCCACTTGTCTTATATCACATTCCGTGTGTGCAACTACGTTACACTTGCCGCTTTTTCGGGTGGTGTTTTGGCCAACAACACTTGAGTCCGACACTTCCCTACTGCCCACTGTCCACTCCCAAACACCATCGGCTAATGCAACCCATAAACCAACTGACAAACGCAATGCAATGGGGAATGTAATGCGCCGCAACCACGACACCAAGTGGGCGTGTCTGGTTGAATCAGTGATCGCCGGATTTTCGGGCACAGCAATGCAGCAACAAAAGCAAACAGTGGCTAGTGAGATAAAAAGGCACGTGAACAGTTAGTTTTTGCCGGCTTGGCAAATTTCTGCTTAAACTTCGAAAGACGGTTAAATGATTTTGAAAGAAATATTGCAGCAGGCCTCTTGTAATGTAGATAACAGGATACAAACGATGCTATACTTAGACTGTAACATAACATCTGTTAACATGCAACTATGTAATTAACATTGATATCGATATCACTAACTTGAAGAGGAAGAGAAGAGTTCTTGTGAATAAAGTAATGTAAATAGACGGACGTGTTTTGGAAAGAAATGTAATTAAATTTTGACTGCCACAATATTGTGTTTGTGTCAACATAAATTTTAACCCAATATTGTGTTTGCATATTTTAAATTGGTTATAAAATCGATTCCGTTTTGTCCAATTTAATCAGGCAACAGTTTTTCGGTTGAATTTAGACTATTACCCATAAAAATTCGCCCACATTTTGATATGGAATTCATTGCGTAGTTGGCCGTTGCTCGAATTTGCTAAATTTGTTCATTCCATGTTTAAGCTACGAGCTCCACGCTTCATTAAACAAATGAGAATGGATAGTTGGGAACTGTGATTATTCAATGGCAAATGCGCAATCAACTCATACATTTGCTTTTCCTTCTGTATGTGAGGTTATAATTCAGTAAGCTTATCGGTTGGCACCACGTTTATAGCACCACCAAAATAGTAGCTATTAATTAAAAGTCTTAATATGGTAATATATTGGTTTTTTTTTGCGTTTTGATTGATGAGTTTAATGGTAACGGGCTTCACCCTTTGTGGTAATTGCCACCGATAAGCTGATAATACACATAACGCAGCTGTTCGTGCGTGACTTATAAATATAAATAGGATCAATGGGTTATTTGTAGTACGCCAATGACAGGCGATAAGTTAGGAACACAGCGAGTCTCCTTCCAACAGGAGCAAAAGCCGAGCCACAACCCCGAGCAGAAGAGTTGCCTAAGTCTCAGCCGAAAGAATCAGCCGCAATGGAATGCACTGTGTGCAGGTTCGGTCATCTTTATATCTGGCGGCATGAGCCTGGCCTGGGGTGCGGGCTTTGCGTCCCAATCAATTCATCTGAATCTGATCACGTTGACGGTCCACATGCAAGTCTGCTGGTATGCAGCAGCGCTCCTTGGAGCCATATTGGGCGCTGTACTGACCCATCGCACACCGCAGCGCCACGTTTGTGTGAGTAGCAGATTGTTGGTAGGTTGCAACTGGATGACAAAATTTCGCCTACAGGTGTTTAGCTCCTGCCTGGTTGTGATTTGTGGTGTTCTCGTCTTGACGATGCCTTTGCAGTCGGATGCATTTATTGCGGCCCGCTGTTTGAATGGCTTTGCCAATGGTCTGATCTTTGTGCCAACAATGACCACCATTGGCGAGCTGTCTGTTTTGGAGATGCGCGGCGTATTGGCCGCTACTGTGGAACAGTTATCTCACAATTTTGGCATCGTAATCCTCATAATTTACACCGCCATGTGGCAAAGCGACTGGAATGTGAATATTCTACCAGATCAATTTCATGGCCTGCTCGACATACTGCTTGGAATCGTCGGGTTGGCCATGGCCCTCACGTGCTGCATCGAGTCACCTGTGTATCTTCTGCTGCGCCGCAATGAGCAGGCTGCTGTGAATGCGCTGCGCCACCTGCAGCGTCCCTATGTGGTGACGAGCGAGACATTCCTGCTGCTGGACGAGCACAAGCAGTACGTTGCGGCCAATCGAGATCTTACCTGGACTCAAAGCATACGGCGCGGACTGGTTCCGTTGCTGAAGGTTGCCACACATCGCTCACTGTATGCCCTGAGTCTGACACCCATCGTTTGGAGCGCTCTGTTCGAAACAGGCGTTCAGACGTCCAACTATTTTCACACCTGGCCGTATGTCGTATTTGGTGTTCTGCGTTGGGGCGGCTGCATCAGTGTTGTCTTTCTGATGGACACCGTAGGCCGCAAGAAGCCAACTCTATTTGGCACTTTTGCTGGCGGCGCCTTTGCGATTTCTTTTGCTTTGGTCCTTGAGCGCGTGGGCAACATGAATTCTGCGCTGGCTCTTCTATTTTGCTTTCAGTTTTGTGCTGGTGTGGCACATGCCGCTTCCTCGGTCTACCTGACCGAGGCCTTTCCCCTGGCAGTCAAGCCGTATTTTGTGGCAATCACCTATGCCATCGAACTGCTAATCGGAATTAGTTTCTGCAGCTGTGTGCCAACAAGAGCGAACATAAGCATCTATTTTTATACATTGGGTGGCCTATCCTTGAGCTTCTTCTTGCTGGGCATTTTTTGCTTGCCAGAGACGAAGCTGACAACACCAATGACGGCACACTTGAAGATTCGCAAGTGGTTTAATGAGGATTTTTAAAAACTAAAAGATAAATACAAATTTAAATAGTAATTGTAGAATTCTTAAGTACATTTATTACAAATTTCAACTGAGAGAACAATAATTTTATAAATAAACTAATATATAAATACGTTCAGTCCCATGGGCTCACAAAATTTAAAAGTGAATCTGAATAAGTTTTCACATGTTTGAGTGAGAAATAAAAACTATGTAATATTATCCAAGTCAATCATCTTGTACCGATGTGCTGACCACATATGTATATCAATACAGCATGAATGCTTTCTCACTATCTAAACATATAAACATATAATTGTAAGATAGAGTGAAAAATGTACTAGCTCAAGCTTAGAGAGATATTAAATGTATCAGAATGTAATCAAATCGTATACTATAAAGACATGATTTATTTTCAACGAAAACTGTGTGAAGTCCCACCAAATGTAATATATTTTTATTAACCTGTTTTAATCTGACATGACTTATTTACCAGTCAAAAAGATAAAACGAAAAAATATTCTTTAGCCGGGTGAGCTCGACTACGGTACACCCTGAATCCAGTTGTTAAATGAGTTCCACTTGTTGTTGCCTAATTTCACTTTAATTAAGTGTGCATATATATATATATATACATACTCGTACATATGTATATACGCGAAATCGTAGATAACTCGGATGTTTCTTATCCAATCTTAATTAGTTTTGTATTTAATGTTTATAAATATAAATATCAATTAAAAGCCCCTTTGAAATTGTTGTTTTAAATGCTATCGGCGGATCTCGATAAAAGCAAAAAAATAATTGATCTGCACGATGTATAATACAACTTATATTCCAAATAGAAGTCTATATTTTTTAAAGTCTCTGAGATTCGCGAGTTTCCACAAACGGACAGACATGGCTATATCGACTCGGATGTTGATTCTGAGCAATGTGATTTAGAACCCTAAAAGTTACGCTATTGCTAAATACGTTCAGTAAATTGACCATGTTTCAAGTATTGATAATATGCTTTTGCGGACTCAGCTAATGTATACGAACAACCTGATAAGAACTGTTATCACCAATTCGAATTTGAAAATGCGTTCTTGGTATTTGTATCAGTGTTTTGTCTATCAAGTCAGCGATAAGCGGTTATCTCTGTTACCATGAGTTTCCAGGCTAACCAGTCAAAAGCATCAAAAACCCCTTTGCCGTGAGTGCGAGCTTTCAGTTACCAATAGCTGACAGTTGGAATTAGGTGAGGCAGGGCAAGTCCTACTGAAAAATGCAGAACGATAAATATATGGGACCACCGCCACCAACATATGGTTTCACATCGGCACCACCTGAGTCGTCACAGAACTACCCACCACAAGATAATCCGCAACATGGATACCCACCCTCACAAGGATATCCACAGCCCGGATATCCACAACCCGGATATCCACAACCCGGATATCCACAACCTGGATATCCACAGCCTGGATATCCACAGCAAGGATATCCACCACAGAACTTAGCACCGCCGAGCTATGGGCAGCCGCCTCCACAAAACTATGGACCACCTCCACCACAAAACTATGGACCACCTCCCACCACTACCGTTATTGTGCAGCCTAACGGTTGGTATAGCCGCAACCAGAAGAACAAACCGCAATCAAACGCAGCGGGTGCGGGTGAGTTCAACTGGACTTTCCGGAATTAGTCAGCTGGCCATAAAATAAACTGCAGCCGATAAGATAGTCTACGTGAAACATAGAGTACTTGGTTCGATCAACCAATTACTCTGAGGTCCCCTCAAATTCAATGAATAATATAAGTTTTATCATTTCAGCTGCACTCATTTTTCTCTCGGGTGGCATGAATATTGCTTGGAGCATGGGTTTCCGAGATGGTACTTTTCTGACTCTTAATCTGCATACGCGTGTTGCTTGGTTTATTGGTGCTATTATTGGAGCTCTACTCAGCTGCTTTCTGGCCAACAAAATACCAAAGAAGATTGTTCTGGTAAGCGTGTGATTTCATTTCCACACTTCAACATTAATTTTCACATGCATTTTCTTACTTTAAACAGTGCTTCTGTTCACTACTGGTGCTAATCGGTGGAATCATACTTGCTACGACACATTACAACGTCGAAGCCATGGAGGCGAGTCTCTATCTTGATGGCATTGCCAATGGATTGGCTTTTGCGCCAACAATGGCACTTGCCGGAGAGGTGGCAGTATCTTATATGCGCGGTCTAATTGCCACGTCCATTGAGCAAATGTCCGTCATAATGGGTGTATTTATTCAAGTTGTATATGTGACATCCTGGACCACAAATAGCTACTATGACGACTTTTCTGCCCAGCAAATGCAAGGCGTTCTCTCTGCCATCTATGGACTGATTGCGCTGATCATTGCCGCCCTGCTGTGCATTGAGTCGCCAGTGATAATGCTGGCCAATGGTGAGGAGCAACAGGCCATCGATGCACTGCGGCGTCTACAACGCCCCTTCATGGTGACCAATGAGACATTTGCGCAGCTTGATGAGCATAAGCGTTATCTGGCCCAGAATAAGGAAATGTCGACGACCCAGAGCATTAGCCAGGCATTGCCTGCCTTTATACGGATCTGCTACCTGCGCGCCCTCAATGCCATGAGCCTTTCTACCTTGGTCTTCTACGCGGTGGTCATTTCCCTCATACCCTACTATGCTCATTATTATGGTTATATATGGCAGTACACTGTATTTGGAAGTTTTCGCTTGCTGGGAACCATTATCACCACTTTTTGCATGGAGACAGTGGGACGCAAAAAACCAATACTTCTGGGCCTTTTGGTCAGCGGTGGCTTGGCAATTGGAATTGGCAAATTAATTAATGATTTGCCCTTCGCGGTTTTTGATGCTTTATTTTGGTTAATGTGTATCTACGAGTTTTTTGCAGGCATTGCTTTCACGAGCACCTCTGCCTACATGTCTGAGGCATATCCCCTGGGCGTTAAGCAGCACTTCATTGGATCTACCTACATTGTCGAAATGCTGGTCTTCATAATTATAGCTTCCGTGCAATATAGCTATTCTGGAAATGCAATATTCTTTTACGCCATCGCTGGACTATCCATATTTGGTTTCCTGATGGGCATATTCTGTTTGCCAGAGACCCGGCGAACTACTCTACGCGAGTCCCAGGACAAATTTAAGGGTTTGCTGAGCAGGGGCTTTTAATTTAGTAAATAAACTTCCTTATAAACGATTATAGAGTTCACAATAAATGCCTATTAAAAATTCGAATTATTCAATTTTAATCCATTTAATAAGGTATCAAATTCAATTTCTACGCAAACAACGCAATGAGTCAGATTCTATAAAAAGCGTTAAGTGTAGTACAATAAACTATTTTACCACAGCTATTACCTAGAAATACTGATCACAATTCAAACGGGGAACACCAAAATATTAAAAGGTGTTGAAGACTATAACTTACTTTCACATCTAATTAAAACGCTGATATGAAATATGTCAATCGGAGAGCCTCGTGCCAATCTATTTGTGACGCCATCATTTTTGGACATGGTCACAACAACAAGCTTCCTTATCAGTAAAAGCGTGTGGGCGAGCCCTCTAATCAGTATTTATTAGATTGATAAACAGGCATTAAAATGTGTTGGGTAACATCGTCAGCTTTTAGTAACAAAACGAACTTCGACAAAAATAATTGTCGTTATACTTAGAAAACAGAATGAAAACCGACAAATATCTGTCCTCTGAGCCGCCGGCATATTGCTTTGCATCAGCACCGCCAGGGGCTGCACAGCCCAGTGTCTCCCAGCAGGAATATTCTCAGTACGGATACCCACAACAAGGATATCCCCAGCAACCAATTCCAACGCTGAGCTATTCACCTCAACAACAATACTACAGGCCACCCCATCCACCAAGCTATGAACCACCTGAACCACACGCACCACCACACAACACTGTCCAAGTGCGGCCCAGTGGCATCTTTAATCGCATCCAAACTAATAGGCCCCAAATGAATGTCTTGAATGCGGGTAAGTTTCGCTGAGGCACTGAAGGTAGTACAATTTGAACATTATGATATCAACAAATTTTCCAAAAGCAACTTAAATCTCAAATGATACCTTAGAACAGTTGAAGCAAATTCCAACATACATGAAAATGTATTTTGACTAATGGAAAATGTTGTATAATTAATTGTTGTCTGATAAGTTTGGTCAATTAATTTTGGCTTGTGTCAACTGGCACTTCGGGCTATTGCAGTTTATTACTTAAGCTGAAAGCATTAATTTGCGTCAAAACAGGTAAATAGATAATTTCTTATTGTTTCACGTTTTTTAGCTACCCTCGTTTTCATTTCGGGGGGGATGAACATTGCCTGGAGCATTGGATTCCGCAGTCGCTTATACTATAATATCACAACCCATGTGAGCGTCGCTTGGTTCATTGGCGCCATCATTGGAGCAGCAATCAGCGGTTTTTTGCCCAAAGTCTTGCCAAAGAGAGCCCTAACGGTAAGCATATCTCTAATTCTCAGCATCAGTATCAACTCCAAAATGCAGATTTTCATTCGCAGCTCTTCTGCTGCATGCTAACCATGATTGGCGGCATTGTAAACGCCAGCACCCACTACAACATCCAGGCCCTGACGGCGACGCTCTATTTAAATGGGATTGCAAATGGACTGTTATTTGCTCCCACACTGGCGCTTGCTGGAGAGTTGGCCGTGTTCTATATGCGTGGAAAGTTTTGCTCATCTACGGAACAGCTGAGCTTCAACCTTGGCATCTTTTTGCAAATCTTGATGCACGCAACCAGCTCGGATTCAACATATCACTCCGATGGTTTCAATCCAGATCGCATAAGTGGCATTTTGAGCGCAGTATTCGGATTTATGGGATTGTGCTTTGCTTCTTTGCTGTTCATTGAGTCACCAGTTGCATTGCTGGACATGGGGCTAGAGGAGCATGCCACAGATGCTTTGCGTCGCCTGCAACTGCCTTTTACTTTTAATGACCAAAAATATGCACAACTGGCGGACCATAAACTTTACATAGCCGAGAACAAGGACCTGTCATCCGAGCAGAGCTTTGTTCAGGCGTGTCCGGCCTTTGTGAAACTCTGCATTCTGCGTGTGCTCAATGCCATAAGCATATCCAGTTTCATATACTATGCATTGCGGCTTACCATAGACGATTATTACATCGAATGGGAGACGAGGTGGACCTTTATCATATTTGGCGCCTGCCGGCTGCTGGGTAGCCTTATCACCTCCTTTTTAATGGATTCGATTGGACGCAAGAAGTCGACTCTACTGGGCCTTATAGTCTGCGGATGCTTGGCAATTGGCATAGGCAAACAATACAACTTTCCTGATTTCAATGGAGTTGGAGTTATGCTACAAATCTTCCAGGTATTTGCTGGTGTGGCATTCGCTGCCTCCTCTGCCTACCTGGCCGAGGCCTATCCGTTGAAAGTGAAGCAGCATTTTATTAGCTTCACTTTTATTGTTGAGCTTGTGGTGTTCATTATAATTGCATCTTGTGACGTAGCCAATGAGTTCTTCTATGTTATCGGTGGCATTTACATAGCCGTCTTCCTTCTGTCCATTTGGAGTCTGCCAGAGACACGAAGAACCACTTTACTAGAATCACAGAGGAGATTCCAAGACTGCTGCGGATCAAAACGACCTTAAGGGAAATCAATAAAAATGTAGATTTTACACATACAGGAATAATTTTAGTTTAGGAAAATAATACCATTTGTAAGATTTTTTTTAAATAGTAAAGTGGAGACACTAAAATAAAAAAGAAATAGCAAGAAAAATTAAACATATGCGAATTTCAATACCCCTGTTATTTATTTATTTCTACGACTTTATTGACTCATAGGTTTTTATGATGGAAATACTAAAAGAGTGTTAAATAGAAACCGGGTGTGTTAGAGATATAAATGTTTACACACAGAGAGAGAGAGAGAGAGAAAGAGAGAGAGAGAGGAGGAGAGAGATAGAGGCAGACAGAGATACTGGTATAACGAGTAAGTAAAATGTGGAAAATTGTTGGCATTGCTGATTAAAAACTTTCCTCACTAAAATCACTCACCTGTGTTATTACCTACTCAAATAAATAACGTTAAGCGAAAATTAGCTACACAAAATGTGGCATATGCTCTTTGTTATCGTGCCTAAAATAAATTATACATATTGAGAGATACATACGTGACGGGCTGAAAGGTGCACCGTGGCCAAAGCGATAGCGATAGCACCACCAAATCTGTTGACAACGAATGTTTATCAATCAATGTGCGATAAGGAGCCTTTACCTGTGGATAAGACTAATAGAAACCTGTTCGATATGGAGTCCGAAAAAAATTGGTGTTACTTCATGTAGTACTCTGTTGCGCGTCGACCAGGTTGGACGAAAAGAAAGGTTGCCAGAAAATGGAACAAAATAGCCAATTCCAACGAACGGCGTCACAAATTACAGTTGGTTACTCACCACTGCCACAGCCAAATCAAGATAGAATGCCAAAACATCAGCTACTTTATATCCAGCCGGATAGTTGCTGCATTCCTGATCGCAATCAGCCTCAGGCAAATGCATTGGGAGCTGGTAAGCATTAAATTAATTCATAAGAATGCTACATTATCTCAATCTTTCTATCTTCACCTACCTCAAACTTATAGCTGCTATGATCTTCCTCACGGGTGGCATGAACATAGCCTGGAGCATTGGCTTTTATAGTCAAACCTATGAGTTAATGCCTTGTGTGCATATTCGCAACTCCTGGTTCATTGGAGCCATCATCGGTGCTCTACTTGGAGTTCTTGTAGCCAAGCACCTCACCTACAAATCACTCATGGCAAGCGAAACTAAACTATAAAATTTCAAAAGTTTAAAGTAATATCTTTATTTATTCTTTTAGAAACTCAGCTGCCTGCTTGTTTTAATTGGTGGTGTTCTCTTTGCTGTCACACAGAGTGGAGCGGAGGCCATGTTGGCAGCACGTTATCTGAATGGCCTGGCGAATGGACTCGTGCTGCCATCCACTCTGGTCATGGCTGGGGAGTTGACAGTGTGCTACAAGCGGGGAAATATTGCCTCATGCATCGAACAAATGTCCAGTACTTTGGGCATATTTATGCAGATCGTTTTCAGCGCCAGTTGGGATAAGGATTATGAGTTGACCCTCGACCAGCTGCTGGGCATGTTGTGTGCCCTATATGGCTTCATTGGATTCTGCTTGGCTGCACGATTCAGCGTAGATTCACCAGTGTATCTCCTGGCCCACGGCGAGGAGGAACTGGCCATCGATGCGCTGATTCGCCTGCAATATCCCAGAGCTGTCACGAAAGAGACCAGCGAGCAGCTGACAGAGCACAGTTCCTATATCGCACATAACAAATCGTTGAGCCTAACGGATGCCTGGTGGCAAGCTCTGTCAGCCTTATTGCGTCTCTGCCTGCTTCGCGTCCTCTACGCTATGAGCACGAGTGTCTTGGTCATCTTTACGCTAACATTTACCAGCACCAGCGTCTACGGCTACTCCAGTGGCCCCTATGTACTCTTTGGACTACTACGTCTGGCCGGCAGCTGCAGTGGCGCATTTGTTCAGGATACGCTTGGACGCAAGCTAACCCAGTTGATAGGCTTCATGGTCTGCAGTGGTGCGGCCCTTGGTGTGGCTAGCAGATTTTCGACAGTGGATTTTGTGAGACTCTCAGACTTGAGGATGGCACTGTGGCTGCTGCTTATCTTTCAATTCTTTGCTGGACTTGGCTTTGCACCCAGCTCTGTCTATCTCACGGAGGCCTTTCCGCTCTCTGTAAAGCGTATATGCATTGCCATCGTGTACATCATGGAGCTGGCTGTACATCTGGCTATTTGCACAGTGGATCTCAGCGTGCATAATGATTGCATCTATTTCTTTGGGCTTGGCATATTCATGTTTCTGGGCTTTGTGTTCAGCCATTGGTATCTGCCAGAGACCAAGTTTATGACGCTACGCCGGGCACAAGAAAAGTTTCGCGATTTCTCGTGATCAACCCAGACTATCATTTAATGCTATTTTATTTATTTCCTATATATACATTAGCCATATTAACAACATTTTTTGTACTTACTTTTTTATATTAAACGACTGATGACTCGAAAAATTAGCGAGCTTTTAAAACGCTGATATTTTTACACTGTTAGGCCAGTTTATGTCTAAAACAAATCTACAAAAAATGACTTATTCTAAAACTTAAAAATATCGACAAAGAGCATTAAATGCATACAATAATATTTTAAACTAAAATATTTCGAAGACAAAAGAATTCACAACTGTATATTCTTATGGTGTATTACATTTTTTCTGTCAGTGTAGGGCATGAAAAGCGTACCTTGATATCGCCATATTGCTTGGGAGTTATATGGTGTTTTGTGTCCACTCTACCCACTTTCGACGCCTACTATTCAAATTTAATTAATTTATTTATATCCAATAATCATGTTGATAAGAGAGCGCGCAAAAACTTTGGTGCGTTTGTTTTGTTTTGTTTGTCTGTAGTTGTGTTTATCTTATCAGAGCTTCGCAATTCTCGCGTCAAGCACTTCGGACCACTGTGTGCTTTCCATTTATCAACTGCAGAGGCAACCGGTCGGTCAGGCGAACAGCAACTGGCCAGCTCTCAAAGGGGTGGTATACATTTATATACTTATAACAGCTAACTGAAAGCACGTCTGATTGACACTCAGTTTGTGAAAATGACGGATACGAAAACAACAAGTGATAAGTTCCATAACTGCTAAGGCAAAATAAAACTAATACAAAACAAGTGCCAGTGTCTGTGTCTGTTTCTGTTTCTGTTTCTGTGGAAGTGCCAGTGCCAGTTTGTAGCAAACAAAATAAATCAATTGAAATTTGTGAATTGCAATTAGACATTGAGGTTCTCCAGGATGCCATTGCTGCCGACCATTGAGGAGGAGGGTAAACTGCCCTGGCTGCGACTTATGTGGCGCTATCGACTGCAATTTCAGTCAATGACCGCTGGTATGATCCGACCTAGCTAGCTGCATGACTCGATCCATCTACCATCTATATTTATCCCTCAGCTTCGGTAGTGTTTGTGGGCAGCGGAATGCGACTGGCCTGGTCGATATTTGATACTCCCGCGGGCAAATATCTCAACAACTACAGTACACACAATCTGATGATGAGCTGGTTTATTGGTGCCGCTGTCGGGGCTCTGCTGGCGTCGCTTTTTGTGCAGCGAGTTACCAAAAACGTGGCCTACGTAAGTGTGCTGCTGCAGCCATTAGCTGCTTATCTCACATTCATAAACTGATAAACTTTAATTTGTATTTGCCATTAGCCATTAACTTTATTAATCTTAATCGGAGTTCATTATTATTGCGAGGGATTTCGGGGAACTACCATAGAAAACAAGACAATTACTTCAACTGCCATTTTCAAGGGGTTTCCAATTAAATTGACTCTCAGTGTTTTTGCAAAGTTTGAATACTTTTTAACTTTTTATTGCAACCTTATATGCTTGGATAACGTTTAGTCAATAGAGTAGTGACCTTTAAGTTGAGGCAGCAAATTGAAGCCATCACTCACTGGGTACCCTCATTTGCAGACCTCCAGTGGATTTCTATTGCTTGTGGCTGGTATATTAAATCTGGTGCTGCCGAGTCACTTCACCACCGCCTGCTACAGCAGCGTAAGCGTGGGCGCCGCCTATGGACTGACCCAGGTGCAGGCACTGGTTACCGGCTCCGAGATGGCTCACAAGTCTATACGCGGCATGCTACTCAGCTGTGAGCGCATATTTCTCTGGCTGGGCGTTTGCATTCAGGTATTCTATGCTCGTGTGTGGTACACCGTGGAGCGAGGACACACCATGCACATTGACCAGCTGCATGGCATCTTGCTGGCAGCCTTAGGCGTGGCGGCGGTCATTCTGTCCCTGTCGTATCGGCTGGAATCGCCGCTGTTGCTGCTGCGCCAGGAACGGGACATGGCAGTGGGTGATACACTGAAGCAACTCAATGGCCAGTCGCAGTCGGGCACGGAGCTGCTGCGTCTGCGCGAGGATTGCCGACAGCTGCACAATACACGGGATTGGGAACAGTTTACAGAGGGTCTAACGGATGGTCGCTGGCAGCGCTGGCTGCGTTGCCTGCTGCCGCTGCTGAAGGTGCTCTTCCTGCGCTGCTTTGCCACTCTGGCACTATCGTTGCCATACAATCGCGCCTTCCTCGTGGTCAGCTGGCATGGCCTCGAGTGCGACATGAATTGCCTGTACTGGCTGGCATTCTGTGGCCTGCTCGGCAGCGTGGCTGGCGCCCTGCTCGTGGATTGGCAGGGTCGACGCAAACTTTGCTCGTTGTCGCTGTTTGTGGCTGGCATTGTGATTGTCATGGTTGGTGGCGTCTTTGAGCATCTGGAGTCGGTCATGAAGACCTACTACGACATCAATCTGCAGGCAATTGCACTGCTCATGCTGTTCTTCGAGGCGATTGTCGCAGCAGGCGTTGCTGTGCCCGCTTTGGTCTACACTGGGGAGGCATTCAGCGTGGCCCACAAGGCGAGATGTTTTGCTGCCGTCCTCATCTGCGAACAGGCTTTGCAGCTGGGACTCATGGTGGCCGCCTTCGAGCACTTCTTAAGGGATTCTGTCTTCTTTTTCACATTTGGTGGCCTGAGCTTTGCCTTTGGACTGCTGGTCTTCATGCTAATGCCCGAGACGCGGCAGCTAACACTCTACGAGTGCCTGCTTAAGTTTAAGAAAGTTCCTTAGAGTAGCCGCTGGCTACCATCTCTATGTATCTATCATAAGTTGTATGCATTTATCTCTACTAGCAATTAAACTATCCCTTTATGTGTGTTAATTTTGAAATTTGATTTATTTGTGCTGGGACATAGCTACGAAGTAATGAATACTATTAAAAGAAAAAAAAACATTTTTATAACAGATCCTTAGCTCAATTAAGCTTTTATAACACATTCAAATATGTTAGGAACTTGGATAAAGCTTTTTGATGTCATGAACCTTTTGTTGAAGCTTTTTGCTATAATTGGCAATGAAACTGTTCTCAGTCAGCAGTTTCCAAAACTTTGTCTGGAAAGTGAACGCGAATATACCGTTATTTTCATTGTAAACAACATTGGTTTTGCTCAGCCGGCATCTGGGAAGCTTTTACTCATTCATAGAGTTGTACAACTTATTGGGATTGTCATTGGCCTCAACTGTCGTTTTGGCGCTGCTGAAAATTTAAGGCGTTCCTCCGACTAGAATTTTACAAGGGTAAGGGAGACAGGGAGTGAGGGAAAGAGAGTAAGGGAGAGAGATATTGAGTATAAGACTGAAATCAAGTTGATGAATATGGCGTGTGATGAGATGGGTTTGAATGGCACTCGCAGCAATACCAAAAACAGTTGGGGGCCAACGCGTATGCTTAAAGCCAAGTAAAGCTGAGGAGCGTCAAGGAAACAAGCGAAACAACTCCCCGGATAGCTCACTCGAGTGCTTTGCCATCTAATGATGTGGAAAATTTGCTCGCCCACCCAAATATGAAGATATGCTACACATGTGTGCACACATACATATATAAAATATATGCACACATCCAGCATACGTGTACATATAAAAATATATGAAAAGCTATTGATATGCAATATTTGTGTTTTTGTTTCAGTCATCTTTACTCCTGGGCACTTAGGGGTCTGGCTTGAAGTGCACGAAGTGCAACTGACTTCTAAATTTGGTTCTGCTATTTGTCTTTGAAAACGGCTTGAGACTTCTGCTCTGCGGTTAATTTGTGAGACTTTGAGCCAAGACAGTATGCCCACAATTAGCAGTTGCGGCAACACTCGATACTCACAGGCCAATAACATGCGGCCAGTGGCTATAAGAACAGCAACAACAACAACAACAACAGCAATGGCAATGGCAACAACAACAACATAAAAGACTAAAAGTTCCCCTGAGTTGGTGCCCGGCTAATTGAAGCCTCGGGAATTGAGTTTAAAGTTATTTAATTTTTAATTGTATTAATTACTGTGAACCAAAAAATATGCAAACTTGTGCCAAATTTGTTTGTTTATGCAGTTGTTGGTGTTGCTGTTATTTTTACTGTATTTTTGAAGCTATTCTTTACATTACCTGCCTCATTTCCCAGAGGTCTTGCCAAAATACTTAAATTTTAAGCTAATTATGCAGCCTGGGCCACAAAAGTTGCCTCACACAAAAATATGCACGATAAGGCATTTAATTAACTAGATGGTACAAGTTTTATAATTGCTTAATGTGCAGACATACACACACACAAACACACACACAAACACACACACAAACACACATACACACCTGTGCCTCTTGTGCTCTAAAGATAAACTAAAGAAATAAGCAGTTATTGTCGAGATTATATTTATATGAGTATTTATAAAGAGACTTTAGCTAAACCTATTTCAATATTTACACAGAAATGTTGACACGATAAATAATTTAAAATGTACCAATAAAACAGGCAACATTTGAATTAGTGAAGGTAAAATAAAAATATGCAATTTTACATTTTTAAATGTATTTTATTTTTAAACACATGGCGTCAGTCTAAATTGTCGTTGAGAATAAATATGCAGCAATTTGGTTAACTGAATTAGTTTAAGGCTCTCTGGAAATAAATAGGTATCTTTTATTTTCAGTGCCTAGCACAATTGTAACGGTTCTTATTTCACACATTTTAACCATGAGTAACTTTTTGCTTTGGTTCATACGTAGTGCAGTTTACTCGACGGGGCAAAAAGCATGAACCAAAGCTTTTCCGAGTTTTTCACTGTGCTATCAGCGCTCAAAGCAAGAGCAGGAAAAACAGCACCCAAAACTTTACAGTGAGCTGAAAATGTAAAAACATTAGCGACAAAAAGCATACGAAAATACTGAGAACTGGGTACTTTAGGCACTTGCCAGGCGACAGGACATGGAAAACGATGCTGAATATCTCAGCTAGCTCTGGGCACAGAGTTGCCATTGTATGTTTCAATTAACTGGAATGGAAAACGACAATCGTAAACATTAACAGCTCGGAGCTGCGTAGCTCATGCTGTGCAACACACACACACACACTCACACACACACACACACACACGCACACACACAAAAGCAAACAAACATTCGCCACATGTGGGCGAATCAGCTGGAAGAACAACAAAAATCGAACTAAACAAGAATTGCAGGATTGCAAATCGTTTTGTTGCGGCTAAAAAACACGATGACGGGCAGCAGTCAAGAAAATGCATTTCAATAAGCCATGACAACGGTCTAAGCATCAGACCGAGATAGATGGTGCATGTAACAGACTAGCAGAGAGAGAGAGAGAGAGAGAGAGAGGGAAAGAGAGAGAGAGAGAGCACGAGAGAGAGACAGAGAGAGAGGGTGTGTGCGTGTTGCCGTCGTAAATGAAAAAGCAAACAAACGTAAAATTTTATTTGTGCGCAATTTTCTATAAATTTTCATCGATTGCCATTGGGATATTGGCGACATTTGCGTTTGGCATTTTGCTACTTACTGTGTCCTTCATACACACAAACAACCGCACCAGTACAAACATATATACACACACACACACACACACACACACTCATCCTGCAGTGAAATGCTTAACGCAGCGTTTGAGGTGTTGATTCTCCTGCCACAAGTTTGGCTGCAATTGTTGCTGTTGTTGTTATTGTTGTTGTTGTTGCGACCTCAGATGAAATTGAAAACGCCCGCCCACGTAAGTTTCCAATCAGCAGGCAATGCTGACAAAAAATGAAGTTTCTATAACAGCACCAGCGAGTGCGAATAAATTATGTTCTCTCATCGAGCGGAAAAGTGGAGTAGAACCACCGGTAAGGAGTAGCAGCAGCAGCAGCAGCAGCAGTAGCAGAAGCAACGTGGACATTGGCAGCGAATTAATGTCCCAGCATGCCACAAAATGGCCAACATGACGAAATTTATGACTGCCGGAGACAACTCTAAAGTGGCCAACGCTGCGGTGTGACAATAAAATGGCGTCAAATTGCCATAAAAATGAAGCCTCTGGAAGGCAACCCAAATCGTTGGCACAACCACAACCAAAGAAATGCCGCCCGTATAAAAGTGAAATAATAAATAAGCACATAAACACTAAAAGTAAGGGGTAACAGGAATAGCCAGCAGCCAGCAACCAGCTACAGCTACTAAAGATGATTCCAAGCCAAAGGGTTTCTGACTGGCAATTTTTGGCTTTGGTCTCATAAATTTGACAAAACACAAAACATTTTGTCCAACTGCACTTCACAAGCAGCTTTAATCAACTCACGAATGCTACTTTAATAAAGTACCCAAGCAATCCAAGCAATACTAAATCTGAAAGTTATTTTGATGCCACATATAAGGGAGAAGGGGAGAAATATAGTGAGAGACAGAGAGAGAGAGAGAGAGAGAGAGATAGATGGCATACACTTTAGATATCAAAGTGATATGTTACTCATATAGCTTCTTTAGTTAAGTGAAAAACCTAAAATTTGTCATATATATTTTATTTTTTAAATTGACACGTTCTATTCTTTTCGTGGAAAGATTATTGATACAGTTCAATTTAAGAAAATATCCTTTAAGTTACCAGCACAGCAAATATGGCTCGAGTTGAATTTTATTCCGTGTAATGGAGCACTACTCGAGCTGTGGAGTTATTTCCACTGCAGCAATGTTCAAATATTGAAGAGCACTTTGGCAGCAGCTTTAAGTCTGAAATTCTACAGTCAGGATTCAGTAAGCTGGCGTTATCCAAGTCAACCTCTCGACTGCTCTATTGCTGTGCAAAATGTCACACAAATCGCATTAAATTTAATTAGCTGAAATAAATTTCTGGCACTGAATCGAAATCCGAGGCAGCATCTCAATCTCAGTGTGGAGCCGGCGGAGCTGGTGCTGGAGCTGGTGCTGCTGCTGGTGCTGATGTTGAACCTGGGGCTGTGGTCTGGCATTTGCATCAAAGTAAAGAAAGCACAAAAATCATTCGAGTTGACATTTTTAATGGAAGAGGAAGAGGATGAGGATGAGGAAGCGGAAGAACTCTGTGTCATTTTACAAAAAGTGTGGACGGGGACTGTCGGAGCTGAGTGCATGCATTTTCATGACTTATGCAAGTTTTAACGACAGGTGTGCACGTCTCTATGCTTACAAATTTATGTGTGTGTGTGTGCGAGTGTGTGTGTGCGAGTGTGAGTGTGTGTGTGTGTGTGTGTGTGAGTGTGAGTGTATGTGTGCTCGTGTTAAATCAACTGTCACTTCCTGCCGGCAAACTTTGTCCTGCAATTCATACATCCATAAAGTAAGCCGGGCAAACCAACCAGCCACTTCGAGTTATGATAGCTGCTTGCATTTCAACAATTTACTTAAGAGTTAACTGCTCTATGAAATATGAAAGGAAAGCAAAATCAGCCTTGATAACGGACCGGAAGCACAACCCAACTACTCAATCAACATCTAAAATCAGTATAGTTGTATACTTATAATTAAATAATATCATATTTGTATTCTGTAATTATTAAGCGATTTATCTGCTGGCAAACAGCAGTTTCAATTACTCATTATAAATGATGACTTTCTCAAAACTGTGAATTGTTCAGTGCTTTTAAAATAATCCCAAGTATCCCGGCATAAATAAAAAGAGATATTTCAAATTTTTTCAGTCCTTTATTTTCATTTAATGTACTTTAAGCTGCTGAGTGAATATTTGATTTTTCGCGTACCTGTTGATAATTCCATTTTTTGATTAACATAAAATTGAGCTGATGAGTCTCCGGCTGCTGCTGCTGCTGCCTCTGCCTCTGCTGCTGCTGCTGTGCATCATTTATGGCATGCAATTAACGCCATTAAATTCACTGCATGCTAATTAACTGCATCAGCAGAGTTTTTTCTCGAATCTTTTCCTGGTGCACTATTTAATTGACTCTTTACAATGATTTCCCTAAAATTCAAATGACAATTGATATTAAGTTTATTTTGTGGCAAACTTTTGACTATGACAGGGAAAAGCAGAACTCTGCATCCGTCGTATAAGGCACACCCTTGAGGGGCAAGTAGGTGGTGCCGCTGATAATGTCTGTCGGGGCATACCAACTGTTAGCTGCAACACCTTTGTCTGTTCTCACCGTTATTTGATTTAACTGGAAGCGGAAATAGGTAGGGTTGAGTTCAGCGCTGTTGTGTTTTGTCCTGTCCCTTCACCAACAAGTCCACTTCCGCTCTGTCTCCTCTTTTTTCGCTTCACGCACTTGTTTTCAAAATAAGCGAATGCTTTGCCAATAAGCCTCAACGTCGCCTGCACTTAATTTATTTGTAACAAAATGTGGAGAAACCGAAACTTTTGCACAAGTGCAATTTTGCTTTACGTGTTTTTCGCATCCGCACTCGCATCACTTGGCTTGTGTTCAACACATTCAACGGGTTGACATGCAACGGTCGTTTTGGCGACCGCAAGCACGAAAGCGGAGGCAGGATGCCGACCGAATTGAAAGGATGTGGGGGTAGGTTCAAGGCGTATCCTCTGCATCGACATGGAGGTGACTTAAATCGATATGTCTGACTGCCAGTTTGCAGGTTTTGCCCGCTCCACTGATTTTTCTTATGTTAAAACTGTGAAATTAAAGCATTAACATATCAATGGCTGCATCTCGCCATCAGCGCTGAGCGGCTCAGAATAAACAGATCCACAGCCATCAGTTGCAAGCAAACAACATAAATGTTGCCACAGCCAGCAGCAACAGGAGTCTCAACTTTAGCACGAAGCTTTTAAAATTTGAGCTGCAAAAAGATACATATATTGATTATATGGATTTCCAATTAATTGTTAATATAATTTAAATTTATATTCACTCGTATATTATTTTATTGATTGTGTGTTGTTGCGCTTAAAAATCTTGTTTTTGGTGTCAGTTATTTGCTTGTCTGGCAATTCAGACACGCAGCGTCTTGGAATGTATTCAAATAAAAAGTGTCACCAGCACGCACAGAAAGAGAGGGAGGGAAAGAGGGAGAGGGAGAGGCAGAGAGCGTTCATTTATAAATATTATTTGGTGGCAGACGTAACAAGTGTATGGGGCACATTTCTAGTCTAATTTTGCATATAAATTACAAGCAACAAATAATCAAATGCAAATATGTTTTCAAGATTCAATTTTTGTGCAATCAACGCAGTTAAGCGCATCATCGCCAAATGCCATCAAGAGTAAACGACAACCTGCTGGAGGCACGAGTGTCACTCAAAGAGAGTGAGAGTGGGAAAGAATATGTGTGTGTGGGTATGTGTGGGTGTGTGTGTGTGTGGGTGTGCGTGTGTGTGGAGGTGTGATAGATTGCAGACATTGAAATGGCGTTGAGCATAGCTGCTGACAGACATGGCACGATATAGTGTGTGTCTGTCTGTCTGTCTGTCTGCCTGTCCGTGTGTGTGTTTGTGGGAGTGTGTGAGTGTTTTCCTGGATGCTCTTCAAAGTTTTCGCGTTGTTTGGCAGCGGCTCAAAGAAGCGCTGTCGCCATCCAGGAGCTGTTGTCCTTCACACTTGTCGCGGGCGCTCCACTTTGCTGCATGCAATCAAATTCTGAATTCTAGTCGACTGTCAATCGGACAGCTTCCGGAACTGAGCGTGTTAAACTTGTGTTAACCCGTACAATTGATAGCTGCGCCATCACTCTGGCCGGAAGTAAATATCAGTGTACACTCCCAAGTGACAAACTGAGAAGCAACAGCAGCAGTTAAAAGACAAAATGCACTTGTTTACTTACACTGAGGCATCCTCGTTGTAAGCGGCACTTTCAGCTCATGTCACCGACAAGTTAAAGCTGCTTAGTAAAATTAGCACATGCAACGGCCCCAAGTGAATTGAATCTAACTGATTTATGATCGCACTTAATGTGTAAATATGTAGCACGGACAGTGGGTTGACGCCACGCTTGTCTCTCCTCGTGCGTGTGTATCCAGTGTATTCCAGCCTCAGCTCGATTTGTATGTGCAGCGCACACAACAGTATGACACTCAGTTAGGGGGGAGCAGCGTACGTGGCAGTTAAGGTGGCAAAGGGGCAGGCAGCTTGCGCTCCCAACTGGATTGACCAACATTTGCTTAAGCAGGCGTGTGAAAATTGACCATTAGCAATGCAATATATTCTCAATCACAGTATGATATAACTTGTTGGCTGCCTGTGCGTGTGTATATTTGTGTGTGTGTATTTGTGTGTGTATTTGTGTGTGTATCTGTGTGTGTGTATTTGTGTGTGTGTGTGTATATGGGTGAGTTAGTATGATAATTGGTGTAAATGCCGCAAAGCATTGGCTGGGGACAAGAAGCAGAAATAGGCTCTCTCTCTCTCCCTCTCTCTATCTCTCTCACACACTCTGTCTCGCTCACACAAGAGGCAAGAAGTTTAATATGCAGCTGCATAACTTATGGCAATGGCAGCCATTAATTTAAGTGTGTAGACTTGTGGCTTAAAGGGGGGCAAAGGGATGGGCAGGTCAGGCGTGTGGAGCTGGTGCAGGCAACAAACGTTGCATAGCCACAGGCGCACGTGCGTGACCAATGAATTGGTGGCAGTGCCAGGTCCCGTTAGTTGCACGGCCCACACAAAAACATATTTATTTTTGTGCACATATTTTATTTTAATTTGCTTAACAAAAGCGAAAAGGAAAGCGAAACTTGCTTTGTCGATTGTCGTTGTTTTCTTCTGTTTTTTTTTTCTTATGTGTGTGTGGGAGTGTGTGTGTGTGTGTGGCAGCTTCTTGTGCATCATTACGATCGCTTCATTTGCCTTATTGAATGTGGCACACGTTTCGCAATAGTTGAGGCGACGAGCAAATCACAATGGCGCCGCCAATGCCACAAAACAATATGCAAACAATTTTTACCGTTACATGACCGAAATACACAAAATGCCAAGAGACAAACTGACGCATTTATGGTCACGTGCGCACAACACACACACACACACACACACACACACCAATATATATAAATGTATGTGTAATATTCATTAATATTATATACAGATATATATATATATATGTATATTGTCTGTGGCTCACAACTGACCAGACACGATTGGGTTTTTTGGGTGCATGAAAATTGCTTGCAAAGTGACAAAGAACAACAAATTTGCTAAGGTTTCCCTTTCAATTTATATTTATAGATATCACACAAACACAGACACACATACACATATATATTTACACATACTATATTGCTTTTTTGGTCATTTCTTCTTGCAAATAAAAAAATAGCAACTGTTATTTAATATAAAATAATAAAAAAAAAACAAAAGCAAATTTCGATGCCGCCATTGGTTTGGTGAAAGGCAACCAAACAAAAAAATTGTCAGCTGTTTTGCATATTAATTAGTTGGTCATTTCAAAATTTAATGCTGGCATCTTTTTTCATTTGTTTTTTTTTGCACGCCTGCTTTGCTTTGCTAACCCTTTTTTTATTGGTTATGTCTTAACTTGATCGACATTTTTCACATTCAAACGCGCAAAAAATTGTCTGTCATCTGTGTGTGTGTGTGTATGTGTGTGTTAGTACGTGCGTCCGATAGTGTGTGTCTCTGTGTGTGTGTGTCGTCTGCCTGTGGTGATTGATGTTCCCCATTGTCTGGGCGACAACAACAGCAGCAACAACAAGAAGGCAATGACCAGTCCAGAGTTGACAAACCAATTATATAATAATTTGGGAATTTTCAAAACTACAGCAAGCGAAACGAGTACATTCTACAGCCGCGGTACTTTTTATGCCTATACACATATAACAGTTTATATGAGGAGCATAACCGTTTCGTGTGGAGCATTTCGTTTACAGAGTACAGTAAATTCGTTATGTGTGGAGTACCTCAAAGAAATGTTAAGTGTGGAGTTTTTTCGTTAACTTTAGTACACTGCCAACAGATTCGTTAAATATTCGTTAGTCAAGGCTCAAACCGGAAAAAGTATTCTGTTATGGAAATACAGCGTATAACATCTTAGTTGGTTGTTGTCAAATCTTTAAAGATACACAAAACCTTGATTGCACCCAATATTCAAACCATATTCGTTGGCGTGTTAATTAACATTCTGTTACGTTTGAATTACATGTTACAGGTTAACAGCAGTGTATTTAATAACGGAAAATCGGTGTATTAGATTTAACATTTTATTTTAAAATCACACTGATATCGACGACTGCCGTCTCATATCTTCTATCTGGAATCCCCAAAGCCCCAAGAGCTTAAGCTTATAAAAAAACACGATACGATTTTTTAAAATTATTTTATACTTTTGAATGTCTTTTGTTTTGTTTTTGTTTTTACATTAATAGTTGTTATTTTGTAGTTTTTGTGCTAATTATATTGTTAAACATAAAAATGTTGTTTATTTATTTTACTCATACATACGTAAGTACTATATTGTTTTGTTGTTTTGCCTTTTGATTGTATTTTTATTTAATTATTTTTTTTGGTTGTTAAGTAAATTGCCACCTTTTGATTTGTTGGTTGATTTTCACTTGCAACTTTTGTGTTGTGTAATAAATTCGTAAAATTCGATGTTAAATTTAATAAACCATTTATTACATATTATATAAAAAAAAAGGTGTATAAAAACGGATTAAAAATACTGCAACGTGTTTGCTTGAATATACATAAATAAAAAAAATGTAAAAAAAATGTGCAGCACATAAATTCTATTTGATTTTTTTTACTTATTATGAGTTTTTTTTACTTTATTTTTATTTTATTATAAATATTTTTTGTGAAACTGGCGCTGCAATAAATGAAACACGTTAACGCAGACTTTTTTGGCTGCCAAAGGTTTTTATAAATGGCCTCGGCTCTAATCTGTCTGTCAGTTGTAATATTTGTATACCTATGTGTAAGTATGTATATATTCTTTGTTTTGTTATTGTTATTTGTGGAGCTAATAAATCCATTTGTGGACTTCATTTATTGTATATTTTGTTAATACGATTTTTGGTTGACTCTTGTCTTATACGAATTTTGGCACATGGTTTCCGAAACTGTTTTGAAAGTCGTTTTATATTCAATCTGCTGATCTGTAGCTAAATTTGTTATGTATTTTGTTGACTAGTTTAAAATACAGCTAATTAATGTGTGGATTATTTATATGAACTAATTGTAATTTGTAGTTTGTTTTACTGCTCTTAACTTGGCCATTTATTTATGTTCATTCTTCGTGAGAGTTTACAATGTGTGTATGTGTGTGTGTGTGTGTAGTTGTGTTTTACTGTTTGATTCAATATGTCAAGATTTGATTACGACTTTCTATTTGATTTTCATACTTGGCTTGTTAAAAACATTTATCTACACGTTGACGAACGACATTTTATTGTAATGGAAACATTAATTGTGTAGATACTGCGATATCGTGTCATATTATATATGAATACTGATTCAGCTGGCGATTCGTACTCGTGTATACATCGAATATATATCAAATACATTTAGTTAACATTTTTCATTGTATTTCATTTCATTATGGAGCTATCTTCATTTTGTTTTTTTCAGTCAAGTTTTATCCGTGTGGTTGTGTGTGTGTTGGTCTATATACAAAATGTACTTTTTATAGTAGCGCTAACAACTAGATATTTATTATCTATATATAAGTAAGTGTATATGTATATGTATGAGTGTGTGTGTGATTTTGTGTGTGTGTGTGTGTATGTACATGAGCCAATAATAAATACTTTCTACTATATATCGTTAGTATTTAGACACAAATATATCGATTTGTACACAGCATATGTCTTGAGTTAAATATTAGTTGATTAAATTCCTCGTTTTACAAATGGAAAATGCTGTTTTTGAAACGGAATCAATTGGAAAACTTACACAAATACTTAGCATTAGCCGTAACTCAAGTTTCAGTACGAGAACATACATATATATATATATAAATATATATGTATATATAAAAGAAATTGTTGACCAAACCACAAAAAAATACAAAATACTTACATACAACCTCTCTACATACAAAAACAGTTCGATTATAAGTAGTACGAGTTAATACGCTTTATCCGATATACGATGCGTCGTTAGTATTGAATAGTATTCGAGTTAGTAGTTCGAGTTACATTAGTCGTAAGTACTTAACACTAGGTTAGTAGTAGGTATAAGTTAGCGTATATATTGTACGTATATATATATATGTATATACAACATTTGTATTTGGAAGTTCGATAACTGACCTGGGTTCTGGGTGCATGCCGTATAACATGCATCGTAATCGTAATCGTAATTACCTATTTAATTAATATGTATATGCATATACGGTTATATGAGCGTTATATAATATAATATATTCGGGAATGGAGAGTAACAAATGGGATGTGTTCAATGGATGGTTGTGCAAAAGTAATTTTGATATTGATTGTCCGAAAGTTTTCCATTGTGTTTTTGGGTTTTTATTTCTCTTATTTTTTTTTGTTTTGATTTTGGGTATGTTGTCAAGCTGGTAACGGGGTCAAGGCGGAGGCGGCGTGGATCGGTTATAACGGGAGGAGTTTGAGTGTTGGCATTACAAAAATGTAGGTACTAAAACGGCTCAACTGTTTTTTTTTTTTTTACCTAAATGGCACTCAACAGTCTAGAATTGTCGAGTGCCGCCCAATTTGAATTCGATTTTTACTGCTATCGTCTGCTTTTGGTCTGACCTCATCCTAACTGCTGATCGGGCTTTGATCAGATCTTACCAATGTCTCACACTGATATCGAATAATCCGATTTCTCGCTAAGCAATTTCTGGCCTGGAGCGGGTGAATGTTGTTGGGGTCGTTGTTGTTGTTGTTGTTGTAGTGGCTGCTGTTGTTGCGGCTGCGGTGACTTTGAATGCGCTCGTTTGTGTGGTGCTTGCTGCTGACGCTGTTGCTGCTGCTGCTGCTGCTGTTGTTGCTGCTGTTGCTGCTGTTGCTGCTGCTGATGCTCCTGCTGCAACTGGGATGTGGTGGAATTGGGACGCGACCAAAGAGAGGAGCGCTGTCCCAGCTTTAACTTCTTGATCGTATCCACATCGCACTCAACCTCGGCCAGCTCGATGTGCTCGCCACCATCACGCTCGCCATGATGGAAGGCACCAGCGGTGCACTCGGCCTGCAGCTGCAGCGGATGCAGCGTGCGCAGGATGCCAGCTCTGCATGGATTGTTTATTGATTTTTTTTTTTTTAATGGAAGGGGAAGAAGAGTATCCAGAGTTGTTTCAAACTATAGTTTTGTTTTGGCTGGCAACCACACTCAAGCATTCAATATTTAAGACAGAGAGAGAGAGACTTAGTTGTGTTCAAGTTGTGTGTCGAGTGGTGGTTCTAGTTGATAGTTGGTGGCTGGTGGTGGTGTTGTCATTGTGCTGGCTGCTGTTTAATGGGCGCCCTCAGGACCACACACCTCACCATACGCCAAGTCTCATGTGTGATCTATGGGATCCATATAGGTGCACGAAATGTCGCCGCTATTATAGCCGTTATTGAAGCTACTGCTGCTATCAGCACCACCTGCACCGCCTGTGTATTCACTCCCCCCATTGGCCGTATCCTATTTGGGCAGTGGCAGCGTTGGTGCCGTAAAGAACTTTGAGGACAGCAGAGCCGTCGAGGGGTTAAGCAGAGCGGTGCCAGAGACACCGCCCTGATGATGATTTTGCTGATGATGATTGTGGTGGTTGAGGTGTGACTCATGCGCGGGCATTATGGACTTGTGTGGTATGGGTCGAAACTGTGAGGAGGGTGGCATGCAAGTGACGGGCACAACAGATGCTAATGTACTAACGCCTCCATCCAAGCCCAACAGCTCCTGGCCGTTATTAACATGCATGGTCGTTGTTGGCGTCGGCTCGAGCTGATGGAGCTTGGGCTGGATCAGCAGTGGTTGCTGCTGCTTCAGGCTACTGCTGCTGCACTGGGTCTGATTGGGGTTCTGACTGGGCTTAGTAATATTATTAGATTGTTGTTGTTGCTGTTGCTGTTGTTGTTGCTGCTGTTGTTGTTTGTGGAACTGTTTCTGTTGTTGTGTGCTTATCGATGGCGATTTAACCAATGTGGGTATATGGCATTGTATGGAGTCTTGTGATTTGAATGTGCTCGATATGGATTTCAAATTGCCACCAACACCGTTGCGTGGAGATAGAATTTTGTTCGAATTTGTTGCCGATGTGGCTGTATTTGTATTTGTGGACGTGTTTGTGGTAATGTTGTTGTTGCTTTTGTTGCTATTGTGATGACGCGGTGTTGTATTGGTGGAAAACTGATATTGCTGATGATGATACCTGGAGCGACCGCGTCGTGGCAATGATTTTTGTTCGGACATTGGTGACAGATCGGAGGATGTGCTTGATTGTGCTCCATGGTAGATGATGCCTGCATCGCAGTTAACAGCATTAACAGTTTTTTTTGGAAAGAAAGAAAGAAAGAAAATATGGGAAATAGAGATTTGGCATGTGGGCATCGGGAAACATATCAACTTATAGCTAACTTAAGACTAACTTTCGCACTTTACAATATATTCTTTTTTAGTTGCTTAGTCTTTGTCAGTTCACTGGTCAAATTTATATATATATATAGATGTCTATAATAGTCAAGAGCATTGCGTGGCAAAAGTTGATGCACTGTTTCCTTGATCTACTACAGATAAGTTATCGATATGTTGTGATTTGGAAAATGCTGAATTAGTCTAGAGTCTGAGTCTGGAAAGTAAAATAACGCAAAAGAGAGAAAAAGAGCGAGTAGATTACTCCATTTGATAGCCCAACTAGGAGCTGTAAGCAGTTGCAGGGAAATAATCTTCTCACACCTGGAAGTGTCGCAATTAAGAGTCTGTTCTTGGTTCTGTTCAAAAGATTTTCAATCTGTATATCCTTTATCATATCTTTAATTTGAAACGACCATCTTCCAGATGCTGAAACCGGGTGCAATGGATTACGACTTACTGTGCTTGATCTTGCCCTCATGCTGATTGGAAGACTCGGTGCGACTGGAAGTCAGTTGATCCTGATCCGATTCGGATTCCTCACTCTCCGGTTCGGTTTTGCGTGAGTGACGACGTCGATTCTTGGACTGTGCATAAAACAAACAATGACATTAGTTGGGAAAGTCCTTGAGCACCAGAGCGACTAGCGACTAGCGACTACAAAGCGCCTGGGGATGGTAAACGCTTTCAAATCAAATGAAAAATAAAAGAATACAATGCGGAAAATCAAGATTGACAGGTGGCACGGGGCAGAGCGCTTCGCTCAATACCCAAATGGTGTACGGCATTGCACTTAAGGGAACTTAGATGAACGTAAGACACGAGCACAGAAACAACATAAAAAGCACGTAGTACTTATAGAGTAGTCTACAGAAAAATACACACTAATTGTATGACTAATCTCTCCCCCTGCCGAGAGAGAAGGACAACGAGAGTAAGAGAGACACAGAGAGAGAGACAGAGAGACAGAGAGAGAGAGAGAGAGCTAAAATCAAAGAAATGAATAAACAAACGCACGATATTATGAAACGGTGAGGTCTGATAATAATTATGAATTGTCTTTTGTGGACGTTGGTTGTGGTGATGGTGGTGATGGGTGGTGGTTGGTTTTAATACCGCAGCTGGTGGTGGCGACGAGCAGCCCTCGGCCAGAGCCCTCTCATGGTACATGAACGAGTGCAGCAGCGTATTGGCTGGACCGCCATGATGCGGCTGTGACATATTACCAGCCTCCGACAATTGGAAGGTGGCATACGGTGAGATGTCCTCAGAGGTTTCTGCGAAATAGCCCCAGGCTTAGATGCAACTCATTACGATCAAGTGATTGAGCAGACGCTTACCCGGAATTTTGTCATTGTTCTGCATGGAAACCTTATGTATTGTGGCATAGTAGCGTTCACGCTGTGCCGCCTCAGAGTTGGCGCGATTCTCAAGCGATTCCTTTTGAATGTGGTTGCTTTGTTCTGCAAACACTCACTCAATTAGTAAACAAACAAACTTCACAGCACTCAGTCAAACTTACTGTGCCGATAGCAGATGACAACCAAGGCTATGGTGCATATCATGCCGGAGACAGCAGCAATGCTGGGTATCAGAAGATTAACGTTGCCGTAGAACACACTCGGTCCGCGCTGACCGCGCTGCACAATCTCCGGCGGTGGTGGATCGCCATCCTTGGTGAGTGTAACAAAGCTGAACTCCGCCTGCGAAACACCAGCAACATTGTGTGCCTCCATGCGCATCTGGTAGAGCGTCGATGATTGCAGATTGGAGATGACCACGCGCCGTTGCGGCTTCAGAGCATTCGAAACTAAGATGGCGAAAGTAATTTGATTTTTATTGATTGAAGTATTCAATCTGGTCTCAAACTAGAATTCAGTTTCCAATATTGAATTAGGTTATCTTCGGCAAGACACATCTTTGCCTTCTATTCTGATTATAATATCTTCTAAATCAGCTTTCAAACTCACCCAGAATCCACTCCCTGTCGGGATCATCTGTCACCGCACGGTACTGGAGCACAAAGTACATCAAGGGACACCCATTGTCCGGCCAGGTGTGTAGACGCAGCAGCACCGACGTGGAGTTGGGTGCCAGCAAACTGGTTGATGCTGGCATACCTGGTGCCTGTCCTTGAGTGCGCACATGGAGCATGATGCTGGCTGGGGAGCTGCCGACCTTGTTGTGGGCATTCAAGTGAATCTGATAGGTGCTGCCGCAGACGAGGCCCTTCAGCTCGTGACTAGAGGCGTGCCGGGAGAGCTGCATCTCATCCGTGTTGCCAGTGGCACGGCGGTAAAACAGAGTGTAGCCAGTGATGGGAGCATTGCCAGTGAATCCGCACTTCCAGTGCATCAGAATGCTGCTCGATGTGGCACTCGTCACATACAGCACAGGGGCTGAGGGTGGTACCTGTACGAGCAGCATGTGCGTCAGACGATCCGTGCCGATGCCATTGTCCACCTGGCAGCTGTAGTTGCCACTGTCGGTCAGCTGCAGACTGGAAAGTATCAATTCGCCCGTATCCAGCAGCTGTGAGTTATGCATGCCCTGACGCAGTGCGACATCTGCTTTGAACCACTCTCGCTTGGGTTTGCCCACAGCCGTGCAGGGCAGTGTGACAGTGGAGCGCCAAGGACGCACAACACCACCACCAAAGGAGATGATTCTGGCCGGCACGCGATTCGTTGTTATCTGTGAGGCAACGCGGGAACTTTTGCCCTCACCCACACGCGTTGATGCCGTCACCCAGAACTGATACTCCATGTGGGGATGCAGATTCTTGGCCTCGTAGTAGGTTTGCTGGGAGGGCAGGCTGCGCTTCTCATTTTTCAGCTCCTCGCGTCCATTGACGACGCGCGTGTAGAGGCTGTACTTGGTAACGACGCCGTTGGGCTCGAGCGGTGCCTGCCAGGAGACGAAGAGTGATTGCGGCGAACTGACAACCACTTTGATATCAGATGGCGCCTCAGGCACATCCTCCTCGGTGTGGCAGAAGAGCGGCTTGGAAATGGCGCCGTCACCCATGCGAGTGTGTGCCAGCACCTGAATGCTGTAATTGGTGTATTTGCGCAGTCCGGTGAGCACAGTGGTCAATGCGGTTGTCTTTCGCGACTCCACCTCATCCTTGTTGGGCACAATGTCATCAATGATGGGCTCGAAGACCAGCTTGTAGCCCTGCAGCAAACCGTTTGTATGATAAATTGGCGGCGGCTGCCAGGATACTTGCAGGGATTGGGACGTCAACGCAGCACAGCGCACATCCTCCGGCGGGCGACTGGGCACTGAAAGGAAAGTAAATTAACAACTGAGTAGATTAGACTGGGAAACTCATTTGCTAACCATCTTCCATGGTCTGCGCTGCTGTTGGCTCTGAGAGCGGACCGGGGCCCACTTGATTGAAGGCCTGCACCACAATGTTGTAACGCGCAAACTTGGAGAGTCCGCTGAGCAGCAATTCCCCATTGCCGCCCTCACCATCGCCCGAAACGGATGTGAAATTGTAGGCAGTGTTGCTTGAACTGGCCAGCTTATAGCCCACATTGTAGCCCTGTATATCTCCATGTCGAAGCTCTGGCAGCGGAGCCACCCAACTGATTAGCAGCTCTGTGGAGGAGAGCGGACGTGCGGACAGATTCAAAGGTGGTCCTGCGGGTCGTTGTGGTTCCGTGCGCACAATCAGTTCCTGACTTGGCGCACTGCGTCCCGCATTGCCTTCGGCAATCACTCTGAAAGCATAGCGCGTGGCTGGCTTCAGATTCTCAATTAGCGCATTGAAGCTGGGCGGATCTTTGACTTCCAAGTGCTGCCACTGATCGATAAAGAGAACGGCTGGAAAGAGATTGAGCAAAGTAGGAATATAATGTCTGCGGCCAGTTTGCCAACATTCGACTTACGATCTGCCTCGCGATACTCCACAATGTACTTGGACACATCGCCAGTGCTGATAGCCTTTGGTTGCCACTTAAGGTTGACCGAGCGACTGCTTATCATGGTCGCCTCCAATACACTGGGTGGCTGTGGAGGCTCTTGCACCTGCAACTGCACCAGCTGCTGATCATTGCCGTAGAGATTGCTTGCACGACAAAAATAAGGACCACTATCGCTGGCATCCACTGTGCGTATCTGCAGCTCCGCTGAAACGCCATCTGGGGTGGCCTCCTGCTTAACCGATATTCTGGTGGGGATTGAGATTGAGATTGGCAAGTGAAATTGCATTGCATTAGCTTCGATTCGGTGCACTCACTTGTAATTGGTCGATGGATTCAGTGTATTCTTCCCCGAACGCATCCACACAATGTTAATCGGCTTGTCGCCGCTGACGGCGCACTGCAGCAGCGCGGTGTCGCCCTTTTTAACGGTTACCGAGCGCGATGTGGATGAGAAATATGGTGATGCTGCAAAACATTACAATAATTCACATTTTAATTATGCCAGCAGCAGCGATAGCATCATCAGCATCTATAGGGGCAACACAATTGCAATCCCGGTAGGTGACAGCGCTGCAATTAACCAAATTGCCACGTTCCATTTGGCATCCCATCCTCCATCCAACATCCCACATCCCCCATCGCCTTGCGATACTTACAGTTCACTTTCAGCTGTATGACCTTTCCTATGCCCGTGCCAATGCCATTGTTCGCCTGACACAAATAAAACCCCTCACGATCCTCCTTCACATGCTGCAGCAGCATCGAGCCATTCCCAAGCAACTTGGTGAAGGGACGCTCCCGAACTTCTTCGTACTCCCCAGACTTGCTGCCTGTTAACGGAAGTAAAACAAAGGAATTACAAAAAAAGGGTTAAGGGTTTGGCTATGCTTTATATTATAATTTGTGATATAATTGTTGAAAATTAATTTGGTATATCTGACCTGTAGCCTTTTTCCATACAATGCTGGGCGTGGGCACGCCCTGCGCCTGACAATGCAACATTATGTGACGGTTGCGCTCCACATTCGCATCGGCAGGTTCCACAATCCAACGTGGCGGAACTGTGGGACGTATATGTAATATGGAAAATGGTCAAATTGCAATACGGTAAGTGAAAAGAGCTATCAACAAATGATTGAAATGAAAAGTCTCTAAGACATACTGAAAGGTTACAATGTAGAGAGAACAAGATAGCGAGAGATATATAGAGAGAGAGAGAGAGAGAGACAGAGAGGAAAAGTAAAGATTTCTGGCAAAGTAAAAACTGCAAAATATAGATTTGTGACTATTCAAATATAGGAAAAAATTTCAACTAATTTACAGTTTGGTATTTCATATCTTTTTGTTAATATGCTGTTTAGCTTTTTGCTTAAAAACTCAACAAAAAGTATTTATGCAACTTAGTCAAAATCGAAATAAATTAAAAACTTGATGCTTTCATAACGGATTTTGATTTTGCGTAAAAATCCATGGGGAAATTTGATTAAAGTTGGTAGTTGTTGTGCAAGGATTTTTAAAGGCATATTTAAATTACTTTTTATTATTTTTTTTTAGATGTTAAATTTTTGCCCACGGTCTTCGCCTCGCTGTTTTTGGTGTTTGTTGTTCAATAAATTTATTAAAATTGCCTCTCGTCGGCGCATAAATTAAAAAACAAACGCATGCGAAGGCGAAATAAAAATATTTGCATTAAAATTAAATTGCAACTTAAATGCATAATGCTTTTTGTATGTATGATTATATGAGTTTTATTGTTAGGCACACAGCTGAGAATAAATTATATATTTTATACAAAAACAAAACCCCAACAGGCTTTAAACAATTAGTTAAAAAAAAGTCTGTGCCACGCCCCGAGCAAATAGCTTTGCAGCACAAAATTGGATTATTATGGGCCAATAATTATTTACTTGGCCATAAATAACCATAAATATGCAGCCTTTTGTTTGTCAAGCAATATTAAAAAAAAAATAAATGTTTTATGTTTTTGTATAAAAATGGAAAATAAACAGCATTAATTAAAAAGCATTTAGCGGTTTTGTGTGGATTGCCTCACGTATATTGTTTATAAAGCAGGTTTGGATATACGACAGCGCGTTGGTTAATAGCGACTAGTTGGAAAAAATCTTTGCACACAACAGCAGCCTGGGTTATGGGGGTATTCAAAATTAATTAAATTAAATTAAATGAAAGCACACATGTGTTTGGAAAAAAGGTTTTTATCTCGTTTCGCCATAATGAATAAATACATATCTAAACAGAGCATTTATTATTAATGTGAACGATGTTACGGTAAATTGAGCTTTGATCCTGGCGAAATTTTGCTAAAAACAATTTTAACAACATTTGCGCAAAAAAAAATAAATAAATAAAACCGAGCAAAGAGCAAGCAAATCATAAATAAATTAAATTAAAATTCATTTTACTAGCACAATGCGCATGCGGGTGGCAGCTGGCACAAAAAATAGGAGGCAATTTATGTACAGCTACAGTTGAGTTGAGTTGCATGCTAAATCAAAAGCGAACGGAACAAACGTGCAGCATATTCTGCTGCTGCCACAACATGCCACAACTATGAAACATTCATTCTCAGCTACATTAGCAAATACTGCGAAGCTTTAAATTTATATATTTTATTATTTTCGTAATTTGCTTTCATTTCTCATTTTGGCTCTGCAAAAGATACACTTATGCATTTTGTCAGCTGCACAAAAATGACCAGACTCACACACACAAGCAGGGGTAGAGAAATCGGCTCACACACACACACATAGTTTTGTACAGCGGATAGCATAGTTTAAGCAATTAACTAAAACCCAAAACCAAATTGAAGCAAAAGCAGCGCGTCTTCTGTGGATTTATAGCTCTTTCTGCATTTTCTTTAATTTATTTTATTATTGCTAATTAGCACAACACATTTATTGCTAAGGCTTAGCCATTTAGTATTTGTTTTTTTTTTTATACGTAGATTGCGATTTTTATTTTTTTATTGGAGGGGAGTGGGCAAACAGCAGCCGTTGTGCGCTAAGTTTTGAAGCTGCAAGTCAAAAAATGGCAATAACAAAAAAGTGAACAAAAATAGAATATTTATGCATTGTTTATTGTACACAACCGTTGAGATAGCAACAAAAGGGAGTAAGCGAAAAGCAAATTAATCTTAAGTCAGCTTATGTTCTTTAATTAATGGATGAGATTTTATATAAATTATAATTACAGCTAACAGTGAATTGTTTGCGCTTTTCCGAGTTAGAAATTCATAAGCTTGTTTGACTCTTGAATTTGTCAAAACTGTGAGTTGGCGATGATTTTTTAAATAAAATTATTTTTTTTTCTTTTAATTTTTCAATAAATTTAAACTTGCGAAAAGCGCATTTCAACTACGGCCAGCCATAGTTTTTTGTAGTCAATTATCGAGTATAAGAAGCGTCTAAAATTAGATCAGCAAATTATTAAAATATTTATATATATTATTTTTCTTTTTATATTGATGTATATTCTTAATTAGGTGTACGATTTTGCGGTTTTGGTTAAAAAGCGATAAAGAAGCAGTGCAGTTTATAAGGTTACCTGGTGAAACTGTTGTCAAAAAAACCCACAGCGTGCCAAAGCGACTTAAGGGTATAAGGATTCGTATAAATAAGTTCATGGGTTTTAAAAGCAGGGCAATTGATTTAGTTATGGCTTTGTCATTAGTTTAAGTTTTCCATTTGTTTTGTGTTTTCGTCGGGGGAAAACGACAAACAAAGCACCATTTGCTAAAAGCAAAAGTGGAGCAACGTTCAGTTACGATTTTGCTTGTAGGACAGACACATTACAAGCATCAAAAAGTTTATTTCTCAGAAATAAAACGGAAAAAAATTAAAAACTCAAAACCATTAAGAAGCGCTTTTCTTGAATACATCAGCGATAAAGCAAAAATATATTATTTTTGAGGGGCAATCAGTTAGTAAAGTCTGTGTTAGGTGTGAATTGGTAGAACAAATGTATGCGTTTAGATCAGTGTTTTTGTTTTTGTTTTTGTGTGAGAGATTGCTGGATTGTAACCTAGTACGCTACCTTTGACCTGCAACAGAGCGGTATACTTGATCTCAGCTGCCGGATTCTTGGCCACGCACGTATATTCGCCGGAATGCGTGGCCGATAGCGAGGGAATGCTCAGCAGCGAGCTATACTGATCTAGCATGGTGACATTGGCACCAAGCAGATCGGGCAGCGGCTCACCATCCTTGAGCCAGATCAGCTTCAATGGAGCATCGCCCCGGGAAACACCACAAACGGTGCGCGTGCGCATTCCCTCAGCCAGGCCATCCTGGAAGGCGAACGGTTCTATGATCGGCGGTACTGCAAGTAGGAAAGAGCAACCAGATACGTTAAGAACTGTGATTGCAACAGCCTGCAGCTTGCTGCTTGCAGCTTGCAACTTGTAACCGTTGTCGTTGTCTTTGTTTTCGTTGATGTTGATGATGTTCTTCCCACGCCGAGCTGCTGTTTGCGGATTCCTAATTGAATTAGTTTTCACACAAATACATAAATATTTACAACTAAACCTTCGCAGTTTTGTTAAAAGACTGTTAAACTCTACGAAATAGTATTTTACTTAGTTGTACAAACATTCCAAAAGTTGAAGTGAAAGTGATTTAGAAAATTATACGATATATTCATTAACTATATGGATTAACTAAATATCGTTTTCTCAACATAATTAACAGGTATACATGGATATTTGCAGGACAAGTGAAATTTCGTTGACGATTTTATAGTGATATTTATAAATATATATATATTATTATTTTTGTTTTTTTTTTTTGGTTACATTGAACATGGTGCATATGGAAAAACTCAACTACTTTGAACTAAAGATGATGTTTAGATTATATATGATAAGATGTGCGGTATAAACGAGTATTTATAACTCATTTCTTTACCATTAACCAGGAGCGCTTGTGAGTTCTCCACCTCCGCCGCCGAGTTGCGCACCACACACGAATAGTTACCCGTGTGATCGCTGCCCAGATTGTCAATGACCAGAATTTTATTATACTGATCCACCTGCTTGACGGACATGTGCTGTGTGGGATCGATGGGGCGACCGTCCTTGCGCCAATTGATGGTCAACGGCAGGTCACCCTTGACCACGGAGCAGGTGAGTGAGGCGCGATCGCCCATGTTCAGTTGTAGTATGGATGTTTGAAAAGGACTCAGACGCGGTGGCACTGCAAGTGGTTTTTATCAAGGCAAACATAAATAAGAAAACCGAAGGAAAACCCAGTGCTGAGCCAGCAATCAGAGGAATAACAAGTAAATTATTATGGCCCAATTCGCTGCTTCGGTAATGCGCAGCGATGGAAGGAAAACCGCCCCCTCAAAAAAAGGGTTACAAATTATGAAAATTTAATCAACGTCGCGCTTCATTAGCACGCGTATTCATTAAGTGAAATGAAATAATAAAACAAAAAAAAAAATAAATAAAAAAAGGGTCGCTAGCTGCCTTTGCTGACGCATACTGCTTTCCACTTTGGTTTGTATTTTTAATTTACAAACTTTTAAGCTTAGATTATTGCGCATATTTAATTACAGGAAGAGCAAATGCAGAGTACACAGCTAAATTAAAAGCAAAAGCAAGGGAAAAGCAAAAGCTAAAGCAAAAACTTAAAGAGTCATACGATCTACTTAGTTTGCTGTTAATAATTAAAATGTAATTTTCACTTGGCGTCATTCGTTGCTGTTTGTTGTTTGTTGTTTGTTGCTTGTTAGTGTCCCTTGGCGTCGTCAAAGCTGTGAAGGAAACTGGCCAAATGGCCGACAGTTGGCACTCGACAAATGTATACTAACCTATGACCGTCACCTCGCCACTGCGTCTGGCGCTGTGACCCTGTTTGTTGCGAGCCCAGCACGTGTAGACACCGGAATCCGTATGCTTCTGCACCGGACTGATGGTTAGCGAACCATCCGGCTGCACACGCTGTCGTATATCATCTGGCAGCTCGCGTCCGCCGCGCTCCCAGTGTATCTCCTCGATGGGATAGCCGGCCACTGGGCATTTCAGATTCAATGTCTCACCAGAGACGGCGGTCACCTTCGGTATGAGCCGTATATAGGGCAGACCTGCAGGAGTCGAAACAAAACGTTGGCCAATGTACATGCTTAACAGATTTGTGCACACGCTGCTCATTTAATAATGCAGCTAAAATGTAAGGCAAACAACACAGGCACAACAAAAACACACACACACACACAAGCCTTGCCAAGCCGGGCAGGAAACATCGCACAATGTAATATGCATATCCTGACAATCCACAGAGCCTGAGAGTTTGTGCAACGCCGCCGAAACACTTTTCGTTGTGCCTCTCCAAAAAGGCGGAAGGAAATAATGCAGCAAATGCCGCTCGGAAACAACAACATACACAGTCTTCACAGTTATCGTTGTTGTTGTTGTTGTTGTTGTTGATGTTGGGCTGTGGCTGCTGCTTGGTTTTGTGAATTTCTGCGGAATATGCATAATTCGAGGATGTCATACGTGAGAGCTCTGGTGTCGCTGACTGGTCGGAGCGAGATTTTGTAATCACAGCTATTACAAAGTCGCGTAATCAGCGACAATGCACAGCTTTAAACAAAGCGAACAACCCTAAAACTTTTTAACTTTACCAGCATTTAAATAAATATGAATTGGAATTGAATAAGGCCTGTGTAATCCATCGATATCATTATTATCATATATAATGTAATGTAATCTAATAATATCAAAAGAAAAGTGTTGCTAGAAGAACAAGTTACTTGTACTTCACTAACTAAGTAATTGCTAGTCTCATTTTAAATATGATATCAGTTGGGAAAACGTTACTAATTTTCTAAAGTGTATTTACGAGCTGGTGTGCTTTCCTGTTTATTTTAACTTTCAGCGCAAACGTTGGGAGCAAACATGGCGCAGTCTTTCTTTTTTTTTTTGCAGAATTTTGCAACTGCTGTCATTTTGTTTGTGTTTCACTGCGCCTGGCAACGCCATTTTGTTTGCCCGGCGACACAAAAATATTTGATTTCTCAAAAAAAAAAAGAAAAAAAAAAGGTAGAAGAGGTTCACAAAGCCCCGCAGCAAGCACCGCACATGTGTGTGTGTGTGTGTGTGTGTGTGTGTGTGCAACACTTTAGAGCTGCAAAGAAAACTGCAGTCAAAGACAAAGATAGACAAGGAAAGGAAAAGAGCAGGAAGCAGTCAAAACATGACAAAAAAAAAACGTTGTAAAACAAAATCGAGCAGAAGTAGGCAACACAAAATAGCCAAAAAAATAAAAAAAAAGTAAAATAAAACTCAGAGAACTGAAGAGCGTTTAAGTGCATGTGTAAAGTAGCTGTCTACATACACACAAAAGCACACCCACACACAAACACACACACAAGGGTACACACACATGGTCAAATATATGTTGTAGTTGTGTGTGTTTTGCGAATGTGGCACATACCATAAATATTCAAGCGGGCCGCATGCTCCACACGACCCGCACGATTCTCGGCTATGCAGGAATATTCACCGCCATCCTCGACCATGACGTGGCTTATGTTAACATGACTAATTACATCTCCATGCACGGTGATGTATTGTCCGATCATAAATCTGTAAATGGAAAAAAAAAGATGCATCAAAATACCATAAACCACACATTAATACAGAAAGTATTTGTATGCCACACGCGTTGCTTCTTTTTTTCTTGTTTGATTGTTGTTGTTGTTTTTTTTTGCATATTTAAACGCTCAGGCCAGGGGCATTAACTAGCAAACTACATGCAACTACATGCATATATGTATTTGTGCATGCACTTTCGTGTATGTGTGTTCTCAACAGCGCGCATCTCATATGCAGCATGACCCAAATCCTTTGGCTGTGGGCTTCATTTGTTTTCGACACAACACGGCGCATAAGTAACATTGCATTATTTAGCAGTAATGAAGGCTGTTCGTCTGTCGTTCAAGCTGTCGTTCTGACAAGTTGTCAAGCTTAGCACAGTTTCGCCACAGCTTTCAATGTCATGTGCCACGCCCACCTAAGCAGCAGCAGCAGCAGCGAAAGCGCCATCAGATACGAGTTCCACTTAATGCTGCCGCTTCTCTTTAACATACCAGGCTTTGGTAAATAATGAAAAAAGGATTTTATGAGCGCTCAAACTGGCATTAAGTCAGTTTGTTTGCCTGCCGTCTGTTCAGCCTCTTATTGGCATAGACATTAATTACAGCAAACAATGCTACGCACACGCCATGTGGCACAAAGCACCCATGTATCTATGTGTGTGGGTGTGTGTAGAGCCCATCGTGACAACTCACAAGCGGCTTTGCGGCGTCTCATTGTTAAACGGAGCATCTCAGCAACTGGCTCATTAGTTTGTGGGCGAGGCACTCGCAACATTTCAATTGGCATTAGAGTTACAGCAGGCAAAGTAATTACAATTTTAATTAAGTTTCGTAGCTGCCTCGGCGAGGCTTATGAATGCATTAGCCTGCCGCATGCTGCTTGTGAGTGCAGTTTCCTGGACGCTGATTTCGCCAGAAAATGGCGAAGTCAACCCCAAAAAAAAGGAAAGCTTGGCACTTTATGAATTGCCCCATAAGCTGCGCGACGCTTGTTAAGAGCAACAACTGTAGTTAAATGAAAATGAAGCTGCTCAACCCATATATATATATATATATATATATATATTTATATATGTATATATATATATGTATGTACAGATACTCAGCCATGGACATGGTTGCTAACTGCAACACTTGAGCGCATTGAAACAATGCTGGGACAAAATTGCAACAAAGTTGCACACATCCTCACATGGCAGGACGAGAGTTGCACCACATCATTCCACTCTGCTGTGGCTTACAGCTTAAACACCATTGCAAAACTTTAAGCGCGAGTATGTGTGAGTGTGTGTGGAGAATTATGTGAGTCGGGCCAGGGGGCAAGGGGTTGCCTGTGGCAGAAAACGCTTTGGTTGCAACAATATAAATCTAATAGTTGGCGCGGCTTTTGTGTGCTGTTTTAGGTGATTGTTGTGCAAGACTGCGTATGTGGGTTCGTTGGTGGCTTAATTTGGACTAAAATGATTTAGCTACAACAACAACAACAACTTAAATTCTGTGGGTACATGAAAATATTGTGGAGAAACTTACACCATTCGGAATTTCAATTTGTATGAATAGAATTTAAACTTGGCTATGCAAATTGGACTTGGGAATACTTGAGATTTAAACATAATAATATTAGACCTAAAAAGCTGACATCTTGTAGCGCTTCAATTAAGATCAGTGGCAAGTTAAGTGCAAATCCTTTGCTTATTAAAATGCATGCTGCAGTTTTCGTGCAACTTTGCATTTGGGCCACACTTAACGGTGAGGTTTTTAATCCAAAATTAAACACACTTCTTGTAGAACGCCTGCAGTTGTAGACAAACGCATGAGAGGCACACACATCCAAGCAATGGCTCCTCCGCCTGCGATGTTGCCACTTGCCGCTTGCCGCTTCCCACATGCCGCAGACAAACTTTTCCAAATGGCGTAAAATGAGCGTTTGAGTGTTGCGTTACCTCGTGCGCGCAATCATTTAATTTCCGCCCCAAGGCGTCTGCTCCAGCTCCAGCTCCAGTTCCTCGCAGAGCCTCAATATTGCCCGACTGCCTGACTAGCTGCCTCTCTGCCTGCCTGCCTGACTGGCTCACTGGCTGCCTGGCTGCCAGGATGCCTGCTTGCTTACTTGCCTGTCTTTTAGCCTGTTTGCCTGGCTGTCTGCATGTCTGGGTGGCTGTCTGCGTGTGTATTAAATAAATACAGTTACCAAGTTGATTTACCTTTAAACCGAATAATGTAAACCACTTAAAACTCGGCAATAACAACACGCAACGTTAGCAACGAAATTTATGCAGCATTGCGGAATACAAGCAAAATTAGGTTGCCAGCTCCGTTCACCCCCTTCCGATGCGACAGGATAGTGCCTAACGGCATTATGTGTCAAAATTGTGTTGCTCAAATAACTTTTAAATTAATGCCACCGGCGATGAGTGTAAATATCTGCAAGTCTTGAGAACATTTCTGCACTTGCCACACGAAAACACTTGTAATCAATTTGCGCCTTGTGGTCAGCCAAACTTTTCCCAAAATTGTTGGACCATATTCAAACGAAGCACAAGGAAAAGAGGGACAACCACTTGGCTGAAACATGATGACCATCTTAAAGTCTTTGTACTATTTGCATATTCAATTTAAATTGTTTCTACTGCATTTTATGCATATTTAGTCGAAGCAGTAGCACTCTTTAACCTACAAATAAATATTTAATATAAGAACATAGTTTATGCAATCTTCATCAAATACAGGGTATGCTGTAGTGGATCATATTTATTTATTTATTTATCAATTTGCCCTGTGGTCAGCAAATGGCATACGTTTTAATTAAAATACTGCAGAAAATCTAAATAGCTGCAACACTAGAGAAAACAACAATAAAGTGAAGGCAGTAGCCAAAACTCTGACAAGGTTTTTTATTGGTCTGCAAACAGAGCAAACTAAATGACAGCTAAAGTCAATGTTAATAAAAAGAACTGGAGCTATTTTTTAATCAACAACAGAAGTCACCAGTCGCCGGCCAACGGACCAACTTTGACTTGCAAATCATTACAGACGTAACTCAAACAATTAGTGGCAGCTGCCAACAAACTGCAAATGAAGTGCAGTCCGAGGGGCGGGTGAGAAAAATCAGAGAATGAAAAGCAGTAAAAATCAAATGAAATGCCAACGACAATGTGAAAGCAGCATCATCAAAGCCAAATCCAGCATCATCAGTAGACAGAGTATGGAGAGAGACAAATGGAGTAGACCAACTGAGGTTGCCAATCAATCGATCTGATGTTGCATTTTATTTGTTTGTGCCAAACAAGTCAGCTACTTGCAGAGAGCAGAGCTAGACTGTCAAATGCAAATGTCAATGTCATTAAAGTGCCACCGAGAATTTAATAAGCAGTTGCTCCTTGCCAGTTGCCAGTTGCCAGTTGCCTGTCGTCAGTTGCCAGTTGGCCCCTGATGGCCACGCTAAAGATGTAATTAAATGCGTAAGGCAAACAAAACACTTGCCAAGTCTTAATTAACAAATAGAAAGGCAAAGTCAAAACCTTGGCCAGACACAAGACTGGGTTGCACCAAGTCTTTAGAATACGCCCGTGGCTGTTCCTGGGGCTGTGACTGTGACAGCGCCTGCCCCTGAGGAGAGTGAATGAACGCTGAAGCCGGCGCCGAGCCGCCCACTCGGTAGGCGCTCCAGTCGCAGCCACTTTCTATACGTGTAATGTTTTGAAAGCCAAATGCAAAAAATAGGAGGGAAAAATATATACCAAAGGAGCGCAATAAATGCAGTCGCCGTCGCAATTCTTTTTTTCATTCCCCATGCCCCCCCACCGTGCCACCTACTGAGTTGCCATTGCCTGCATAGGCCACACCGCACCCTACGCCGTACCGCACTGTACCGATTACTGCGCATGCAGAGCCCGTTTTCAACAAGTTCAATTACCTTCCGTTTGATGGCAACGGAAATCCGTCCAGTGTCCATGAAATTTGAGGAGTTGGATTGCCAGCTGCGGAGCATTTCAGACTCACAGCTGGTCCCGGCTGCAGCGTTTGCTCAATGAAGCTATATAGTAGCACGGGTGGAGCATCTGAAAGGACAGAGTGGTTACGGATATACATATAAATATTTTAGCTGCAATTACTTGGCGTGTCCTGTATTTTCTATTTTTTTTTATTATTTTTTTTGTCAATGGTACTTACCGCCCAGCTGTAGCTCTGCAGTGGCCTGAAATGTATCGCCCTCGGGCCGCCGCACCACACACTGATACATGCCGCGATTCTCACGACTGACGCGCGGCACCACCAGCGTATCCTCGATGCGACCGGATGAGGGCAGCTGTCGACCATCCTTGTACCACAGGATATTCTGCATGCCCACGGGGCTGCCATTGCTGGTCACTAGACATCGAAACTCGGCTGTGCCGCCCATATGCACACTGAGCACATTTGGCGAGATTTCCACTTGGATGGGTGTGGCCACCGTAAGTCGCAACTCGGCACTTGCCTCGCCACCCACATTGCTGGCTGTACACTTGTAAACACCGGAATCTTCGCCAGTCACCGCCTCTATGGCCAGTATCGGACCAAGGAGTCGCACCCGTGGTCCGCTTAGAACAGGCAACGGGCCACCGCCATTTTGGGTGTACCAGCTGTAAAAAAGGATTTTAAAATTTGGTTATTTTAGACATACGATTATGAATGCAGATATTTGGTAACATATTTTATAAATATCTTCAAATAAATGTAATAATATTATAAATAATAATTGCAATTCTATAATAATAGTCACTCTAATTACCAGTCAAGAGTTAATGGTTAACTTTAATTTCGAATAATATGAAAGAAATAAAATATTTCCATAACAAAAACCAGTTCAAGGTCTAATTATTCTGGTTTGGATACAGAGCCCATTTACACATCCATCCCACTCCCCCGATTATGTGCTTTATCTACGCTCGCTTTGTTCAATGCTGCATTAATCCCCACGGTTGGCTCATTTGCCAATGTCTCCGTCCGCTGTCTGCCAGACAGACTCTCAGCTTTATTAATTATGAAATGGCAACAGCTTTTTTCTATTTGCTGCTATCCATCTATATGGCAGTTGTCTGGCTTCGCTCATAGATTCTTTTGTTTCGCGTTTACAGTCTGGCATTGTATCTCTGATATCTACACCAGCTACCTTCACAGTCCATCCCGCTGCACTGGAAAAGTTTTTTATTACTTGTCTGCTTATCAAAGCTTAATTATGTGTGCACACATGTGCTACACCTACCGATAGGCGAGCTTAACGACTACACACATCATTACCTATGCCATTGTCTTTAATGCCAGTCCCCACATGCTCGCATTCAATACAAATACACACATCACACATACGCACCGTCATCGACGTCAGGAAATCATCTAATGGCAGACGTGGAAGTCGAACTTTAAGTTAGGCAACGAAATAAGTTCATATTTTAGTTAGTTTAGTGCTCCATAGTTGGCAACTGTCTCAATACATTTTATACTATTAATGGACAAGCCACACCGGCTGTCTCCAATTTAGACGCTTGGCAACCCTAAACGCTTATGTGCATTTGTGTGTGTATGTGTGTGTTCCAATTAACTCACACAACAGCAGCGACGAACGCAGTACTGTCAACGTCAAAAGTTTCTCCTGTTATGTGTCTATGTGGCTGGGAGTGCAATCGATTTCATTCCCTGCACCCCGCAACCCTACAACGTGCACCGTACCCACCTGTATTCGGGCGAAGGGCAACCCTGGGCCACGCACAACAGCACCGCGCCCTCATCCTGGGAGACCTGCACATGAGATGTGTGCTCCACAACGCTCGGCGATATGATGCCGCGATGTGCTGTATGAGTAGAGATTGACATTGGTTAGTGTTGCTGTGTGTGTGTGTGGGGGGGTGTGTGTATATTCGTGTGTGAACAAGTGAATGTGTGTCTTAGCAGTCAGTTTATGTGATTGGGTCACTCACAGTTAATGCGCAATCGTGTTGGCGAGCTGACAACAACCTGACGGGTCAGGCGATGCATGCTGCGACAGCGGAAGGATTGAGACTCATCGCTCTCCTGCAGATTGTGAATGAGCAGCTCACCAGTTGGCAGCAAATGGAATTTGCCATCTGTGAAGGAAGAAAGCAGAAAGTTATCCATCATTAAACATTTTTCGTAGATTTCGTGCAGCCATTTCACTCGAGAAGGCAAACTCTTAAATATAGTAACTACTTTAAACACAAGTTTCTTATCATAAAAAAAAAATAATTTCACATAAAATATTGAATTCTTATAAATAATAACGAGTTAAATTCAATTATGGCTATACTTAAATATTTATTAAAATATGAAAACCTAAGAACTTAAATCTAAATTCACATTAAATGCCCATTAAAAAGCAGCATTAATAAATCTTTAAGCCATAATTTACCTTGAGTCGCCTGCCAAAGGCTTTTCTACTTATCAGTGTAGCTAAGTTGGTGGCAGGGTTAAGGCAATATATGAGCTCTTCTCAAATTACCAAAGGACAATGTTAATTATGCATCAAGGCACAGGGCAAATCACACACACACACACACACACACACACACACAAGCACACTCATTTACATATCTACACACACACATATATATGTACAAATATGTGATGGCAGCTAAGCAGGCAAACATGTGAGGCAAATACTGCAAACAAACAATGCACTTTGTTGGCTTGGTAAGCCGCTACAGGGACAAGGATGCAGTCGAGGGCCGAGTGCCGAGGCTGCGACTCCAGCTGGAGCTCCTGCCGCTGCCACGTCAGCAGCAGACATGCAGACAGTAAGACAGATAGACGTTGTAATGCATGTAAGCATATCCCGCGCCCGTTGCCACAGTTACTTACCGCCTTGCAGCGAGGGATAGATGTAGATAGCGGGTTCATGAACCCACGAGACCACTCGTACCAATTCCTTGACAAACGTGGGCACCACACAACGCAAAATGGCGGTGCAGCCGCGCGAGGCAGATAATACCTCCACATCCACTTTGTAGGCCTGTGCCACGACTGCCACAACAAAAAAAGACGACAATACAAAAAATATGTAAATATGTAAAAATATAAATGTGTAGAGAAATACAATATTATGCTTTATGGCTGGCCGGCAAACACTTACCCGCCCTCACTTGCACATCGCGCGACACAATGCGACCCACAGAGTTGCTGGCAATGCAGCGATAGATCGTATTGTGGATATCCTGGTGATAGGCAGCCGCCGCGAAGGGCATCAGGACAAGTGTGCCATTGCGGAGCACGCGACGCACACCATGAATTTCCGTAACCGCCGTGCCATCCGCGTGCACCCAATCGATCGTTGGCTGTGGACTGCCAGAGGCGGAGCAATCCAGCCAGCCGCCGGAGGAATTGGAGAACTCAACGCGACCCGGCGGCTCCATGACAAAGCCGGGTCCGCGCAAATGTGTTTCGAAGGGTTCACTAATCGTTGCATCTGAAATGAAAAATTAATAAATAAATAAATAAATATTTGCATTTCTTAGCAAATCAATAAAAATTGCCAAATTTTTTGTGCAACAAGAATTGTGAATTCATTTTAGTCAAAAAATTAAAGAGATAAAAAAAAACAATTTGCAAAAATTAAATGTCATTAAATATGTATATTCGTATTTTATTTTTTAAAATGCCATTTGTTTGATTTAGGCTATAGTGCTTTAATAAGCACTTAAATTTTATATATTTCATCTAAGAAGCTTTGCATTTAAGCCCATTTCAATATGCTTTTGTACTTTCGACCCGTTTTGCAAACAGATTTTGCCTTATCTTAAATTAGAATAACATTTTTGTCTTCGGCTTGGATTTCTTTTTTCTACATGGACACACAGACTCGTGCTAGTGCATATATACTTTATATATATATATATATATATATATATATATTTATATGAGTGTATACATACATATATATGTAGGTATATATTTCTCAAATTGACATTTCGCTTCAAGTTCCACATGAATGCGCTTGGGCTGTCTGCACCACCCAAGCGGCTGTCCCTGCGGCGCTGTGCAAATCCTTGCAACTCGTTCAAGCCTGGTACTAGCTAGGAGCCTTGTACTTCGCCAAAGAGTACCCCCCTCTCTCTTTTGGGCTGCCCCGCACCGACAAGTCATTGTGTCTGCAATTAGAGTTGTTTTTGTTCTTTTTGCTTTTGTATATATTTTGTTGTTGTTGCTGTTGCTGTTGTTGTTTTTGTGCCTGGCCAGGCGCTTTTTGTTTTATGCTTGGCATCATGGATTTTTATGTTACTTCTTTCTGGTTTCGTTTTTCTGTTCGTCTCTGGTCTCTGTTCTCTGGTGCTTGTTTCATTTCGCTTTTCCCCGCTGATTTCATGGCACCCGCTGTTCGGGGCGGGGAGCAGGACGAGGCCTCTGCCAGGCCATAAAATTATTGCAAGTATGTCTTGAGTACGCTTGGCACTCGGTTCATTTTTTTTTTTTTCGGGCAGAAAGGGTATGTTTTACGAGCATGTGCCTCAAAGCGCACTCACATGAGTGAGGGTGTATGTGTGCCTGTGTGTGTCTGTGTGTGTGTGTGTGTGTGTGCACATCCACTTGTAGGTTTTTTATTCTTTCCTGTGAAAACAAAAAGTCTACGCTCTGCGCTCTGAGCGCTACTGTGCGTGTGTTCCGTTGTTCCTGGCTCTGTATGTTTTTGTCCCGGCCACATATCTACATCTTTCCCATTCCAATTCTCATCATCATCTTATTCTTTCAGCACCTCGACTTGGGCTTATGCCTGCGGCTCAACTGATGAATTCAACATTCACGCGAATATCTTTTTGCAGCTGCGCAACATTTTCAGTTATGCGGATTTCATCCCTAAGCCATAAAGCATTTCTGGACATTTGGGATTGACTGTGACACACAAAGAGTCGACTTTAGCTTGGAGTTTAACTTATAGTATTGACTTTTATATGCCTTAAGAAGTTAACTCTTTAAAATACTCTCCATATGATAATTCATTTATTTATATGAAAGTATTTTTGCTGGGCTAAAATTAGTTTTCCGAAGCTAGTCCTAAAAATCAGGTCCAGACCAACTTTTGCCTGTCAAGCCGGTTGTCACACTGGCTGCCAGTTCGTTGCACTCCCTCAGCTGCAGAGTCAGCAAATGCAGACGCGATTGCTGCCTTCTGCCTCCTGCCTCCGCCAACGCTTTGCTTCGCATTTCCGCTCGTTTTCTGTAGCACATTTCTACTGGCTTTCATTTGGAATGTGTGTTTCTCATCCAGTTGCGAATTGAGGGGTTGCTTTGCGAGGCGTCTCAGACGTTTTTTGGATTATGCCCTTTTGGCATTTTTTTGAATTATTTCCTTGGCTTTGGAAGAGTGAGTGTTTTAAGTGCCGTTGTCTGACTTCGCACGTGAGCAGCTTTGTATTTATGATGCTACCGACATAATATCTATAATGGCCAGGTCATAAAAGTCGGCTAACTTATAAGTTGATGGCCCGAAAACTAATACAAATTTTGGTTTCCAATTCGCATTAAAGCTAAACAACAAACACTTTAAGAGAATCTCGAGGCATCGGAAGTGCTCCGATAAAATGGGGCCATGCCGGAAATGATGAGCCGTGTCTTATACGCACTCAACCCGAAAACAGAATTCAATTCAATTCGATTTTTTGTTGTGTTAAGCAAGGCAAATGTAAACACACACACTTACACACCCCCACACTCTTAGAGAAATGCGTGTGCCAAGTCAATATTGTCTGGGCCAAAAGTTAAAAGAGCTTTAAGCGTTCACAGGCCAACGCGCATTGCACAAGAACAATAATAAAGCGGAAACAGTAATAATAATTGAAAATAACTTGAAATTTTTTCATATCTATGTTGGAACAACTCGAAAGCAGAAGCTTTCCATCTGGCCCAAAAGTCCATTTAAAGTAAAAGTGCACACAAACCGACCCACCAAAAGCAAACCGAGAAGGAAAACCCCAAGAAAAGGCAACGGGATATGAAAATGTTTGTTGCGCAAATTGTTTTGAAAAGAAAAAAAATAAATATACATATTTATTTATATAAGTCACAACAAATGTAGGTAAGATGCCAAACAAGAGTTGAAACGATTCTAATATACTCTAACAATAATTTTTCACTTGTGGTAAAATTTTGAAGAAATTAAAAATATATACAAAACACTTCGACACGTATGTATTTATAAATGTTTATATATGTTTTAAAAAATAGTAAAACTAATATAATATATATAAAAATGATTTTAAATAAGTGTTTCAATAAAAGTTTCTTTCTTTTAATCATATTAAAAATCACACATAAATGAAAGTCATTTGGGACTACAATTTTTATTTACTTGGGTTAGACCCATTTTTTATATAAGACTAGAAAGCCAGCTGTGCTTTCTCTGACCTCTGCCTAGAGACACATTTGGGTTGAAGTTGGCGGCGCTCTTCATTAATCCTACAACAAATTAAGGCGTTTGTCACAAAGGATTTAAAACCCAATCAATCAGAGAGCGCAACAGACCAATCTGAAGCCAACAAAAGTATTTCATAATTTTGTTGTCAAAGCTGCGAGGGCTTCTAGCGCTTCTAGGGTTGGGTTAGGGTTAATCGAATTTCTGTTGTTCCTGGTGCTGATTTTATGCAGCGCATTATATTTTATGTTTATTTTTATCCGCATGAAAATGAAATAACAACGTTAAAAATGCGAGAGCCCTTTAGACGTTGAGCAACAAATTCATTTGCATATTTTTCATTTGCTTGAACCTCAGCTCGGGTGCGAAAACATTCAATGTATATGTATTCCTCGATATGAAATATCTGTATGGCATTTTAGTCATTTTTTTTCCGGGGCAAAAGTGTGTGCGTCAGTTGTTATTGCCATAGCCATCATAAAATGCAAACAGGCAGCTAGGCAATGAAAATTGGAAAATATCAAATTTCCAAAAAGGTTGTTTCCCATTTTTGTATGTCTGTCGAGTTCGATGGGCCTGTCACTTCGATCGAGTGCTCTGACTCTGTTTTTGACACATTTCATTAGTCTGTTATGCACACTACACACCCACCCACATTTTGTGGCATAAATTGACGCCTCCTAGGTTTTTATCATAAGGCAATTTCATATTATGTATACGCATTTTGAGCGTTTTCTGGCTTAGTTTTTGTTGTTATGACCGTTATTTTATGGCCTTGGCTGTATCATCAAGCGTCCAAATCATAGAGCAAATGCTTAGCTATAAATTATATTTGCAACTCGCATAAACCATTTGTATTCATATATGCAGGTACTTATTTATGTAGGCTGCCTTTAAACTGTTTTGGGAAAGTTTTTGCAAACATGGTAGGACGAGGTGCCACCAAACTATGTCCCAACTAAGGTTTTCGAAGGCTTTGTGAAAGGTTTTCTGACGGCTTTTCGAATTAAGTTTTATTTATAAATATTGTGTGCTTAAGTTAAATATACAGTTATGTTTAGTTTGAGGGTCTTCCAATAAGTATGCCACACTAAAGGTGCCTATCCGTAATACCGATAACTCACATGACAAGCTTATGAGTTAGCTGAGTTTTACTATTCATCATAAAACTCGTAAAATCCCCTAAAATCCTTATGAGCTTCAGCGCCTTTTAGCATAATAAGTTTTGGAGGGCGTGAAAAAGGAAAAATGCCGACAGCTGTTGATGGGAATAGCAAAACATACTTTCACACACACCCACACACACAACCACTCACAACCACACACACATTCCTTGCACTCGCACATGAACGCAAAATAAAAATCTAAGCATACTTTGCGGCGCGTGCCTATCGAATTGACTAAGTAAAGCCGGTAGCAAGGCTTATTTTGTAAGAGGAAGATAGAGAAAGAGCGAGCATCAGAGTAGAGAGTGAGAGAGAGAGAGAGGGAGAGAGTCTGTGTGTGTGTAAGGAAAACAAGTTGCACCTACCAAACCTGAGCAGCAAACAAATCACAAAAAAGCGGCTACTAATCCACATGCTTTCCGGATTTCTGTTTTGATTTCTTGATTGGAGTTTTGTTTGTTTTGTTTTGATATTGTTAGATTGGCGAAAGTAGCCCTTTGGGTTAACGCACTGATTTATTGAGCAATTTTGATTTGAATTGTGTTGCACTACATTTAAGACACTTGCTTGCAATTTTGTATGTTTGGCACAGTTTTTGGTGTAATTAATTGCTAGCTCTAAATCTGAATATTTGTAAATTTAGTTGTTATGGTTTTGATTTGATTTGATTTGATTTGATATACGACACACTCCGGGCTGAAACGCGCCCACACACTCTTCCGCACAGCACTTCCGTCCAGACAACCACTCGCGTGCCAGAATTTAGCCTTACTGCGAAAGCAAAGCTGTGAAGCTCTTCGATGCTGTGATTCTGTGTGAATCTGCGATTCCGTACTCTCTTCAGTGTGCTCTTCGGCGGCGCCTATTCACCACAGACACGAAACAACTGACACTTGAACTCGCACTCGAACCGCTCGCACTCGCACTCACAGCACAGCACTCAGTTACAGTATTCACTCCACAATCAGTTCCCGCATTTTATCAACCGCCAGAGCCGTGCGTATCCTACGAGCCTCGAAAAGCAACTGACTTGAACACCGCTCGGCTGCTGACTTCTGCTGTGGTGTTTTCGCTTGGCGGTGCACCAAACTCGACGCATGCGCCCCACACATTGTTGTCTGTGGTTAGGCACGACAACGAGGCGCACCAGGAGTCGTGGATGGCGGGGTGGGATGGGGATCCAAACAGCTGTGCACAGTGTTTACACTGGACGGTCAGCCAGTCAGCTAGAAATTGTTGGGCAAAGGCCTTGCTCAATGGGTGAGCGCCTCCCCTTTAATGTTTCAATTATTTGGGATGCTTTTTATGCTCCCATTTGATGCCACTCGTGAATTAAGGTCTGCCGAAGATACAATACAAAAATATATTCATAAAATAACAACAAGTACCAAAATCAATTTCCAAAAAACTCAACAATGTGAAATTTAAATAAAGCTTTTCATAAATCTAGACATGTGCGGGCACATTTATGAACTCGTAATATATTTGCATAACTTACTTGGAATTACGCAAACCATTTCACACTTAAGGCAATGCGGCCTGCGCATAAATTGTTGCCTGCTTCAGCACAGGATGCGGCTAATGAGCATCAGGGGAAATTATGTGTAGTGAGTGAGAAAAAACCATGGCAAATAGCTGCCAAATGTAGCTGGTTGCCAAAAAATGATAATTACTTAGGCTAAAAGCATGCGCCATATAATTTGTTTCTGTATTCCCCACAATCTGTTGGCCAATTGCGGCGCGTGAATGCGTAAAAAGCATCTGAATCAGAGTCCGCATCACAATCGGATGAAAAAAGAAAGAAACAAAATTACGAAAAAAAAAAGAAAAAAAAATGGAAAGCTTCAACAACAATGCTGCCTGTCGTTGACACACATTAGGTACGCCAAGGACAACAACGAAACATCAGCCGCAACGGCAACGGCAACGGCAACGGCAACAAAAATAAAACATAAGCCAAAACGTGTTTGTTTGCCAAATTTATTGCCGGACCCGCTCATATTTCCCACAGCGGCCAACATACTACAAGAGCAGCCCAACAAATGAATTTGTGTGCGTATACATACATGTATATGTATGTGTGTGTATCTGTGTGTGTGTGTGTGTGTGTGGGTTTGTGTGTGTGTATGTGTATGGCTGTCAGTGAGTGCGTGTCAGTGTTGTTACTAATGACAACGAAGCCGTGTCGCGCATCAACGAACGACACCAGAAAGTCATTGACTCATAGAGTTTTCCCTGTATGCGATAACAAACGTTAGAGCACAAGCAACCCAAATGCCACGCCCCCCAAAGTCAGCCCACTTACCACTGCAACACTCGTTGGCTCCAGCAGCGTGAGTTTGTTTGTTTGCCAGCTGGTTGGTTGTCTGGTCGGTTGACTGGCTGCGTGTCTGCACGTAGCCAACATCAACCACACCAACAAAAGCAACAACAACAACACAAACAACAACAACGACAACCACAGGCAGTGCCTTGTCTGTGTTAACGTTATGGCTATGATTATGTAGTTGTTGATGCACTTACTCCATCATCATTAGACATTGTCAGGTGGCACTACATTGCCTTGGCACTTTGGGGCACTCGCCTGTGCAAACGTGCCAAAAACCGAGAGAAACTAATCGAGCTGGCAATCTGACGGGAAAACCGAATCCCAAAAAAGCAGCCAATATCAAGATGCGATGTGTGATCAAATGGCAACTGGATACAGTGGGTGAAAATGTTTTTATCTAACTGATTTGGATACACGTCGAAGCAAATTAATGGTGTCTATGTACACAAATGAGCCACTCTGTGATTTAGCTCACAGTTCACGCTCAAATTATTACCAACTTTTTTACTGCAATAACTTTTGCCAATGCCAAGTCGATTTTCAAATAGACAGTAACTAATGGAACTTAAAAGCAATTTTCTCTTTATGAGTTTATAAATGCGTTAATTGTGATTATTTTGTTGTCAGATTCATACAGAGTAGCAGCTGTCAAACATTTTCGATCGAGTTAGAATTGGATGTTACTCGATGGCTGACAGTTTCCAGTTCATAATGTGCCCTAATCTGGTTTGCTTATCATTGATTTTACCTGCACTTTCTACTCAGCAGGTGATACTAAAAATTAGTCTGAGCTTATAACTGATAATATAGTAATCTATCTTCAAAACGTTAGCTAATGGATTATAAAAGCATTCATAATTTCAGGAGGTTAAATTCTTTATTTTTATAATAATTATAAATATAATTGTATAGCTTCTGCAATATAAGTAATATTCTATCTGATGCTATAAAATAATAATTCTCTGGATCTTTAAAATAAAACATATAAAATTCATTAATACTCACATCCTAAAATAATTGCTGTTTTTATAATTTTCACATTTCATTTCACAGCTAATGGACCATGTAATAAGTGATTAACTTGTGCCAATAAATTTTAAACTTAATGACTTTATAATTACTATAATTTCGATTCATTATTCAACATATTGAGAAATTAGGAAATCGAAATCAAATTCATTCTAAATTATCATCGGCTGATGACAATACACTATGCGGACATACGTGGTTGCCATATTTTACACTCTGCTCGCACTCACAGTTCAGTGCCAAGGACAGGTAAAAGGCAAATTTCAAATTGCGATTTTTGATAAATATAGCTATATATTTTTTATATTTTTCAAACTGATAGATACGGCGTGCCAAAATGAAGGCTACTGTGGAATCACTGCAAGCCAAATGTGATCACGATGTTATAGAACACATGTACAAATTGCCTCACAATGCAAGTGTCTACACTTTTCGAGTGGCAAAAACATCGCCAAGCTTTTTCATCGATATAAATATGCGCTCTATAAGGTCTCAGCAAGTGATGTACAAGCTCAATCATTTTGATGGCTGTTCCTTTCTCAAAAATCCGTTAATGAGCAAGGTAATGGCGCACCCCTTAAATGCTATGATTGTAAATAACAGTATTACCGGCTGTCCCATTGTGGCAAAGGATTACTACCTCCATCTGAGTTCGCGTGTAGTTGCACCCTTTCATCCCGCTGGTCGCTACCAGGTCACCATCCGTATTATAGTGCCAAGGAAACCAGTACCTATTATGGAGCTCTCCATGAGTTATAGCGTAACATATCCGAAATGAATTTTCTTATAATCCAGAAAAAAATATTTATTTCTTGCTGTTATTAAACTATTCATGAATAAGCAAGCTGATCAAAGCTAACAATAAAAACTTACCTGGTTTGCGTTTGAAAGAAACAAATATATCGTATAAATCTAATACATAGTATTATTATTAAAGAATGCAGTTCAAGAACACTCTTATACACTGTGTATATATACACACACACACACACACACAGTTTGCTTGTTTTAATGGTTTTCCACATCCGCTGCTGGACACTGAACAGCAAGGCTGCCTCCTGCTGCCAGCAGCCTGCCAACCCAATTCTATAAATCTACATAACAATTATGATGCTGGTTAGAATTAAAAACAATAACAGCACCGACTGCAGCAACAACGATAACTGTAAAGATAAAGCTTTATATAGCTATGACGATGTTCCCCATATTTCTAACAATGCGTTGGCAACTGGACAAAAAGCAGACTTATCTACACTGCGCGTTGTTTTTGTTGCTGTTGTTGTTGCTGTTGCTGTTGCAGTTAAAATCGTTGTTGTTTTTAGTTTTGGTTGGTGTGGCATTTATACGCCTGTTTGCTCAGCGTTTTGTATGTAGGTCAACATTTGCACGCTGTGCGACTGACGTCAACATGGATGGGCCTGCACAGTCCGTGTCCGTTTCCCGTGTTTATGCCGTGTTGTTATTGTTGTTGTTGTTGCTGTTGTTGTTGTTGTTGCTGCTGTTATTGTTATTGTTATTGTTGTCACTGCACCTCGTCTGGCTGCGCAGCTTTTGTTGCTGTTGTAGGCTTGTCGTTCTGATTATTGCTGCTGTTATGACAAATGCCCACACTGCATGGCGAACAGCGTTTGACCGCCTATGTGGGATGCATCTACATATATACCGTTATGTACTATGTGTAACATGTCCACATCTATACATACGCAGCGCTATTGATTTTCATTTTTGCGTGTTTTTCATGGGCTTTGTTGCATTTATTTGCGCTGTCATTGACAGCAGTTGCCACACATTTTTTGTGGCATATTTTTTAGGGCGTTGTCCGTTGCATTTAATTGGTATACATGATTTTTCGCGCGTCAACGCAATGACCATATGTGTGTGTATGTATTTGCATGTGTGTGTGTGTGTGTGTGTGTGTCACACACTCTTTTTTTAAATTTTCAGCGAAAAATACACCCACCGCTTCATATTGCAGTGCACTTGAAAAATGCAATCGTCAACGCATTTCGCACGGTTTCCTTTTTTTATTTTTTTTTTAACAGCATTGCGAACTGCAATACTCATAATTGCAGCCTTGAGGCTCCGCTTCAGCCCAGCAATTTAATTTTATTTTCTTATACTTTTTTTCGTTGATTGTTTATTGATTTTTGTATGGCACATGCTTTTAACATGTTTTTAATGACTTTGTATTGCCAGGTTGTTACTTCATTAATATGAATGCCATACAAATGTTGCATTTTTTTTATGATTGTGCTCAAGTGGGTCGACACTTGAGCCGAGTTGTCGTTTGGCTAAAGAGATTTCAATAAACTGATAGGCATGAGCTTCTTTTGTGTAGCCTGGCATAAAAGAAATCACATACATCATTACAATATTTATTTGTGCACACTCTTAACCTCCCCCATAAGTATTGGGTTGCCCAAGACAAAGAAATGCTGCAGTAACAGCAGGAGCAGTCGCAGGAGCAGCAGCAGGAGCAGGAGCAGCAGGAGCAACAACGTCAAGTTGTAAGCTGTGAGTTGTAAGTCTTCTGCTCTGGGCAGGAAGAGCATTTGCATGTAACACGTGAGCTCACAAAGGACAAATGACATTGTTGGGGGGCTCGTGGGTCGCTGCCTGCCACACACATTAAAGTGAGAGTGCAAGTGCGTGGTAGGGTTGCTGTTTGGCACAACATACAATATACAAACATGACACCGCCCTATCTCAGCCCTCGCTGCCCTGGCAACACACATGACAGCATGCAAATAGACTGGGCGAAGCAACGGCGGTGGGATGGGTTGGTGGAAGGGGGCTGTGTTGATGCCACTGAATGTCTCAGTGCACAAAACAAATTATGCGAAATGCATTTGGAGCTGGGTAAAGTTAGAGATGTTGCACATTAAATGATTAAAATTTTTGAAAAACAGTTACCGATGCTCAATGGTTCAATTCACATATCTCAGTTCCAATTGAAGCAACTGACACTGATAAACCAGTAAAATTTGTAGAGAGGAAAGCGCTCGAGAACTAAATACTGTCATCAAATTTCAACTTTACACATTTTTGCAGCACATTTGTAAAAAGTTCGTTAAGACTAGAAACTTTTCCGCAACTTAATAAATTGAGTACATTTTTGTAACATTTTGGCAAAGTTTTTATTACCGAATCTCTTAATTTACCCGTTAGTTTTATTATCCGAGCAATCGAGATGGGACCATTTTACGCTTTTTGTGGGTATAGGGTATTAAAATTGATTGTATTGCAATCGTTTTGTGTATATCAAACGGAAATAGCAGTGCTAAACAATTTTCCAAGTAGTTTTTAAGCATACTTATAAACTCAGTAGCACTGTAGCCTGAAAAGTTGTTGAAACAAAGTTTTCTGTTTCTGGCTTTTGTTTGATTTGAGTTTGGGGCCAACGACAGCTCAGCAAGCGGAAATTGTGACAAGAACACTACCATAAATATATAGATATATGTTAGAATAGACAAATAACCACTACTTTGATTCCGCTTTAGCCAAGAGTCAATCTTTGGGCATATGAAATGAGACTATTGTGAATTGACTACGAAGTTAATAAAGATTTTACTTCATGCCAAAGTTCTGCAGAGCCATTTATGTGAGCCATGTAATTGAAATCCTTGAAATTGATTTTGAGTGCGCTATTTTAAATAACTTTCGTTAAGGATTTATCGAAAAATGTCAAATTGAATGCAGTTTTCGTAATACCGACTACTGAACTGGTATTTATAAACTGCAGCGCTTAGTTAAGCTAATGATTTTTAAACTCATGTTTTTTCCGTAATCTGTTGCTGGTAATCTTTTGCTGCGATCCAGTGGCCAGCATTTATTTAGAACAAAAGTCGCTTATATATATAAATATATATACACACAGACAGTTAATAATGTACGAGTATATAATAAAGAACCTCAATGGAGCGTTGCTTTTTCGCCCTATCATGTTTTTTGCAGGCTTCAGAGAATATAATAATCACGCATTAAGTACCGTTTTCAATTACTGTCCTTATGCCACATCCTGTTCTTGGCGCCCTGTTCTTGTGGCTGCCACTCAAAATGTCGCTCAGACACATAAAAAGCTAATCAACTTATTTATGAACATTTGTGGCAAACAATAGAAGCGTGCAGAGTTGCGTATTCCATCCACCCAGAGAGTAAATAAGGATAGCAACCATATATATGTATATGTATATATCTCAAGCCAGACGACAAACTAAAGATAGCAGCCCAAGTGTGAAGCGCAAAGTAAAACAATGTCTAAGAAAGCGTTTACTTTCTTATATATTTTTTTTTATTTTTTTATTTTTTTTCCTTATTTTTTTGTTGTAACAAAATTTAAAGTGAATCGCAGAAGTGAAGGTAAGTACAAATTTTCGAACAGTTGATTGGATGTTGGCGAATAGCTTTTGAACATGAATTTTAACCGGAAATAGTGTTTCCAAATTTAAAACAAGAGAGAACGTTGCAGTCGGTCCGACAGCGAAATACTATGATACCATATTTGTCAGAAAATCAGCATTTGGGCATTTGTCGAACCTTCAAAATGCCATAACTTCGTCAAAACTCAACGCATTTTCAAAAGCAAGGGCGTTTTAATCATATTTTGGCCTCTAGATCAATCGTGCATTTAAAGTTGAAAACGTGATTTTGGGTCGGAGCATAAGACAAAATTATTGTCCGAAAATCGGCATTTGTCAGAAAATCAGCACTTGGGCATATGTCGAACCTTCAAAATGCCGTAACTTCGTCAAAACTCAACGCATTTTCAAAAGCAAGGGCGTTTTAATCATATTTTGGCCTCTAGATCAATCGTGCATTTAAAGTTGAAAACGTGATTTTGGGTCGGAACACAAGTCAAAATTATTGTCCGAAAATCGGCATTTGTCAGAAAATCAGCACTTGGGCATATGTCGAACCTTCAAAATGCCGTAACTTCGTCAAAACTCAACGCATTTTCAAAAGCAAGGGCGTTTTGATCTTAGTTTGGCCTCTAGATTAATCGCACATTCAAAGTTGAAAACGCGATTTTGGGTCGGAACATAAGTCAAAATTATAGTCCGAAAATCGGCATTTGTCAGAAAATCAGCATTTGGGCATATGTCGAACCTTCAAAATGCCATAACTTCGTCAAAACTCAACGCATTTTCAAAAGCAAGGGCGTTTTGATCTTAGTTTGGCCTCTAGATTAATCGCACATTCAAAGTTGAAAACGCGATTTTGGGTCGGAACATAAGTCAAAATTATTGTCCGAAAATCGGCATTTGTCAGAAAATCAGCATTTGGGCATATGTCGAACCTTCAAAATGCCATAACTTCGTCAAAACTCAACGCATTTTCAAAAGCAAGGGCGTTTTAATCTTAGTTTGGCCTCTAGATAATCGTACATTTAAAGTTGAAAACGTGATTTTGGGTCGGAACACAAGTCAAAATTATTGTCCGAAAATCGGCATTTGTCAGAAAATCAGCATTTGGGCATATGTCGAACCTTCAAAATGCCATAACTTCGTCAAAACTCAACGCATTTTCAAAAGCAAGGGCGTTTTAATCTTAGTTTGGCCTCTAGATAAATCGCACATTCAAAGTTGAAAACGCGATTTTGGGTCGGAACACAAGTCAAAATTATTGTCCGAAATTCGGCATTTGTCAGAAAATCAGCATTTGGGCATATGTCGAACCTTCAAAATGCCATAACTTCGTCAAAACTCAACGCATTTTCAAAAGCAAGGGCGTTTTGATCTTAGTTTGGCCTCTAGATAAATCGCACATTCAAAGTTGAAAACGCGATTTTGGGTCGGAACATAAGTCAAAATTATAGTCCGAAATTCGGCATTTGTCAGAAAATCAGCATTTGGGCATATGTCGAACCTTCAAAATGCCATAGCTTCGTCAAAACTCAACGCATTTTCAAAAGCAAGGGCGTTTTAATCTTAGTTTGGCCTCTAGATAAATCGTACATTTAAAGTTGAAAACGTGATTTTGGGTCGGAGCATAAGTCAAAATTATTGTCCGAAAATCGGCATTTGTCAGAAAATCAGCATTTGGGCATATGTCGAACCTTCAAAATGCCATAACTTCGTCAAAACTCAACGCATTTTCAAAAGCAAGGGCGTTTTAATCATATTTTGGCCTCTAGATCAATCGTACATTTAAAGTTGAAAACGTGATTTTGGGTCGGAACACAGGTCAAAATTATTGTCCGAAAATCGGCATTTGTCAGAAAATCAGCACTTGGGCATATGTCGAACCTTCAAAATGCCATAGCTTCGTCAAAACTCAACGCATTTTCAAAAGCAAGGGCGTTTTGATCTTAGTTTGGCCTCTAGATAAATCGCACATTCAAAGTTGAAAACGCGATTTTGGGTCGGAACACAAGTCAAAATTATAGTCCGAAATTCGGCATTTGTCAGAAAATCAGCATTTGGGCATATGTCGAACTTTCAAAATGCCATAACTTCGTCAAAACTCAACGCATTTTCAAAAGCAAGGGCGTTTTGATCTTAGCTTGGCCTCTAGATTAATCGCACATTCAAAGTTGAAAACGCGATTTTGGGTCGGAACATAAGTCAAAATTATAGTCCGAAAATCGGCATTTGTCAGAAAATCAGCATTTGGGCATATGTCGAACCTTCAAAATGCCATAACTTCGTCAAAACTCAACGCATTTTCAAAAGCAAGGGCGTTTTAATCTTAGTTTGGCCTCTAGATTAATCGTACATTTAAAGTTGAAAACGTGATTTTGGGTCGGAGCATAAGTCAAAATTATTGTCCGAAAATCGGCATTTGTCAGAAACTCAGCACTTGGGCATATGTCGAACCTTCAAAATGCCATAACTTCGTCAAAACTCAACGCATTTTCAAAAGCAAGGGCGTTTTAATCTTAGTTTGGCCTCTAGATCAATCGTACATTCAAAGTTGAAAACGTGATTTTGGGTCGGAACATAAGTCAAAATTATTGTCCGAAAATCGGCATTTGTCAGAAAATCAGCATTTGGGCATTTGTCGAACCTTCCAAATGCCATAACTTCGTCAAAACTCAACGCATTTTCAAAAGCAAGGGCGTTTTAATCATATTTTGTCCTCTAGATCAATCGTGCATTTAAAGTTGAAAACGTGATTTTGGGTCGGAACACAAGTCAAAATTATTGTCCGAAAATCGGTATTTGTCAGAAAATCAGCACTTGGGCATATGTCGAACCTTCAAAATGCCATAACTTCGTCAAAACTCAACGCATTTTCAAAAGCAAGGGCGTTTTGATCTTAGTTTGGCCTCTAGATAAATCGCACATTCAAAGTTGAAAACGCGATTTTGGGTCGGAACATAAGTCAAAATTATAGTCCGAAATTCGGCATTTGTCAGAAAATCAGCATTTGGGCATATGTCGAACCTTCAAAATGCCATAACTTCGTCAAAACTCAACGCATTTTCAAAAGCAAGGGCGTTTTAATCATATTTTGTCCTCTAGATCAATCGTACATTCAAAGTTGAAAACGTGATTTTGGGTCGGAACACAAGTCAAAATTATTGTCCGAAAATCGGCATTTGTCAGAAAATCAGCATTTGGGCATATGTCGAACCTTCAAAATGCCATAACTTCGTCAAAACTCAACGCATTTTCAAAAGCAAGGGCGTTTTAATCTTAGTTTGGCCTCTAGATTAATCGTACATTCAAAGTTGAAAACGTGATTTTGGGTCGGAGCATAAGTCAAAATTATTGTCCGAAAATCGGCATTTGTCAGAAAATCAGCATTTGGGCATTTGTCGAACCTTCCAAATGCCATAACTTCGTCAAAACTCAACGCATTTTCAAAAGCAAGGGCGTTTTAATCATATTTTGGCCTCTAGATCAATCGTACATTTAAAGTTGAAAACGTGATTTTGGGTCGGAACACAGGTCAAAATTATTGTCCGAAAATCGGCATTTGTCAGAAAATCAGCACTTGGGCATATGTCGAACCTTCAAAATGCCATAACTTCGTCAAAACTCAACGCATTTTCAAAAGCAAGGGCGTTTTGATCTTAGTTTGGCCTCTAGATAAATCGCACATTCAAAGTTGAAAACGCGATTTTGGGTCGGAACATAAGTCAAAATTATAGTCCGAAATTCGGCATTTGTCAGAAAATCAGCATTTGGGCATATGTCGAACCTTCAAAATGCCATAACTTCGTCAAAACTCAACGCATTTTCAAAAGCAAGGGCGTTTTAATCATATTTTGTCCTCTAGATCAATCGTGCATTTAAAGTTGAAAACGTGATTTTGGGTCGGAACACAAGTCAAAATTATTGTCCGAAAATCGGTATTTGTCAGAAAATCAGCATTTGGGCATATGTCGAACCTTCAAAATGCCATAACTTTGTCAAAACTCAACGCATTTTCAAAAGCAAGGGCGTTTTAATCTTAGTTTGGCCTCTAGATTAATCGTACATTTAAAGTTGAAAACGTGATTTTGGGTCGGAGCATAAGTCAAAATTATTGTCCGAAAATCGGCATTTGTCAGAAAATCAGCATTTGGGCATTTGTCGAACCTTCCAAATGCCATAACTTCGTCAAAACTCAACGCATTTTCAAAAGCAAGGGCGTTTTAATCATATTTTGTCCTCTAGATCAATCGTACATTCAAAGTTGAAAACGTGATTTTGGGTCGGAACACAAGTCAAAATTATTGTCCGAAAATCGGCATTTGTCAGAAAATCAGCATTTGGGCATATGTCGAACTTTCAAAATGCCATAACTTCGTCAAAACTCAACGCATTTTCAAAAGCAAGGGCGTTTTGATCTTAGCTTGGCCTCTAGATTAATCGCACATTCAAAGTTTAAAACGCGATTTTGGGTCGGAACATAAGTCAAAATTATAGTCCGAAAATCGGTATTTGTCAGAAAATCAGCATTTGGGCATATGTCGAACCTTCAAAATGCCATAACTTTGTCAAAACTCAACGCATTTTCAAAAGCAAGGGCGTTTTAATCTTAGTTTGGCCTCTAGATTAATCGTACATTTAAAGTTGAAAACGTGATTTTGGGTCGGAACATAAGTCAAAATTATTGTCCGAAAATCGGCATTTGTCAGAAACTCAGCACTTGGGCATATGTCGAACCTTCAAAATGCCATAACTTCGTCAAAACTCAACGCATTTTCAAAAGCAAGGGCGTTTTAATCTTAGTTTGGCCTCTAGATCAATCGTACATTCAAAGTTGAAAACGTGATTTTGGGTCGGAACATAAGTCAAAATTATTGTCCGAAAATCGGCATTTGTCAGAAAATCAGCATTTGGGCATTTGTCGAACCTTCCAAATGCCATAACTTCGTCAAAACTCAACGCATTTTCAAAAGCAAGGGCGTTTTAATCATATTTTGTCCTCTAGATCAATCGTGCATTCAAAGTTGAAAACGTGATTTTGGGTCGGAACACAAGTCAAAATTATTGTCCGAAAATCGGCATTTGTCAGAAAATCAGCATTTGGGCATATGTCGAACCTTCAAAATGCCATAACTTCGTCAAAACTCAACGCATTTTCAAAAGCAAGGGCGTTTTGATCTTAGTTTGGCCTCTAGATCAATCGCACATTCAAAGTTGAAAACGCGATTTTGGGTCGGAACATAAGTCAAAATTATAGTCCGAAAATCGGCATTTGTCAGAAAATCAGCATTTGGGCATATGTCGAACCTTCAAAATGCCATAACTTCGTCAAAACTCAACGCATTTTCAAAAGCAAGGGCGTTTTAATCTTAGTTTTGCCTCTAGATCAATCGTACATTCAAAGTTGAAAACGTGATTTTGGGTCGGAACATAAGTCAAAATTATAGTCCGAAAATCGGCATTTGTCAGAAAATCAGCATTTGGGCATATGTCGAACCTTCAAAATGCCATAACTTCGTCAAAACTCAACGCATTTTCAAAAGCAAGGGCGTTTTAATCTTAGTTTGGCCTCTAGATTAATCGTACATTCAAAGTTGAAAACGTGATTTTGGGTCGGAACATAAGTCAAAATTATTGTCCGAAAATCGGCATTTGTCAGAAAATCAGCATTTGGGCATATGTCGAACCTTCAAAATGCCATAACTTCGTCAAAACTCAACGCATTTTCAAAAGCAAGGGCGTTTTAATCTTAGTTTGGCCTCTAGATTAATCGTACATTTAAAGTTGAAAACGTGATTTTGGGTCGGAGCATAAGTCAAAATTATTGTCCGAAAATCGGCATTTGTCAGAAAATCAGCACTTGGGCATATGTCGAACCTTCAAAATGCCATAACTTCGTCAAAACTCAACGCATTTTCAAAAGCAAGGGCGTTTTAATCTTAGTTTGGCCTCTAGATCAATCGTACATTCAAAGTTGAAAACGTGATTTTGGGTCGGAACATAAGTCAAAATTATTGTCCGAAAATCGGCATTTGTCAGAAAATCAGCATTTGGGCATTTGTCGAACCTTCCAAATGCCATAACTTCGTCAAAACTCAACGCATTTTCAAAAGCAAGGGCGTTTTAATCATATTTTGTCCTCTAGATCAATCGTACATTCAAAGTTGACAACGTGATTTTGGGTCGGAACACAAGTCAAAATTATTGTCCGAAAATCGGCATTTGTCAGAAAATCAGCATTTGGGCATATGTCGAACTTTCAAAATGCCATAACTTCGTCAAAACTCAACGCATTTTCAAAAGCAAGGGCGTTTTGATCTTAGTTTGGCCTCTAGATTAATCGCACATTCAAAGTTGAAAACGCGATTTTGGGTCGGAACATAAGTCAAAATTATAGTCCGAAAATCGGTATTTGTCAGAAAATCAGCATTTGGGCATATGTCGAACCTTCAAAATGCCATAACTTTGTCAAAACTCAACGCATTTTCAAAAGCAAGGGCGTTTTAATCTTAGTTTGGCCGCTAGATTAATCGTACATATAAAGTTGAAAACGTGATTTTGGGTCGGAGCATAAGTCAAAATTATTGTCCGAAAATCGGCATTTATCAGAAAATCAGCATTTGGGCATTTGTCGAACCTTCCAAATGCCATAACTTCGTCAAAACTCAACGCATTTTCAAAAGCAAGGGCGTTTTAATCATATTTTGTCCTCTAGATCAATCGTGCATTTAAAGTTGAAAACGTGATTTTGGGTCGGAACACAAGTCAAAATTATTGTCCGAAAATCGGTATTTGTCAGAAAATCATCATTTGGGCATATGTCGAACCTTCAAAATGCCATAACTTCGTCAAAACTCAACGCATTTTCAAAAGCAAGGGCGTTTTAATCTTAGTTTGGCCTCTAGATCAATCGTACATTTAAAGTTGAAAACGTGATTTTGGGTCGGAACATAAGTCAAAATTATTGTCCGAAAATCGGTATTTGTCAGAAAATCATCATTTGGGCATATGTCGAACCTTCAAAATGCCATAACTTCGTCAAAACTCAACGCATTTTCGAAAGCAAGGTCGTTTTATTCATAGCTTGGCCTCTAGATCAATCGTGCATTTAAAGTTGAAAACTTTATTTTTTCATGTACGTAGAACATTGCTTATAGAGTGATTTCACTGGAACATATGCACGTGACCAAATTTCGGGTGTCATAATAATACCATTAGGCATTAACGTCTTGACCAAAATTTCTGCCACTTACATAACGTTTCGAGAGCCGACTACCATGTGCGACCATAAATGGCCAACGCTGTTCAGTTTATCAGCCGTGGCGCGTGTGGGGCATTTCAACATGATATTGGGATTGCGAGCGAGGAAGTTTTTATGGCTTGGCCAAAAGCCTTTTATATTGGCTCCAGGCAAATTTGATGATTTTATTAAGGCAGTTCGCAGACGTATCGATGGACAGCTCGGACAGCGGCTTGGGAGAGAGAGAGAGATAGAAAGAGAGAGAGAGAGAGATCTGCTTTGTGGTATTCGGCACGTTAATTAGTCATAATTACCCGCACAGCTTTTGGGCTTTGTCAGCTGCCTTTTGTGCGCCGTCACGCCTCTGATTTATGGCCAGCAACGGTCTTAAAGCCCCACAGCTTTAACCTAAGCAAAATGGCGATTGCTTCACACACACACACACACAAGTAAACACATACACAAGATATACACTTACATACTGACAGCTCTCATGCGTGTGCTAAATGATTTGGAATTGATTAGAAGTTGCCCGCAAGAAAAATAAGAAAGAATACAAAAAGAAATACAAAAAAAAAGAAAGAGAAAAAGAAAAAGAAGAACATCAACTGTGGGCAACAGAAATAAAAATAAATAAAATATCAAAGCATGCTCAGATGAAATTTTTATGCCACGACGAGGATGGCAAACTTTATTGAAAGTTCTCGGCGGTCGCAAGAGGCGCAACTGCTTATGGAAAAGGCTTCACTGGTCCTGATGTGGTTCCTTGGTGTTAAGTTTGCCTGGCAGTTCAAGATAATAAGCTTCAACAGCAGCAACAACAGCAACAACAACAACCACAGCAACAGATAAACAACAGCAGCCGAAGCTGATGGCGTTGAAAGGCCCGGCACATCTCGGCGGTTTTCACGTCTACTTCTCATCCGGCTGCCAAATAAACTTCCAAAATGTTGGCGCTTCGTCGCCTCGTTTCAATTGCGCTCAGTTGCTGACAGACAGTTACAGATACGACGAATATAAGATAGGATAGTATAGTTAGTAATGCGACATTTTGCCTAATATATCTGGGCAAATAGATGTGTGCTTTTATTACATATAAATAAGTATGCAATTTCTTGCCGAAAGCCAGATACAACTTTGCGAGGGTCAATTGAATAAGTGAATTTATCTTATCAGAAGAGATTTATATATTGCTATGCATACTAAATATCTAACATATTAATGGGTGTACGTCCAAAATTTAAGCATTATAAATTTGAAAATAAAAAACTCAGTTAGGAAAGTAAGTGACAAACTGGGAAAATGTAATGAATGCATGTGTTTAAACATAACTCTTTGGTCAACTCTCGCTTGTTGGAGCACAATGTGGAAATTCCCCCAATCTTTTTGTTTACAACACATATCACTTGTCGCCCTATTGTGAGACCCTCCTCTAGCCTCTATTAGTTTTATTGCTACCATTTGCTGGAGGATTTCTTAGCCATTTTGTTAACATGATGTTTTCATTGATATTGTTGTTTTTCTGTTGCTGTGGCTGTAATGTGTTTGCTTGCTGTTATTGCTGATGAAAATATATTCAATTTATTATATTCTATATAGAGACACTTATTTTCTGTTGACATAATGATACGCATGAAGCTGAGCATCCCCAAAATGTCGTGCGAAAAATGCGACGATATTTTCCTAGCTATGTTGACAGGCTGCGCCTGGGAAGTTAAATTCGCATATGTAACAGAGTGTGTGTGCGATGTGTGTGTGTTGTGTGAGGGGAGCTGCTAATATTATATATGTGTGTGTAATGAATCTATTATTAAATTGTGCTGCTTATGGCAACAACAACAACAACCATAACACTGACAGCGCAAACAAACAACAGCAACGCCGATTTCCCAAGGATCGTGAATGTCAACGTCTACTTTGCTCTGCTCTGTTCTGCTCTGGTTTTGTCGACATCTCTGCCAGCTTCAAGTATCAATCAAAAGCAGACATGGTCGCTTGCTGTTCGGGTGCTCTCTTAGAAATTTATGAAGGTTCTTAATGCCAAAGGCCATGAATGTTGTCGCCTGGGTCGCAGAAAATCAACAACAACAGCAAAATAAATATTTTCCACTCATTTTTTTTTTTTTTTTTTGTGCAACAACAAACATTTTTAGTGATGTTGATTTTTTGTGGGTTTAGGAAATCTCTGTCTGCTTAATTTCGCCAATCACGTAGTGTACAACAGTGATTTTCGCTGACTTAGTCGATGCTTTGGGGAATTGAGTTGAAAGCGCATTTTGAACTGTGGTCTCATTTTTAATATATGAACTTTGAGCCCTGCCCTGATAATCACTGTCGCCTTTCAAAGCTCTCATTAGCAAAACGTTCAAAACTCTTTGGCCAACTTTTGACTTCATTATGTCGCGTTTCCTCAGTTCACCACCCGCTGTCAAATCTCTTTGCTCTTCAACCCGCGTCACACTGTCGCCACAAAATTGTGCAACGTTTCCGCCACTGCTTTTGGCGTACATCCGTTGCCGCCATCCTTGTCCTGTTCTTCCTGCTGCCCATACTCTGTGGTTATTCGCCATTTCATTTTATTTTGCACATTTTATTATGGCTGCCGTTTGCGAGGCAGCTCATACATTTTTTATTATTATGTCTGCTTATCAGCATGTGGCAAATATACTCCAGGACCACCGCCTGTGCCACTGCCAAAGGCTCTTGCTGCCGGCTGCAGCACCGAGTGGCGGCAAGTCGAGCCAAACCATGCGTTGAAATGCGCGCTTAGAGCCGCTCGTTTTGGCGCGTCGCTTTACAGTTCGCTGATTGTTTGAATGATGACGACGTCAGCAGCGGGCAAAGCCTATAAAGCTGCGCTTTGATGCTAACTGGCATTGAATTGTTACGCCCAGTTTAACAACTGTTAAATTGTAGCTTCAATATGTGCGTTTCATATTTTTTAAATGCAACTGCTACAAGCAATTTTACGGAATTTCAAACTCTTTTCGCATTACGAAAACATTCCAATGATGAAAATTTAATTAATTATAATTGCATTTTAATAATTAACTTTATTTTCCTTTAATGCATTTCATAATATACTTGTGAAATTCGAAGAGAAATATAAAAATGTCGTTTTTTATGGATGCCATTAAAGCATATATAAATATATATAAATATTTTATTTAAAGCATTTTCCGTACGCTTTTAGTTGAGCAATGATTCAATATTTTGCAACTTTCACAGCTTTTAATATCCGGTCGGCCTAAAAGTATGCAACAACTTTTAGAACAACAACAACAACAAGAACTGCAGCAGCAGCGCAAAGCCAACGGCCATTGACTGCGACGGCGAATGCGGCCGCGACCGCGCCATTGTCATTCGCTGGGGCAATGTCAGAGACGCGGGCCGCAAACAAACTGCCGGCGCCAGCAGCAACAGCAGAAACAAAAAACCGCAAAAAACACACACAGAAGCCCAACTGGCGAGTGTGAGCGGCCAAACAGCAAATAACAAAAAGCACACGGCAAAACACTCAACCAGCAGCCAGAACAACAACAACAACAACACCAGCAGCAACAACAACAACACGAGCAGCAACAACAACAAGAGAAGCAACAGCAGCCGTCAGGCAGCAGCGGGCAAAGTAATTTTAATTAAAACTTATGGCAACGTCTGCGAGTGAGTAAAACACGGCGAAACGAGTTGATAAAAGCGGGCACAAATACACAGACGCAAACAAATACAAATACAAAAATATATGAATACAAATACGCTAAAGCTCACGTATACAGGCCCACTATAGCTCACACACACACACACACACACGCACACAGACGTATGCGAATGGAAGCTCAAGGCCCCCGTTGCCTTAAACGAGGTAATTAAAAAAGCGTAAGCACCTCCATTCCTAGCCAACTACACCGATTCAACGAACCCAATCCTTCCACCCACTCTATCCTGCCTAGCCTCTGCATATCTCTCTCTCTCTCGCTCTCTCTCTCGCTCTCTGTGTAATTTCCATTTTATTTTATGCCCGCTTTTTTTTTGCTGCACTTTTTTCCTTTTTTTTCCTATTTACCTTTGTTGTTTTGCTATTTTTTGTTTTTTGTTTTTGTTGTTTTCCCTCTTTGTTTGTTTGCCTTTAAGCCGGCGCCGTAATCTGATATTACGTATACGACGTGGGTGCCAGATATTTAATAGAAATTCAAAGTTTTTAAGCTTGGCAGCCAATAAAAACAAAAATGTATTTTTAGTTCGCTTTTCCTTTATTTTTTAACAGATAGTTAAGCTGTCAGGTGTGCAGCACAGCAGCAATGAAATTGGATGGTGGTTGTTTATCAGCTTCGTTCACCTGCATAAAATCAGCTCCCAGCAATCGTAAAATATTCGAGTTTCGCCTGATTTCGTATAGTTAATATGAGATAGTTGATAACAAATGCAGAAAGGTGAGAAGAGAAAATTATTGTTAGTTTATCATGAATGGTTGAGTTTAAAATATACTTTTGTTGCAACTAAGCAACAAAACTAAGCAAGCTTTAACATTTTCACGACTAGAAGTCTTTGAAAGAAGCTCTCATAAATTTGAAGTGTGGTTCACAGACTACTTCTAAACAAATCAAGTATAGAAATGAAGCACACTTCAAAATGCAATTTGAGTTCATATGGGATACGAGAGTACTACTTGTGATTAAGGTCGCTTAATTACTAAAGGAACTGATTAATTAGCAACAGCTCTTTGCAATTTGCCTTAGTTATGCGGACTAGTACATCCATTAACTGGATATGTACCGGCTTCCATACAACTTACTTTGATAATCCGTAAATGAACTTTGCATCAGATTTAGTATCCCCTTGCACTAATTACAAGCTCTTGTCAGGTTGTCCATGTGGGGCATGCGGCACCTTTCTGCACTCGGCCTATTTTGTGCCTGCTTTTGTTTATATGCGTCGTGCACATTATTTACTTGCTGCAGTTAAATAGGAGTTACTGCCCCCCTTCCACTCGAATGAGTAAAATGAGGCAATATTAAGCCAAATGCTGTTGAAGCCGGCTGCTTGATTTGCCATTCATTGCTGTTTTACAGTGCCTCAATGACTGAAACTAAAACTAGGACTGAAACTGAAGCTGTAGCTGTAGCTGGGCACTGGTTTCTACTTGCTTCTGACTGACTTGACTTTTGCTGCTGCTGCTGCTGCTCGCAAAGCTACCCTCAGTCCACACTTTACTCGCCTGACTGCGTGGCTTTGTGTATTCCGAGCTCGGACTCGAACTCCTACTTGGATTCTGGCTCCTCTGCTGGAGCTGTGCAATTTACGCTCAAGTAGCACGCAGTAAGCAGCCAGTATTAGAGCCGAAGCTATAAGCTGCATTTTCTGATTTCGCATTTGCCAGCTGTAAAGAGGCAATCCGTGCAGAAATTATGTTTAACTTTATTTTCAAAGCGAGTACCCGAAGCAAATAAAAAATAAAACAGCAAAAAAAACCATAGTCGGCAATCATCGACGTTTAGATTCCCTGTAAATGGGTATAAGCTGACTTAAGGTATAGAAAAATGTCAATTAAATTATTTACCAGAAGAACCAACAGTAACCATCTGATTTATGTTGACAACTTTCTAAAACTTATTGTTACCCATTTTATGGTTACAGGTTGTTCAGACTTGTCTTCAGATGCCCCGATAAAAATGTAATTAACATTTAATTTGCCCAAACTTGCACCAGCCGCATATGGCTTAAGGGCGCATAGCCAAAACAAGCTTGGCTGGAAAGTTGTACACAAGTTTTTTACTGTTGACAATCAGAACAGGCGATGCTGTTGCTGCTGCAGTACTATATGCATTATGGCATTGCAGTTGGCCAAAAAACAGAAATTGCTTATGTATGCAGCAGAGCAGCCATGGCTATGAAATCCGTGCCAAGCTACTGCAGCCTGAGTCTCTCGGCTGCAGTCACCAGTCTCCGTGAATCCTTGCACGTAGCGGAAGCAATGATCTGGCAAATTTTAGTTTTACTTGTAGTAGCTGCAAAAAGTTTCTCTTGCTTTCACACTAAATAGCGTTAGCAGCAGCGATAGCAGCAACAGCAGCAACAGCAGCAACAGCGACAGCAGCAACAGCAGCAACAACAGCAGTTGCTGTTGATGAAGACAACGGGGGGCAGAGGCGGCTGTCAGGTTTGTTACCTGGAGACTGCCAGTGTTGTTGACGTGCTTAGGTGTTGGCTTATGATTGCGCTTGCGGCACCATCAGCAGCTGCTGCTGCTTCTGCTCCTGCTTCTGCTTCAGCTTCAACTTCTCCGCTTCCTTTGGCCGCAGGATGCAGCGACAAAAACTGCAAGTAAGTTGCTTAAATTACAGCAAATTTGAGATGCTACACTGAGCTCACTTACCTCGAGGGCATACTGTATTTTTGTGTGTGTATTGTTTGTGTCTGAGTTTGTGAACTCCATCAGTTTGTTGAATACTTTAAAGTGCCACGTTGAGCTAACAAGTTCCGTCAATCCGACAAACTAGCTTGACGTTTTCTAAGTGACCAACTTGTTTGCACATCTGAGCAGTTTTTAAATAAAACTTAGAGAAGAGACAATTGAGACAATACCACTTCTAAGGTGTTAAAATTACATGCTTGGAAAGTGAGCTGAAACTGTGTAACTAATTCAAATATAGTCAACATTATTTTTTTTAAATTATTAAAGAAAGATTTTTTTCAAATTACTTTTGCTTATGAAGGTAGTTTTTAATAAGCCTTCAAGCTTAGGCTGTCATTAATTTAAACTGTCATTTCTTGCAGTGCAGAGAAATCCCAAGCAGACATAGACATGCACAGACAGAGTCATAACCTCTGCAACGCCCGCTGCAACATCACGACCACAACTTATAGTTACTCACTACATGTGTATGTGTGTAAATTTGCAAGATTTTATATTCATAGCATAATCCTTGGTTACAAAATAGAAAAGTTTTCGTGCCCCAACTCAGCAAAGGACAGTTCGGGAGGAGTTAGTGGGGATGAACCCCAGACAGTGCACGCAGGATGCAATTTTCAATTTGTTGGTAATTTTATTTTATATTCCACAATCTAAGTCAAGTCAAGTTTACCGAAAAACGTTTTACCGTGCAAATGATTTTCACTCTGCCCTGGCCAGGACGAGCAACTTGCCGTTGCCTGAACAAGTTGTAACTGTGCAATGAGGCGATGAGGCATGAGGTGGGTAAGCGGATGCAGGAGTGAGTGAAGGGTGACATGCACCAAGCACCAAAGCAAAGGACAAAGTTTCATCTTCATTTCTGCGGCATGCGCCTCATTGTCATTTCCCATTTTGCGCACTCAGTCACTCAGCCAGGTGAAGTTGAATCAAATGCAAAGGCGAAGGCGAATGCGATTCTGAATCTGAATCTGAATGCGAGCAGCTAAATTCATTCATAAAACAGGAACAACCAGTCATCTTGCACATGGCGTGCACTTGGGAACAGTTGCCAGCCGCTCTGGACGGGCTAATGAGTTTTTTGTGTAGGAAAAAGTTTTTGGGTGCGAGCGGGGAGACGCTTTCGGTGGGGGCAAAGAACAACAAAATTACCCCAGCAACGTAGATGAGTTTACGTTAAATGTTAAAAATTTTCAACGCAATGCGACAGTGAGTTAGTTGTAGACACAGCTACAGCCGAACCCAAAAAGCCTGTCTCTCCTGGCATACCACAGACACACACTCACACACACTCACATACACACACACACACACGAAAAACACATTTGTCGCAATTTACGTGCGCTGCCTTTTTGACTTGCCCCGCAGCAATTTGCCTCAGAACCCGCTTCTCTCATTTGACGCTGGTATATTTAATCAGTTGTAAGATTTGAGTTTCATGCGGAAATATTTAATTTGGATTTTAAATGCGTGCCTTGGCGTAATGCGAGACCAGGCAAGCGACCCTTGACGCACAAGCTCCAGCTCCTATTCTTGCCACAGCAACTGCGTGGCATGTTGTCAGCCGGGAAAACGAGACAAATGTGGCACACGGCGCAACGGAAATGCCAAGAGAAACTTTTTATGGTCGTATGCCGTGTGTCAGGCCAGTCCTGTCCTAGGTCGCACCTCTCCGCACACGGCGACTTGTCATCTCAACTTCAGGTGCGGCTGACTGCAGAGATGACAAAGTTTGAGAGCTGGTGTCGTAATTGTGATAGCTCAGATTTCTCTTCGCGTTGGATTCCATATTGTTGGTTTTGTTGGCAAACAATAGTTAATCGGTTAAAAAATTCATTTATTTTAAATTGAAAATATTAAATCAAAATGGTAATGTTTTTAAAAATCTGTTCAATTCTTAAAGCTTATTTTTTACCTTGACTCCTTGAAAGGTAGACAGTTTCTTTGACACCAGCTTATCATGATCGGTTCACAATTTTACTTTCAGCTTAACCTTACGCTCAAACGCAAGACTTCTTGTGTGTCCAGCAACCCGTTTAATCAACTATGTCTCTTAAGGTACCCACCCGTCCAAACCCTCTTCAAAACAAGCTAACTTTATATTGATGCATACAAACACTTTAAGTAGCTCAAAAGCCTTTCAGCAATGTAGACTTTGCTCTATATAACACAAGAGATACTCTGCTCACACAACGCACATTTAATTTGCTACGTAATTACATAATTAATAAAACCAGCTACACCCATACACACTCACACACACACACACATGCACACATACTTGTAGCAGGCGTCCTTAGAATTTACACGGTTCAACGTAGAAAAGCAAACACGCGCCCTTCTGGACTTGAGTGATGGTGGCGTATGCGGAATATTGACAGCGACAAAGATTTACAGACCAAAGTTGAACTTTGACTTGCAAGGGGAAGAGGAACCTCAACGACCAACTCCTGTACAGCCTGAAGAGCAACAACAACAATCAAGTAGCTCTTGTAGGTAATGCTTACATTTGATTACAATGTCATTGAGTAATTAATGTGTCCTTGTCAATAAAAATGCCAGCAGGCATACGCACTGCTGCCAGTCAGGTCGGTCAGGTTACAGCGGCAGCAACAACTACAACTACAACTACAACTACAACACAGCAGCAACAACAACAACAACAAGCATGCCAAGTTTGTATACATGAAACTAAAATCCTTTTGTTTTCCTTGCCTTAATTAATCTCATCAGTCAGCCCAGCTGGTCGTCCTTTTGACCGGATGTTGCTGAGTCTTGTTGTTCAGGTGTCAGCCAGGGCCCTCGAGCATTGTTCACATCCTGCTGCTGCTGCTGCTGCTGCTGTTGTGCGCCTCAGGAAATTGTATTTCTAATTAATGAGCATAAAAAGCAATTTTCGAAAATTTACTACGCATACGATTCTGTAGTTTTCAACAGCACAGCAAACCATTAAGCGCCGAAAATTAACAGAAACATTCAACGTAGAAAAATGATAAAGCCCAAAGCAGTGCAATCAAAATAATGGCAGTAGTTTTGCGGCAGTCGTAAAAACAATTCAAATTATAATTAAGACTCAAGCGCCCCCAGCAAAAGCAATTAAAAATCACAACAAAAATTTCGATAGCACGTCGAAAATGGTTTTGCCAAATGCGGCGACAGGATATTAGCCAAAAGTTGAAGCAAATTGACTTTGTCTGCCAACTAAACACAATTTGATAATACTGCATAGTTAGTGTGTGTGTGTGTGTATGTCTGTGTGTGTGTGTTAACGTATGTAGTTGTGTACGTTTTGGGTTATGCTAACCTGAGCAGTATTGAAATTGACCAACTAATATGTTTGCTTGATAAACAGAAACATACCAATTGATGAAAACGAAATCTGAGATAAATACTATGAATAGGCCAAAATATGCTGCATATGTAGGCAAGAGCACATTTACAAATAGCTGGAAAAATTTGTTTATAATCGGGAAATTATAGGAAAAACTGATCGATGTTTTAGCGCTCATTCATGTCATAAGAATCGAACGATATCCAATTTGTGGTTGGTTCGTTTGATGTTTCAAATCGAATATCAATTATAGGCAATTAAATCTGATTTCTGTGGTGATTCAGAGTCTCATTTCCGCTACGTGCCCCATCAGCTATTCGACAGGTGTGTGTGTTCGGGCAGACAAAACGGAAATTAATTTCATTTTTATTTATTGTTATGGAATATCAGTTTGATGAGGACAATATTTTGCATTTTATGGCTCAATTGGCTCAGCCGAGTTCAGTGAACTGGGCCACTCGATAAGCATATTATTATAATAAGGACGCCATAATGAACAGGCGGCAAAAGCTTAAGAGCACACATAAAACTGGCCGCCTCAGTAAGACAGAAATTGAAAGAGTCTGGCCAAAGTTTGTGATATGTTTTGCAAACAAAATGCCAATGGCCAATTGACAGCAGCAGCAGCAGCAGGAGCAGCATCAACAGTACACAGAGGCCCTGCAAACTGCCAGGACCAAACCAACAGATTGAAGTACAAACAGAGTGGAGTGGCTGAGCTGAGGGAAATGATGGTTCGCATCTGTGCTGTACATCATCATGTCAAAGCCACAAACATACACACACACACACGCATACACACACATATATATATATATATATATATATGTTGCTGGCAACAACTCTGTAAGACCCTTGGCCAAAACAAAAACTAATACAATAATATGCAGCACAATTCTCAAAGCCACTCCGTGTCGTTTCCCCTTCGTCTGGTCTTCGTTTTCATCCTTGGTCTCCGCCTCGGTCTTTGTCTTCAACTCGGTATGTAACTAGTACCATCTCTGCCAGTCCGACTCTGCAACTTTCACTGTGTAGCATACATTAAGGCGTGTTGAAGCGCATTGAATTGTGTATTGGGATTTGTTTACAATGCTGCAAAAAGTTTTTACGTTCGCTTAGCCAAAGGCAAATCGACTCCCAAGTTTCTTAAGCAATTGTGCAGGACCATCAGCAACAGGACGACAACAAGAACAACAACAAAATCAGCTTTTCTTTGGCGAACCTTTTGGCATTTATTAGATGCACAACTCGTTTCTGTCGACTTGCCGCGGCTTTGGCTTCTCCCCATGCCCCACTTTGGAGTGCGGTTGTCTTCGGCGCTCGCCTTTTAATTTATTTAAACGAACTTTCAAGCTGTATACTTAAGCAGTCTTTGAATATGTATATCTCGTTATCGTTGCTTTATAACGGGCAACAGGTTCAGTTTGACTCCTTAGGATAACTATATTCCTGGAATTTTTTTTTGTATCTGAATGTAATTTAATTGTAATTTGAAACGTTCTTTCACCCGATTCTGCTCCATCTAAGTAATACTTCATTGCCCTTTAATTTGTGGCCATTGAGATATATCTCTGAGCTCTATTTGAGATATGTATCTGTTTTTTCACTACATATTACATTATTTAATTCCCCACATACTAAAAATCAATTTAGATGCAACACAAAAAAAATCACCATAAAATACGCCACAAAAAATATGCCACAATAAAAAGCTGGCTTTCCGTTGTCCAGTAACTGTATATATGCAAATCGCTGCAATATATAGATAGGTGTGAGTGTGGCTTTTGTGAGAGTGTATGTGAATGCGTGTGTGTGTGTGTGTGTGTGTGTGTGTGTGTGTGTGTGTGTGTGTGTGGGTGTGCGTTACATTTTAAATGAATTGTAAGCGCATTTGTTTGCAGAGAACGCAATGGCAAACAGGAAATTATATAAATAAATGTTATTTACTAAAAATGGTCCTTAAAACAATATATGGAGCGTTTTATATGTAGTCTATTTACATAATACATATAAGCCGTTACTATGCAGCTGTCACAAAATGCAATTTTAGCCATGGTTTCTTCTTTTGTTTTTTTTTTTTTTTTTTTGGTGCGGTTATACTGAGGCATGTGGGTCAATAAAAATGTCAACGGCAGCAGAAATTCGCCGTTTTAAATTAAATATAAACCCGTATACGTATATCTTCATTGAGTGCACAATTAATTTAGTTTTTCCAAACGACTGTTTTAATATTTATAATTTTCTATAATGCGAATAGTGTACATATTTGAAATTTTAATTCAATTTTTTTTGCAGCTTATCTTTTTCATATTAATTGCAACCAAACCGAACAACTATCGTTCTATAAAGTTTTTATATCCCACACTTGGCTTTGGGTTTTAATTATGCTGACAACCCTTGGGCAATGCCCCCCATGGCCACAGTTGAGGTGCCCCCCACTAAAATGTAGCTCATGAACTGTGGCTCATTGTTTAAACTTTCAAGTTGGCGACAATAAACGTTAAAACTTTTAGTTTTATTGCCAAAGTTTCGACGAGATTTTCGGTCGAAACAACATAGAGAAAAAAGTCTATGTATAATAATAACCACAAGTTGGAACTTTTAGAGCTCTGGCCACAAAGCGCTCCAAAAACTTGTCACAACAACACTTTCCCTTTGCAGTGAGTTTGTGAGTTCTACTCACAAATCGACGACTGAATGACTGCCAGACTCACTGAATAACTGACTGAATGTTGTTTGCCCATAAAATTGTTGAGCAGCCAAACAAAAATGCAAAGCGGCTCTAATCAAGCACAGCCCCCCAGCTCCAGCGAATGTAAGCAGTAAAAACAGTAAAAACCAAGCCTTAGACATCTAACTTCATGCCCCTCTATGTTCCTCTTTCCCTGTTGAATCCACCGGGAAGCCGCAGTAAAGTCGCAGCTCACGCTAAACGGCGCCCGAGTCAAACTGTGCAAACCTGCACGTAACTGCACTTGATCTATGCGGATATTAAGATATTGAATTACCTTTTTGGTCGTGCAGCTCAGACTGACTCAGTTTTGCTGTCTTACAGCCGATGCCCCACCAGGAACCGTAACGGTAACGGTAACGGGGATGGGGATGGGAGCGGAACATTCCAGCGCGCACTCCTTTAAGATATGAAAAAATGCGAGATAAATCCTTGTGGCAATTGAACGATAATAGTTAAGTAATACACTGGCCAAATATGCACCCAATTATGCTTAAAATTCCAGGCATAACCAGCAAGTGGTTAAACCCAAAGACCTGGCCGGATTGTTAGACACAAACGTGTCCATGCGGCCATCTAAATCCATTAAATATGCAGCATGCGTGCCAAGGGCTGGGCCAAAGCGACAATGATATGAATAGAGTGTAGCAGTGTGTAGAGGAACGTGTCCCATGCCAGGTTCTAGCCAGGAAATCTGTTCGGGCCTTCTTCAGCACAGATAAGAAATAGGAATACAGCAACTGACATTTTTAAGCTTAGACTGCAAAGCTGCTTAGATGGCTGAGTCAGAAAACTATTCCTCAGATAAATTAAAGGTGATTTGTTAACCCATTTGTTTGTTAACGTATTCACATATATTTAATTCTGCTTTAAAGGGATATGTAACAGACATTAGTAGTCAACAACTTAAATATTTAAAGTTGTATTATTAATAAACGTCTGTTGGTTTTATTGGGTAGACTGAATTTGGGTTTTTGGTCGCAGCTGGGTTACACTTTATTGGGTTTTATAAGACGATAGCTAGAAATTAATGTGAATGCGCGTAATTTAATAAAGGCCGAAAGACGCACAACACAAGAAAAGCCAATAACAATAAGAGCCACGTCTGGCAACGAATGTTGTTTATGGCTGTAAACATTTCTAATTGGCGTAAGTTTCTTGCCAGCTGCTGCTGCTGGCCACCCTTCAACTGGGCTAAATGGGGGCTTGGAGACATGTACTCCACTTTGGCTTTCTGGTGATTCGTTTCGATGGCTTTTAAGCAAGTTTTAACTGGCTGGATTGTGGAGTTCATAATTTGCAAGGCAACTGAAACTGCCACATAAGTGCGTGACTGTAAGTTGTCGTATCTTTTTATGGTTCGGGCCAAGTGACTTCACTGCAATTGCGTTCCAAAGTTAATTGCAACGAGTGGCAGCTGAATCAGCTGACCCCACAATGTCACCAGTTCCATCTTTATGGTGCGAATGCAATTCGTTGCAGGCAGTAAGCCCCAGTTGATGGCGTACTTTCAGACAGAAACCTAATTAAAACGTGAATCGTGGAATCTTAAGTGCATAATTTGGTTAGTTCTATTAGCTTAAGAGCGCCACATCGTGGTTTAAAGTGTAAATTTCAACTTAGTTTTGCATTTACATGATTCGTCAGGCAAAGCAAATTTAAAAAAAAAAAGAAATAATCGAAAGAAAAACAGAAAAACCAAATTTCCAAAAGCACCAAAAATGCAAATCCTACAGACTCAGGAAACTTTAGTCTACGACGGCAACTGAGTCGTAGACTGGGGTTCATGACTTGGTCCACATCTACTAAGCACTTGTTGCTTAAGCTGCAGGCACCACCCCACCACATCTTATTCTTCTTCTACCCTTTTCAAAGTTTTCGACATAAAATTCACTTAGACTGTCGTGGCTGTCGTATGCATTGCTTTCCGTGCTTGCCTGTCTGCCTGCCTTGTATCTGTTGCCTGGCATCTGCATATTTGTAGCAGCCGGATGGCAAGGACATTGCAGTGGCATGTAGCTGTAGCAACTTGCATGCAAATACAATTTGACTGCCTTGTTAGAGCGTTCTGACTGCGATATCCCTAGCAAAACAATAAGATGTTTTGCCACCACCAGGAAGGAGACCAAAGTCAATCCCCATTCTCCTTCCCGCCTCCCCCGCCACCCGCCAGCCAGCCATCCTGGCAATCGTGACGCTGTCACATGGACAGCCATTTGGCATGAGCTTAAACCGCGTTGTGGGTTGCCGCTGTGGCTGTGGCTGTCGCGTGGCAACTCTAATAAATGCCACAGCAGCTCAGCTGACAGTCACTTCACTCCACTCTCCCCACTTTCCTTAACCTATCGCCAACTAATGTTATTTGCGTGCGGTTCTTTTTACGACTCGCTTGGGTGTCATAAGTGTGTAAAATTCATGTCCTTAATGCACAACATTTGTAATATGGCTGGCTAACATTCCATTTTATCAATTTTTAAGGCCAATGGAATGTGGAAGAGCAGAATAAAACAATATTCCAGTAAAAGACAATGCGATAAATTTGAATCAGGGTAAAATGAGGAGAAGTTAAGCTTTTAAGCCTATAAGAAAATTGGATTTAAGGATGGGGCTATCAAAATATCAGCACACTAAGAAAACAAAATTTCAATCCAAATAGTAATAATTTTATTTAGTAATTTTATAATATTCATATAGTGAATATAAATGTGAATCAATTAAAAGAAAATCGATATACTAATTATAGACTAATATACTAAAATAAATTAATATAAATTATATGTTAGAAATTTCAAAATTCGAAATCAATTTCAGCCAAGTCAATAATTGAATGCACTCGAAAGGTACCTCAAAACTGACGAGATGTGGATAACAGTGGCATACTAAGAAAGCCACAATAATTCCACCATTAGATGGTGGATGTTCATGCCACTGGCGATGACGATGATGATGATGAAGGCTCAAGTGCTATGCTTTGTTAAAGCTGACCTCGTCAATGAAAATTGGGCGCCAGTCAGGCAAAGCAGGCCCAGCAAGGCAAAGTGGTGCGGGGCCAAGGGGCATGCAGCATACAGCATACAACGTGTGCAGATTTTGACACACATTTGTAAATTGCTGCGGTCCCTCTGAGTGTGGCTCTGTGTGTATGTGGATGTGTGTGGGTGTGTGTATGCAGGAGGAGGGTGTTTACGGGTGCTTGTGCGGTTGCTGAAGTGAGAAATGCCAAAGCAAAAGTCGTAGCCACTTTGTAAGTGTCAAAAACATAGAAGCAACGAAAATTGGATTGCAGCAGCCACAACAACAACAACAGCATCAGCAGCAACAGCAACAGCAGTCGGAAACGGAAGCGGCAACGTAAATGCTGCCTGACCCACACTCGTGAGAAGAGCCTGCGTTATGAGCAATGCCCCGTCTGCCTGTGGTTGCTGCTGCCACAGCGTCCATTATGTTGGCTAATACAATACATACAAATAAGCAGATGCATCCGTTGGGTGGCGGCAACTGTCCAAACGTCAGATGTGCGAGGTGAGGTGGTGGGGTAAATTGTGATACAGAAAGGGAGAGACAGAGATAGATAGACACGACATACAACGTGAACACGAGTCGAAAGCACTCATTCGCTGTGTGGTCTCCGGTCATTCAAACGCTGCGTGTTCCCCACCCACAGACACAATTGCATGCAATCAGCGCCTATCTATGTTGAGGGCGATTGGGCGTTGGCTGCTGCTCCAGCAGCCCTGTGAACTGACCTGCCCTCGAATGTACGGACCGGACTATATACAGATCCCTGGACTGCACTGCATGGTACTGAACTGATTGGAGCCTGTGCTTTGAATAGCTCGATTTATATTTGCTGTATTGGGCCATCGATTTTGTTAGTCAGTTGTGGGGATAATGGAGAATTTGTAGTTGCATATAAATCGCTTTTAATATGCTACCACAAATTATTGCATAATTGGAATTGCATTTGTAAACAATTTGTGCACAATAGCGAATCCATGAAAAGTTGATTGAACTGTGGGACGGAAATGCTATGGTCACAATTCGAGTTGTGTGTTTACTTTTTTATATCTTTTATACATGTGTGTGTATGTGTGTTTATGTGTGTTTTTGTGCTGATGTATGTGGGCGTTCCTCGATTTCATGTATACTCCCATATATGAAAAATATTTTATGGCCAATATAAATGTTCTGCACGCACTTGGGGGAACAATAACTTTGCCAAGCTGCTGTTGACGGTGGCAAATGCCAGCAGAGACTCCACTTGAGTTGCCCAAATTCCCTTCGGTTGCTATTTAGACTGGCAAAAAGCCCTTTAAGCGTTTGCAGAAAAAAAAACATTGCAGAAAAATAGAAGCCAAGCAACACAAAGCAGCGTTCACAAAATGAAGAAAAATGCTCTAAAAATCTGCCAAAGCCCTCAACCACTACTCATTTTTACCACTAATGGCGTAGGAAATGTAATTTTAACAAATGACTAGTAGAACTACCACCACCGACCAATTGTCAAAATTTGGCCAATTTTGCTTGGTTTGGCCACAAAGGGCTTTAGACACTTGTAAACACGCAGAGCTGGACCTCGCTTCCCCCATCTAAGTGGAAGTGTGTTTTTGCGAGTGTATGTCAACAGACTGGGGGCAATCATCATCATCATTTTCGACATTCTAGTTGCACACACTGAAGCACACCACACTTATGCTCTTTGCGGGTGCGTCCGGTTATGTGGTAAATGCAACTCTTGTATGCATTACAAGTGAAACGTAAACAGCTTAAAGCAAAGTGCAAAAAAAAAACGTGTATTTTAAATAACTGGAAGAACAACTTGTCTCAATATATAATATAAGATTTATATATAGTTATTATAGTTAATTTAATTTTATTTAACATGTTTAAGGTTTTTTTCCCCAGCTTCAAAGTCTTGTTTCGGTCTCATCCTGTCAGTTATCTGACAAACTACTTAATACCGCATTTTTTAACTTTATAACTAAGCATAAACACAGCTTTTTCATATTTTTAATTATTTTCCCTTTTACAACAGTAAAGGAAAAACAAATAAACTTAAATAAAAAAAAAAGGAAATGCCAAACTTTGCGCGCGTCGGCACCACTTGAAAAAGGAAAACATTTTACGATCGTGCACCACAAAAACTAATAACACTTTGCCACTCCCCTCCGACTGCCCAATGCAACCCTCGTTCCTAAGCCCTTGTCTCCGGCCAGCGCTTGAAACTTGAGTCAAGACTTGAGGTTGACCAAAGCACCAATTGCGCAGCTTTGGGTTTTTGTTAGTTTTGGCTCTGCTTTTGAAATCTTTTTTATTATTCAGAAAGTTTTGCATTAAAAATGCACATAGTTAGAGGCTACTTACTGGACAAATTGAAGTACACTTTTTGAGTCCAAATAATGAAAAACATTATAGATTAATTATTATAGATTAATATAAATTATAATTGAACTGTATCTATAAGATAATCCATTTAAAAGAGCAGATTGGAGTAATTATAACGACAAATAAATTGTCGATGCTGTTTTTAATGCAATCAACATAGTTGAAATTTAATCCAATCTCTAAATATTTGCCAAAATGTCATGTACTCGCTTCCATGTTGCAACTCCCGCGCTGTTGTTGAGTGCCCCAATGTGTGGCTGTCTGCCTGTCTGCCGATGCATTTCCATTTCCTGTACACGTTGCAATTGCAAAACTGCATTCACACACATTAGCATTTGCATTTCGTATGCATGCCCAAGTCTCTCTCTATACGCATGTATGTATATATACATACATACACATGTGTGAGTGTGTTTGTGTGTATGTGTGTGTGTGTGTGTTTGCGTATTTGATTGCTGCTGATTGTGACATTACACTTGACATTTACGGCGGCAAATGCTGCTACCGAAGCAACACAGCAACAGCAGCGGCAACAGAAATTAGAAGCAGCAGCATCCAAGCAAATCTCTTCGCTCTCCTCCGTCTATTTCAAGTTTTCCTCACGCTCTCAATTCTCACAGACAGTCCGCCATTTTGGCAATCTCCCGCATTGCGCATGCTCACCATGACAAGAGAGCAGCAATGGGCAACTGTAGCAGCAGCAACAATTTCGTTTACATTCCTCCTGTTCAGTTAAAAATTCACACACACACACACACACACACACACACCCACATACACATACACTTCCTCTATTATACCGCAATGTGCGTACCCGTACCAGCTCCTTACTGCCCAGCCGCCAGCTCATTGCGACCATTGCTGCTAAGTGGCACATTTTTATGAGTCTCGACGGGTTTTTGGTCCAAGTTGATAATTTTCACTGCTGATGTTGGTTGGTTGCTGTTATCATTTTGCATGTGCTGCGCATTTAATCAATTTAATGCAAAAATCTCCCTAGCGATTCGCCTTAGCCGCCAAGCGCCGCCTGCTGAAAGATTGTTATTTATCACGTTGCCCTTTATTTAATTATGCACTCCTCCCCTCCCCTACCCAGCCCATTCCATCCAATATCCAATCCCTAGCTGTCGCTGCTGGTGCTGCTGTTTCCACTTCTGCCGTTGGTAATTTGCTGATTTATGCCTTGCTGCCCGATTATTGTGTTCTGCTTAATTGCCATTCCCCAAGCAAAAGGCGACCCAAAAAAAAATAAATAAAAGAGGAAAAAGAGCAAAAAATGTTAGAGTCAAGCGAAAGAAAGATGATTATTAATAATAAGCAGTCAGAAGTCACCGGCCCAAGTGTGGCCAATTTGCTGATTTAGTCAACAGGGTGTATAAAAACCTGGCTGTTGACATACTTATCAACCCACACACACACACACACACTTATACACAGCAGTGTAGCGTACATGAAGCATCATCGCTCGGAACGTGTTCATTTGCAAATTTATTTGTGTGTCGGTAAGTGGCAGTTTGATGCGCAATGTGCTCTTCAAATGCCGCAGCCGCTGCTGCGTATGCACATAAAGGGGACTTACTATGTATGCATGTGTGTGTGTGTGTGTGTGTTGGCCAACTGTCGTTGTTGTTAATATTAAAGCACATCAACGACGCCACCAAGAAGTCATTGACTCGTTGAGTTATGCTTACAACGAGCCCCACTCTGGCATTGTAGTTGTAGTAAACCACACACAAACAGGAGCAGCAGCAGCAGCAACAGCAGCAGGAGCAGGAGCAGCAGGAGTAGCCTTACAAGCAGCAGCTGGAGGACAACGCAGCGCATTCGTGCCTAAAATTATGCTAACACTTTGTCCGCGCGACGGTCTTACGTTTTAGTATATCATGTGTGATTGTATGTGTGTGTGTGTGAGTGTGTGTGATGTTGCATAGCGGAAAGTCGCTTTCCGTACGTAAGGAAATACACTGGGCAAAAGTTAAAGAGTTTAAATAGCACGCAACATAAGTATAATTAACCAGTTGAGTGTGCTCGACTAGAATTTACCCCACACAATTATTTATTTCATATTGCATTTTAAATAAACTCATAATCGGTTACGCTAGATATATATATAAATATATATATATATCACAATATATTTAATACATTCAATGCAAATTATCGCCTCGGGGTATGTTTATAGTTATCAGTTATTATTCCTTGATTTGTGACATATTTTTTATAGTTTTAATATATTTCTATGCCTACAATTTGGATTATTTAAAAAAACTCTAAAATATTGTTCATGTTCACTCCACTTTAAACAAAATATCCGTTTAGCCATTAACTCGAATCCAATCTGCAACATTTGCATTCAGACTTATGAATCTTAAGTGGTGCTAGAAAATATATGTAGTAAACCACTCGAAACCAAACCCGTCAAAGCTGAACCATTTAAAGCAACGTTTGAAAGGACAGAAAAACTTAAACTGAAACAGTGACACCGACAAGGAATAAGAATGAGAATGTTGCTGGTGGCGACTTTATATACCACGCACGTTGTTGTTGCTGCTGCTGCTGCTGCTGCTGCTGCTGCTTAATGCGGCATTTTGCGACAAGTGTTGCTGAAACGTTGCTGGCATCGTCATCAGCACGCACCCTCGCACCATACACACACCCACACACACACACACACACACTGGCAATTGTACGTAAATGGTAAATGGTGTTGGTGGGCAGTGGGTAAAGTGGGCTTAAGAGTGTGTCGGGTGACGGGTGACGGGTGACGGGTGAGGGGCGGCGGGAGATTCCCTCATTCACTCAACCAAAAACCGCACACACTTCACGTCAAAAGGAAGCTGCATGTGCCCAACACCGAAGCCAAAGCGAAAGCGTTAAGTATATGCCATGTTACATTCGCTCCGTCACAAAATTAGGCAGTAATCAAAATACACACAAGCACACGCCCACATACATGAAGCCCCCCCCCCCCCCCAACACACACACACACATACACACAATGCGTGTGTAGTTGTGTGGGTATCTTTGAGAGTGTTGCCCAACCTACTTTCGACTCAAATTTGAAACAGTTTTGCGTTTGCCGTTTCAGTTGCCGCCTTTTTTTATGTCCTTTGGGTACAGCACACTAACCTGTTGACCTTAATATTTTCTAATCTTACTGCGTGCCTACATGCCACATGCCCCCACATGCCCGCCCTCCCCCACATGCGTTTCCCAGAACACACACACACATATATACACACATATGAAAATATATATAAAGGTTGTGTGTATGTGTCTGTGTATAGAGTAATTTTAGATAAGCTCAAAACGAAACGAAATGAAATGAAATGAAATGAAAGCAAGGCAAAGCAATGAAATAGAAAGGAAAGTATAGAAAATGCTGGGAATTGACAGGAAAGGAAATTTGTTGATGGCCCTGCATGAGCCCTGGGACTGTCCTTTCAATGGGTAGGCTCCAGCCAGTTTCCATGTGGCAAACACAACTGATAAGCACTTGCTCTGATTTTCTGATTTTATGAGTTGGGTCACAGCTCGTACGAGTCCTTTAATTAACAGTATTGCAAATTCGTATCGCGCAATTAAAACAATTAAATTATTTGTGCGTGCATAATTTAAATTGCATTGCAGTCAGCAAAGAGCAACCGCACACACACTCACTTGAAAACCAATCGATAAAGCGACCACGCCCAATAAAAAATGTCGAAAAAAAAAAGAAATTTGTATGCTGCAACAACAACAATGGGTGCAGCATCAATTTGTTGAAAGTTGTATATACGACATAAACAAATATACATACAATAAATAAATTGGAGCAGGCGTAAATACAAAATATACACACGCACACACACACACACACACACATAGCACATGCTGAGGTGTATTGGCAAAATACATGCAGATATATATACATATACATATATATGTATATGAATGCAACAACATGCAGATGCACTGAACAATAAATAAAATGCAGCAAGCACGTTGCAAGGAAGCAGACGAGAAGAGAAATGCAGGCCACTATGTTTGAGGAGAATGTAGCCAAGGGCTGGACAAAAGATTCGTGATGCGGTCAGGCAAACATCCCTCAACACTGAAGGATAAGTCCTGAATTTACTGCCATAGTAAAAGATTTTGGGGGACACAACTGGAAATAAAGAGAAATGATAATAAAAAGACGCAAGCAGCAATGTCCCAGCTTTGAGCTCGATAAGTGAGTCCATTTTTTGCCACAATACAAACAATTACTCATCCTAATCTCGATATTTGAGATTACTTTTTTAATGTATAGGTTATATCACTGAAAAATAGGAAAAATTCTTACAATCTTTTGTATATTATTCTCAAATAAAATTACAATTTAAAATTAAATATATTATCGAAAGATGGATTTCCCAGTACGTTGCAGCCCTGGTCGGACGCGTAAATGAATAAATATTTTGCAATTTTTTATTTGAGCGTATTTTTTATTTGCAGTTGTTGTTGAATTTCGTATATGAGTAATGCAAACGGACAAACAACGAGGCATGAGGCAGCGGCATATCGAGGTGCGGCTCACAATGGGCCACACGGCGTGTACGCAACCTACGCACACACAAACACACACACCCACACACAACACGGACGGAGCATGTATATAACTGCATGTACGATTGGTGTGTGTGTGTGTGTGTGTGTGTAAAGCGGATTTCGAAAGCATAAAAACGTCGAAACGACAACGAGAACGGGAATGACCCACAATGAAAACGGACATCAAATGTGGGAAGAGGCACAGCAGCAGCAGCAGCAACAGCAACAACAGATCCAGCACATGGATTCCACATGCACATGGCCCATAAATATGGCGTACACAAACACACACATTGGCATATATGTGTGTTGCAAATGTGTGTTGTGTGTGTGTGTGTGTGTGTACTAGTATATGGAATCGTAGTAAAACGCGAGGCACAGGTAAGAGGCTGCGACAGCTTCACGGCACTTTACAAATTTTCAGCTGAAAGCTGCGCTTTGAACAATCAAGCGTGCCACACAGATCCATACACAAAACTCACACACACACACACACACACGCACACACATATGCATAAATACGTAAAGACAATGAAAGCAAAAGAGTAAACGCAACACAGCTGGCGAAAGCGTAAATGAAAATGAAAAATTGTGTAGGCGGCAGGCCACAGCCGAAGCTGCAGCAGAAGCAGAAGCAGAAGCCGGAGCAGCAGCAGCAGCAAATTGAAACACAACAACAATGGACAGCATGCTGGCAATGCTGCACGTTGCATATTTTGGGGCGTGTTGCAGTCGGGGCATGTCCAGTTAATCGGCTGCAACATACGTATTCAGGTCATCATTATTGATTCGCACTCGCCGCCGTTGTGCGTATAGAGACATGAATTTTGCGTACGCACTCACATATACTCACCCAAAGCATACACACATATATACACGCACACACACACACACACGCACAGGCATATGTATGTATTTACATGGTATGCACGTAGGCATGCACAGTTTTGGGGCATTATGTATTTGGTCGATGCATATGGCAACGGCCCCGTTATGTATTTTGAGCCCTACTTAGTTGCAGGCACTATTAACTCTGGTCAGGCTCATTACTATCGCATACTCTCCGCCTCCCTTACACACACACTTACAAAAATACACACTCACACACACATATACATATACCATACTAATCAGCAGCCATTATGTAAAGCCAGCCAAGCAAGCAACAGTAAGCAGAGCCGCATGTACATTGCAGCGTATGCGCAACGTGCCTCAGCGCAACCAATTTAAAGCGCTTCAAATTTCTCTTGCCGCAAATCACCTGACGAGCCAGCGTTCGCGACTCCCACGCTTCTTCGGCAGTAATTCAAAAAAAAAAAAAAAAAAAAACCAAAAAAAAAAACGTGGAAAAAGCATAAAATTAAAACGATATCCATTTTGGCTCAGCAATTTTCTTCTCGGTGTCGTCTTGCAGTGCGAGACTTTCATATCTCGTATTTTGCGCCCTGACTACGCAGTGCGTTGGCAATTTGCTGACAGCAGACAGAACGACAGAACGACAGGACGACAGGACCAAGCGACAAGGGCGACTTCCTGCCAGCCAGCCAACCAGCCAGTCAGCCTGCCTACCAGCCCGGTAGGTCTGACTTGCCGGGGCGAGCAAAAAACTCGTTTAGTTTTCATTTTCATTTTCCAGGCAACGCAGTAAATGCGTTTTCTTGGCAATTTTTGCTATTTTCACAGCTGCCGTGGCATAACCTCATACAATTTCTTTTACATTTATTAGAATTTGTGCAAAGTCTTTTAGCTCTGCGTTTGGAGGCCGCTCGTCTTGGCTTCCCGACCCTAAATTGCTTGCAGCCTCCTGTATATACAAATACATATAAACATGGACTTTCCTTCCATGTCCCAGTCACCACCACCACCACCTGCATCAATCCAAACAGTACCTGCCCCAGCCGGGCTGGGCACGGTGTGTTGGGCGTGTTGTATGCCTCGGTGTCGGCGTGTCATAAAAAAGTCGGCGATGGCAAGGCGCGAAATGACAGCTGTACAATGGAACCAGGTGAAAACATTTTTGCATAAATACTTGAGTCCAAAACAAAATAATTATAATAAAATATTTACTATTAAGCCATCAGAGACAACTCCGCAGCACAATTGGAAATTTGTTGGTCTATATTGTATACAAATATACAAATGTGTTATAACATAATTAATTATTTTGCTCCTTGAAGTTGCTATGGTTGCCATTGTTTAAGATTGCACCTTTGCCTGTTTGCTGCTTGTTTGTTTTTGCCCTCTCCCTGTTGTGGAATTATTTTGTACACATTTATTTTTTCTTATTTTTTTTGTATCATCTATTTGCCGTGTGTTGTTGTGGTTGTTGTTATTGTTGCCATTTGCCGGAGTTCGCTGGTCGTCTAGGCAACTATGCGCTATTGCCCTGATTAGAGGCGTTGATAAGCCCGAGTCTTTCCATTTCAAGCTGCCCGCTTAAATTATGCATCCATCTTTATATCGGGGGGCGTTTTCTATTAGAGATGATTATCATATCGCAACATTCTACGACCGACATGGTTTTCAGCATGTTAGAGCTGTGGCTGCGGCTGCGGCTGGCAGCAACAACAATTCATACATTAATACATATGCTTATACAAAAACATGACATGCCGTCATGTGCAGTCTGCGGCATTGTTTCACAAAAGAAGCAGCAAAAAAAAAACGCCTAACAATGCTGCAGTCGCTCCAGCAGTAGCCCCTGCATCCTGCTCTTGAAATACCAGTCAAGAGCAGCGGCAGCAACAGCAACAGCAAATACCAACGGTAAATGGTTTTTTGGGCCAATGTTTGCATCTTGTTTTGTTCTTAATGCTTATTTGTTGTTGATGCATACAGAACAACAATGTTTATGTTGCTTGTACGAGTATATATGTAATTACGCACACGTTTGTCAACTTTGGCAGAAGAGCACAGAACCCAAGGAGATTGTGTCTTTGTAGGAGTCACAGCCAAATACGACAGAAGTCAGCTTTGAGGCATTTACTTAAAACCATTCAATTCATTTTATTTAAAATAATGTATTTCTATATTTATTTATAATGTGTGCCTAGAAATCAATAGTTGTTCAATTGATTAAAATTGAATGTGCAACTAATTTTATGTGTGATGCAGCCTCAACCACAATTAGAAATATTTCAATTTACGATTTGGTATTTATTTAAAATAAACAATAAATAAAAAAACGCTTAATTTGTGCTTAATAATAAAGTTTTTATTTATTTGTATTTGTAAAAGTTGTAAATTAAATGTTCTATCAGCTTCCATCCCCACTAAATTGCCACAGCCAACGACATTTGCTTGTGATTGGCATTTGTGTAAGATCGAGAACGAGATCGGTTGTGGGAACGCCCCCGAGAATGCCCACGAGAGCGTCCACGGGAATGAGAACGATCACGCTTTCTATCCGATCGTTTATGTCGTCGACTCTCCCGCTCTCGGGGCAAATTATTTCTGATGATAACGAGCTCGTTGTCGGAGCTGTCGGTGTCGGAACGACGATCTACTCCGCTCCGCCAATGTTGTCTGCTCGAGCGTTGACTATTTTCCAGCTGCTCCAAGACATCTACAAGCAATCTTTGCGCTTTATTCGCCTGATTAATTAATTGATTCATCAACTCAACAGTTTCACTATTACACGAACTACGACCCATGATATTTTGGTATTTTGACTAATAGATAATACGCACTTTCAAAAAATAACTTACTAGTGCTGAGTTGCTGTTCACTTGCTGGTCACGCTTCCAACTGATACGAAACCAGAGAGCTGCCACAGCTTTTATAGAAACCCGTCGAACGTTTGGTAAACGTTTACGGACGTTTGATAAGCGTCTGTACGTTTGAAAACGTTTACGGAGCTGCGTTCGAGCGTACGCTTAACGTTTTCCATGACGCTGAGTCATTGCAAGGCGATTCACATATAAATGGAATGTGTTGGCGTTTTGCTGCGTAGCTTTTGAAATCATGCCAAATTGCATGACAATCCAAAAACTTAACCTGAAGCTGATTCCCTGCCAACATCTGTAAAAATCAGTTTGAAATGCAAAAAAAAAAATAGGAAGAACAGAAATCAAATCAAAGACCCCCCACTAAACTAAGCAACAAACAGTTCACACTCCATGCAGCAAAAGTCAAGAAATTGAATTAAAGTGAGTTCTATCGATCCCGCAATACTCTGTAGTCATTGGATACAAGAATTAAAGTCGGAATAAAAGATATGAATAAAAGCTTTAAGCTCTTATAGACGTATATGTCTCTATAGGATAAGTGAACAGAGGAAAAAAGCTGACAACCCCGCGAGAGATAATCTTATATAGGGTATGCGAGAGGAGTTCGCGACTATCGCGTACAGAAACAGCATAAGAATGAAGGCAACCCAACTAGACACCGTCAGGGAAAACGCTTCAAGTTAGTTTTGCCATGAAATCACTGGGAACTTCAATTGTCGATGCTTTGACTTGGAAGCGCACATTTCGTGCAGTGCAGAAATACGTGTGCTTGGGCAGACCACGTTCATCCTGTGCTTGGCTCCTCAAGTAGCTTCAAGTTAGGAATTCATTGTTAGTTATGCGATTTCATTGCTTGTTTTCTTTGTGAATTTCTTGCGACGCAAAGAGCGATGAGGACGAAGATGAAGAGACCCCAGCAAACTAAACGTCTTTCATAGGATTTTGGCATGCCAGGCATCACGACTTGAATCACGACTTCAGGCAGCCACCAGCACCAGTAAAAACAACAACGGGAACAACAACAAGGAGCTGTAAGCCACCCACAATCGCATTGCATTGCACGGTAGCAAGTCAGAGTCAAAGTGTTCGACATTATTTGAAATTCATGAGAGGTATTCTGTTCCAGCATCTCCAGCTCCATGTTGTCTGCTAAATAAATTCAAGTAAGAGCAGCTGATAATGGCAAATTATCCGGCACTCCACCCACGATTGTTCTAATTGAACACGCACGCTAATTAAGGCACCAATAGTTTTAGTTTTAGTTTTAGTTTTACTTTTAATTTTACTTTTAGTTTTCGATTGTGTGCTGCTCTTTGGTTATTTGGCTCTCGTGGTTTGCAATCCAATTTTCGCTTTGTTTCTGGGTTATTCGCATGTAACGCAATTATTACGCCAATTAACTGTTTAAGTTTATGCTAATTATGCGTGCTCAAGTTTTCCGTAGCATTTCCTTACAGGGACGCTATAAGGAAATTAAGTGCTTACAAAAGTCATAAAATATACGCAGTTTTAACAAGAGAACAACTAATTTTGCTAATGTACAGAAGTTTGCAAACTTGAATTTGGCAATAATTTAATATATGAGCCACAAGACTTTTAAAAATACTTCGAGTTTTGATAGAGTTTTGGATGTTGAGTGTTTTGGCAGGGGCACATACAATAATAATTTGTACACATAATTTGAAGATACATTTAATATTGAGATCAAGCAATGTCTTTGACAATTTGTTGGTTTGGTTGTATTTTTTAAGTGAAAAGTGCCTAAATAACAAAGAAAAGATTTGCAAAGTTTCTGACTCATTTTAAGAAGCTCTCGTATTGTAATTCCTGAGTATTTTTTGCTTTGAAATATTTCTTATACCTCGTTTTCTCAACTTTATTTTAGTTTCAGAAACAATCTCACATGTGTTAAGCGAAAAACCTTTCTCATATCTTTACTATTCACTCCGCTAAACGTGACAGCATTTTGAACTAATGCACATACTGTTCCGACACTAAAATCTCACTTTATTCGCTTGCCCCCATTCTGACTCTGAAATGGGTGTCCATACGGAGACATGCTTCATTCCTGGCATTCACACGTCGCCGTCACTCAGCGGCAAGCGGAAACAGTTAACAGCCATCACGGCTGCCCCGCTCGGTGTCCTCCGCTGTATATTTGTGTGTCTGTGTGTGTGTGTGTGTAGCTGTGCTTGCATTTCTTTAAATTTGCGTGTGTGTGTGTGAGTGTGTGTGTGTATGTGTGTGTAATTATTGTAGGTCCAACGTCATCGTAGCCGTCATCGTCGTGTTTATGTCGACAACGCCGCCAACTTGTTTGCATACAAATTAAACTCGTCATTTATGTGCGCTCTCTTTTGCATTCTCTCTTCACTGCTATCTCCACTCTATGTCTATCTCCCTTTCTCTCTCTCTTTCTCTCTCTCTCTCTTTCTCTTTCTGTCTCTGTATCCCTATTTATCCGTATCTCCTCTTTTTACTCCCTTAGCGCACCCACTCAATAGCGCGCTTCGTTGCACACTGTAGATTAATTTATCATCTCGCTTTACAAGCATTCTATGAGTGTAATGAACTTTTAACAAGCAACTGCCACACCCACAACACCCCACACCCCTCACGCCCACCAGCAGCATACACAACCCGTCGACGCGTTAGTTTTTGCGCATCCAATTAGTTTTCGCAATTTTTTTCAATGCTTTTATTAGCGCAAAGCAAATATTGTTCCGCTGGTCCACTACACATCCATCAAGCGTACAAAAATATTATACGTATTATGCACAACACAAAATGAATACTATCTGTGTGAAGGCGACGACTTGATACTCTTTTACACATAGAAATAATAATATAGTAAACAAAAATCTTAATAGTAAAAAAAAAACGATCGAAGAGTATTTTTCATTTTAATTTATATCACTCTAACTAGTGTCGGGCATATATCATATGATGTTTGTATTTCGCATCTATACATACTTATTTGTGTGCCATGCACATATATGATTGCTTATTAAATACATATTTACATTTAATAATTTTATGTATGCAAAGAGAATGTTGCGCTGTTGCTGCCGCCTCAATAAAGTTAAAAAACATAATTAAAGTTTTGCATGGAGACGATCCCGAGGGACCAGCGCCTGGTACCAGGATGGAAGGTTGACTAATGCACGCAGCTTTCACGCGCAGAAAGGTAATTAAAATGCTAATAAACACTCGTTAAGTACATAATAACCCAGCATGAGCAACAACAACAAAAGCAACATCAACAACAACAACAACGAAACCAGACTCCACAAATAGAGGGGCCAACTAATGCGACTTATCTGCAAATTTACACCAGGCACGAGTGCTCGACACGTACCACAATTTGGTCTCGGCCAAATTTACTAAATTTATGTCTCAAATATTCGCACATACAAACACACAAACGCACACACCCACACACATACACAGTGTCACGCAGTTTCCAGTTTCCAGGCACTAAGGTTGTTTTTGCCGCACTACTCGAACACTACTCGTACTGTGAACATGGCAAGGGTTCGCTTTGCTTATTATGCGTCCGACGTTGCCTCTAAAATATGAATTACAAGTGAGATTTAAATAAATTAACTCAGGCATACACACACCTACACACATTTTCATACCCAGAGAGAAAGCAATACAACACCCGATACAACCTCGGAGAGCCTAAAACTTGTCACACAAATTGCACACCGTCGAGCCCCTCAGTAGTTTGTTGTATGCCTCAAATTATTGTCACTTAGATCACATAAAGACAAATAAGAAATGAGGATAGAGGCAACAACTATATTTTAGAAAAGGGTGCTATGTTTGCTGTTCCTACTGATTTTCAGTCTTATTCTTATTCCTTACAGTTGACAGTATCTTTTGTAGTACTTAAAAGATGTTGTTTTTTTTAAAAAAAACCCCTATATTTAGTAAAGGGAAAACAATTTGTTTACGGGCCCGTAAAAATTTCAAAATCAATTACGCCAAGTAAGAAAAACAAGTAAGAAAAGAAAACTAAAAATCTGTCGGAAGCACATAATTTTCACCAGTTTGCTTTCTCTGTTTATGTTAATTAGTTTAAATTTGTATATGTATGCGTATATAAGGCAGCACCCTATGCAAACCAAACAAGCCACACCCTTTATTTAGACTGGTTTATCCCAAACACTAAGCTCAAATTTTAATTAAATTTTTTCAAGTGTTTTTTTGCTTATGAAGCTGGCCAGGCGCTTGCTACGGTTCTGTGACCCTGTGGTCCATAAATTGCCAGCAGTTTCTCATGGTGTTCTTGATGTTGTTGTTGTTTTTGTGGATGTGGTCGTTACTGTTGCGGTCCCAAAGAGGCAACACCAAGCTGTGCCTTTTAATATGTCAAACATGTTGGCCTTGCCCGGTTATTAGATAACAAGACTAAAGCACATTATAAATTATGACGTAAAAATGTAATAAACCCCAGAAACGACCCCAGATAGACAGTGTCAAATATTGAGTGCACAGTATCGAGCTGTGCATGTGTGTGGGTGTGTCAGTGTGTGTATGTGTGTGTGTGTGGCATGCCCAAAAACGGTTAGTCAAATGTTGAAGCTTGGCAAATGCTTACATTATTCAAAACTATTGTTGCGCATTAAATATGTAAGAGCATTTTGGGTGAATAGGAGAATGTCAAGTCAAAGTTTGCAACTTTGTTGTTGCTGCTGTAGTTGTTGTTGTTGTTGTTGTTGTTATTGTTCTTGTTGTTCTTGTGGAAAATGAGCAAGAAAATGCGCCCGTTAAGAAATTTGCATAAAATGAATGCAGTGGAAGCCCGAAGACTGAAAGAATAGCGCGAGAGTGTTGGCACATAAACAAGCTGACGATGAGCGAAGCGTCACAAATGCCAACAGGTTAGCATACTACACGCCCCCATCCCCCTCTGTATCCAGCCCCCACATTTACGTCTATGTGTTGGCTGATGGCTGTTTGGCTTGCTCTGGCATTATGACAATACAACAAAGCCAAAGTTGCTACCAACGTTCGCCTCGGCTACAGTGGCAACAAAAACGAATTTGCATAAATAACAAAAACATATTTAAGCCCACCTTCCCCGTTTGCACCACGAGCTGACTTTTGAGCGTAATAATGCCAAAGGGGCAGGTTCAGAGTTCGGGCTAGGTCAGGTCGTGCAGCCACAAGCTTGCTAACTTCATTGGCAGCACTCGGTCCTGTTACATCCAGCATTCCCCATTCCCCACTCCCACTTCCCCTTCTCAGTCTCCTGACCAATTCTTTTTCTTGATGGTCGTTGGGATGCCTTGTGCATAATTTAGAGGCACGCATTGAGCCGAGGAAGTTGCGTTGTCTCCTTGCGGACATCTTGTCTGTCTTGGTTAGTTGATTTCTCTTCGCCCATAAAAATCAGAAAACCCTCGTCCATTTTTCCTCTTTGCTCTTGGTTTTCTTTTTTCTTTCACTTTTTTGTTTTCCTTTCTATTTGGCTGCTGTCTCTGGGAAGTATACATGCAAAAATTATTTGTAAAGTGTGGCGCCAAATATTTGAAATAAATGCAAAACGGCAAATAAACGACAGGCAGCTGCCGGATATGCAAAAAGCGCGTTAAGGAATTTGTTGCCCTCGAGTTTTTATAGTTAGAATATGCATACTATGCATTTCAAATTGTTTAGACTGGCTTTAGGCTTGTTGGATATTTAGCTATAAAAAAAACTATTTAACTAAATATGGTATAGTTGCGAATTTAAACATAGCAGGTAAGAGAAATTTAAACATCTAAAATATGATAGGTATTAAAAATACACACATAGTATAACTTACTGAATTTAAATAATATATTGAACAATGTCAGATTCTGTCTAAATCAACACTGAATGGTATGTTTTTCAGCACCAATTTCCCTACTCTCGCCTATGCTTGTTAAAGCTAAACGGCAACGGGTCCAAATCAATATGCCCCACAGACCGCAGTGCACAACTCCAAACAGCTCGGAGCCAAAGCCAGCGATAATGTTGCTGCGGTGCGCATAACAACAACAGCAATATCAACTGACAACTGCTGCAAAAACCGCAACAATGGTAGGGGCCAGATGGGAAGTGGGAGAGGGGGGCAGATAGGAGAGCTGGGACAGCTGGGACATGGCTGGGACATGGCTGGGACGGCCAGGATGCGTTGCAAACCAGAGCGACACGGGGAGGGTGGGGCGGAAGGGAAGTGCTGCGAGTGATAGAGGAAGCAATAATTTAATTCTGCAATGCAAATGCAAACAAATTTTGTTGAGCCGCAGAGAAAAACTTAAACCGCAGCGCGCGACAAAAACGCCGAGGAAGTCGAAACCAAAACGCGTAGCCGGCGGCACTGAAGAGCAAACGGAGCAGGATGCCATGATGCAAGCAGCTGTGGCTAAAGCGAGCGAGTGTTTATTTTATAGCCATAGCCATAGAGTTGGTATTACCCGTTTCCCGGCCAAGCCCCCAAACGTTTTGCTGCTGTCGCATTGCAAACTGCTTCACCTTCCAATCTTGCCATCCTGCCATCCTGCCATCCTGCCATCCTTCCTTCCCCCTTGTTGTTCTGTTATTATTGAAGAATTATTATGCGGAGAGACAACAGAAGTTGCCAATGCAGCCAACGTCGTCGTACCCCCAAACGACTAATAGTGCATAAGACCACCTCCCCTCCCCCTCCGACCATCGCATAACATCCCTTTCGTTGCGTTTCTGTTGATTTTCTTTCTTTTTTAGTTTAGATTTATATATTTGTGTATAAAAACTGAGTGTACAAGTTTTGCATATTCATGGCGCTTTAAATGTCGTCACCAGCGACGATGTCTGAAGTGCAAGAACCACAGCAGCTGCCACAAAGGCAACTGGCAATAATAGCAACAGCAACACCAAACAGACATGCGATATACTCTGTATATTTTCCAAGTAGGCGTATACATACCTAACTGTATATAACCTGGAATAGTCGTATCATAAAATATCACTTTCAAATTGTCAGGAGAAATTTATTTTTCCAAATATTTTTAATTTGTAAAATATTTCATTTTATTTAGCTAATTTATTTTACTAAAATGACAACTGGCGCGTCTGTGCTGGGCATTAAATACGATGCCGGAGTCTTAATCGCTGCCGATACATTGATCACCTACGGTTCCATGGCGCGTTATCATCACGTTGATCGCGTTTTCAAGATCAATGATCGAACTGTGCTTGGTGGCAGCGGAGATTTTGCGGATGTGCAGTGCATAATGCGTACCATCGATCAGAAGATCATCGAGGAACACTACCAAAATTACTCTACAAACCCGAAAGCATTGGCCACCTGGATGACACGCGTTCTCTACAATCGTCGCTTGTGCTCGGATCCGCTGCACATTGATGTCATCATCGGTGGCATCGATGCATGTGGTCTGCCCTATTTGGCTAATGTGGATGGGCATGGCGGCATCTACGAAGATTATGTGCTGGCCACCAGTTTCGCCGATCAATATTGTGTACCGCTCGTCTGCGAAAGTAAGCCGGAAGATCGCGATTTCACGTTCACGGAGGCAATCGACTTGATTCGCAGTTGCATGCAGGCACTTTACTATCGCGACACGCGCAGCATTCCATTATTCACGATTGGCGATTGCAATGTCCACGGTTGCCGCATAAAGGGTCCATTTAAAGTGGAAGAGGACTGGAGCTTTGCTCCATTCATTACGGGCTACTAGGCAAAAAAAAAATATATATATATATATTATTATAGAGTACTGAATTTAAATTTCACTTAAGTAAATGCTTAAATTCTCTATATTTCATTTTGAAAAGACTTGTCGAAAAAGAAGTGTATTTTAGATGCAACTACTGGAAAGTTAGCAAACTAATCATGCTTTTTGTGCAGCATATGCAGCAGCTGTTAAGGGCTGCCAGAGAGAGTGAGGGAGAGTAAGATAGAGTGAGTGGCAAATAGAAAGAGATAGCGCGGGGAAAAAAGTAATAACATCAACCATAAAAGTAGCAACATAAGTTGGCAGCTGGAAGCAAACCAAAATACTGAGAGACAGACAGACATATGGACGACCGTCACAGACATATTGTCTGCAAAACTTTATGTGCAACAGCAACAGAAACAACAAAAACAGCATTAAAGAAACAACAACAAGGAGAAAGTGTTGCAGGCGAGAGAATCTCGCGACTAAAAAGCGCCCAATGAACTGCATGTGAAAACAATGAGATTATTGGTTGAATTTATGTGCGCTCTATGAACCCAGCTATCTCCTGTCCCACATTTCCTCCAGCACCCACCTCATCCACCCATTGCACACAATTTGCCTTGTAATTGTCGACATGTCAGCACATTAAACGGCTATAAAACGTTGGCAAACTGGCAAATCAAAGCAACTTGTCCCACGTCGGGCAACTTTTCTAATTTATGGCCATGGAATGCAACAGTTAAGCGCCAGCGGCCTTTTTGAACTCTCGACCCCGGCCACATTTACATGCACACACAGCACCACCCACCCACCCATCCACCGCACAGAAGCCCGAGCCGTATTCGCTGGTTGGTCGACAACTACCTGTGCGAAGCTGAGCTCAAATTTATCATGACACTAATGAGCATGAAATAGGACAAGGTTTATTAAATTTCCTTTTTAAAATGCGCACATGGCAAGTTGCCCACGAAGATGCAATGCAGTTGCGAGCAGGCAACAAGTTTTATTTTTTTTTTTTTTGTTCATCATCATCCTCGACAAAGGGGTGAACGGTTGGCGACACGAGCGTGGCGCCACTGCGACTTTCACACTCTTTTGCCACCTATCAGTTGCCTAACTTTCAGTCCCTAACCCATGCCATTCTTCCTTCCCTGTCCCTTACTGCGACACATAGACAGACGTCCAAGCAGCTGCTGCCCGGGTAGCAGAATGAAAAATGTCCGCAAGTGCGAAAATGAATCTGCCCCATGTTGCAATTTATTATGCCAACATAATAAATATTATATAGAGTTGGTGTGTCAGAGTAGCCCAGACTCGACGATTCGCTGGGGAGGTCTCTCCACTCTTGGGTAACTTTTGGGTGGTTTCATTTTTCGTGAAGCGTCGCTTTGTGACAGTTTGAGAAATGTTTAAAGCTTTGCCTGCCCCAGTCGATCGCCTTTACCTAATTGCGGCAAAGCCAAATAAAGTGTTTTGCCACAGAACAGAGTTGTGAGCCAAATATGACCAATATCAACAATATCTTATTTTTGGATGAGGCAAAATGGATAGGTAGCTCAGACGTTCACTTCTAAATAAATCAGAGTTGTCACAAGTGTTGAGCAAAAACCAAATTAAACAAATCTCTGAGAGGGAACTTTACACAAAAATAACCACGAATTCAATTTAATCATTTTCCAAATTATTTACATGCTTCTACTCTAGTTAACCTCAACGCTTGCACATCTATCTTTCCGTTTAAACTACTTTAAATAATATTGTGGGTCTTTTCACTTTGTATATGTAACTGTTGTGTGGATGGTGTTTTGTTTATTTTGTGGGTGGTGTTGGTCGGTTTTGTGACGATTTTGGGTACGCACCCATAAATAAATCATTCAAATTGTCAACACAAATTTATTTGCGTTGCGTTTGCGTTTCATGTAAGTTTCTTGCGGTTTCCCAAGCGGAAATGAACAACATGCTGAGTGGGTGAGTGTGAGATCAAGGTATATACATATAGGGATTGTGGAAAGGAGCTAGGCAGCTAGGCTATTGTATTGAGGGGAGTGAAGGGGCAGGGTAGACTGCGTCGTCTACAGCGTTGAGTTTTTCTCAGGCATGTCAAGTTGCTTACAATGCAGAGTGTCTATTTATGTGTGTGTAGCTGGATCGCTTTAACTCCTGAAATACCCTCACATATATCACTGCATCTGTAAAAAAAACATACTTAAGATTGCAAAGTTACTGATTTTGTAGAGTATCTGTGCGTCGATATGGATTAAATATGTTTTCTTGCCAGCTGTTATTTAAGCAAATTTATTTGTATGCTTCTTGACGCTGCTTTTGCTGCTGCTGCTTCTGCTGCTGTTGTTGCTGTTGTTGCTGTTGTTGCTGATGCTGTTTGCTTTTCATTTCCGGCCACGTCGACAAATCACAAACAACCTAAAAGGATATTATCTGCAGCAAAACAGTTTCCTTGGCCACACTATCGTCGCTGTGATGTGCCCATCTTTCTTGGCCATCTCACTCATGTTTATTTGGATAAATAATTTGCGAAACATTTTTCGTTTTTCATTGTGTGTTTTCTTAATGGGCTTTTAAGTGGTCTCCATTTTTCTTGAATTACAAGGCCTGCCAGCCTGCCTGCTAATCTTAACCAGACCATCAACGCTTAACTGGCCAAGTCACGCAAAAGAATTAGAATTAGAGACCACTTGGACAGTCTCAATTGTTGTTGCTGGTCTCACGTGTGCAAATAGAAAAGCAAATCCAAAAATTGAATTTCGGTTTTTCTATGGTAAAGCGTCTGACTCCAGCTACACAATTGCGCAATGCTAATTGGCTGGCCAAATGTTTGTGCCTCTAAAATTTCCACTTGTCATCATTGATGTCTCACTTAGAGCTTTGCTGGTAAGGCTAACCATTTATATTTATATTCATATATGTATGCTTATGGGCCAACAGTTAGTTTTCAAACGTGCTTCAGATATGTGTGGGACAAGAGGTATAATCATGGGCTTTACATTGCTGGCCTTGGGCTCCAGTTACTGCGTCTGCGACGCGCACAATTTAACCGCGTTTCTGTCGCATCGCCAGCGGCGTGGACTCATTTATCAGAACAGCGGATCTATTAAGTTCAGTATTGGTGCATCGTTGCCCATCCCTTTGGGCGATCATGTGACCTTTCGCTCTGCGGTGCTCTCCTTCACCTTACAGGGAGGCACCTACAGTCTGCCAACAACGCCTATTTGGCCCTGGGACAAATGGGAGAGCACTTTTGCCAGATCTCTGCAGCAGATGAGACGCCACATTGAGCGGCACACGGCAAGCGGAGGTCTTCGATATGCGGACGATGCACGACTTCTGGTCTACACTGCGCTCGAGGAATACATGGGCAGACGGAACAATAATATGATTGTGGGCAGACAATGCTTGCTGCGCTCCATATGCGAAAATGCCCAGGTGCATCAGCATGTTGGCGTCTTCTCCGAAATACTCAACATTGTACTGAGGTGAGCAAACACAATTTTGACTATCCAACCAATCATGTGGCGCATGTTGCATCCCAGCATTCTTGAACTCTTTGTAGTCCGGGCAAAGCGGATTTAGATAACTCGTATCATGATGCCTTTGCTGCTGGCCAGGCGGGAGCTAATTGCCTGACCATCTATAAGGTCTGTCCACGTGGCTTCAACTTCCTGGACGAGCTGTTGATTTTGGAGCGCAACTGAAATTTGATTGATTGAATTTTCGTTATGGATCGATGCATTGGGCACAACAATAAAGTTTTCACCAAATCAAAGTGCATGTCTAATGCTTGTTGTTGTTGTTGTTGTTGTGGTTTCTGTTGTGGTTGCTGCGGCTGTTGCATAATTTACGAGTCTGTCAAAGGAGTACGCAGTAAGACAAGATTAATAATACATATATACATCTGTAGATACAGATGAATGTGGCAGGAAGCGGCATTAAGGGACGCTGCACACAAACCAACAACTAAACAAACATTTACGGCTTACACGCAACTAGTTATCAGGAAAGGCAATTTACGAATTGTTCGTGATTTATTCATTTTGCTTACCTTTCGATTGACATTGTTGTTAAAAATAGTCGTGAATCTAACAATAACATAGGAATATTTTTTATTAATGTCTTTATTCGTCTAAGATTTGCATTTTCTATAAACGTTGCCCGCATATGCGTTGAAGCCACTGGATTGTTACTTGCTCTACTGCGCCAACAAGAGAAACTCAAATACCGCAAAGTTGCACAACTCCCCCTCACCCCACCCCCTCACTCCAAAAGCCTCGCTCTTTGTCCGCATACCCTTCACACTCTCTCCCTTCAGCGCAGCGTTGTCATAATCGCATTTGAATTAGCTGTGCATACAAAACGACGAGCGATAGCTAAACAGGGTGACTCATGCACAATCCGCATGCAGTGCTAAAATATGCACGTTGCTGCGTTGCTGCTGTTTTAGGCGGAGAACCCGGTGCAGCGAGTGGCAGCCGTGTGTAGCCACCTGGCAAGCCTAATGTGCCACTTAAGACGCATTTATTGTCTTTCTGTTGTCGTAGCTGTTTTCGCCATCGTCGTCGTTGCTGTTGTTCTTGTTGTTGCTGCTGATGGTGCAGCTGCATTTCCATTTAATTGACGCCATTGTTGACAAAATGGCGGCCGCTTGCTCGCTTGCTTGCTTTGGAAGCCAAAGCCACAAGCCATTAATGTAACGGTGATTTTTAGGGGAAGGCGGCAACACTTAAAGACAGCCAAAATCTGCTCGATTCGCATTACCGTTAAAACTTTGAAAACTCCTCCGTTTAGTGTTTTAAAGTGCTTTCGCAACACTATTTGCTAAATTGTATTTACGGTAATCAAATATTTATTTACTTTTAGCTTGTTCAAAGGTGGTCTAGCTTTTAATAGCTTACATCCACAGCCAGAGCATCGAGGACACTCTCGCCACGAGCACAGCCACTAAACTGTAGCAAGCAATCCACGCCAGCCAAACCAGCAGCGTGAGCTTCTCTATAAATCTGATCGAGTCTCGCTTTTCCAGGTCTGAAATAGATCGGGATACGAATAGATATATGCTGTTTGCAAGGTTAACTTTGCAACTTACGTGAGGAGCACGTTGAGCAGCTCGGACATGATGCCCACATGACGATGCACTTGCGCATTCTCGCACATGGCACGCAGCAAACAGTGGCGACCTCGTCCCGGAACGCCGCTCTCATTGTCCATGTAGTGCTCCAGTCCGGTGTAGGCAAAAAGTCGTGTGTCATCCTCATGCGATGCGTCCAGCTGGCGTATCTTTTCCTTCAGTGATCTGGCGAATATGGACTCCCATTTATCCCAGGGATAGAGTGGTGTGGAGGGCATTGAATATGCCCCAAAGTGTAGCAAATACAAGTTTACCAAGCTGCGCCACACAACCGGATCCATCAGCTGAACAGTCATCACACAACCAATTACCAAGCGAATAGTTGCTCCATTCTCATAGACCAACTGATAACGCTTCTGACGGGCGTGTAAATGTGCCGTAAGATTCTTTGTTGGTTCCAACACCTCGTAGGAGGCATGCAACAAATGAATCAGGCCAGCAAAGAGTAGCAAGTGGTTTTTAATGTACATTTCAATTTCTTAAGGAATGCGTCCAAAAGGTGCACAGAACTTTGAAAGAATGATCAGCTTTTGAAATGCTCTTCGTACAAAAACGAAATAAATATTTGCGCAGCCAGTTAACAGTAAAATTGGGTTATAAAGTCATCAAATGGAGAGGCGCAATTATTATTGGACCAGTTAACAAGTTACAAATTAATTGTTTACACAACTTATTTCGTGTTTTTCTTGGTATTAACCGAAAACCATAAATTCAAGAAACGCGCGTAAAAGGCAGAGCTGCCAACTTATTTAACTAAAGTTACTGCTTACCAACACTGCAGTAAGTGGCAGCCCTGGTCAATATAATACCAACCACCACATACAGTGTGACCTAAATTTCCAAGTGCGGCTAAAAATAAATATAAACGACAAATTATTTGAGATTCGGTCACACCTTATCGAACTAGCATTAAACTTGGCCAGACATCTGTTTAAAAATTAACTAGAAAAATGAGCAACGAATCGCCCAAAGCCCAAATCTCGCAAGAAAAGATTGTTGCCCAGTTTCAACAGCTACGCAACGAACAAAGAAACTTGGCCAACAGTCTCAGCACTCTTGAAATGGATCTGCGTGAACACAAGTGAGTCAGAATGGGCCGCTAACCATAACCTCCAAAAAATAAACAACTAAACTATAATTGTCACAATATATTTTTTTGTGATATAGAACAGTGATAGAAACCCTTAATGCGGCGGATCCGGAACGCAAATGCTTTCGCTTGATTGGTGGCGTGCTGTGTGAACGGACCGTAAAAGAGGTGTTGCCACAGCTGGTGGAAAATAAAGATTTCATTGCGAAAACCATTACGATGGTCACCGATGATCTGAGCAAAAAGGGTGTCGAACTCAACAGATTCAAGGAGGAGCACAACATCAAAATACGTGGCGAACAAATTGGCAGCGATGCCACAAAGTCCACGGAGGCGGAAAGTGGCAGCAAATCGGAAAACCGCAATGTGCTGGTGTCCAACTAGTGTCCCCCAAAATAGTAGAGAATGCCAAACAGCAGCAGCAGGAGCAGCATCATTGATGATGGATTCATTGTGTTTTGCGGCACTTCAATAATAATTATGCATTGATTATGATTCTAATGTTATATGTAATTTTAGCTATAAGCGCATAATTCCCCTTTAAAACTCACCCAAACACACTCACATAACACGTCCCACAATTAAAAACAGAATGAGAGCTAAATTTGATACATGCCGATTTTATTGACGCCGTTGAAAGTCCCGCTTGCCACCCGACTTGCTCAGCAAGCGCACGTTTGTGATGCAGATGTCATGGGACACAGCCTTGCACATGTCGTAAACGGTGAGTGCAGCCACAGAGACAGCCGTTAGCGCCTCCATTTCGACGCCAGTCTGACCGTTGCAACGAACCGTGGCCACCAGAACCACACAATGCTTCGGCTCCAGCAGCGTGGCCTGCACACGCACCGAGGACAAGGCAATGTTGTGGCACAACGGTATCAATTGGGATGTTTGTTTAGCGCCCATTATGCCAGCCAATTGAGCAATGCTCAGCACATCGCCCTTGGCCAGCTCATTGGCGGCTATCAGCTTGGTGAGCTGTTCACCCACCTGAACGGTGGCCTCTGCGCTGGCTAATCGCGTGGTGTTGGCCTTGTTGGCGACATCGACCATTTGTGCCTTGCCCTGGGCATTGATGTGCGTCAAAGTGCTGCAGTTGCGCAGCTGTTGTTGATGAGGATGATTTATGATCCGCCTAACGCTGCTGCTGCTGTTGCTGATGAAGATGTTGCCTGCAAGCAAACAGTTGAAGGGGTGGGAATGTTGTGCTCTTGATGTGGACTAGCCGCCTATGAGTATCATTGGGCGATTTTCCATTTGCGACAGATTCAGCATGCCTGCGTAGGACAAATGCGCCCATTAATACAGACTACTCTCAAAGAGGAGGGAATAGTATTCAAACTATCATTGTTAATCACCTGCATGTTGACGCTTCTTGCGCTGCACGGCGGCAGCAATCAGCTCAACCAGCTGCTGCTCTGTGCTGCCCTCGCTGCGCATGGCATCCCGCAGCGAGAACTCCTTGTTGCCAAACAAGCACACTTTAATATTACCATCAGCAGTGAGGCGCAGACGATTGCAGGTGCCACAAAAGTGTTCCGTCATCGAGGTAATGAAGCCCAGTTGGCCGGCAAATCCTGGCACTGCATACGCCTTGGAGGTGTCATTGGGGCCATTGGCCAATGCCTGAAACTCAGGCCAACGCTCACGAATGATCTCCACAGTTTCCTTAAACGATATCAAACGCTCCGTGTGCCACTTGTTGCCCGAGAAGGGCATGTATTCGATGAAGCGCACATCGACGGGACGCTCGCGAGTAAACTCCACAAAATCGCAGATCTCATCCTCATTAAAGTTGCGCATCAGCACACAGTTGACCTGTGCGAAGAGATTACAATGTTGTGGATGAAAAGATAAAGGCAGAGATAATGCATACCTTTGGCCGATAACCCAATTGGATGGCGAAGTCGATGCCCGCTATGACCCTTTCCCAGCCTTTGCGTCGCGTTATCTGCTCGAAGCGTTCCTTCCGCAATGTGTCCAAACTAATATTCAGCGAATCCAATCCAGCTCGCTGCAGCGGCAGCAACAGGCGGGTCAGCACCAGGCCATTGGTTGTAATGCCCACATTCTCGAGCTGTGGCAACGCCTTAAGCTGTGCCACAATCTCGACAATATCGCGGCGTACTGTCGGCTCACCGCCAGTCAGGCGGATCTTGCGCACACCCTGCTCCACGAAGATGCGGGCGAGGCGCAACACTTCCTCGGTGGTCAGCAGCTGTGACTTGGGCTGCAGGGGCACGCCTTCAGCCGGCATACAATAGTCACCTGCAAAGCAATTTCATCACAACAATTCAGGCTGCTTATCAACAATATGGCTTTAAGTGTCTGTAGATAACATTCAATTGATTTTGGTGTAAATGGAAAAAAGAAAAACTTACAACGCAAATTGCAGCGCTCGGTGAGTGAAATTCTCAGATATGTGTGATGTCTGCCAAATGTGTCCGTTAGAGGGGAAGCTGTGGCCAATTGTCGCTAAACCAACATAATAATGGGAGTAATCATTACTATAATTTCAGTTAATTAGCATAAATTATTTTTACCTGTGGTGGGAGAGTCGCTGACATTATTCTATTGTCATTCTCAATGCCAGATTGTGTACTTGTTGCTGCCCCCGCTTTTGTTGCTGTAGCCAATTTGTGAAATTGTGAACCGGTTGCCATTCCAGCAATTGACAACATCGTCGGGCGAAACTGCCCGGTATTTTGAGTCAGCAACAGATTTATGCGTTTCACAAGCAATCGCATTTTGATTATTGTTTTTAACTAATCAAATTGCTGTCCGATTACCTAACCTACAATTCGCCGAGTGGGGGCCTGTAACTTGAATTCCTGCTGTGCCATCAAAACATACAATTTCAACAGCGTGAATTTAAATTATCAGCAATTTAAACTCGACAAAAGTGCTTACCTCACGTTAGGCACTTGTAAATTTCCCTTGGCGCTGATATCATCCGCTCCGACAACTCCGACTAGCAACCGGCAAGAGTTGTTTACTAACTGAATGGCAAGATCATATGGTGTTTAATAGCTGCAGCTTTACCCAAAAGCTCTACACACACACACACACACACACACCAGCACTGATAAGCTTAAATGGGGGACAAACTCGCGAATGGGAATATGCAAAGCGTTTTAACGATGAGATACTCTGTAAATGGGAATGAAATATGAACTACATATTGAAATTCTTAGTAAATTTCGTATTTAATTTGAACTAATTATGAAGTTATAATTAATATTGGGTTAGAACTAAATACAAATTAATTCAAGGATTTTCCGCCTATTTATTTTCTCACTAAATTAAATAAAACAAATGATGAATTAGATTGTGTTATGTTTAATTTTTTATTACAATTGAAGATCAAGATTAAATTAAGAGTTTTTGCGTTTTAGCGCTATAACGACTAATAAATTTCTTGCTGAGTCTTTGTAAAAATTGTTCACTGCCAGAATTTTTCTAAAAATGATAACCATTGCATTTTTTAAGTTTGTATGTACGTAACGGTTTCGAGTTCCGATCTCTCCCTTTTGCACTACGCCACTGTGGCAGCCTTTGATCCACTGAGATATTTAGACACTCTCTCCTCACAGTTTCATATCGATGCTTTTCCACATTCAGTCTTTGGCCTGCGTTGCTGCTGTTTGGTTCGTCGCTCGACTGCTGGAATATTGTTTACAGTGAACAATCTCCTCCTCCTAGCTCCGTTTTGTTTATTTGAAATTCCAATTGGCTTGTGGCACATACAAATCTACACAAATACACACTTGAACCATGCAAAACATGCGTCTGTGGAAAGTTAAGCGGGTCTCGCTGCTGCTCATCGTCGCCCTTGTGTTGTACGTCTTTGTTTTCTCTGCCGGCTATCACAAATATCAAATTGACGGCGTTATCGGCAACACCGAACCGGAAACCGTTTGGGAATATGTGGCGGACTTTAACAAAATGCGCCTGCTGAATCCCACAATGTAAGTACTCTCATGGATCTCAAATAGCAACAACCACCGACTATATTTGTTAATTTTATTTTTTATTTTAGCATCAATTTTAAGATTCTTACTGATGAGGGGCATAGCCACGACTGGCGCTACACGGTGCGATATACGGAGCGACTGTCGCACTGGCCACACTGGCTGAACGAGGCCACCGCCAAGTATGTGGTGACCAAAACACTGCCGGGTGTCTACCCATTAGCTTGGGCAGTCGAATCGACCCACGAGACGTGCTTCTTTGGCGGACTCTATTGCTGTAAGTACTTTCCTAGCACATGCCACATGTGTGATATATGTTTGTGCCACATTTCTCGGTTGCAGTGCGCTCGCTCAGCGAATTCAGCTTCAGCGCCCACGGCAGCGATACGTATGCCAATGAAAAGATCCAATATCAGTGTCCGCCTCTCCTGGTCAGCGCCTGTCGCCGAGAGCTAGAATTCCAGCGTCGCGCCGTCATGCACAATCTGACGCACATTTTCAAGAGAACCCAGACATGAATCTATAATTTTTCCACTTTAATATGTGTTTTCGTATATCGAATATGTATGTATTTTCACATTTAGACATTTAAAAGTTTAAAAAAAAAAATTGTAATTGATATTCAACTAAATTAGCTAAACATATTGCCAACAAAATGATCAAAATACACAAACTGCATATGTATTGAAACTAAATGAACAACTCATGAATTACACATTTGAGCTATCCACAGTAGAAATATTGGCCCAATATTATTTTGGTGCTTGCCTCTGTAATACATGTATACATTTATATATATCTTTGTATATATTTGATTTTGTTTGGTTAACTTTTCATTGAGTTACTTAATGTATGGTTAGTTCTGGCAGTAAGTACCCCTTACGTTAATTTTCCCTGGGGTATTTACCTACCATAGGTAAATATATCTTGAAAAATAGAGTTCATATAGAATAGTCGATTCAATTTACTGGCGGCCGTAAACAAAGTTTAAAATTTGAAATTTTGACAAATTGTCTAAACTTGACTCACTGCATAGTCTTCGAGTCTCTCGAGTCTTTTTTGAATAGATCACGATTTAAACATTATTCCCGATCACTTGTAGAGATCTAGTCGCTTCCGTTTTCCAGCTCCTCCACTGCGTGCGACGCGAGCGCAGCCCGATTTCTTGGCAGGCGCTACAGGTGTGCTGGGCACACTTTGAGACTCCCCGGTCCCTCCTGCTAATGATGTAGCTGTGCCAAACCATCGCGTCAGCTTCGTTGACTGTGTTGATTTGATGGCTTTGGGTGACTTCCGCAACCCTTGACTGTATTGAGTACGTTGGCCAGCATCCTCCGGTGTACTGCTGGAGCCAATCAAATAGTTTGTGATTTTGTTGCGCTGCTGCTGCAGCACCGGCGACACATGACCCGAGGCGGTGAGACGCAGCCTACTGCCGAATTCACCATTATTGGTTATCTCAAAGATGTCATCATCCAGCAAAGAGAAACGCCGTTGCGTCAACACCGGTTTGGAGCTGGCCACATTTGGCAGCAATTGGACGCCCGATTCGTTGGCTTGAGTTCGATTTGTTTCAAACATCTGCTCCAAGATGTCCAGGCAAGAGCGTTCACGTTTCTTTTTAGCCATCGTGCCTACTTGTGCCTTTGAGTACTGCTGCTGTTGTTGCTGAAGCTGCTTTACTTCCGATCCAAAGATCTTGAAACCTTCGAAGGGCACTGGCTGTGCCAGCGTCAGCTGCGACAAATCGGAGCAGTTGCTGAAAATGTCGGGCGATTTGTTGGCCGTCGCGCGCTGCTGTGCAAGTAATTGCCCAAAACTGGAGGTGCTCGGTTGCTGCTGCTCTTTGAGTGGGTTGGAACGCTTCTGCTTTAGTGCTCGAGTGCGTCGACTTTGTGACTGATTAGCAGATTGCTCCGAGCTCTCGTCAACCGAACTGTGGATCACCACAACATCTGACTGCTGCTGATTGCCATTGGGCACGACGACCACCTCCGAGTCACTAAAGAAATTCAGTGTGAGTGGCATCATTAGTGGCGTTGCCGGCGGTGCAAGTGGTACACGAAACTCTGGCAATTCCATTGAACCAAGCTCTGCAAGATTCTCGGGAAGTTTCTGGCCGCATTGCATATACAAATACTCCGACAAGTTAGATCCTGGACTGATTATTTCTGGTGTGGAAGCGGGCTGAGTTATGGGACATTTATTATTAGTTGGTAAAGTCTTCGATTCCTTGGATATCGCTTTCTTCGATGGTCTTCCTCTTAATCTGCAGGCCACCCCTTCATTGCTTTTGTTGCTGGCCAAAGACACTGATTCGTTATGTAACTTTTTTTTCTTAGGCGGCCGTCCTCTTGGCCTTTTGACTATCGGTTCCACTGTCAACTCCAGTTTTGCTGTCGGAGCTGCTTCCTCTTGCTTTAGTATTGGCTCCCTTGTGCGCTTGCTCGTTTTGGGCGTTTGATTTGAGTCTATGTTGCGTTTCCGTTTCGACGAGTTCAACACCAAATTTGAGGTAATGTTTTTGCTGTTGTGTCGCGATCCGGCAGAACGCGTCATTCTTTGCATTCCACGCGTCACTCGTGGTTGCAACACAGTTGACGCACTATTTGACTGTGCGCGTTTTGATCTGGGCTCGGTCTTTGGCGTGATTGGCAACGTCCTCTGATGGTTGGGCGTTCGTGGATCCGGTGATGACTGTTTCACATTTTGTGCTTTAGACTCTGGCATCGTCGATGTTTTGACCGACCGTTTAACAGGTAAAGGTGTTGTCTGCTCAGGTGACGCAGGCGGTTGTTTTATCATCTGTTTTGAGGGTTTTTTCGAACTAATTGCAGCTAGTATATTATGTGGCATTGTGGGTAAATGAAGACGACTTATTTTAACATTAAGTTTTCTGCCCAATATCTTCGAGGGGTTTTTTGGCTGCTCATCGTTCTCCGATTCGGAAAGGTCCGTTGACTTTGCATCCTGGACACGTTTGATGTACTTTCGCTTGGATTTGGCTATTGGTGACGTTGTTGCTTTTGGAGAGGTCTGTAGCAGAGTGGTTGGCGCCGCTACTATTTCACAATCATCGCTGGAGAGCACCACCACATCAGTGGTTGACGTCTTAGCAGATGTTGGTAGATCTGCCTCCGCCTCTGAATCCGAAGTTTCGAAAACCAATGGCTCCATGGCAACGACATCGTCACTATGCTCGGACACCGATATTTTCTCCGCATCCTGTTGTTGGGCCAATTCTCGTTCTCGTCTTATGCTCATCAAACATTCGAATATTTCATCAGTGCTGCCCGTAGAGCGGGCTTCCGATGGTGGGTCTACACTTGAACCACTTATGGTCGTATTGCTATTATTTTCACCCATCCAAAGCGATAAATTGATCTTGTATTGTTCGGGCGTGACTAGAGGTAAATATGATTCGAACTGATGACGATATCGACGCAGCCGGAAATCTCTGCAAAGAAATACCAAATAGTTCATATACTGATAATACAAAAATTTCATAAAATAATTTCCAAATGTGATGAAATACAAATTTAAATGCAATGTTACTAATAACTATTTTGGAAACTATTTCAACTCTCCAAACAATGTTATGTAATCGTTTGATTTACTGCTGAGGTTCACCAACTTGATGTATTCGCCAAGAACACCTCGCTGCTTGTAGTAATCTTCGAGATCGACACGTTTGCTGAGCACCTCCTTAACATCGGGTAGATTGAATTTTAGATTAAAGATACGGAAGCTCTTGTGTTGATGTTCCAGGCACCCACCCAAACGCAGCACGTTATACAATAACTTAACATCGGACTGGGAAACAAGCCAAATAATATTAATATATTGATAGTTGCAATTTCCGCTCCAACTCACCGTTAAGTCCACACTAGAGATCACAATGTTAACTTTGCGCTCGTATTGCTGCAGCAGCATGGAAGTGCAAAAGTTGTTATTTAGCGTATAACCCCGGTGATCAACAATGACGTAGTCAAACTTCAGCTTGCTAAGATCCCCAATGCTGCGCAACACGCTCCATTTGCTCAGGTAAACGCTATGCGCCGACTCTGTGCTGTCTGCGAAATATACTCGATTAAAACCTTGACAAATTATGATGAAATTATAATAAAACTGACCATTCGCATCCTTTAGAATGCATACGGGCAGATCGGAGAGGATGCCCAGGTGAAACTGCCAGCCAGCCAGCAACTGATCATCGTTCTGCAACACAATGAGCGTCTTTTTCGACGCACCCAGGCCATTTAAGAGTGTGACAATTGTCGCAGTTTTACCCAAGCCACTCTCATCGTTAAATATGCAAAACTCTTGTTTGGACAGCCGCTCGTAGAGAAAACGCACAGCGTCCAATTGAAAGATCTTCAAATACTGCGTCGCATGGCTGGAAATGAGCACGTTCTCGGAGAGGCGCAGTTCCGATGTCCGCTCGGAGACAAAATGATACATTTGCCTGCCTTTAAAAATTGTTGTTTGTTATTTCTCTCTAGCTATTAGCGGACGTGGTGAAGCGCCAAATAGATTGCCACGAGTATGTAGAGCAATTCCAGGTAGGAGAATATCACAAACATCGAAAACGCACCAATTATCATCCTCTTGGACGTCAGGGGTCCATCGATGTAATCGGGATAAAAAATATCCGGAAAGTTGTTGTTGTTATGGTTATTGTTGTTGTGGTTGTTGTTGTAAATGGTATGCATGGGTAGATAAAATGCAGCAGGTAGACGTTCGGAAAAAAGGCGCGTATTATGCGGGCGGGCAAATTGTTTGCCTCAAGGAAAATTACTTATGGTGCTGATTGCAACGTTCACAATAAAAATTTACGCCATTTCTAACGAGATTAAGCACTGATTTTAATCACTCAATATACATTTAAAGCGTACTTAAATTCTGCAGAAATAAATTTTTCGTTCTAGCTTTGTATCTATTTCTTGCGTTATACAGGACTGTATAATCGAGCTAGTGATGCGCGACTATCGCAATTCGAGATGCAAGTGCATATCGATAGCTGCAACTGGTGACTGCTGTATATCGCCATTCACTGTTTTTCATTCAAAGTTTTTGTGTTTCCACTTGGAGAAGGAATTGAAGCGTTTAATAAACAACTATTGCTCGACGATGTCCGTGGCAAAAAATGGAAAGCCAACCACAAAAAGAAAACATACCGAGGATACCCCGATGGCAGCAACATTACTCCCACCAGCCAAACAGAGAATTGTGGTGACCCCTTGGCGAGACACGTGCGAATTGTTCCCAATCTTCCCCAAAAGAATGTTGCCCAATTAATCAACTCCTTTTACAGCACAGAGTTCAGTACAGTTTACGATTGGTTGTTCTCGAAGCAGACGACAACTGCAAATCTTCGCAAGGCGCTCAGCCAAATGCGCATTTGGAGCTTGCGGCGCGGCAGCCTTTGTCCAGCTGCTGTTTTGGCCACTGGAGTGCTGATGAAAGCGCAACTGGAGGATACAGAGGGCAATCCCAACGTGCGGGCAACGTATGCCAGCTCATTCACGCGCTTCTTCAACTTCATGTCGTCGATCATGCAAAGCCACAGCATGACTAGCATGTACGACACGGCCCGCAAACTGGGACTGCAATCCTTCATCGTGGACTTGAGGCATCTGTGTGCTCACGGACAAGAGTTGCCACCGGCAGCTGTGCTGCGCAATACGGCCGAACACTGTATGGAATGGCTGCGTAAATTTTACTGGCTGCCACAAATTGAGAAAATGAAAAATTTAGATGCACCAAAGCTACAGCGAAACGATAAGGCCAAATTTGAAAAGGAATTGGCCATACTGTTTGAAATGTACGATTTGGCCTTGGAGTGCCAGTTGAACGGGGCGCAAAAGCTGAAGGAAATAAAAAAACTGAAGCCCAGTGCCGCGTTCAACAAAATGCGAGTTTACTGCTCCGCAAAGAAACTGAAGACCACAAGCGAAATTATTGATAAAGTGATTACCGAACTCGGTGCGGCTGTCAAGCGGCAAACATCATCAATAAAGGATCTGCTGGACATCTATATGGCAGGTGTTCTCCAAATGAACTATTTCCTTGGCGCTGGACTGGCGCACAGAGAGCAGGAGGAGCTCGTAATTGAGGCTACCCAGGACCTATTTCGACTGCTGGCCATGCAAGGTTACATCGAGAATGTGTTTGTGGCCTTCGTCCAATTGACAGAGAATTCAAATGTAGATGAGCAGAGGCGTCGCGGCGCAAGCTATTGGGCCACAAAAATGTTGCACACTTTTGGCATGCTGAGCCGCATGAAGCGGATGTACAAAGAGGAATTGGATATGGTATTCAACTAAAATAGTCTTATTTTGCCTTGGTTATTTATAATATTTGACTTATTGTGTTAATTATAGAACTCAAAAGTCAAGGCTGTGGATTTCTCGACACTCAATAAACCAGAGATATCGAAGATTATGCGCAGTCTGCTCATCCACTCGGGCGTCGATACAACGGTCACATTAATCTTTGGTGAGAGTCCAAAGAAGCGACGATCTTTGGTATTTGAGCGTGAGTTTCTCATGTGCAGACTGGGTCCCCTAAACATCCATTCAGTTCCCATCCTAAAAGGGTACAGTTCTCAATCGATTATGCTAAAATGAATTTAGTTATAATCTTGTATTTGTCCATTTTTTTTAGTTTATTACCGCTGGTTGATCCACCGTTTACAGACGAAGAACTTGAAGACCTGACCAAGTTATGCAATATTAAAATGCAATCTATGAACGTTGTCAAAAATAATATTTCTGATAAGTCAATAGATAAACCTGAAAGCGAATTTGAGAATTCAGAGTTTGGCCTCTGGAAATTGGATCAAGGTAAGCTTAGCTCTTTCCTGCAGTTATTTACTTTTATAATTTTTCTAAAACGCATCTATTTTAGAGAATAATTGGTCAAAATGTGCGCTTGGAGTTCTGCCTACAAAATAAACTTAAGCAAAGCCCAAAAATTGGTATCTAAATTAATCCTATAAATTAATTATCTGTTAAATGTACACACAAATAAATATTGTAATTATACATTTGTAATAATTAAAATTTAATTAAGGTTTTAATTTCCAATACGCTAGGCTGTCAAAAATGCATTTAAATAAAACAACTTCGCATCTTCTCTTCTTCATTTATTTTCATCATTCCAAACATAATTTAAGTGGTCGGCTTACAACACTGCCACTACTTAGGTATTCGTTGGTTGTTTAATGTGCAAGACTGTTTAGTAAACATGGACTTTCAACGTAGCGATGCAATGCTAATGGAAATATTGCAGGATCAGAAAACAATCACTGGATTCTTAGATAGAGTGTTCGGTTTCTTGAGACGCAAGTAATAAGTGCTTTTAAAATCTAAGCTTCATGGCATGAAATTAAGTTTTATTTTGCAGCACCGATTTTTACCATACTAAAAAGGATGACGCAGACAAAATTGGGTTTCCCAAAGGAATGCGAGATCAGATAATTTACGGCGCAATGCAGCGCTATAACCCGGAGTGTTTGTTACAAACAATGACCGCAGAGAGCGGAATAGATGGTAGTGGCGAAAATGCACCGCCGGCTATTCAAGAAATCTCTATACAAACTGAACAAAAAATACCTTCGACAAAGCCAAGTAAGGCTACCAAAAGTCGAGGTTTCGAGCCTGTTGACTTTAAGAACGGCGCAGCATTTGAACATCATTGCTGGTCTCAAACACTAAGCGATTTGGATATCCTTGTCAAACTGCCAAACGAACTAAACACCTATAAACAACTGTACATCAATATTAAAGCACAGCAAATCAAGGTGAGCAGCAGAGCACCGCCTGAGCAGGTAATCTTAGAGGGATTGCTGAGTCAGCGTATAAAACACACTGATGCCCTGTGGTCAATTGAGGATGGCATGCTGCTAATTAGCTGTGGTAAGCATTTGAAAATAGTAATTATGCCCATTTAATCTATATTTTTTTTGTATAGACAAGGCCAAGGAGCGTTGGTGGGAGCGACTCTTCGATGGAGACGACGACATCGACATAAAGAAGCTCGACTCCGGACGCTATATAGACGAACTACCCCACGATTCGCAAATAGCCCTTGAGAAGATGCGGGTTCATCAAATGGCAGCGGATCAGCAACAGAGCAGTTTACAAACCACAGATCCCGAGCAGGCCAAGACCTTGAAACGCTTACGCACAGCGTGGGATGTCGAAGGATCGCCATTCAAAGGACAGCCATTTGATCCGTCCGTGGTGCGAATGAGTTAGTCATTTATTCAATACATAAATATATCTGATGAGAAAGTACAAAAAGTGTGTTATTAAAATTAAATTCATAGCTTTGAGTGTGCTAGTGCTAGTGCCATGGCTTGGACATCCACAGTTGCCCTCACTGAGCTTTCAGTTCTTGTTTCTTGCGCTGCAGCTGCCTCTGCTGGTAAACGCAGTCCGTCCGATCGGTTGACCAAGCCACATACATATAAGTTGTGAGCAGCACGGCGAGCAGCAGCCGATCGAAGCTCATCACGTTGGTTACAAACAGAATCAAAGTGAGGCCAACGAACGATGGATGACGAACATGAGCGTAGAGATTGCGTAACTCAAGAGACTTCTTAGCAATCGGTTCCGAGTAGTTGAGCATATTGTAGTAGGCCTGTTTGATGCCCACCAGTTCGCCCAGATCCATTATGAAACAGCCGCCGTAGATGATTGTCCAGCATAATATATGAGTTATGACAAAGGTCCACCAGAGCGGTGCGCTCTCATCCACATTTATCTGCCAGAGCACAATCGACTGAGCGGGCAGCCAGTTTTGCAGCAAATACTAAACAAATATATTATTAAATTTATACAGCGTAAAAAACAAATCAATGTTATTTGTTGCTTACATGTAAACACAGCGATGACGTCAGAGTATAAATAGTTCGCTCTGCGGCAGCCAAATGTAACTTGCGCAAGAGATTCTTCACCAATGCTGACTTAAGGAAGCTGTGCTGCAGAATGAAGCCAATGACATACAAAGTGTCCAAAACAATTGGCCCATAGGCGGTTTCCAGGCGAGATTTGTTGTCCAGCAGATTAAAGATCCAGGTGTGCGCTCTTGAAATGGATCTGGGCTGGGAGAGGAATAGCGTTAGTTTGCTAACCACATAAAAGGTGTAGCTGAAAGTGGCTATTGACGCCAGCAACACAATAATTTTCCCGAGAGACGGCATAATAATTGCCTTTTAATTAAGTTTTTAAAAAACACAATTAACGTAAACAAACGAAAATCGACTAGCAACAATTTTTCAGTGCTAGTAAACACTATTGTATTTGTAATGCATGGTCTCCCTAGAACTGCAAACAGCTGTGTGCGTGTGAACGTCTCGGAGTGATTGGCAAGTTTGGCTTTGAAACTGACGTCAACAATTACTTATCAATTTTTTTGTTATTTCGGTAATTGTAAAATATGTTTACACTTTGGACGCTAATTGAGGCCTCACTGCTCTGCCTCAATGCAGTGTGCATATTGCACGAGGAGCGTTTTTTGGCAAAGTGTAAGTTTGACAGGGCAAAAGCTGCATTCACACCTAAACTGACACGATTCATTTTTAGTTGGCTGGGGAAGACAAGCTGGTCAGCAGGAGTTTGGGGCGCCCACTGCCAAAGATCAGGTGTTAAATCTCATTCGATCCATTCGCACCGTGGCCAAGAGTGAGTAGAGTAGTAGAGCAATAATACAACACAATGCAGAAATAATTAACACGTGTCCCATGTTTTTCTTATGTTGCAGTTCCGCTGATATTTCTAAATGTTATAGCGATTATATTTAAACTGTTACTTGGATAATGCTTAAAATCTAATTGTAATAAATGTACTAGTAATGCTCGTTCCAAGGAGTTGTAATTGTTATTAGCCCACTGTCTGCTGACTCGATTTGCGCTGCAGCACACATTTGACCCGGTTCTCCAGAGCTATGCTGTACGCATCCAGCTTGTAGGCAGCCGCCTCCAGTTTATCCACCGTATCCGAAATATCGTCGATTTGCTGCATGAGCGGCGCCAACTGTTGGAATTTGCCGCACAGCTCATTGGTGGATACGTTCAGGTTTTCGGCAATTTGTCGCATATCCTTGTACTTGGCAATAGTCGCCTTGTTCATCTCTTCGAGCAGCTTGTAATCCTCCAGTGGCGCATTAAGCTCTTGTGTTATGTATTCCTCTGTTTTGTGGAACATTTTTGTGGCCAGCTTGTTCAGACTGGGATCGTGGGCGTGTGCCAGAGCTTCGAAACTGGATGTTGATGTCGACAGTGTTGGACCACGCATCGGTGAGTCCAGCATCGGATTGTGATCCTGATCCTTGGCTTGCGCAGCCATGGCGCTTGTTGTTGGCTGCTCTTCCATTTTATTTGACGACTTTTCCCAAAACAACTTTGCTACAACCAAATTAAAACAGCTGTTGTCGCCGGCTTGCAGTGAATGGTTTGTGTTGCGAATGGCGAATGCATGTTTACCATTGTGAACGGATTAAGTGTTTGGCGCACAGTTTGTTGATTTTCACATTTGGAAGATAAAACATTTAAATGTCAGAGAAGAATAAAGATTTGAAGCTTAAGCATCTTTTTGATGGCGGCGCTTGGAATGTATACGAGCCGGATATTTTAAATCTAGGCGTTGGTGCTCCAGGCACGGATTTATTGGAGCCATGCTGTGATATTTTCCAGCAGGCAACTGCCCATAAAATGGTGTGTTCTTATCAGCTACTATCTCGATGAGATTTGGCTTAAAATGATGACCTTTGATTTGTAACTAGAAATATGAAAAGGAACACAATAATTCTCTGCTGTTTCAATACGGGCCAACAAGTGGTTGTTATGGAGTACGCAATGAAATCGCCAAGTTTTTCAGCAGAATGTACAACAATCACGTCAACAGGTGAGGATTTTGAAGATTTACAGAGATTTGCGTAAATAAGGAATGTATTTACCTTTAGTGAAGACTTGATAATCACAACTGGAGCCACGCAAGGGCTGCATTTCGTACTTTCTACTCTGATCGACTTTAATGGCTACATATTTGTGGATGAGTTCACATATATGATCGCTTTGGACAGCATGAAACATTTTACAAGCCTTCAAATTGTTCCCCTTAAACTAAACGATGATGGTGTTGATCTCAACGATCTTGAGTTAAAAATAAGCGAACGGCAGTTCAAATCGGAGAGCAAGGAGTTTTGGGCCATTTACTATACGATACCCACATACCATAATCCAACTGGCATATTGTTCTCCCCAAGTGAGCATGAAACTAGCGCTGACGCTATACAAATCTCTAATCCTTTCTGTAAATTCGTGTTGCAGCTGTTTGTCGTGGAATTGTGCAGTTGGCACGCAAATTCGACTTTTTAGTACTGTGCGACGATGTCTATAACATTCTTCACTATGGTGAAAAACCCTTACTTTCACGTCTTTTCGCCTATGATGAACCAACGGATGCGGATTACGTTGGCAATGTCATATCCAATGGCAGCTTTTCAAAGATTATTGGACCTGGGGTGCGCTTAGGCTGGCTGGAGGTTCCGCCACGCATCAAACCGCAGCTTGATCGTAGTGGCATTATTAACAGCGGTGGCTGCTTCAACAACTATACAGCAGGAATTGTGGGCAGTCTATTTGAGTTGCAACTGGCGCAACCGCACATTGATCGCCTCTACTCTGCATACCAGGAGCGAATGTTGGCCACTACAGCTGTGCTTGAGACTGATTTGCCTGAAGGTTGTCACTTTTTGACTCCCACTGGCGGTTACTTTATTTGGATACGATTGCCAGAGGAGCTGGATGCTCGAGATTTTATGGAGTACAGCTTACAGCATGAGAAGATTACGTTCATTGCCGGGACACGTTTTGCAGTAGAAGAAGGCAAAGGTAAGCAATTCTTCCGTTTATCTATAGCCTTCCACGACAAGGCAAAACTTGCGGATGGCACCAGGCGTCTGTGTCGGGCCTTAAGGACTTTTATGAAGAAATGAGTGATTTTTTCTATTTTGATTTTATGATATGGCAAAATCGTTTTTATTGTTTGTTGTTGTTTGTTATCGTAATTTAAATATTGCTTATAAATATACGACTTAGTTCTTAATCTATTGTTGTTTAAATTACGAACATATTATTAATTATGTGTATCTTAAATTTTTTTTTGGGCACAATGCATAAAAATATCACAATTTTGATAAAAATTATACAAATATTCAAGTTTAACTTTATAAAACAGTAGTTTACACATGCAACCCCTTGTCTGGACCCCCCATTGTTGTTTAGCTCATTTGTCATGTGTGCTGAGAATGTTTACCGATTTTGTATTGCATATTTTGTGCATAATACTTTGCTTGTACAACAATTAAAATGCGTGGCAAAAAGGAAAAGAAAAAAAAAAACAATTGTAAAAAATAACAAATTACTCTGTAAATGTGAGGACTATTTCCTTGAGGGAGGTGTACGTGCCAATTACCAGGCCGAGAATGCCCACAATAATCAGCACAAAGTTGCCTGTAAATTAAAGGTTTTTAAATACCATCACATAAAAATATATTTCAATTTTAATACTCACTTAAAACCAGCCAGCCCTTGCTGATACCAGAGGTCTGGTACCAATGTGTGCAGATCTGAATCAGAGCTGGAAAAGCCAATCCCAGAGCGGATAAGCACAGAGCGCCAAAGAGCGAAATGAATAACTCCAGATTGGGTATAGCAACGGCCAGAAGGACTGCAAAGCACATCAGAAATTAAGATACATTTGAATAGACCCAAGTTATAGATACTTACAAGTGATCAGCACAAGACCTGTGCGAACCGCATACTCCCAGAATAGTTTATTGCGCTGTGGGCCCAGTTTCTTGCCCACGTAATCATTCCAGGTGATGTCAATAGCCACATAGCAGGCCAAGCCGTGTGTGATGTAGATGGCAAACGCCAGCATGCCCTTGACGCACTGAGCCGGACTTTAATAGGTATGGAAAAAGTGTTTAGTTTAATTTGAAAATTATAGCAACAATTAACTAACATTTCATGTTCCGGCAGATTTAAGGTGATGGAGCCGAGCACACTGGCACCGTAGTTGAGATAGCCAAATAAACCCATGCCGACATACAGGAGCACAATCATTATCATAGACACGTTTAGGACACCACAGGAACCGCCAAACTTGTGAGGATTTTTCATCTCATTCTCTAGCGGTAAAATGACACCAATGGCCTCCAGTGCGAACAGAACAGTTCCAAAGAACAGCGGAAAATTCTCCAGCTTGCCAATGGCATCCTTGCCCTCAGTTGAAATGGGATCACGGAATATATAGTAGCAGATAATCGCAAATGACACCATAGTTATAAAATTGGCCAGCGTGGAGAATGGTGCCAGGTACTTGAGCTGCCGCACCCAGTTTATAAGTATCAACGGTATCAAAATGATGATCATGCACAGACGCACATCAATATTCGTCTCATAGACGGCATCCACAATGGACTTGATGTTAGACGCAACAAAGACAACATAGACACAGCAGGTGCCCAGCTGGTAGATCAGCAGAAATACATTCACTATGGTGCCAATGTACGGGGCACAGGCCTTGAAGAACGAGGGACCTTCGCTGAGAGCATTCTCCGCCACTGCTGGGTAGTTCATACTTGGCACCTATAAGAATACTAGAGTCAGCCAGTTTGTCGATAAGATTAAAGTTGCCAGCGAACTTACCTTCTTGCGCCGGCACAGCTCAAGTTCGGCCTTAACGAGCTGATGTATGCAGTAGGTGCATATAAAACCGATCATAATGGTACCAATGGACCCCGTTACGTAACCGGAATTCCGGAAAGCATTCGGCATTGCTAAAATACCTGTGCCCAGAGAGCCCTTCAGCAGGTGAAATAATGTTTCCCAATTGCTATTGATAGAATAAAGACTTAAATATTTATTCACAAATGGTTGCCTTGCTGAACTTACGTTGTTGGGTGCGGCACTTCGCGATGCTCGTAGGGATTGTAGTCGGGATTTTTGGTCGACTTGTTGTTGTTGTTGTTGTTGCCACCCTTCTCAGCGAGTTCCAGCGAGTATTGGTTGCTACTCTGCTGCTTAATGTTGTCCACATGATCGCTGACAAACGCCGAATTGCTGTGTCCATTTTTACTCATCGCTGCCAAAACAGACAGAGAGAAAGAGAGAGAAACTGTTTTGAAAAAATGGAGGATCCAGAGAAATTTCACTTATAATGGGTCATATAAATCAAAGGCGAGTCTCGTTGCGTTGCACACAAAGTTGACACTACCTATAGAGATCGCGAACTATCTAACCGCAACAAATGCAGCTGAAAATAGCTTGACATATTTTTAAATTAAAAGCAGGCCCAGCACAATGTCAAGTTCAGAGTGAGGAAATCGTTGCCCCCGGCAGATGAGCCACATGATTGCACACACGGTATTTTGACTGGTATATGCTTGTAGTGTGTGTGTGCGCTATTGTGTGCCCATGTGTGTGTGTGTGTGTGTGTGTGTGTGTGTATATCTGTGTGTGTGTTTAACATCGCCAACAACTTGTCGTGCATGAAACGTGCTAACATTTTGTAATTGCAGCCAATTTTACTGTCACTTGTGAGTGGCTTTGGACTGGACGTTATTTGTGTGATTTTCATTTAGTTATTTAGCTGTTACCGTTACCCCTTTTATAAGACATAAACAATTTACTTGTCCAGAGACAAGCAACCAATGTCTATGTCTTAATTAGAAAATATATGACGTTTTATTGCCCAGCTAATAGGTACTAAATAAAAGCCAACATAAGCCACTAAATCTCTGATTCCCAAAAGCGAGAAATGGATATATTGTCAAATCAGAGCATACGTCACCGGTGCGGCTATGTGAAATATTTTCCGGTTTTTGAGCGTCGTGCACAATTAGTATATTTAATTGTACAAGTTGACTTTTTGACTTCCACATACACAATATATAGAACTGGGTAAATGCATGTTAAATGTAGAGATTCAAAGCATTTGCACTTCCCCTTACTTACACAACAACATAGAAAACAATGTCAAACAAATATATATATTTGTATATAAACAAATTTATTTATAGACGTGGTCTAAACTGAGGTTGAAGGCCAGTCGAACCTAATTCAACGATGCGCAGAATTTTGATTTAATTATACAACCATTTTTTTTAGTTCCAGTTTTCTCACACCCACATTGGAGAACTAACTGAAAATGAGGCATGCATAATTTCAAGTATAGCTGGTTTTTGAAAAATGAGGTATGTAGATATCTAGCGAAGACCAGCTTCGATGTACGGAAGTCATTTAAAAAATAAATACAAATGACTTTGCTGAATGCAAATCAAAACAAAATTACCATTGATAACATTGCGTCTGTAACCAATTAGTAATTTTGAACTTACAGCTTTAATTGCAGTATATTAAATTAAATGGAAATTGACAAATATCCGCAATCTTTTAAGAACTTTCTAATCTGGATATTCTTCTGTGAATGACTAACCAAAATACTATAGCATGGAAGTTGTTTATTTGTTTTGACTTTTTCCTCTTCAAATTTCACATAAATTATAGTGGAATAAATAATCTGAAATATTTATGCTAATTAAATGTAATACGTCAATTTTGGAAAAAAGTTTAAAAAAAAGTTTAGTTTAATGACGTTACTTTATTTGTATTAAAATTAGCATAAACATTTCAGATATTTTATGCGAAACTTAAATAAAATATAGCAAAAATGAAAAAAAAAATTCAATGATTGTTTAATTAATGAACTGTAACCGGTTCAAACTAGATGCGCTGTTGTTACTATTAGGCCAAAAAGAGAGGCAAGCTAAACTTGTCTGGCTGTCAAAGACATTTTAACGTTTAATGAATTCCTTTTGCCAAAATACAAATCAATAATGATTTTGTGCAAATGCGCAATATTATTTAATGCAAATTCTCTTATGCGTATTAAATTTAAAAAATATATATAAAACAATTCCATGAATGGCTGTTGCGCACGTGAGTCAAAATAATTGAAAACAAAACAAAAACTATAAGAATAGTATAAAATGCGCTCAGCACGCGACAATTGGCTTTGATTATTGAAAGAATCACTTCGATGGAGCAGTGAAGATGGGGGCGAGTTCAATGCGCCGGGTTTACTGTCCGGCCTTAGCGGTGCTTCAGGTGTTATTATTTGTGATTGAAATTCCAAAGTCATTTCTCAGCGTCGTGCTCGAAATATCAATTGGTCATGTTGCTGAGTGCCTCGAGTCATCAGTAGCAGCCACTGAGCTTGAAAAAGTTGTTAGCCTTGCTCCGCATTGTGTCGAGGACATTTATTTAAATTTGCATTACTTTGAGTTTGCATAACATAAAATAATATTTTTGTTCTAGCCATGTTTCAGTTTCACTTAATGGCTTAATTTGTAAATTACTGTGTTTAGTTCAGTACTTTCAATATTTTGTTCCACAATTTTATTACCAAGTTGTCAGCAAACAACTGCATCGTATGCCACGTAACTGCCAATAGCAACTGCACGCTTTAATTACCAGCTGCCAGTTTAACGAATAGAAGTATTGAAAATTTTAAAACTGTATGCTAATTTGTAATATCATTAGCTAAAATAAATATCTGATTGCAACGGACAGATTTCGTGATTCTCGTAAAAATAAGCACTTGTAGTCAGTAAAATTTCTACTTGATTATATAAGATATTTATTAGTCTCAACAATTGTAATTATAAACATATTAAATTTCTTTTGTAAAAGTTTAGTTATTGAGTGTGAGTGCGATGTGTGAGAATATTATTAATTTATTTTATTTTGCATTTATCTTCCTCACGTTCATCTCATGCTTATTGTCCGATAAAAAAAAGAATCACACAATTGATATCGATTGTAATTACTAACTGTTCTATTTTTGTACACTTGATCAATAATTTGCGTCAACATTTGACCGCTAATTTCAAATGCAATTAATTTAAATTTAGATTTTCAGCCTGCTTCATTCACTCACACATTTCTCTTAATCACAGCCCGGACTCGGAATTCGCACTCAAGCTCGTCTCCGAGTTTTTAGTAATTTGCAAATGCTTTCTCACTTCCGTTGTTCATTAAGCGAAATTCTTTGTCGAGATCAGTGCTAAGTTACTATTTACATATTAAACTTACCGATAGGCCTAGAAACAGATTGTTATTTAACCAAGTTATAACTGAATTGCAAAAATCACTTTATTTTATCACAATTGCAGCTGGTCGTTACGATTAAGTTATAATGAGAATTGAAATTTTTCAGATGCAGCATAGGGTTTAAAGTAATTTAATTTTTTGTTTCGATGTTTAGGATACAAATATTGATAAACTGAAGAGAAGTCGCTCAGAGGCGTCAGGTGTCAGATTGAATCTAACGGCTGCGATCTATGATTCAAAATGAGCGATGTGATCGTGTTGCCCGCGCGCTAACGACTAAATCAGACCCAACGTGGGTCACCGGTTTTATGCAGTGCGCGAAATGTTGTCCGCCGATTGTAATGACAGCAGCAGGCAAACAACCACTCATGAAGACTCGTTCTCTCAGGGTACGACGGGGTAGCAGCAGCAGTGGCAGCAGCAGTAGCAGCAGCAGTAGCAGCAGTAGCAACAGCAGCGGCAGCAACAGCAGCGACACCAGCATCAGCCGTCGCATACAAAATCACAGCCAGACAACATGTAACTTAATTTTTAAGTAACGTCAATCCGCGAAAACGATTCCGCCGTAATATGTATGCGCTTGTGTCCCAAATTATAAGCTAGAGAAAAGAGCGTAAATATGAGTGAGAGATATCAAGAAGCAAAGAACCCGAACCTGCGTAAACGAGATGAGATATGAAATAAAATGATGTGATATGTATAACTTTTAACTACTCTGCGGATCGCGTAAGCTACAAATTACGCACGGAGTCCAAAGCTCAAAAGCAAACGCTGAAAGCACTTTCAGAGAGTCATTTGTAATGACTTATTTTGTGTATGTTGCTCGAATCGAACGTTTAATGACCTTAAGTAACATGTTAGTAGCAAGTAGACTTAGATTTTTTTCCCCCAATATTCCTTTTGTTTATATAATTGAATGTGTGTCTGAAATGCTTTTGGGATCGAACTTCAGTTTCCCTTATAAGTTTTTATATAAGCACTTTAGATGTTTAATTAAATACACATTCGATACGCATTCTTAGCTGCCACATTATCGATAGCATGTCAAATAAACGGCCACGAGCAGCGTAAACAAGATTCACGTTGTCTCAAGCTGAACCGACAATGAAACTCACTCACTTTCTGAATGCTTTCCAGTCTTGGCAGGCCAGGCACAAAAAGTCGTTGCCAAATATTCGACAGTTGCTGCGAGTGGCTCGTAACTATGGCAAGACTGCATAAAGAACCAGTACGAGTTGAGTTGAGGTGTAAGATGTATTTAACTGCTACTGTGTGTAACTAAATTTGCAGTTCGCTTACTGGTTGCCAAAATGTGCAATTTACATTTTTTGAATTTTATTTTATGTTTTTTTTTTTTGTTTTTTTTTTTTTGCTGCTGGGACTACAGTGCCTTAATGCACTTTCTCAGGCAAGGAACCGGTTTTGGGTAAAGAGAATTCGCGGGCTTGTGTGAAATTTCATTTACAGCTGCGGCCTTCCAATCATTTTGCATGCAATGCGCATACGACGTGTGTTACAATTTCGTATATGTCGAACATACAACTATAACTACATACTACAATATATATGAGTATGGCTAAAAGCCGGCTAAAAACATTTGCCCATGCCCATGTCTGGCTGCTGTTCGCCTGCCCGCCAGCCAAAAAACCGGTAAGGCGCTGCTGCTGCTGCTGCTGCTGCTGCTAGTCTGACGCAGTCTTGTCTAGCCCAATATCTTCGACTTGGTCATGTTTGGCCTGTGACGTCAGCGTTGAGTGATAGTAGTGAATCATGTAAACATGATTCGAGTATGAAGATCAATTAATTGTAATTGCTTACCATTGCTGCCTACGCAAATCACACTTTATGATTATTTATTTGATATCTTTTATTTATGCTTTCAATTGCGATTATCGTGCTTATCCATTGGAATGGCTCAGGTGCTAAGTGTTGGCCAAAATTGGTGCTAATTTTGCTGGGGTTTCCTTTATGGCTTTATACACCAATAAAAGCGCGTAAAACCTGCTCTCGAACAAGTCATAATTTTATCAATTTGATTTGTGTTGTTTACTAAACTAAGTTGCATAATTAAAACTGGATTTTTGTATTCATTTTGTGTGTTAAATACTTTTAAATTTAATCAAGTGTTTCTGCCCTATGCAAAAGCTCTATTTAAGCACCTCTCGACCAGCTGTGGTCACTTATGGCAAAAAAAAAAAAACACCTTTTAGCTGATAGCAAAATAAACCAATCACTAAGTTCACCAAAATATGCACTAATTAATTGCCAGCTATTTTTACGGTTAATTTGCACAGTGGTAAGTAAATAAAGTCTGGGTAAATATAAATTGCATCTGATAATTACACATGAAAAGCTCTAATCATATTATTATTGAAGCAGATTGATGATGATGCTAGGCATAAATATAGAAATAACTATTAACTATTATAAAAATATGAAAAAAAAACAACTTCTATTACAATATAGATTAAGTGATAAATAATTTAAAATTGTTTTCGCCATGAACTTGTACGAACATCAACAGTTTCATTACAATGAGCACGTGTCGTTAACTTGGGCCACTAGTTACAACCGATTCAGCTTGACTGAGAGGTCAAACTATATCTAAATATATGTATTTGTCTGTGTATAAATTATGATTGTATTTTTATGATACTAAAGAGTGTAATTCACACGCGTTGTTTTGTTGCAGATGAAATATACCTTTTTTGTTTATATTATTGTGATATTGAAATGGACTGTTGGCCACCCATTCAAAATCCGTCATACGCAAGTTTATTTTATGTGGAATTGAATAATTGAATGATTACCTTGTTATTGTCAATTTGTGTTTGAGTACACACATCTCAACTATTTTACATATTATATATTTAATAGAAATTTAGCGTGCAACTAAAAAATAATAAATAAAAAAATTGCGCATACCGCTATACGGTCTACTGTAAATATGTAAAACTGGGTGATTCTGATTTATTTACTGCTCCCGCTCCAAAATCACAATTAAAGGAAATGAGAATTGAGAGCAGCGTAGCTTTAAAGTGTTGCTTTAATCCAACATGTGAATTCCATGTCAGTTTATTATTGCCTCGGCAGCAGCTAAAGGTTCTCGCATCATATTAAGGACTCTGAAAATAAAACAATAAACAATCATTCTACAAACTGTGGGGTAAGAGCTTAGCATATATGTATATTTCGCTGAACAAACAGTTTTTTCTTCTTTATGAACTTGAATGTGATTAGCCAAGCACATCATTTGTTTCATATTCGATTATTCGATTCGCTTTGCACTCAACGATTGCAACTTTTAAAATCAGTTAGCTTAATCTCTGCAGCCGCACAAGCAGCTAATCTGAGTGAATTGTTATATTTGCTTACTTTAGTTTCCCTTAACACTACAGAGATAAGCAGTTGAAACAGTGGCAACAGAGACTTTGGTTAATCAGTGCGTGTTGGCCAGCACACAATTGTCTCCATTTAATCAGCTCAATAGCTGAAAATTTGTCGTACTTTCTGAGTCTTTTCGCACGTTTCGCTGTTTGCGTCTCAAATATGCGCTGAAACAATTGCAATAAAAGAAATACATACATAAAAAAAAAACAACAAAATTGTGCTAGACTAGACAAGTATTGCCATATAGCTGGCTGGTGTATATTCAATGTTAATGTTAAGCCGCAACCATTGCCAGGCATATTGCGTGAATTCCGTTTGATCTCGGACTCAAAACAAAATTCGAATATCTGGCACGGCAGGCTGCATGAGTAACTATAAGTGACTCGAGAAGCGAGCGAGTTTTGAGTGGGTTTTGAATAGAGTGCATTGCTGAGTATGTTTATTACCTGAGTATTTAAAACGGAGCATATTGTAAGATTTGTGTTTTATTTCGATGCACGCCAATCGCTTTATGAACGGCAAACAGTCGTCGACTAGCGCTCCCCGGGCCGTATACTTAATTTAATTGTTTTACGAATTTAAAGTGGAAAGAAACCGTAATTAACAATGACGCTGGCCGTGATTAGTGGAGCTGCCACTGATTCAAATAATGGAGCTGTAAGTTCTTAAATTACTTTCATATCCCTCCAAATAGTGATACAAAATAGCTTTATCAGCTGCTAATAGAGTCTGAAGTGTCTGATTGTGGCCGACATATTTATGAATTTGGTAATCGTATATCAAAGCTGATTGTGAGCTACTCGAATTGAACTCTTTTGTGTCCTCAATATTCACATGATTAAATTAACATTAGCCCCACTACTTTAATCGTATAATGTGATATTCGCCAGATTGTGAGTTCTTCAAAATGTATTTCAACTGATGGCATCTATCGCAAGGCGTGTTTATGTTTTATTGAGCCTTCGTGACATGAACGAAATTGTGGTTTATATCTCTTATCTATTCGCAATATTTAGTTAGCTTAATGACAGCAACAGCAGCCCAATAGTTTACTTTTGTCTGGTTACCCCAACAGTCTCTCAGTCTAAACTGAACGGAATGGATTATTCACATATGATTCACATACAATTAGAACAAAATGTAATTGGTAATTTGATTTTAATAACAATGGTCAAAACGCGTTTCACTGTAGTTTGTGATTGTAAACTTTTGTGGGTTAATTGAACAACACAACAATCTATTGTCGACTACATGGGAGTTGTCGAGACGCAATCTATTATTTGTTTCTCATAAACTTGACCTGCTGGCAGATAAAAGTTAGGTAGCTTTGCATTTACTTCCGCGAATAACTTGTTTTTTTCATTTTTACATTACGCTCTTCCAGGAATGTGTGAATATCTTTCAATCAGTAGTATCCAATATAATGTCAGCATATTATACAAAAATTCCGATTCATGTTTTATTGTACTAACAAAGATTATATAGATATTCGAGCAGCAAATATCTCATATTTCTCTTCGAAATACTTAAAATTGGACTTTAAGTCAGCACATTGTCATTTCAACGTCATTAATCACGCAGATATTTGTAGAATTCTATTTAAAATTGGATAGCTGATAATAGTCACTATGGGCTAATCAGTTTGGGATATACATTGATTTTTAATTAAACGAATATGTGGTGCACAATTAGCACTTTTTTTTTCTAACGGCCCGACGAGTCTTCCTGCCAGCTAGCCACCGGCTCTTGTGATCTATAGTGTTGGCTACGTTATCTGCAGTACAAACAAGCAATGAGTTCAGTGTATTAGCGCAAAGATTGCGAAATTCCTTAATTAATGACAAAACGAATGAACTAAGCTTGTCATTGAAGTGCGATGATGGTCGATGGTCTGTGATCGACCAACATTACTTTGCGAGTGAAAGTGTCATGTGGAAATCAGTTCTCCTTCGGGTTTTGAACTCAACGCATTGTTGAGGTGTATAATAAATCCTTATAGAATATAAGTCAACTATTATAATACCAAAATGTCTGCCGATGGTGAGGTAAGCATTAAATGTGCTGTGAAGGATGTAATTAAATATACAAAAACAAACTGTGCGTAAACAATCTAAAGTTTTCCTGCTGTGCATTCTAAATGATCAAGTCAAGTTCAAAGTCAAGAGTTTGCGGTTTAAAAACATTCAAAACGTTTTTTTCTGGGATTTTTTGTCGCAAAATACGTCATTAACTTATGGAAATGTATTTTATGAATTGTGCTGTTTACTCAATGTGAATCGGTTTAGCACTTGGTACGCGTGCCTTGCATACTAAAGTGGTTAAGTAATACGTATCCGTATGCCATACACACATATAATTAACTGACAACTCTCCCCAATTACTCTGCGGCTTTCATGCAAAAAAAATATAATAAAATGAAATTTTGCTTTGTATGTGAGTGTGTCAAATGTGCACAACCGGTTGTAATACTAAATTTAGAATGCTTTTATATGCATATGCTCCGTATGCAAATTTCTTAAAATTCAGCTCAACTCAAAACTAATTTACAGGCGAGATACAATTTCAGTCGGATGCAACTGCAGTAAATTACCATTCAAGTACGACCTGATTTTATTTGTTCTACAAGTGTGCGAAAACTGTAGTTTTTGGTTTGTTTGTTTTTTTATATAAGCTAAGTAGCTAAATTTATTTGAAATCGGCGCAAAGGTCACATAAATTAAGCCGATTTTAAATACATATTTAAAAATCATAGTCAAATCAAAAATACAATGTCTTGGGGCGTATGTGTAATGTCAGCCAGCCAACGTGGCGCGACTTTAGATTTCGTTAAGTGGCTCTGCTTCGTTGAGTGCAAATATATCTTTAAGTGAGTTCCGTTCACCAACAGCAACCGATAGATGGCGCCAGTTGCCGACGCGCACACAAGTATGCAACGTTTTTTCTCTGCACCCAACGGATATTTTGATATGCGTCTAGAACTTGGCTAAATAATATCTAAAATTAATTTAATTTAAATCAGCTGTTAGATAATGTGTAATGTAATGCTTAACTTATGATTCATTAAGGAGCGATAATGTGTAAGGCATTTCACTCCCTTGAAATCTTTTTATTTATTTTTCAAATATGAAAACCTTTTAATTATTTATATTTTATGAACTCGTTTTACACGACATTAATTGTGTATCGTTCAATGTCGCTTTAATCTAATCCACTCTCTCTGTGATTTGTTGTCCCCAGCTTAGCACAAACTCGGTCAAGTTGATAATTTTCGACGTTTTCAATTGTTTTTTGCTTGGCAATAAATAAATAATCATAAAAATTTCCATATGCTCAAATCGTACCGCTTTGCACTGGTTGAGTTAGGCAAGATCGCTATCGGTACTCAACGCAGCTGGCACGTTTCGAATTACACGCTGCAAATAAAGTACATAAATTGATATAAATTTATGTATATGGAAATATATGTATATTCATTCGAACAAGTGAATTATTCGATACATTTGTCTGCATTTCATATTTTCGGCAATCAGTGGTCTGCAATTTGTTGGGGTAAATGTCGCACAATTCAATTGACGGTTCATTGAGCGACCGATGCGAAATGATTGAGTTCCAGATGATGTGGAGATTTCGAAGTGGCTACTGCAGATTCATGACGTTCCACGAACTTTTGCGCAGTTGGAATTTGTCACCAAACTGTGTGGCGCACTTAAGCAAACTTTCATGCGTGTGCCCTGAGTATGAAAAGCCATTAACTGTTTTTATTTCGGCTCTGTGTTATCTATCGCCATCGCTAATTAATTAGCGCATTATTTGCATAAACTTTTCCACCTATCGAGTTGGCCTTATCAGCAGAGCATTCATATGAGTCACTGTAGGAAAAAAAATGTATATTAAAATCACTTGATATGTTTTGTAGAAGTTAAAATATTAATTTATAACTATCCCAAATTTTTGGATTTTATATAATGAGTAACTTATTAAGCTGTCAATCTTAACTGGCAGTTATCGCTCATATTTTTGTATCTAACTATTAGATAAATCTTAAAAGTTATTGTTTAGCTTACTATGTATTAAACATACATTTTATTGCACAGAAAACAATTACATTTAGAAAAGCTGTGGATTTATGCAAGGTATTGGCAGTGTAGAATACTTTTTGGGGTCGAATACAGAAGTTCATTAACTGATGCAAATGCAGCGGAACTAATTTCAAATTGAATACATCAATATTGTATAATCTCGTAAAGCCCATAGGAGGAGCGAACAAGTTTGCAGTTTTTATTTTGAAAAGCTAGTTCCGCTACACAGCAATACGAGCTCCTAATGTAGCGCTCTCTCCGATACACACAGTCTCTTTCTCTTTCGTTCTTCCTCTCTCTCGATATATTTCTTTCTCATTCATTGCGTCTATCTTTCTCTTGTCGTTGCCCGTTACATTGTCAAATCGAGTTTTGTACTCGGGAAGGTTCGCATTCATGTTCTGCTTGTCAAACTGTGCGGTTGACAGAACTTTAAAAAATTCATTGCAACGTGCTGGCAACGTTTTCAAATTCCCCCGACGTTAAGAAAAAGAGGAAAATAGAGAAACGTTGCCTATTTTTTATATAGCCTCAGCGGTCGCAAGTTATTGAGAATTGCATTAGTAATATTTTATCTTTTATACAAAAATAATACAAAAAAAAAAAAATAAATTCCCAATTTTTTTGCACTAAATTTCCACATTGCATTCTATTTTGTATTGTAAAAAGTGTTTGGAAATTTCTGGAAACCGCAACGCAGCGCGTTTACCGAGAGTTTACGAAATACGTTAAGCGCGCGACGGTTGCCATTGCCGACAGGATAGCACACCCTCCAGGATTTGTGCTGCAGTGAAAATGAGTTTTCACAAAAGCGATTCACGCACGCCGCTGGCACCGACGGAATATACCGTAAGTAGCTGCCCACCTAGCTCTAGACCCGATTTCGAAATAGCTCGAATCGGCTAATCGGCATTCAAGTTCGCGGAGCCCATTTTTGAAGTTTAAACCGCTTCCAAACAACCAAAGTTTCAATCTAATCAGTAATCAGTTCTGTAACTGAATAAATGCGTTTTATCCATTTTAAAAACAGTTATCGGGCTATGAAATATATACTGCTCATATGAATATATAATGCAAATTTCATGACAAGCATATTTTGATGTGTCAACAGATGTTAGCAAAACCTAAAATTTTATCGTATATTTATCAGGAATTATTGATTAGTCTAGGGGAAGTGATTCATTAGCACTCGCATGTGATACTCCATCAAGTGATATTAGATACTAATGACTCCAACTAAACCAAGTTAGTTCCTAACCCTAAGCAAATCACTTGTTTTCATTGATTGATCGACCATTGAATAAATTGGGCCATGCAAATTATTTTTTCTATTTGAATTGATAACAAGACCAAGAGTTCCAAAACTAAAGTCTAATTTCGGGGAGTTTTTGTTTCGGTTTCGTTTGTCCCTGTTACAGTTGTCGTTATGAGTAACATACAAAAACAGAAACGTTTCCACCCTCAACGCTGTTTCTGGAGTCAAACATCGCCTATTCGAGTTATAGATGATGTTTTTGCTGTTGTTGTTGTTGTTGTTGCTAATGCTTGTTGTCTTCCTCTTGATTTGTTGCTTTGTGAACAGTGGAATTTTCCGCTCGCTCACTGTGCGAGTCGAGTTCCTTGCACTTTTATGTCTGCCTGGCTGGGATTCGAACTCGGTACGGGTACGTAAGTGCTAGGGGACGAAGTAGGGCATACAGCTAAACGTCTATGCCATCGCGAATGCCGACGTAGTCTTTCTTCTTCTTCTACCTGCGTCAGCATTTTTCAGGGTTTCAATTTTTGAGCTGTACGCTTAAAATTTCGTGGCATTATGCATAAAAAACAAAGTATGGCATGTTGTACTTTGACTTGGAGATTCCGATGATTATTTATGCTGCTGCTGCGCAAGCGCCGTTGATACATTTTTTGCTACATTGCTTTTCTTTAAATGGCACAACGTAAAATTCGATCGCGTTTGATAATTTTCCATGCCGTAAGCATTAAAGTAGCACTCTGCAAGTGTGACGAACGCTCTATGAACACTTGTAATGCAAATATTGAAACAGCTGCACCCCTCTCACTCTAACTAACACCGCATGGGCTTAATCCTTCTCTCTGTCTAATTCTATTGTATGAGGCATCATTGCGCCAGCGTCGCTGCACTTGAAACCTGACTGTAACGTCTCACATTATTTAATTTGTCATATGTACATATATATTTATAATAAATATTAACTTATATTTATATTGGATCTAAGCGGTTTCAATTTGCAAAAACAAGGCGTTCTCTAATTGACTCCCGATTCGGGCTATAACTAGAAATTGCAGCATTTCTGTATCTGAGACATGCATTATTCAGACTCTACCATACTATCTTATCTAAGCATTTGCAAGCACCCCAATGCGCTTTTTCAGAAGACAGTTTCCTAATACTTGGGGCTGGCCATAAATCGACGAGTTTGCATTGATGAATTGCTGACAGTTTTCGCTAGAAGTGAGCTAAGTTGAGTAGCGCTGAGCTGTGCCACTTCCATTCCCCGTCATTATTGTCTGGCCACGTGATGCACAATTTTGCGCTTTTTTTTATTTCATTTTATTTTATTTTTTTTGCTTGCATTTAAGCCAAAGTATTTTAGCCAGTTTTGTAAAAAATTTTCCACTGCAAATTGTTGGCGTTTGTTTGCTAAATTGTTTTGTGTTGCTATTGCTATTGCTATTGTCGTTTTCGATTTCGTTTCACCGCTGGTTCTATTTCTGTTCTGTTTCTCTTCCACTCGCTTATGTAAGTTCAATGAAATGCAGTCAAAACTATCGAGAGACCGCAGCGCCGCAGAGTCAGGCTTGACTGTTTTAATTACAAAAGTACATAATTGCATGTTCGCTGCGGCTCCCGTACACCTGCAAATGTGCAAATGTGTAACTTAGTCATTGCATTTTAAATAAGAGGAGTGCAGAAGTGTAAGCAGACAAGGTGTTGGCGAATTTTCATTGCTAACAATTGTAGCAACACGTTTTTAAATTACTTAGAGATTTTTTTTATTGAATTTTCTATCTTTATCAAAATGATTGACATGGCATTATAAATTACTCGACTCGACTTGTGCTTATGCTAAAAGCACTTTTATATGAGCATCGATAGTAATATGAAAATATATTTTTATTAATAGGATAAGTTGGCTTAATCATATTAAATAAAAACAATATTTATATATATGTTTTTATTATGGCATCAATAACAATCATTTGATAATATAATGCTCGCAGCCTGCACATTTTGTAATATGATCGATCTAAGGTACAGCTGGGGCTGGGTATATAATTGTCGACCATATCAACACAATTTTTTTGTGTCACACAAACCATATCGGGTACACTTGCAATTTCATTTTCTAAAGCAATTAAATCATTCTGCAAATATTCATTAGAAGTTTCTATATTTTTCTGCCCATACAGGTAATTTATTTGCATTACAAATCTTAGAATCTCATTAGAAGCAGCTCTTTATCTCTTTAGCAAGGGCTCAATTCGCCATACTACGCCATAAATGCTAACGGCTCTTGTCGCCATATTGAACTTGAACCGAGCCAGTGACACGTGTTGAGTGCACTCCACCTTTTCGCATGGCTTTCAGTTTGCTTTTAGGTGTTATTTGAATTTGCGTTCCCTTACATACACTCAGAAAAAAATCGATCTCAATTTAAGAAAGTGTAAAACGGAGAGTTGTATATATTTTAAACCAGAGTTTTTTATTTTGTTGCATGAATGTTTTCTTACATTAGCTTTTAATACCCTGAACCCATTAAAAAGGATAAAAATTGTATAATAATACCCTTGTTTGGCGATCATTTTTCTGAGTGCACGTTTCGAGTTTTACTTGTTGCGCTCTTTTCGATACTCGCGTTATTTGCGTAGCTGTTGCTGCCAATTAAATGCAAGTACAAATTGCATTTTTTGCAGCTATTCTATTGTACAGTTAGTTTCCGAGTCGTGATGTGTGCGTTTTCGATAGACAAGCGTATTGTTGCACGCGACAAAGCGCTTGACTGATTGACTGAATGACTATTAGATAAATATTATTTAATTTTATTAGATAAGCTAGAGTCACAGTACTGTTGAATTTCTGTCCGCGCAGCTGTCTAACTGTTGCAATCACTATTTTTAGCCCGAAAGCAATTTACCTATGCAGAAATTATACCCTTTACGCAAACATGAAGCGTCTATAAGGCAGGGGTACCTAGTAGTCTAGATAGGAAGAGTTCCAAGCATTGAAAGCATTTGGTTCTGCTGGTTTATGCATTTGCTCATTGTGTATAATGAATCGATGCGTAAAAACGCTATGAACTAATCGAGCATGAGCAAAATGATAAAAAGACGTTTTGTTAGCTTCTTATGTTTGCAACACAAACTTAATAAAAATGGCAATTATCAAAAATAATTTCATTATGTTTATAAAACTGTGAAATATACACAATAATTGTGATTTATGTTGGCCTCGAAATTATAACATTTAATAGAATAACATCATATGGCTTTCATAAACGTTTCAAACGAATTTTATATCTATCGATTGAAGTCGTCGCGTTTTCGTCGCAAAAATTTGTTGCCTATTTAGCCGCACAACTGTTTCGCATTCGCCGCTGTTCAGTCTGGCGCACATGTAACAAAGCTTGCATTCCATTACCCTAGATGGCGCCACAGCAAGCCCATAACAAGTATACGCACAGTTGTTTCTCGATGTTTATTTTAAATGATACAATTTTTGTTGGCATGCTTTTAACGAAGCGATAAATAAATGAGTAAATTTGTAAATTTCTGTAGCAATTTTCTAATCAACCAAATAGCTGTCAAAAATGTCAACCTAATGGTAGGCAGCTGATTTAATTTGGGGAGCAAATAAATCAAAAGAAATGACCAAAAAAAAAAATAGAATTGTTTTTGGTCTATGCGAATTAGCCATTCTTGTTGTTTCACTCGTATATCATTTTCGCACATTTTTTGCGCAAATTTACAGTTTCCTCATTAATTTTATATACGTCGCACTTGCCATAGTTGTCGTATCATGTCGCATTCGGCGTCGCACTGATTTTGATCAATTTATATGTGGGAGCACTCGCTGAGATGTGATTTTTATAATAGCCGCGCGCGCGCCTCTCTCTCGGCACACGTATGATCATATAGGAAACAATAGAGGCCAAGCCGAAGCAGCTGATGACGACATCGAGAATTGTGAATGCTGCTGCACCCCAACAAAATATATCTAAATACATAGTTACACAGCATCCGAAAAATATCGTTCCGAACAAAAACCGTCACAAACTAGCTGCTCAGTGCTGCTGCAGCGGGTTTTGTGGTTGTATGCGACCGTTTCCCGAGTGTCCACTATTTATTTGTGTTTAAAGAACGCAAACATCTCTCTCAGTGTGGCTGTCGCTTTTCATTTTGGCCACAAAAGTGCATAAAAACGGATGACATTGACCGTGAACGCGAGCAGATTTCGATTGTATCTCACTGGAATTGCACATGCAAGCGTTGCGCATGTCGGTTAATCTTCCGGATTTGAATTTTTTCTTAAACTCGACTCAGACACGTGTAGCGCAACGCCTTCAAGCTGAACGCCAACGCCGGAAAGCCGCCATTGCCGCCGCGTCCTGTGCAGCAAGACCAAGAGCTGAGCAACTTTGGCCCTAAGACACGGGAATTGCGTCTGTCCAGTGCGGCGCTAAGTCGCCAACGGTTAAAAATGTCGTTGAAACGAGGCGGTCCACCGCCGGCACTGTCGAGTGGTGCTGCTGTAATGACCACATCGCTAAGTGCCACCAGTTTGGATCAGCAGGTGTGATTGAAAGAATAAGCCATATCTTTGTGTGTGTGTGTGTGTGTGTGCGTGTGTGAACGCATAGTTGTTCTTCTTCCGCATAACAGTTTTACTATTGAACTTGAATATTGCGCATACGACGCGAGTTGCCAAAAAACATTCTACTATATGCTGCATTGTCAGGCGTTTTGTTTACCAACAGACAACACAGATCAGAAGAGTGATTATCAAGTTGTTGAATATATGTATATATTTTTTTTAGACACACGTAGAAATTTGGCATTGTGCACTGTGTTTGTCAAGGTCACATAACTGTAAATCCAGCGATAAGTAACCATTGATGCTCGTTCCTGAGCCACCCACACTGGCCATAAAAACTGCATAGATCTTGCTACGCAAATCATTCTTGGCATCCATCTATCGCGGCATAGCTCTCAGCAGCTAGCCAGCTGGCTGATTTACATAAGATTCGGATTGCGCTCTTCTGCACTCTGCATTCGTTGCACTTCTCTAAGTTTCTTATTTGCGATTGCTCAACGATAGACGATCTCTTTTTTTTGTGTTTTTTTTTGGTTACAGAAAATTCCGACGGTTGTGACGGTCTACGATAGCGAGAAGAAAAACGGCAGCAGGAACAATGCGAGCATAAGCCAGCCCAAGTGAGTGCCTTTCATTTTAGTATTCGATGCCACAGCTAACGTATCTGTAGTGCGCATACCAATAATCAATAAGTGTTTTGCGTTCGATACAATTTTGCGTACGCTGTGCAAAATGTATAAAAATATCGATAACAATTCGTCAACTACAATGTTTGAAATGTATTCATCGGACAGATTCATCCGCTCCGACATGGCCGATGTGCCGGTCCAGCAGGCGGCTGGCTCCACCCTCCCTTTGGTCCTGGCGCGCAAAAAAGGTGGCGATGATGGTGAGGACGGCAACTACAATCCCTTCGAGCATCGCAAGGTCGAGCATCCAACATCGTAAGTATTATGTTTAATAGATTATTGGTGAGGATAAAAGTAATCAAGTAGGTTTACAAAATTCGAAAGGGTTTTTAAGAGGTTTTTGGGCAATTCGATTTGAATCGATATGCAAATTTATCTTACATAAAGAGCTGATAGTTGCGCTAGTCGTGTGCGAATTATTCTAATCAATGACTAGCTAATTAATTAACGTCATTGAACTTTGCCTAGACTTTGATTTTTCTACTCGCCTTTTCTCATTTCAACGAAAACAAAAAAAGAAAATAACGGAAATTCATGTGCAATTTTATTGACATTGTCCTTGGACTTTGTCAGAAAAGCTTTCGCACTAAAAATAAAGTAAATTCGCAAGCGAAAAAAAAAATGAAAAAAAAAGAAAAACAAATGTCGAAATGTTGCTGCACGATTCGTTTACAGTGTAAAATGTGTAAAGTTGTCTGCTGATCAGCTCGAGAAGAGAAGAGAACGCAGAGGGGTAGGGGGAGTGGGAGGGAGGGCAGGCGCTGCATATTGTACACTGACAAACAAAGTTGGGTTGGGCAAAATATGTTTGACACACATATTAAGTAGATGCGCTTCTATCTTAGTATAATTTTGTTTTTCAATTGAATCACATTTTAGAATTGATTCATCTACAATTAACGTAACAAAACAATTAAATGTCACATTGGTGTGTGTGTGTGTGTATGTATGTATGCCTATATATATATGTATAAGCGATTTATATTATCTATATGGCTGACTAGGCATCACAACGCAACAAAAAAAAGGCAGTCGGCAGATTTCTCTTATTTTTTCGTAAATATTTTGATGCAATTTAAGTTTTCGTGAACTTTTGTTTTGGCAACCGGACAAGAATTGCATATTATAGATATTACATGATATGATAAGTATTTGCATATAATATTTGAAATGTCTGCGTCAATTCAGAAAATGTCAATTATTGATTTGAGTTCATTTCGATTTCTAGTGATTTGGAAACCTTCATGCATCTTCTGAAGGGCTCCCTCGGCTCGGGCATTCTGGCCATGCCCATGGCCTTCGCCAATGCCGGCCTGTGGTTCGGTCTGGTGGGCACCCTAGCAGTGGGCGCCCTCTGCACCTACTGCGTCCACATACTGGTGAAGTGTGCGCACATATTGTGCAGGCGACGGAAGATACCCATGATGGGATTTGCAGATGTGGCCGAGCAGGCTTTTCTGGATGGCCCACCCTCGTTGAATAAATGGTCCCGTTTCGTCCGCTTTATGGTGAATACTTTTCTGGTGATCGATCTGCTTGGCTGCTGTTGTATCTATCTGGTATTTGTGGCCACAAATTTGGAGCAAGTGGTTGGCGTCTATATAGAAACGGCGATCAGTGTGCGCTTATGGATTGTGATTATTTCGGCGCCTTTGATCTTCATGTGCCTGGTGCGCAATCTTAAGTTTCTGACGCCCTTCTCGATGATTGCCAATATTTTGATGTTTGTGGGCATTGTCATAACATTTATCTACATGTTTTCGGATCTGCCAGCACCAACTGAGCGAGAAGGCATCGTTTCACCCGTGCAGTGGCCATTGTTCTTTGGTACGGTCATCTTTGCTCTGGAGGGCATCGGTGTAGTTATGTCCCTGGAAAATGACATGAAGAATCCCAAGCATTTCATTGGCTGCCCCTCGGTGCTGAATCTGGGCATGGGTCTGGTCATTGCCCTTTACACGCTGGTCGGCTTTTTTGGCTTCCTGAAGTATGGACCTGACACTGAGGCTAGCATTACGCTGAATCTGCCCGTGGAAGATAAGTGAGTTGCTGCAGCCACATGTGAATCTCTGGAACTAACTAAATTTTCTTCTTGCAGATTGGCACAATCCGTAAAGCTTATGATTGCCGTTGCCATATTTTTCACCTTCACTCTGCAGTTCTATGTACCAGTCAGCATTCTGTGGAAGGGCATTGAGAGCAAGATTCCTGCTGCGCGTCAGAATGTTTCCGAGTACGCCTTGCGTGTCAGCTTGGTGGTAAGTGCTCATAAATTCGTACTTAAGTTTTCACTTTTGTTAACATAACAATGTCATTGCACCTTTACAGATCATTTGCTGTGGCATTGCCGTTGCGTTGCCCAATCTGGGACCATTCATCTCACTCATTGGCGCCGTTTGCCTCAGCACACTCGGTATGATTGTGCCGGCGACTATTGAATTGGCTGTATATAATGAGGATCCGGGCTATGGGCGTTTCAAGTGGCGACTATGGAAGAACTCGGGACTGATTTTGTTTGGCATTGTGGGCTTCGTAACTGGCACATATGTGAGCATACGCGAATTTCAGGCTGAATTCAATGGGGGCCATGTGGGCGATGGGCATTGAGCAGCTGCTGCCCAAGATTTATGCTAATTTAATTTAAATTAGTTTTAATAAAACTCTTCTAAGCACAGGGATATCTAAGTTAAGTTTTTAACTAATTTTAGGGCTAACCAAAGTTTTGTAAGATTCCCCCCCAGCAAAAATCTTCCACATACCATGTCCACATAATAATTTCAAACTAAACTTTATTCTGGCCAAGAAAAGGCAGTTTTGTTGTAGTTACCTTCACCCATACCTGTACCTTTTAACTTAACCACGATCCAAGCAAAGTATTTGATTTAGTTGATGCCGCATTATAGACCATAATTGTGGCATTAAAGCTATTTAGATAATTCATCTAGAAGTGATTTGCGTAAACGTAGTGATCTTTTGACAACAAAATATATCTTAGTTATTATAGTTGTAATTAGATCCTAGCTGAACTAAATTAGTTACACACCAAAATAGACAAACAGATAGCCAAGTAAAAAACAGACACACATTTTGTTATATTTTTCGATTATTAAAATATCATTGCTTTTCCCTATTTTTATGCCCTATTATTAATATTCAGGACTTATTTAATATATAATATATAAACACTACCTATTCAAAAAGCTACCATTGCATAATTCGCAAAATAAATTTTGATTTAAAAAAATATATATGTGAAATAATTTTTTCGTTGTATATTTATACAAATTGAAATATATACAAATCAAAAAACCTAAGAATAAACATATTTTAATTTTTAATCATTTGCTTGTTAATATCCGCAAATAAATGAGTTGAAAATTGGGGCCTCAAACGTTATCAAATATCGACAACAGACAATATTTTCCATTTGAGCCTAAGAGTATGCAATAAAATATTTATAATTGTTATTTGAGGAACTTTAATTCTAAATGTATTGCATACTTTTGTGGCTACAAATTAGCATAATTGAAATGCCCTAATTCTAATTTGGGTAAATATATAATTATAGATTTCCATATTCTAAAGACATCTACAAAACTAAGTAAGTAATTCAATGTATTCTATTCGCAAAGCAGGAACAAATTACTTACCTAATTTTGTAAATTTCCCTTCGATCCAGCTCCCTAAATGATTGAGAAAACACCCGCTAATTTATTTGACCTTGTAATTGCTACCTAATAAGTATTTATCGCCTCCACAATGTTGACATTTCTCACCACCTAGTGGCAAACGATTTGCACACATGTTTATTTGCACTAGGCACAAACAATCCCCAAGCACTTGATAGTGGAGTGATAATAAGCCAACTGCCAAAACCACAGCAGCGATAACTGCTTGAAATTGCAACAAATTTTAGCGCATTCCCACGCTTCTTTATGGCGCTCAGAACCAAGAACCGCGAGCTGAGAAATCAAATTAATGTATGTGATATAAAGCGCTGAAAAACGAAACGCTGATAAGATATTTATTCAGGTGCTGTACAGTGTTTTTATTTCTCCCGTAATCACCCACAAAAGTGTTGGCGAAAAGGCCAAAGCAGGCAATAAAAAAAAGAAGAAATATAAAAAAGGGAAATGTGCAAACGCAATTTAAGTCCGAGTAACTGAAAACGGAACCGTGAGAAAATTACACCCACAGATAACAACACAGAGACACACACACACACACACACACACACACAAGCAAACACATACAGGCTCAAGAACTCATATAACACAAGTACATGAGAGTTGTATCCATCAGATACTTTAGCGATAAGCGTTTTGCATGTGACGCAATGAGGTGTTGTTTGTGTGTGTGTCTGTATGTGTGTGTGTACAATTGAAATATTACTGTTTACCAACGGTCAAGGCGACCAGCGGTCCGAGTAAGAGTTTGAAGCTTGTGCATAGTCAAGAAATTGTATCTGACGAATATACAGACGAGAAGTTGCAATTGCTGCTCGTTGTTTTTGTTTTTTTTTGGCTTGATAAGCAGCACCACGCAGCGTGTGAATTTTGAAAACCAATCAGACTCCGATGAGTTACTGATTGAACAAAGGCATCAAGAGATAAAAAACAAAAAAAACAAAAATAAGAAAAGACGAAACACGACTCGGTGTGCGTTTGTATCTTATGGATATGAGCCCGCCTTTTGGCGCCCGTTTAGCCATCATCATCCGTTCGATTGGGTTGTATCTTTGATGATATTTCAGCACTAGCGCATAAATCAGATGATTGGTGTATGCACAACCTTTGAACCGGTAGATTAAGCGGCATAAGCAGCCAGCTGCATAAATTGGCAGCAGTCGCAAATTCATTTGGATTTTAACTACTGTTAATTTACAATTGATGTTTGACTGCTTGGCCAAATCGATTCGCTGCGCTACAGTTGTGCAGTTTGTGCACTCTGTGAACACTGGTTTTATGGCTGATCGATGCGCAGATAAATGCATCTTATTGGCTGTTCACTGCCCACTGCGAGTCCAAGACCAATGTCTCTGTCTTCCCCCCATTCCTTTCTCTCTCCGTCTCTCCTTTCTCCGTTTCTGTCTCTCACTAAATAGTTGTATGCTTGGCAGCTTAATGTCAGGTGCACAATGTTTAGGCCATGTTTATTGAGATTACTTAGTTGCTAAAAATTATGACCAATTTGTCGGGTTCAATGAGATGCAGCAGCAAACAGCAGCAGCAAACAGCAGCAGCAGTAGCAGCACCAGTGTTGCCATCAGGGACATTCACGAGAATAGTCGCCTTTCAAGTCAATTGCATGCAAATGCAGTCGGTGCGAGTCCAGAGACGTTGCAACGTCAGACCGTAGAAGGCGTTCTGTGTCTCTCGCACTTATTTTGCGTACATTTTTGGTAAACAAAATTAAAGCCTTAAACAGATAATGCGCTATCACAGACGGACAAACGGACGGACGGACCGAGAGACAGAAAGGCAGTGGGGACCTCGCGCTGCCCCGGCATTCAATGCAAATCTCACTCTCGCCCAGTTTGCCGGCTGACGTCTGGCGAGTTAATAGAAAATTTATAATGCCAGGCGTGCCATAAATTGCAACAAACACCCACATGTGTTGTATGTCAGCGTTGCGATAGGCAGCCAGGCGGGCAACCGAAGGCAGGCGGCAGGCGGCAATCGTGTGGGAAAAAGTTGTAATTTGCAGTTGACAAATACGCAAATCGCAAATACGCTTTCGGTGCTGGCAAAAATTAACTCATATTGCAGCCAAGCAAGCAATCTCAACTTGCAGTTGGAGTCTAGTCAATGATTTATGTGCACAGCGCGGCCTACGAAAATGTGTAGCAACAGCAACAGCACCAGCAACAGCACCAGCAACAGCAACAGCAACAGCAACGGCAAGGAGCAACTGTGAGCGCTACAATGATCTGCTGAACAATGGCAATGGGGCAGTGGGAGCTGCTAGAGTGGCTAACCAATCTCTTGGCACAGCCTCCTGTTTTTTTTCTTCTTTTTTTTTGCCTACCTGCTGCCGTGTTGGCGTTGCTGCTGTTCCTATTCCCGATGCTGCTGCTGCTGCTGCTCCTACTGCGCCGCAGGCTGCAATTGTCTGCTTAAAAGCGTTCATTCTGTCCACAATGAAGCCACATAACTTGGCCGCAGTTACTTACTTGGCAGTCAGACAGCCATATGCCCCGTACCCCCCACTCTCCCAATCTGCGCCATTGCCTTCGATGTGATGATTTATTGTGGCTGCGCCTGCAGCGACCCCCATCCACCGTCCGTTCGCCGTCCCAGTGTCCAGATTCACAGTACGGTAGCCGTTGTTCGCTTGGATGCGTTGCCTTCTTGCAGTTTTGTTGCTGCCATGAATTGAAACTTTATTTAATAAGTTGATGTTATTTGTTAACTGCGCTAAAGGCAGCTTGCTGCCGAACTATGTTGCTCCTGGCCGGGCTAGCAAGCTATTCTAATGCACTCGTTGCTTGGCAGCAACATGGCCAAATGTTTGACCATAAATTACTTGGCCAATTTCCACTAAGGTGTGAGTACAGCCAACGAGAACAGCGATATAGTGCATTAAATTGTCGTTTAAGCTGTTTCTGAAATGGTTTAGAGCAGTGTAAATGGGTTGTAAATAAGCTTCACGATTTTATCACAGTTGGCTTGAAAGTGCCAAAAGTAAGAAAGCTTTTAGATATTGATGAAAATGATGTATATTTTTCTGAATTATTTTATTCATTTTTTAGTTGAGAAAAAAGAGAGAAATAAGTGGAATATGTGCTAGGAATTGGCAGTTAACAAGAATTCTACATACAATTTGTGTTAATATAATTGTGTTAATTCGTCAGATGGCTTTTGGCCCTTAGATTATCGTTTGACCTAGTGGCAATTAGTTTGCAGTGCTGTCTGTTCAGATATTTGCAATCTATTCATGTAATTGTTTTAATGCACTGTGTCAGTGAATTGTATTAGAAAGTAGACGGACACACGGGTACTTTAATCTGAGCCGCTGCATCTGGCCAAACACTTGCTGACAAATTGCTGATAAATAAACCTCAAATGCGAGAAATTTGCAATAATGCCTTTCTAATTTCATGCGTCGCCGTGTTGCTTGCCGTTTTTTGCCATGGAAGGCACCTTCTGGTGGGGCATGCAAAGCGCACAAAAAAAAAAACAAACGGAAAAGCAACGAGCGCATTGAGTGCTGCCTGAAAGCGTGGCGCCTCTGTTGTCAGTACTATATATACAGTTTTATACATTTTCCACACGTAATGCGAAAGTTTGAATCATTTGTCCACTGTGCACAGTTCGCCAACTGGTGATTTTCATTTAAAATTCTTGTCACAGACATGTAATTGCAACGCGCCATCGACTGCTTACTCCCTACTCCCGACTCCCGACTCCCGACTCGCGACTCCCAATTCCAGATTCCCAACTCCTGACTCCAGGCTGCTGCCAAACGGATCTACTATATAGCTATTGGCCTGGCCTATTGACAATGCGTTTGTCAGCTGTTGGTTGCTGGCTGCTGGCTGCTGGTTACTGCCACAGTTGCAGCCTCTGGCGCTGTGTTGACACAGATAAGTGCGTGGCGGCGGCGTCGGCAGCGATAAGTAGCGTTTATGCATTAATTTTTGCCTCAAAGTGACATTATTTATTACGCATTAATGCGCTGAATTAACGTTTATTTAATTAATATTAATGCTGGCACAGCAATTGCTGGCTGCTGCTGTTGTTTCTACGGTTGCTGTTGCTGTAACAAAGCTGTCAGTTACTAGTTGCTGATGTTGCTGTTGCTGCTGTTGCTGTTGCTGCTACTACATGGGCTGACATTTTGTGTATGGATTTTGGGCAGCCAGGCAATTAAAGGTACCGCTAACAGGCATTGCCTGTCCAGGCAGTCATTCAGTCAGTCAGTCATGCAGTCAGTCAGCAATTGTCAGTTGTTGCTAGACAACATGTTGCTGACATACCTTCCAGCCATGTTGCTGGGCTGCAAATTTGGTGCAGCTCTGCGATTGCATTGGGCAACGTATGTTGTCGGCATCTTTTGTCTGTTGTCTCCTACAACTTACCTGACGATTCCTTTGCAGAACTTGTCGCCGGTATCTATTTTTGACATTCGGCTGCATGTTGCTGCCACAGCAAAGTACAGCACAGGTCAAGACCTTGGGGGCAGCAAAATCAACTGACTTCGACTTGTCGATATCCTATAGTCAACACGACTGCTGCCGCTGACCGTTAAATTGTGCAAATATTTATACAGAAATCGAAAGTAAAGTCGCTGTAAATATGTAATCATTAACTCACAAAAATTTTATTTGGTAAAATACAACAAAATATTTCGATAAGCCAATATTTGTGTTAGGTCGAGGCGGTAGATAACGACAGGCACGATATTTGTAATCCATCAGTGTCGGGGGCGGCCAGAGGACCGTCGACTGTCGACTGTCGGCTGTGGACTGTGGATTGTGGCCTGTGGCCAATACACATAGTTTGGGCGCAATAAACTTTATAATTTATAGACCAATCAGACGCGGATCGCACGCACTAAAACAAGTGAAAAATCATAGTCCAAACACATAATGCATCAGTGGAGATCAGAAAGAGGCAGGCAATTTATAGGATGGCCATGCCAATAGACACCGCACAGCGGGTTGTCATATCGAAGAGCGACTGTGACGGTAACTAAGACTCCAGAGTGCCAGAGTATCTGGGATGCTGCCCGTTGCGGGCTCCGCTGGCCAATTGATTTATACAAACGGCAAAGCAACGGAACACAAATTGGTTGGCATTGCACTGAGGATCGCTATGCTGGGGTCCACGAAATGATTTGTTGCACTTTGCAGCGATCGGCGCATACGCAGAACTTTTTTCTGTTTCTCTTCTTCTTTGTGTTTTTTTTTTTTTTTTGCCAGTTGCGCTGTTTAACCTTTTGAACTCGCCACATGGGCGGAGTTCTACACGTGTGGCAGATTTCTGTGGAAATCATTAGCCAGAGATCAGCAACAGTTGCTGACAGACTGACGATTGAACTGGCTAAGTGCGTTGCGTCGCTATTGCTTTGCATGCCACTTGCGTAGCTAATTAGAGCCATAAATGCGACACACAACTCAATCCCCCAATGTAAGCCCCGTTGAACTTGTTCAAAGCCCCGCGGATTTGACGGAAAGTGATATGCAGGCGTTGGCAAAAAATGTTCGGCTTGGCCAGCAAGAGAAGTAACAACAACAACAACAACAACAAAAGCAGCAACAACAATAACAACAGCAGCAGCAACAACTACGAACAGATGTCGCCTGTCGGCCGTTTGCCCATTTAGGTTATGTCGGAATCCAACACCAGTTTATCAAGCGACGGCCCAAACAATAAATTACGCAATCCAAACGCTCAACTGCAGTCCATCAATGGCATAATGAGGCAAGCGGCGGGCCGCCCCAGCAGCTCCAGCAGCACCAGCGGCCCCAGCGCATATGCATTACCATATCGGCATAAATTCCGGAGCATCGTTAAGTGGGCCTGAAGACGACTGCCAGACAAACAGGCTGTGCTGCTGCTGTTGTTGAGTAGCTGCAGCATCAAGCAGGTTGCCTGCCACATGCCAGAGTCAGCCAAGTTACCCAGACCGCCACCTAATGAGGGAATTACCGCCAATGCCAATGTCGACATCACCTATCGATAATGGCCATTGAGAACTGTGGAGCAGTAGGTGGAACTTTTGCTCCTGCTTTGCTTCCTCGACTGGTCATTATCTTTGTGGTTGACCCTTGAAATAAATATTTATTTATGATGCTTAGTATCATTTATAGCATCATTATATATATTATTATACTTTATTTTGCATCAATTTTTAATATTAAAAGTTAGTTACAATATTAGTTAATATTTTATTGGCAATAATTTATATTACAGACTTCTAAAACAGCAGCCATTTCAGATGGTCATCTATATTGCCTCCATACTCATCAATTATATTGTAAATTCCTTTGTAAGTGCCATAAAATAGAACAATGGTGCCAAATATAATGATGAGAATATCCTTCCAGAGTTTCCATTTCAACTTGCCATACGAATAGTGATATAACAGACAGAGTTCGATGCAGCACGGGAATATCAAGTTCAGTATGGATATGGAGAAGGCACCAACCAATGTGATAAGTGGACCCAAATTGGGGAAAGCTACTGCATTCACTGTGCTCAAAATAACGAAAATAATTCGAATTATGTATTCAATCCTATGCGGATGCTCCAGTTCTCGATTCTTTATGATATAGTGGTTCAAAATGATGTCGATGGGGACATATCCGCTCAGTGGATAGGTAAAAAAGACGGCGCTTGCAACAAATAACTTTATCAATTGGGCGAGGCTGTTTGGAAGGTATGTGTAAGTATGATGAAGTCATGATTTAGAACACTTACATTTCATTAGTGGGCACATTAAGAGTTATGCTAGCATCTATAGTTTCACCATAGCGCCAGTAGCCAAAAAACCCGAAAAAGGCATACGTAACAAATACAATAGCACCGCCCAAACTTAAAATACCCGTCCAGCCCAAGTATTTGTTAGGCGTTGCCATTTTAGACTCAATTACAAGCATCTGTGGTATTTGAGGAGTTTTTAAACTAGAACTGTGAATTGATGAGTCCAGTAATTTGGACGCGGACTTACCACACCCACCGAAGAAACGGCAAACAATACAATCGCTATAAACATGGGAACATCCAAAATGTCGGAAAAAAGCTTTTTGTCACCGATTTCGGGTAGGCCATTGAAAATATAATAGAAGATGAACGCGAGGCCCAAGTAAATCAGTACATTTGCCAACATACTGAAGGGCACAAGATACTTCAGATGACGAATAAGAAACAGTGGCAAGCACAGGAGTCCCACAATCGCACAAAAAGTCCTTACGTCCATGTATCCTATGAAATGATCTGAAAGTTGCTGGAAATTCACAGCTACGAATACGATGTACACTACGCAAACACCATAGTGACAGAAACAGAGTATAATATCAACTGAATGTCCAAACACTTTGGAGCAATGACGACACCAGGTCGGACCCATACTGAAGGCATACACCATTGTGTCCGTATAAGTCATATAACCAACCTTGCTCTGGCGACTGGACTCAACCATGCATTGAATCTGCCAAGTTCATAATTTATTCAGCTGGAGTGTATATATTTTTTTGTATACCATTTCTTACCAACAGATGCATTCCATACATTATGAGAAAGGTGGACACGAATGTCATCACAGTGCCAGCAATTAACCCACCATATTTATAGCAGTACGGCATTGTTAAAATACCAGTGCCGACGACGGCCTTTAAGAGAGACACAAATGCATCAAAATTTCTATGGGGTAGCTAGGAGTAGACAATGCGTCATCTTTAAAGACAGACTTACGATAGCGGTGCTTCCACATTGCGATTATCATATGGATTATAATTTCTATTGATAGATTAACAATAATTAAATACAAAGGATTATTGTGCTGCAGTATCTCATCATTGAAGATACTTACCCGGCCTCCATATGAAATTTTGAAAGCTGACTAAAATTAATGAATAAATTGTGCGCCTAAATAATTCACAGTGCTATCTACCTATAATAGAAACGCCAGCTTTGTTGTCAGTGATATTGACCAAACTGATGGCAACTCAACTGGTTATCTAAAATATGGTATGACTCATAAAACTTAAAAACCCTAAATGACGCTTAAAGTGCAAGGTTCGTCCGAAATGATCGGGTCTCCTTCTGGTTGATCAAGGACTAACGCCGTTGGCTATCTGCTTTGGCCAACATTTAAACTTCAGAAATAGCCTTTTAGAAAACAGATATTTATATTCTTTGGGTTTCTTAAATTTTTCAGTTGGCAATTATGTAAATGTCTAAGAAGAGCAGACAATGAATTATAATTAACGTACCTATAAATACCCTATATTAAAAAAAGATGATACGATTTTGCTTTGAAAATATAATGCTGGTATTAGTTTCCAATTAAGTTAGTTTAAATGGTTTTTTTTTTTTTTTGTTAACACATCTGTGAAAGTAAGTAATACAAAGTTATATAGATTAACAGTAGTACTTTTTATGATATTTATTTTCGATGCGAAGGGTATCCCAAGTTCAATGATGCAAACACATAATTTTCCCTTTTGAGATTTAAATATTAGCATGGCCCAGAGCAGTGATTCATTCCAGGAAATTAAGCAACCGAGAGAGAGAAGCTTGTCTGTTGTGTGGGCGTTTAAGGCACCGCAAAATTATCTGTCCATGAACACTGTTGGCTGTGCGTCGGTTGCTTCTGCTACCTAAGTTATGCAGCAGCCCGCTGGCAATTGAGGCAGCAACGCGGCGAGTCGGCAATGATCCAAACTTGAGCCCCAGCCCCGCCCTGTTCCGTTGGCCAAGTAGGCCAAGTAGGAGAGCCAAAAGACAAACTAATTAGTGTGGTCAACGTTGTATTTTTGCACGCATTTTTCACATGCCTAGCGACGATGGCACTAGCCATAAATTGGCCAAACTACCACTGCAACAAACCAAACCGCCCCACACCGCATCATCATTTAATGCGATTGGCAGAAAGTACAGTTTCTAGTTAAATCTGAGTCCGCATTGTGTGCGGCCCATCGATGGCCTCCCGCTGAGTGGGTATGGGATTCGGTATGGCTATGAGAACAAGTGTGAGCCCGAGTGCGACTATGGAATACTAGTAATATATACTATTGCTACCCTCTCCACACCAAAACTCCCCTCCTCAACGAGTGACGAAAGCGCCCCTTAGCCGCTTTGTGTTGGCGGAAATGTTGTTTTTCCTATGCAAATTCTGTTGGTGCCCCTTTTTGCATTTGCCAAGTGTCTTTTGCAGCGTTGTTTATTTGTTTTGTGCCGGGGCCAAGTCAGGGGTCAACTACGCATTTGATTGCTGTTGCTGTTGCTGTTGCTGTTGCGTATGTCTTCCCTCCCCATTTCCCCACAAATTGTGTCCAAGGTGTTTTGCGCAATGTGTGTGCGGGAGGTCAGCGAATTGAAATTTGTTATACCAGGCGATGACAATACAAAAACGGGAACTACATACCTGGGTATTGAATTTCATGTGATCGAGCAATAGTTATCCATTCCACAAAAGGAATAGTTCTTACAAGGCTTAAGAACTAACACAAATTTATTTTTACATAATTTCTACTATCAGTAAAGTAATTCTTATGTTGCATGCTTATTGTGTGCAAAACGAATCGACACTGCGAGTGACTTTGGTGTTATAGGGTATACAGTACAGTACAGTAGCAGTAGCGCGGAACAGGCATTTAAATATGCGCATCGGCAATTGCATTGCAGGCGTACCACGCTGCGTATGAATTTTCAGTAAAATTAACATACTAACGACACTTTGGAGCTACGGCCAAGGGTGGCAACCTATTGATGATGGTCGCCTCGCCCCAAGCACAGCCCCACATCCAGCTCGGCCGTGTGTCGAATCCCAGCCCGATGACAGAGTGAACAGAAATCAGCTGGCGAAGCAAGTGGGTCAGCGACTGCAACTCGAACTTCGCATGTGGTTCAATAATTCCAACAGTAAATGCTAAACTATGCGCATAGATTGTCAACGCGCCAAGATGCTTAGCTGATTGCTGCCGTCTAGGCAAGGATTGGAGTGGTGCTGTTTACTATCGCTGGAGAGCTAGAGAGCTGGAGCTCGAGCTGAAGCTGAAGCTGCTGTTGGACGTGGTGCGTCATTAAAGTGCAGACAAATGGCAACGGCATGTGCGGCACATGTCAAACTGCAAGCGGCAGCAAATGGCAACAGGTGAAAATGTTGGAATTCTGATTATCTGCTGGCTGTTTGGCTGCCTGCTGCCAATCACCAGCAGCAACTGTTACCGCGCCAGAGTCAACTCAAGCCAAGTCAAGGCAACAACTTAAACTGTAACTTTCAACGATTTGTCGTTCGACGCTCGTCGCTGGGTTGTTGACGGTTTTGCTATTTGTTTTTTTGTCCAAGCTTCAAGCTTGCTACTTTGATGTTTGGATACAAAACCATCAGCTCAAATACACAACTACAACAGCAGCAGCAGCAGCAGCAGCAGCAGTGCAACATGCGCATAATTATATTGCTGCTGTTGCTGTTGCTGCTGCTACATTCCAATTGTTGTTTTTTGCCCATTGAGCGTTTGCCATTTGTGGGCGGCACAGGGCACGCCCACATTCAATTTACAACCGGAAGTGTGGGTGTGCACGCATTTTGATATACCAACTTATACTACCCTGATTTTGAATTTTCTCTGTTTTGTTGTGTTTTTTCTGCTTTTTTTTTCTCTGCAAACTGGAACTCATTTGCTGCCGCATAAATCAAAAATCGCAGCAGCAATTTCTTAGCAGGCAACTCAACTCAATAGCAACGGCAACAACAACAGCAACTCCCGCATAAAAGTATGAAAAACGCATATAATGATTGGCTCCAGACCAACAACAGCAGCAGAAGCAGCACCAGCAGCAGTAGAAGCAGCAGCAACAGCAGCAGCAGCAACAGCAACATAATAGCCCCATTGCCTTGGATACGCAGCAACAGCAAAAAGTGGGAGGATGCAGTGAATTTTCTCCCTGGGCCAAACTTATTTTTTAGCGTCGGCTGCCGTTTGCTTGGTTGCTTGTATTCTTGTTTGTTGCTGTTGCTGTTGCTGCTGCTGTTGCTGCTGCTCTGGCAGTTGCTGTCGGGCCGTTTGCCTTTTTGGGGCCGTCAGGTCTTCGCCTAAGCGGCAGGTTCCTGTCTGCGTCCACGTCTGCGTCGTCTGGAGTCCAGCTTCAGAGACGTTGACTGCATTTTTAAGCGCTCTGCGCATAAAATAAAAGCAGATTGCAGCAGCAGCAACAGCAGCAACAGCAGCAACAGCAGCAGCAGCAGCAGCAGCGTTGCCTCGGGCAATGGGCGCGCGTCGTTTGTTCAATGAAACGAGTAAAAGTGCAGGATGCTTTGTTGTCCTGCCCATCGGAACAGCTTCTGCAGATACAGCAGCACCACCACCAGCTAATTTCAAGAGCAAAGCAAAAAACAACGCAAAGCCCGAGCACTCAACTGAAGCTCAGAGCAGCAGCAGATCGTTCGTTTGCCGTTTGCTACAATTGCTGGTGCTCAGATCTTGTGCGATAATGATGCAAGTTAATCATTAGCTTGGAACGTGTATTATGCGATTATTAGTTTGGCCTGGCAAGGATTATTGTATCTGCTACTAACAATGCCGTGCTACCTACACTCCCTACAATTCTGGTGGGCGTTTCACTTCTGCAACTTTTAAGTAATTTTCAATTTCCGTTTGCCGTATCCACCAGCCACATTCACCAGCCACATTCACCAGCCAAACCAGCAAGCAGCGTTTCCTCTGCGTAATGCGATGCTCTTCAAATTTGCGGAGCACATGTAGCAATTTGTCAACGTTGTTTCGACTGGCAAGGACAACCACAACGTAGGCAAATCTCTGCTCGTAAGCAGGTAAGCATGCGGCAACATGTTGCAGCAACATGTAAAATGTCAGCGTTTTTTAAGAATCAATTGCCGCCCAACAGCAGCAGCAGCAGCATCAGCAGCAGCAGCAGCAGCAGTCGCAATTCGATATTGTCGTTGTGGCTTTGGCGTTGGTGTTGTAGTTGATATTGTTGCTGTTATTGTTGTTGCTGTTGTTGTTGCCGGTGGTGGTGCCCGCCTTCTGGCTGCCGTCTGTCAGCAACATGTTGCCGTCGCCTCTCCCCCCCGGCTAAGTTATGGCCACACACGTCGAACGGGGCGGCCTTGAAGCGCAAGAAGAGTACTTTGAAAAAATCATTGCAGAATTTAAATAAGCAGACAAATAACAACAACAAACAAAAAACGCATACATCGTACACACATATTGCGAGCTTTGCAATTGACGTGCAACATGATTTTGTAGGCGTGCAACATGCGCATGCGCAACAGCCGCAACTTTATCAGATTGCCGCAGTCCCAAAAGCTGACGCTGCCTCAACTATGGTCCGTTTTTATTCACCTCTTTTTTTGTTTTGTTTTGTTTTGTAGCTTTGCGGCATGTTGTTGACTGTCAATTGTTTGGTGGGCGTTGTAACTGCAACAACAACAACAACAACAACAGCAGTAGTTACTGTAACAATATGGCCCATAGTTGTGCCCTCGCCTCAGAGCTATATCAATGTCAACAGCATTATCACACTTGGCTGTCAATATATGCAAATATACACACAGAGGACCCAACAGCCACAACAACAGTAACAAAAACGCATGCAAAGCAATCAAGTGACAAGCACTTGCCAGTTAAGCACTTGGGCAGTAGCAACAACTGCAACTACTACAACAACAGCTACAACAACAACAACAATGAGAGACTAAGACAAATAAATGCGTGTTCCTCCATGTGTGTGTATGTCACACTCGTTAACACGATGCGAAACTGCGCGAAATGCGATATTTTACACGATTTATGCACAAACAACGACAAAAGTTGCAACTGCAAAAGGCAACGCCAGAACCAACAGCAATAGCCAAGAGCAATTGCTGCTAGCAACCTTTTAAGAGGCCACACACGATGCTCGACCGGACTCCACTCATATATGTTGCAGGCAGTTGTGTTACTACTAAGCGTAATTGCTTCGTTAAGTATGTGGCGCTTTAAGCTATCGATAGTTATCGATACTCACAAATTTGTTGCTAATGACAATTTTTACATCACTTTCCCTAGAAATTAATGTTAACAAAAGTATATATTGTATATAGAACTTCATGTCATAAGCCACCCTTAAATGTAATTTCCAGTTAAGATCTAAGCTAGACCAACTGAAGCCAATCAGAACTATTTGTTGTTGCTCAGTTGCTTGTGTGTTGCTGGGAACATTAACAATATGTTGCTAACGTGTTGCTCTTGCTTCTGTAAAGAGGAAAAGTGCAGCTGCTCCTTCTGAGCAATGTTGCTCTGACTGACTTTCTGGCTAATTTGACAGACCAGGCAGCGGTTGAATGATGTTGATGATGTCTTGTACAGTGAGTACTGCCTACTGTTAAGATTTATGCAATGCCAATTGCTTGTGCCAACATTTTGCCCATATACATAATTGAAATGTAATAAATTCTGTGTAGCTTTTCGTGCGCAATTAGCGCGTTTTGGCCAACAGCGACAATTGCTGACCATTTTTTTTTTCTTTCTGTATTTGTTGTTGGTTATTAAATAAAATAATTTCATAATTGGCGCATTGCAGCAGCACTTGATGTTGTCTGTGGCAGTTGCCATTGCTGGTTTTACAAGCTGTAAAGTGCGAAATCAACACGCTTCATGCCAACTATGTATGTGGAGGCAGGCAGACAGACAGACAGACAGATAGACAGTGAGGCAGCTGCAGCATCGCGGATTCGCATTCACTTGAAGCGGATAGTGTCCAGTGTCCAGTGTTCAGTGTGTTAGTTGTCAACACAAATGGCAATCGGCGTTGATAAATTGGTGCTGCCTTGGGCCAATTATAACCGTCTTTGGCAATGGCCAATACACACTAGCTGTTGTTGCGGTGAAATTGCGAGGCTTTATGCAGATCGCATAACCACAGTTCCTGTCTCTGCCAGAAGCCCCGCAACGCTTCCTGCATCCGCAGCGCGTGGGTGTTGAATGACTAACAATCGATACCGTAGGTGTATGCAACAAAATACCAGAGATCACAGCTCAGAGCTCGGAGCTCTGTAATCAGATATCTTCTCGCTCCACTCGCAATTTACTCCTTTTGTTCACACTCATATGGTTAGATAATTGAGGCACCCGCAATCACGTCGTCGTCGTCGTCGTCGTCTTTTTATGGACGTCTGCCCAAAAAAGGCGCCAACTTTGCCCCGGTCACAATGGCCAAATAGGCCACGTGCTACAAATTGTTATGGCCAGAGGGACAACAACTGGGGAACTGAAACTTCTGCTGCTGCTGCTGTTGCTGTTGCTGCCGTTGCATGACAAAAAAGTGCACACCCTCGCACCTGAGGCAGAAACTGAAATCCCTGCCGTAAGACGATCTTTGGGTTCCTTTTGCGTTGACTGCTGCGCTTCTCAGCTGTTCCTCAATTCTCGTTCCTTTCGGCAGCTTGGCGCGCGTTCCTCTCTTGTGCATTATCATTATTATTGTTATTATCTACGGCCCGGTGTGTTTCCCTTCCGCTTATACAATAACATCCAATTTCTGCTACCTACTTTTGGCAGACTCAGCGTCTTTGAGATTTGCCTTGATTTGTTGCTGTTGTTGCTATTGCTGTTGGAATGAAAAAAAAAAATACCCGCATGCAGCACTGAATGTAGCGTTTGTTGCATATTTGTATCCTACGCTAATGACATTAGAACCAACAAGAAGCTGGGGAGGCATAGAATCTTGGATTCAATGCAATTGTGGTGATAGCATGGAAATGAGAGATGAAAAAAACACGATACGATGCTAAATGCAGCAATCTTTTATTTAGCGATGCGGAATGGAGTGAGAATTGAGCACTGACTATTTACTATGCCTAATACGATGTGTCTAATAGATTAATATGTTTTTGACTCTTTAAGTTACATATGCAGAAGTGAGGATAGCTTATGAGATACTGCCTACTCTTCACTGTCTTCTCTTTGATACGGATCTATAAAATATGTTATGGAATGTCTACTCTTAGCATGCCTTTGGCTTAAAAACAAGGACCACTTTAAGTGCACTATTGACAACATTTTTGCACACATTCCCCTAAATGCAAGCCACCCCAGCAGAGATTATTGACCCCTAAGCAAACAGCACGAACATATTGCAAGGGCGGCATTCTTTGTGCAGGAACAACAGCAGCTAGGAGCAGCCAGCTGTTCTGAGGCTCAGAGCGCAAAGTCCTGGCGCGCTCCTACACAAACACAATCACACTCACACATACATACACTTAATGAAACATTGAAGAGGAAACCGTGCACAGAAGTCACGCACAATTGCAATTACAAAACCGTCGAACAAATCTGAGGAACAGCTGAGAAGGTGTGACTATCCTCGAGGAAGGAAGCGCACGAGTTGTCGATAGAAAGGAAGTGAAATTACGGCCAGATCCTTTGCGGTTGCACACGCGAATACTAGGTGTCAGAAATATAGCAGCATCTGTGGCAGTAGCAATTACAACTTCAATTAGAACCTGGCTCGGGGGCAGCTATTAAGGCAAGCAATTGGCCATAACAAGTGTCTGCAACTGAGCCACATAAAATGACATATGGACGACGCCAACGCAGACGCATTGCGTGTGCAACTTGGCCAGACGTTGAAAAAAGAGACCGTAGGAAACGGTTAACGGAGCTTTTAGCAAAAAGCGGACAGCTACCGTTAGCTAAGCAGAAGATTTGCACAAATTTTTATCATTTGAAGAAGCCAACAAAAAAGCCAACTTTTAAACAAAAAACATTTAAAGAAATTCAAACGAATTGGCACATTTCTGTTTGTGTTTTCTTTCATTTTGGCTGACGCTATGCCCCTGGGCACGCCCACTTAAATTGCGTGCCATGCTGAAAGCATTCATTTTGAGGCTTAGCTTGATGTTGACTTGGACTTGGACTTGGTCTTGGACTTGGGCTTGGAGTTGGAGTTGGAGTTGAGTCTGGGGATGTGGACGTGGATGTGGATGTGGATGCCACTGCGACTACAATTAAATTTGCATTTGTATGAATTTTGTTGCTGCTGTTGTTGCAGCCGCGGGTGAAATTCCACGGCATAGGAAACATTTATCACTGCGTGGCAGTGGCGACCACTGCCACCATCACCACTAGCAGCACAATCACCACCACCACCGCCACCGCCACCGCCACCGCCTTAGCAAAGCAGACAACGCACAATAAAACTAAAGCGCTTATAATTTCATATGAAATTCTTATGGACTTGAAGTCAGATTCGGAGTTGGAGTCAGAGCCCCAACTATTAGCCGGACATGCAATTGGCCAAAGGGGCAGCGGCAGCAGCAGCAGCAGTAACCAAGTTAATCACAGGGTTGCCAGCTGAGTGGCCTAAACGAAAATGCTTAAATTTAATGACATAAATATACACGAGGCAAATGGAGTTGCACTGCGAGTTCCACTTTGGGTCGTCGTCGGAGTCGAAGTTTATGTCTTTCGAGGACTATGGCGGGTGGATCTCTATATGGTTGGGCCCCTCGTAATTTATGTGTCCCTCCAATTTCATTGTGCAATACTCAAAATGTGACCATAAATCTAATCATATTTATCAATATGTCTCGCTGAAGTTACCCTCTCCTGGGGCTTGCCAGCTGCCTGCTCATTTGGTGAAAACGAGTTTCATCTTGATACCACATAGGTAGGGCGGCGTCTACCCACCACCTCTTTTGGTTTTTCTTTTTTTCCGGAATCTTTTGCGCATTTGCTGCGTAATCTTTGCCGAACCGTTGCGAGGCCGCCGCCTGCCGCCACCGCCACCCTTCAAGCAGGATAGACCGGCTGCTCCTTTGGCCGGGCAAAAAGAGAAGCCTCCTCCTCCTTCTCATAGGCGACCCTCTTGCAGTTGTCATTTTGCCACGGCGCAAAAGCGGCCAAAGACAAGACAGCTGCGCATGAAATTTAAAAATTAGACAACTTCTGCGCAGTTACCCATCGGCAATTGGCCTGGGACTGTCATCTTCTGGTTTGTTGCCGGGTGAAAATTCCATGCAACGGAAAAAAAAGCTTTAAGAGATTGCCGAGCTCAGGCCCATCAGAGGGGTGGTAAGCAGATGGCTGGAATTTTATGAGCTTTGTCGGTGGAACTAATGAATCCTTTGTGTATCTCTTTTGTAAAAATAGCTCAAAGTCTTCTACTTAAAGGAGAAAGATAATTAATATTCTTCATTCAAGTATCAACTTTCCAGAAATGCCATAAGCTATTCTACTTCCGTAGAATTACCAACTATCTGATGCCCGAGCGCATTCTATATATATCTATCCATTTCTAATTAAAAAACACTGCCCCCAACTTGTTAACCTATTTGTCAGTAGCACTTCGCCGTCCGTTCGCAATTAATTTTTTGTTTGTGAGCTTAGATTTTATCAGAGCACTTTGCACTTCCTCTCTAGCAACAGCCACAGCCACAGCAGACGGAGCAATAGCAGCAACCACGAATCCCACACACAGTACAATAGCCAACACACCGACGCTGACAACTCTGACACCGGCATTGTCGACGCTTCCAACATGGGTTTTAATCATGCGCACGCCTCAATCTCGCCAAGATCTCATGGAAGACAAATTTCAAATGATTTACCTACCGCGATGTTTACGCATGCGACGGCCAAGCGTAAGTGGGCAATTGTGGGGCACAAGGGGCAGCGGGTACCAGCTACCTTCAACTTTATTTCATTCACTAAACTTTTGTCTTAATGAAAGATCAGTCAAAAAGACAAAAAACAAAAACCGAAAACCGAAATAACAAAAAAAAAAGAGACACAGAGAACCAAACAGCAATTGGGCTGCTAAGTGAATGAAGGCCACAAAGCTTCAAGTTTCGCATTAAATTGTCCGTTTTTTATATTTTTTGTTAGTGTTGTTGCTGTAGCTATGTTTTTTTGTTGGATAGTCGAGCCACCGGTGTTTGTTAAATTAATTGAATTTGTTGTTAGTTGCTTAGTTGTAGTCATTAAAGAAATGTGTTTCATTCTTAAAGCTGTAGCCAAGAGTTGGTAGCCGTTGCGGAGTAAAGCTGTGTAGGCAGCCAGTTTTGATTGGCTCTAAGTGTTTAATAAATAATTTTCGCCAGCGATGATCATCGCTGGCTTCATCTTCATCTTCATCGTCATATTTATCGTCATGTCTCCACTCTCACCCTCGTCTGCTTGCCATTTTTAATCTAGCTTACAACATCCGTTGAAAAGTGCTCAATTGAATGCTGTGCATTTTCTCACGTCGCTTAAATGGCTTAATAACTGAATGCATTTGTGGCTTAGCTTTAAGCGCTGGTAATCGCTCGAGTCCCCTCCAGCTCCTATTACCCATTTCTACACCTGTCCCACTGGCTGAGTGGCTCTTGGAATGCCCACGCAGGCACTGTTGCTGATGCCGCTTCCGGTCTGTGGTCTACGCCCCATCAATGGGCCAACGGAGCAACCGAATGAATGAGTCTCCATGTTGGTCGTTCTTCTTCTTGTTGTTGTTGTTGTTGTTGTTGTTGCTGTATTAGAAATGCCATAAACTGCAGCAATTGCGGCTGAGTAGAGCGCATAAAATTGATTTGATTGCTTCTCAGGCACAACTTATCCCCGCTGCCAGGGGGAAAGGTTGCTGCAGATGGAGAGATGGAGCAGGTGATGGAGATGGAGATGGAGATTGAGATGGTTGGCAGTACTAACCGAAATACGCTTCATGACTGGGCCAACTGAATTGTTGTTTTCTAGCAGGTTGATTATCGTAAAAGCGCAGATATAGGCCGTCAGGCCACTGATGAGACTGGTGCTGATGGAGTTGCTGCTTGTCGCAGTCCCAGTCCCAGTCCCAGTCCCAGTCCTAAGCCTCCAGTCTCCAGTTGCGAGCCGCTTCCTCAGTGCTTGGCGCATTTAGAGATTAACTGGTTTTATTGCTCGATTGGCTATAATATCTTTTATTTACGAGTCTTGGGCTAATTTGAATTTTCAACGTTTTCTTTTGGCGCGTTTCGGCTTCGACTTCGCCTTCGTTTTCGATTTCGACTTCCAGCTTCTATTTCTACTCGGTGCTCGGATCTGCCTTCCACTTTGATTTCTATTGATATTTTGTGAGGCTAAGCTTTTGCTTGACCATCTCCAACTCGATGGTGTTTTTTTTTTTTTCTCTTTCGATTTTCGGTATATGCTTTCCCACACTTTTACAGGTGAATGGGCAAACGCAGGCATTTGTATCTCTATGTGTGTGTGTGTGTGTGTGTGTGTGTGTGAGTGTGATTGAGAAAGAGTTTTTATCGCATGATTGTTATATTTTATTATACGGCTTATATATTGAAATGCTTCACTTTGGACCGATTGGACCGTCGTGTGTGTTTTGTATGTTAATCGTTTATGAGTTTAAGCTCAGTTCATTTTTTCTTTCTTTTGGGACGCTGAACACAGCACAAGAGCAGATGAACAGGCAGACTGAGAGACGGGCCCAATAGTTTAATTTTTATTTGAATGAACAGTTAATTTTATGCCAAAGTGGCAAAAGGCAGCAGCCCCAGCCAACAATCAACAGCAGCCGCAAAAGCAGCTGAGGGAACATTGTCAACATTTCGGGAGCAGCGTTTATAGAGTTGGTCTATTTTGTGGGAGTTGTTAGCCGTCTAACACTTTAATGCGTGTTGTATAACAAAATTAAGCTACTTTAATGCCACGGATTTAGGCATGAACATAAATTATGCATTGGCGTTGGTGTCTCACTTGAGCTGTAATTCGAATGACTTAGGAAACGAACTCGAGAAGAGCATTTTGTAAAGATGTTAGCCATTGTTAAATTGTATGAAACAAAATATTTGACTGAAAACTGTGCACATGTGTAAATTTAATTATTGGCGAATGTTTTAGCAGGCAATCTAAACAAAAGCCTGAAATAATCAAGGCTGAAATAATCAAGTCTACACGAATTCTAGCATTCAAGTCTGAAACCTATGCTAAAATCCGTAGACAAGAAATACTATAATAATAACTATATCCCAATAATCCTATAATAATAACTAGCACAACAAATACTTTGATTAATTTACTTATAATGAAAATGTTTTTTTAAAAGGAGAACACCCTGAAACCGAAATCATCATTACTTGCTAAACAATCACTAGAACTTGTTTCAGTTTAATTCACGATTGCATGCAATGTTTAGATGATATTTGATCCGAGAGGTTACTGAAATCACAATACTGAAATTGAACAAAGCAAAAGCCGACTATTATTAACGGTTGCAGCGACTACAACCAAGTGGCAGACCACACTTGCGGGACATTAACTCATCTTCAATGTTGATTTTAACTGTTTTAATTTAGTGGCAATTAATAGTAGCGAGCGGTAGTTGCGATGATCTCTGATTTGTGATCTCAACGATTCAAACAGCTGCCTATGATAAATCATAAGACACACGTGTTTCCATTAAAACATTCAAGTGCCGTACAGTTGTTGGTTATCCGTGAGAATCAGAGATGGAATTTGAATCTAAGCTGCGCATTCGCATGCAAATTAGATTTTTTTAATTGGCGCATAAAAGGCGGCGACAACGTTGAGAGCCGCTAGTCGCTGGATGGGGAATCGTTACCCGGTACGAGGTACCCGAGTTCAGTGCAGGGAGCTAGTATCATCATGCAGTTGACCCCCAGGCTGAGCATTGCGTGAAACGCGGCAATGGCAAAAGTCTTGGCGCGCTGTTGGCGTCATCGAGGTGCTACAACGCCATTTGCTTTTATGGTTATTGCACTGGGTTGCCGCAGTGGCATCAATGCAAATCAATGCGCCAAATTGTGGTTAACATTGGCGCAATGTTGGCGTTTTTAATTGACAATTCTGTGGCGGCCTCCTAGCCAAGGTTTCACAAGTTTTTGGGCAGGCGTCGCGACGCAGTTGCCGTTGCCCTCCCGCCGCGTGAGCAGCGCTGATGCCCCGGAGGATAGACGACGTCGTCGTCGAAAGAATGAGCATCATTAAAAAGAAAGAAAAAGGAGCAGCACGATATGCGCAGCGGTACTCAGGTAAAGCTGATCAGGGGTGGCTTTTGGATGGGCCTGGGCTGGGTTGCGTTGGGTTGGGCTCTGTTTGCCTGCGGCTTGGAATTTGCTCCTAAGCAGGAGGGCCGCGGGCGGCTCTCTTTTGTTTGGGCAAAGTTTCAAAGACGTTAACTGAGATTGCAAAGATTATCGTTTCCCGCCAAAAGTTAGGGGGTTGCACGACACGGTGATCGGCGGTGGTGGGTTGTGCTCGGGTGGTGGTGGCGGGCCAACAACAGCAGTGCTCGAGCGGAGAGGGTGATGACTTGCCCAACCGTGGGAAGATTTCCAACACAAAAAGCAATTGCACAAATGATTGTGAAGGCATTTTCTGTCAGATTTCAAATAAATTTTATTGCAGCTGCGCAAAAAAATAAAGACGAAAAAAAATACTTTTTTTTTACTTTTTGTCCACTTACAGTCCTTGACATGTTCACGTCTGATCAACTGCTGTTCTTCGTTAGTATCGTAGGCAATTACGACATTAAAATGTACTTAAATCAGTCAGAAATTTGCATAAGACAAGCAGCTTAAGAGACAACTTCATCAGCAACAACAAATCAGCGACGCGCCAACAACGCCAACGCTAACGAAATGTTTCTTTCTGTGTTGGTTGATTGGTTAGCTGCTTCCAGACCGACGGAGGCGTTAAATACGAATCGCATCGGTATCTGTATCTGTATCTGTATCTGTATTTGTATTATTTGTGCTCTTGCTGTCGCGAATTGGCTGCCAATTGCTGCCACCTTCGCGTCGGCCAACTGGGCCTACACCATTTTGGTTTTATTTGCTCGCGGCCTCGTCATCGTCATCGTCAATATTGTCGTTGTCGCTGTCGTTGTCGTTGTCGTCTCATTTCAATAACTTATTGTTGTAGTTGTTTCACACCAATCAACTAACACTAGCCACACATACACGCTCAAGCACACACACACACAAACACAGGCATATGTCTATCAGCATAGCTACACCTACAAACGGGCTGCTGCTACTGCGGTTGTTGTTGTTTCTCTTGTTGTTGCTGCTGCCCGCAAGCAACACGAAAAATTTTTGTACGAATCGCGTAAACGCGTTTTTGCGTTTCGTTTATTTTCCCTGCCCACAATTCACATAAACAAGCAAAAAGTGCATTGGTATTGCTGTGAGTGTGTATTTGTGTGAGTGAGCGCTATTGTATTGGTGTGCTACTATTCGTTCATTCACAAAACGTGCCCAGTGGCCCTGTGTGTGTGTATGCTAGCTCTGTGTGTGTATGAGTGCTTGGCATGCTTTTGGCTCGTCTCTCTTTCATTTTGGTCTTTGTTTTGTAAACACACACCGCACACACACTCACACAAATGCCATACACAGATAGAGAGCGTCGGCAGCTGCGTCGCACAAACACAGTTACAACTACTGAGAGACTGCTCTCTCTCAACTCTCAGCTCTCTGCGGCTGCATCGGCATTTCAAGTTCAGGCGCTCGACGCTAACGTTGAAGTTGCTTGCCGGCATTTGCAGTGTATGTTGTGTGTGAGAGAGAAATTTGGTGGCCTGCGTGTGTGTGTGATTTAGAGAGTCGAGTGCTGTGAGAGATTCTTGTTTTGAGAGAGTATTTGATTTTTATCCGAATACAATTTATCCGGCCATGTGTGTTAGGATTTTGAGAAAACAATATTTTTGAAGGAAATTATGATTTTTACAAGTAAATCATTTTTCATAATGCGCTCATTTTTGTGGATTTGCTTTTGGACAGTTAATAGTTAATAATTTAAATTATTGAGAACGCAAGCAAATTTGTTTAAATAAATGTAAAAGGTTTACATCATACTTATTTAAAGTGTTGTCAACTATTTAAAAAAGATAGAAATATAGAAAGCCCTTTATCTTCAAAATCTCAACTATTTTGGCATACCAAATTTTATGAAAATCGTTAATTTTAATAAGCTTAAGTTGGCAACATAAATCAAGTCTTCTTGAATGTTTAAATATTTCTTATATTATTATTATGTTTATTTATTTATAGAACATGTATTTTTATAAACACTAATTAGATAAGAATCCTTACAAATTGCTCAACTGCTTCAAAGTGCTGCTGGTAAACCAGTAAAAACATCTCATTACTCTCGCTTTTTTGTGCTTATTACTAATTTAGTTTTTCACACCCCCACTCCGTCTAGTCAATCTCGATAGGCTGTGCCCCTAAACCAATCCAGCTGCAACTGCTTTGAACGCTTCAAAACGGCGGAGCAGCAACAACAATGGAAAAGTGGGAGGCGCCTATTCGGAGCTCGCTTTCGCAAAAGCGAAAATGCAACGAACTCTCCTCATTGGTATAAAGTTTGAGCAATTAGAAACCCACGCAGCCATAAACAACAACTACAACTAGTGTGTGGGGGCAACAGCAACAGCAGCTGCCCCAACAACAGTAACAGCAGCAGCAGCACCAACTCGGCAGTTGCAGTTGCCACATACGCCAACAAAAGCAACAACATCAGCTGACAGTCGCGAAGTAAAGAGATAAAAATGCAAAAACAACTGCGACAAAAATCAGCAGGCAGCTTTTATGTTGTTTTTTGCACGTGCTGCGGTCTCATGCTCTCCCACTGCCTCTCTCTCTCTCTTTCTCGCTCTCTCTCTCTCTCTGCCGCTCTGGCTCGGCTTTATCCGGCGAATGAGACGCCAACATACACACACTAACGTACGCTAGCTGCTGCGTTGGTGTTGCTGCTGCTGCTGTTGCTGTTGCTGCCGTGTGCTTGTGTTGGTGTGGCGTCGGCAGCAGCTGCGTCGCCAGCCTATTCTACTTAGAAAGGTCGCTGGCTGCGCCAGTGTCTTGCTGGGCAGTGTCGGTTCAGGTTCAACGTCAGAGCCCCGCACGCGTTCGCCGCCGTCGCCAAAAATAAAATATCGCAGAAGTTGATCGATCAGTTATAAGCCGAGTCTCCAAGCCAAGTCAAGCTACAAAAAAGTCTTGCTGTTTACATTATTCGGTTGGCCAAAAATTGTGCGTGCAATTGCAATTGCTCTGGTGCCGCCACTACCCTCCTCTCACACACACACACGCTCACTCTCTCTCTCTCTCGCACACACACACTGCTTGTTTGCGTGTTGGTGGTGCAGCCGAAGCCAGCGAAGACGACGACGATGCCGACGACGCTGACGACGACGACGACGACGACGCGACGACGGGAAAATCTCTTTGCGTTGCAGTGAAAATTTTTTCGTACGTTTTCGTTATTTGTTATTTGCACGTTGACGCGGCGACAACAAGAAACGGTACACGGGTACGAAGTGTATAACGAACGCGCGTGCAACAACAACAACAACAACGGCAACAAACAACTAACAACAACAACAACCTTTTAAACGTTAACACGCGTCAGTTATTAAAAACAAACAAAAAACCAAATCGCATATTTATTGATATTCAAATCGCTTTACGCACGTCGCATTCTAACGATTAACGATAGATTTTTTAGTCACCCAACTTGCTAGAACTCAACTCTCAACTCTTAATTGTACCTAGCTGCGATTCACAACAACAACCACAACAACAACAATTTTTAAGCTAATCAATTTTTGCTCTCTCACTCAACTAAACTTGCCAAATTTTTTAATACAATTAACAACATCAAAAAGTTTTATACAAGCAATTTAAAAAGAAGAAAAGTAAAATAAAAAGTAAATTTTTTAATAATTATAATAAGTGCATAAGGTCGCAATTGAAGTGTCTTAAAAGAAATAAATATTAAAGAAAATATATATAAATGCAATGAATAAAAAGCAACGCTTGCCAAGTTTAAATAATACAAATTAACAATAAAAAATATTAAACAAATTGCATTCGTTTAAAACACAACACGCGAACATCGCATAAGCAAAAGTTTGTGATATTTTTATGATATTAGCAATTAAAGTATACAACAACAAAACAAAATAATAAAGAAATAAATACACATATTACAAATAATTTTAAATGTGTGGTGCTCAAAAACAACAACTACAACTACAACAACAGCAACAACAGCAACAACAACAACAACATCAAGAATTGCGGGCAGCTGCCATTTATTGGATAATGCTTGGATAATGCTTGCCAAAGCGCCCTAAACAAACGAGGTGAGTTTCATACTCATAAATGAGTTGTTTTCATTTTGAGTTTAATTTTCTTTTCTTTTAAGTTGTTTTTTGTGTTGTTGATTGTTTTTTGCCGACGGCAACGTCTTTTAGGCTCAGGCGCCAGCAGTCGCCAATTGGTTGTCGCTGGTTGCCTCAGCAGAAAGTTTTTTGAAATGTGTCAAAAAGTTATAGATCTAATTACAATGCAAATTGTGGTTGTTGTTTTCATTATTGCTGTTGTTGTAGACTCAGTTTACAGCCAAATTGCAACTGCAAACTGCTGATAATCAGCGCAATATCAGATAGCTCCAGACCAGTTGATATATACGAAGCTACTTATCAGATATGCCTTTACGTGATCATCCATTAATGTTTAGAGGGTGTGATGAAATCAAAGCAGCACAAAGAAATTAAACTAATTGAGTTCAATTATAATTAAATTGAAATATTGATTTAGCATATATATATTTATATATATACATATCTCCTTGAGTGTGTAAGGCTTAGTTCGATCGCCTGTTGTATCGGTATTATGGCATTGCAACACCTACAACAATTCATTGGCCTCGCCTGACTCTGACTCACTGATAAGTGCTACATTTATTGCTATCAATACCAGCCCCCATGATGAGGCAAACGCAGATGCTGTGTGACTTTTGTTGTTGTTGTTGTTGTTGCTGTTGCCCCCGTTGATGCTTCTGCTGCTGATTTGGTTTGACGTCAATCGACAACAACAAACATTGCCAACGACAACGACACTGTGTAGCTAGCAAATTGACGCACAATAAAAGCACACACATCGATACACACAGATGCACACAACAGCAAACAAAATCAGGCATATTGCATGCGTGCAACAACAGCAACTCACGCAGCAGCAGCAGTTGCAGCAGCAGCAAGCCCTTCAATCTTGTTGCACACGATTAATGCGAAAGACTTTTAATTGCCATCAAATGCCATAATAAAGCACACAGCAGCCACTGTGTGAATGTGAACTATGCCAATTGCCTACACCTTGGGCATAAAAATGGGCAACGGCCTGTTTGCCACATACGAAACTGACAAATTTGTATGCACGCGCTTCAAAAGTGCAATATTAATTAATTCCAGCAACAACTGCTAGCAGCAACAGCAACAGTAACAGCAAATGCAACTGCAACTGCTGCTCTGTATGCGGCTGGAGTTGCTGCTTAGACCGGGCAATTAAATTGTATGTCATTCATTGGTAATTTATACCATTTAAAGGCAAACAGCAGCAACAACAGCAGCAGCAGCAGCAGCAACAACAACAACAACTCTCTCGCTAGGACATGTTGCTGGTGTGAGTGACTGCTGTTGCTGCTGTTCCTGCTGCTGCTGGACTCTTTTTAGGCAGCAAATCATCACACCTGGCAATTAGCATGCGTGCGTGCCACGGCTGGTATGAGTAATGATCAAAATGTTCTAATATAAATATATTTGTTGTTGTTTTTTTTGGTGGCTAAAACCGTTGATCGATCGCTCGTTTGAGCTGATCGCTCGATAAATGCAACTTGCCATGAAAAGTGCTGGCCTTAAATGGGCATTAAGCTATTGCACATTTCTCAATATGTCGCGCGAGTGAACCAAGTGATTTTTTCTCTGTTTTCAACTCGTCGATGTCGATGTCGATGTCTGGCTTTATACGCACCGCACCTTATAAGACAATGACGACGTCTGCCGGACAGTCGGACCAACCGACCGAGCGACTCTGCGACTCTGCGACTGTTTGGCATATTAAGCAGGCCGAGGAGAGTGTGGTGGCAGCGACGTCACCCGCACCACAAACGACGCCATTTTAAAGTGGCTCAAAGTCGCCAGTTGGAGTCGCCAGCGAAGCCGTCTCCAATTCTCTGCCACCCTCGGTGCGTTTCATTGGCATTTGTTGCATTTGCATTTTAAGCAAAAGACAAGTCGAGAGTGTCCATCTGCGAGATACTCTGTAAAAAGAATTTACACAAATTTGGCAGCATCGATAAATATTATTATTTACTTATGTTTTGCTTAATTTACCTTGTTGATTAGCGACTAGTGAGAGTGCTTAATACTTACAGATTACATTAAGTTCATGTCTACATAATTTTTCCACTAGTTACTACTTCTGGTTTGTACCGAGCCAAATATATTAGGGTATGTAGAAGTATCCAAGCGTCTGGGACTCTTTTGTGAGTTTCGGTTCATTGGTTAATTTATTTCACACATAGCCTTAAATTAACAATTTTAATGTCTTGAAATAAGAGGAAAAAAATATATATTTTTAAATTTAAGCAAATACCAAAAATAACAAAAGCACGCTTTGAAATTGAGACGTCGCGCAGAATGAAATGTACACAATACACAAAATGAAAATGCTTAAATATATAAAATAAATTTACTAACGAAACAAAGGCCTGTAACAGAACAGACAACAATAAACAATAGCAACAACAATAACAACAACAACAACAACAACAACAACAAAATCAACAACGTATCGTAACGAAACGTAGCGAATAAAAAAAATAAACTAAAGAACTTGAGAATTTGTAAGTTGGAATAAAATTCTGGGGCGTTAATTAAGTTTAAACGATTGAAAACGAATTGATTTGGAGAAGCCATTTGATTTGGATTAGTTGTGCTTGCTTTGCTTTGCTTGGGGGTTCAAGAGTCGGGTTCGAGACCTTAAAGCACACAATGATCCGCCATATAAAGACTAAAATTAAAATTTAATCATCACGTGTGCGTTAAAAAGCGGGACAGACACTCTGCTCTGAGACGATCCATGGCAATGTCTATAACTAAAACTGTTAATTAGAATGCGTTAAACAATAAAACAAAGAAAATCCAATGAGCGAATGTGGAGAATTCACAGACTGAGCGACGTTGCGACAGTTGCGAAGAGTTTAACACCTCGCAGGCGGCAGACATTTGATAGGGGGCTCTACACGAATTTGATTTTAAACTTGGGTTTATTTTTGGTTTTTTTTTTTTTGGATATTGGGGATTCGGATCAGTGGGCTCCGGTTCGACATTTGGGCATGCGTTGTTATCATGCATTTGATAAACGTTTTGTTTTTCATTAGTGTGTGGCCTGGTGGCAACTTTAAGCCAAATCTCAAACTTGGATTGATTTAGATCACACCCCTTCAATTAGCAGCCATCGGTAAATTCCATTGAATCTTTTTGAATTATAAGCGTCCCATTAAAACGCGTTTCATCATGATTTTACTATATATTTTTGGCGGCCATTTTCTGGGATGAACATAAATATTTATTTTCGATTTTTCATGGGTTATTATTTTTATTTTATTTTTTGTTATTTTTTTTTTTGTTTTTTATGTGGTAAGCGTTTAATTGTAGTGCAAGTGTATTCACGCGGTTAGTTGTTTGTTGTTGTTGTTGTTGTTGTTGTTGTCAGCTAATGATAAGCAAAATGTGAGCCTTACTACGTCAAAAGCGTCGAGCATTATCAGAATTGTCATATATATATATTTTCGAGTATATATAGCAGATTATTTAATATGCATGGGCTGTTTTCTTTTTCTTAATGGGAAACCACACATTGAAAAAATGTATTAAAATTAAATAAAGCCTTGCTGATAATCACATACGAATATCGGAACGACTTGTGTGTGAGAGTCACGAAAAAATTTCACATGAGATTTTACGTATAGCAAAACGTGCCACACACTGGGCACCTCCAGTTGTTTTTTATAGTACTTCAGTAGCAGCAGCGCTGCAGCGAAAACAATTTTTTATTTAATCTCGAGTAGTTTCAATTAACGTCATTGGACTACATAGATTGCTGATTATGCGTCGCGTTTCGTGAGCGCTTTGAACTACAATTAAAAACAAATATTTCAGAATAAATATATACATAAAGGAAATATATATAAAAAAAAAAAACAATAATAAAGAATTATATTAAAAGATTATGAGATTGTGGCCACCCACCAAATAAAGCAAACAGCAAATTGAATGAAACTTTTTTGCAAAATAATAGAATCGAGGAGGTGAAGCAAAAAATACTCGCACATGATTTTATGAGCTTTATCAGTTTGTAGACCACGACTTTCAATTTACGTCACAGCGTCAAGCAATTCATTAATTTAACAATTTATACTTAATAAATATTTCTTTCGATTTGACTTTGGTTTTTTGTTGGTGCCCCAGCGTTTTGTGTGTAGGTGTTGTTTGATAAGCGAGTGATAAGTGAGCCACTCGATAGACTGGTGGGTGGTTGATTGCTGGACTGTTTCGATGATGGAGCACAGGGATCGGAAAGTTTACAATTGGCTCGTAAAACGGCGCAAGACGCACAAGCATTGCATAAAGCCCATAACTGACTCATAATCTCCATGTGGCAAGCAGCAAGGTGACAAGCAGAAAGCAGTAAGCGGCAAGCAGTAAGCAGTAAGCGGCAAGCGGCGCTTCATTAGGAAAACATTCAAACCTGTTGCTCACACGCAACTGGCCGCAATGGTCACCCAGTTGGTCACTCGGCTGGTCACTCAGTTTGTCTCTCGGTCTGTCCCACTGTCCATTCGTCGCTTAGCACATGCAACTGTCTGCACTTAGCGTTCGCTGTCGCCAATTTGAATGTTGTACCCATCTCCCTTCTGCCCCGATTCTCCCATTCTCTACACGTTTAAAGTTAAGCCGGTTGCTTATCTTTGTGGCAGCGTTTGAAGTTTTTCTTCTTTTTTTTTATCTGTTTTTTTTTTTTTTGACTGCCTGGCATAATATTTTAGTACACTTTATAAGCACAAATGCCTGTCGCATAAAAATTAATTGTAATGTTTGTTTATGTGCACGGCAAATGTTAAACAAGTTTTTTTTTTTTTTGCTTACTACACGGCGAATGAGCAATGTGGCAAATGTAAACTGAAGAGTGTAATAATAATTTAAATACGCAACCAGTTGGAAAAAAGTAAGAGCAAAACTGAAGACAATGATGAATTAAGCTAAGGCTGTAATGAAATTATGAAATGCTCACAAAATGACCAAATATTTTAGTGGTAAAGGAAAACTTTTCTGCTCCACTTCTGGAACTTAAATGTATTTGTTAATTTTAAATTTTTATTTTTATTTCGCTCTAACAGTTACTCAAAATTGTAAATTACATAAAAAAATTACTGCAATAAGCTTGAAAAAGTCATATGACTTAATTTGCTTACCCACTATTCAAACCAAAGAAACGCCCTCAATTTGAATTACTCTGTCAGCGACTGAGTTCCTCGCTCTTAATTAAGTACATAAATCAACGACTTGAAATGAATATATTTTGTTGTTATTTTTGTTTTTACTTAACAAAACATTGCAGCCGCTTGATTTATGTAATTCTCATTGTTGTTGACATATTTGACTTTCGTTTGCCGCCTCCAAAAACCCGGCCTTGTCTTATTGTTGCTTTGGTTTAAGTAAGCGCAAATGGCTGACAAAAATAAAAAATATCTTCATGCCAACAAATCCATTACAGTCAAGTGCACACCAGCAACAACAACAACAGCAACTAACAAAAAATAAGACAAAAAAAAAAGAAAAAAATGCCAAACAAATAAATAAAAGTAAATGTGTGTGTGTTAACTTAAAAAAATTAACCGAAATTTTATTAGTATTTGCGCAAGCGCAGGCAATGCCAAGGCAAATATTTGACAGACAGCGGGAATGACCATAAGATCTTCGCCGAGCAGCGGCAACACAGGAGAGCCGCACAGAATTGAGGAGTGGAGAGTGGAGAGAGGAGAGCGTGGAGTGGAGTGGCTCGACTGGTCCATGACCAAATCTCTGTTTGAGTTTTGAGGCGGGCAAGCCAAGCAAAAGGCAATTAGAGTTGACACTTTTGGTTTTGGCGGCAGCTCGAAAGGGTTGCCCAGGCTGAAGAGTCGCAGACGCGGACGCAGACTGCCGGCTGCAGACTGTAGACTGTAGACCAGCAGAACGGAGAATGAAGTGAGAAGAGGCTCGGCCTTAAAGAAGTTGTCGCTGACTTGTGTCCAGCCAGACGATGACGTGCCCAGGGATAGTTTAATTTCCACTAGGCAATGGGGCACTTAAAAACCATTTTCACTTGAGACGTGACCGCTGCTGACGTTGTCGTTATTTAAGTTGTTGTTGTCTTTCTAATGCTGCTTTGTTTTTGTTGTGTCGCTGGTGTTGCTGGGCTGTTATTTATTATCAATATTGACGCAGCAAGAGAGCAACAACAACAACAACAACAACAACAACAAAAAAAGACAACAAATCTGTAAAATACCACGCAACATTGTAAACAAAGTGTAAGCCGCTTTATTGTTGTTGTTGTTGTTGTTATTTTTGTCATCTTCTAGACGCGCCTAAAACCAACAAACCTGAGAAACTGTCACTAAGCCATTTTCGATATTTTCTTTGATTTGCTGCCTGGAACAGAACAATGAAAAACGCTTCCCCTTCGCCACAATACAATGGCCAACAACTAATCATAAATTTGTGGCGCGATTATTTTACAGTTTGGCAGTCGCCATTCAATGATGATATTTCAATATGTTAAACATATATATATATTCCAGAAACTGAAACTGAAACTCAAACTCAAACTCAAATTCAACTGAACCAAACTGAGCCGAACTGAACTGAACAGTCTTTTGCCTTCGGCTGACTTATGAGCTCAAGAAATGATTGGAAACGAACACCAAATGAATATGCAAATTATAGTTATTATTATGTTTATGCTCATGCATATATCCATGTGGTTATGTGGTTATACTATGCTTCTATTTCAGTGTTTCCCCTCTCCTATATATTTGTTGTATGTTTTTGCCGCTTTTGTTTGCTAATTATCGAAAGAAAGAGTCGAATTTTTTGAAAAGCGACTTTTAAATGCTGGCACGTGTGCCTAAACTTGGCCATAAATAAATCAAAATTATGAAGAAGAAAAAATAATAAACAAACGAACGTAAAGAAGCTCAACTGTTTTCTTCTCTTTCCTTATTTTTTCTTATTTATTTTTTTTATTTTTTGAGGAAACTATTTACTTTGTCTCTCAACTCGAAGTCAAAGTCAAGTCCGAGTCGTTGTTGGCTGGCACCCCAATGAAAAAGAAGCAGAGAAGTAGAGCGCTATCTGCGCGGCTGGCCACAGGAAAAGGGAAGCCTGTTGAGTGGCAAACTGATTTCCGTTGACAATTTATACACAAAAAGCAATACAAAAACAACAGCAAGAACAACTACAACAACAACAGCAGCAACAACAAGAATAACAACAACAATCAGAGCAGCAACAACCACAACAAAATGTGGTGGGCACCAAGTAAAGTTTTAAATTCCAAGGCATACACGTTGTTTGTTTTTGTTGATTTGCTTGTAGAATTTGTAGCAACAACAAAAATGCATTGCAATAGCATGAGGCAAGCCGGCGAAGACAGGCGAACAAGCGAAACACATTGACAAGCAACACGAGGAGAGCTGAATTGAGGCACTCCGACTATGGAGACGCAGTTGCTTCTCACGCTCTCCACAAAGGACACGCAGTGTCCGGCCCCGTTCCACACACACCCACAACAAAGGTGAATGCCGAAGCGCAGCTATCATGACAGCTTATGGCATAAGTTTCTTGGCCCAAAACTTAAGCGTGTTCCGACTTTGACATACGCTGTTCCAAATTTAAGAGTATTTGCAATCTCTTAAATTCATTTACCTAAGTCGCTGGTCCATGACAAAAAAAAAATACCCTCGGGCTGATTTATGTTTGTTATTTTTGTACAGGGTATAAGTTGTCGACGCTTTGATCCGCACTTGTCGTACAGTATTGGCCTTTTATCGGCTTTTTGGCTCTTCGGCTTTGGCTTTGGTTTTGACCAATAAAGTCTTATTATATACTCATCAATTCAGCAGCAGATAAAAGTCAAAAACTTGAGATACGTTTGCGTCGATGTCGTCGTCGTCTTCGCTGTCGTTGTCGAGCCACCAGGCAGATAAATTATAATTAAAGCAGCCGCAGCTGAAGACGACTAAGTTGAAGAAGATGCTGATGCTGGATGCTGCTCTGATGTCAGAGCGTATTTAAAATACGAGTAGAACAACCTGCATTCAAACTCCGACGCCACACGACCAGCAGATAAACAAAACAAATAAACAGAAACGGAATCGGAATCGGAGGCAGAGACAAAGAGAGAAAGACACACAGAGAGAGAGAGAGAGACGAAGACGCAGACGCAAACGTCGCATAGAATTGAGCTTCAGTCAGCGCAAGAAACACCTGTCAAACTGGTCCACATACAGAAATACACACACAATACACACAGCACACACGCAAAGCCGTCGGACGGCCCAAAATATACAAGCGGTCAGGAGGAGCAACATCAGAATGAAGAGAGTAGAATGCGGAGGAGGAGGAGATGGAGGAGGTGGAGGAGCACAGACGTTGTTTGGATAATGACTTGCCAAGGAAGACGGTCAGTGATTTGACTGGAACGAAACGGATATGCAATGCGCTTATTATAAACCAAAGGCATCCAATACAGGGTACCGACGCCCATTAGGGTCTCTGATTAGCCGGGGCATTGATTTAATTGAAACTAAAACGGAAGTTATTACGCCGGACCGATGCAGTTCTCGGTTCTCTCTCTCTCTCTCTCTCTCTCTGATTTGATTAGATGATGCTGCAGAATTTGCGCTATGTGAAGCTAATTACGCAAGATTCCTTTCAACAATGACGCTGTCATTTGCTTGTTGGCCACCAACCTAAGCAGGAAATGCATGTAAAAAAAATGACAAATCAGTTTATGAGTCTTTTAGCCCTAATTCTAAAATGATTTGAACAAAATTAATATTTTCAATTATATTTGCAAGCAGTTTGAAATCATTGGGCTTTCGTCGTCCTATTTGGTAAAGTCTTTCGGACAACTTTGGTGTCATTTGAGGCTGAAATTAGACTTGTATCAATTAGCGAACACGCGAAAGGCAAATGGCGCAGGGAAAACTTTCAAACGGAGCTAACAACTTACTTGGCATGTATCTGTAAGATACAAAAGTTACAGGCGAACAGCTTACAACCGCGTCGCAATCAAATTACAAACTAATCGCATGCAAGCGAGCAGAAAATCAGCGAGCAACAAACAAAATAACAGCAGCAACAACAACAACAACAACAACAACAACAACAACAACAACAACAGCAACAAAAACAGCAACGGGTTCATGTCTATGCCAACAACTGGTGTGGATTACTTTAGTTGGCGTCGCTTTCGTGTTGCTGCTGTTGGGGGTGTTGAGTAAAAAGTGAAATGCAGCCACTTGCCACTTGGCACTTGCCACCGAGGCCACAGAAGGGGCCGCAGCTTAAATGCAAAACAACTGCAATGCGTGCGTGTGGCAACAAAAAAGTTTGCAGGCAAAAGTTTTGCCACCTTCGCCTTTCCTGCAGGAAGTGACGCAGAAGAAGGGCTGAACGAGGACAACTTGGCATGTCTTGACAGTCGACAGGAAGTGCGCAAAATGCCACAACTTGCAAATGCAAAGTGCAACACTCCCACACCTGCCCCAACATTGAGACACACGCATACCCAGCGTAAAGCCATGTCCGCATTTGGGATAGCTGAAAAGTATCTTTAAAGTTGCATGTTGAACGCTTGTAAACAAGCTTGTCGCGTCGGCCTATAAAAATATTATTAAATTAAAAGTTGAGCGGCCAGCTGAAGCTGTTGCGGCTGTTGCCTTAGAGGCGTGACTCCACCCACCCGGCGACAGCAAGGCGCAAGGCAACAACTGCTTAAATTGCAGCCGCGACTCGGGCAACCGAGCAAAAGGCAATGCGCAAAAATGCAGCCTGTGTGCATAATTATGGAGTCATGACGTTGCCAACGTGGCGATTGCAATGGCGATGACGACGAAGACGACGACGACGACGACGACGACGGCGATGGCGATGGCGATGGCGACGGCGACGCTGTTGTGGCCAGGCTGCCTGGTCATTAACTGCTGATGAGCCGTAGCCGTTGCTGGGCAGTGAGAAACAGTAGCCAATGCCACTCGGCGGCAGCTTCTCCTACTTCTGCCTTCTGCCATCTCTGTCTTCCTACAACATAAATAATTGTTAGCAATTGTGTGCAGGTGCAACAAGCGGCTACAACAGCAACATAACATAACTTTGGCTACTTTAATACTTATTGTTGATATTGCACTGCAATTTAAGCATTTTTCACATTTTACCGAACTGCAATAAGAAAAAACAAAAGACTGAAGCAACGAACTTGCTGCAGTTGCCGCTGTTAATTGAAACGAGGACAGCCCAAAACAGAAAAAAAACAGCTGACAGTTCCGGGCAGTGCTCCAATATGAGAATTCCACTCCGGTATTGTTGCTGCCCCATTGAAATGGCCACCCAGATATATATTTTTCAGATCTTTTCAGCTTAAACACACTCAGCAGCAGCAGCAGCAGCAGCAGCTGCAGTCCACAGAAGCCCCCCTGTCAGGTAAGCCCAGACGGCTAGGGACACCGGACAGACACCGCTGGCCGACGTTGTAAACGTCAAACTGAAAAACCACTCAAAGTTTTGAAGCGGCAGCGGCAGAGAAAAAATTATTAACTGACATTTTAATGATGATAATGATGATGCCGTTGACGTTGGCGTCGGTGGTGGCGGTGGCGGTGGCGGTGGCTGCTGCAACTGCGTCGGTGGCTAGACATAAAAATATAACCCTTTTCGCCCCACCAAAGCGCAGGTAGAAAAAACCATCGATGTTGTGTTTGTTGCTGTTGTTGTTGCTGTTGCTGTTGTTGCTCCTGCTGCTTGTTTGTTGATGTAAGCGGCGTGATTTTTATCAGTTGGAGCCGCAATGTTTGCCCAACTGGCGCCAGTTTTTATGTATTTTACGCGTCCAAAGAAAAAACCAAATTCGAAAGATTCAAAGAAATGTTTTTAAAAACTTTCTTGTGTGTATCTGCGTGTGTGTGTGTGTGTGTGTGAGTGAAATGCATTTTCAATTGCGATTTCTGAAGGGTGCGCAAATCGATTGGCTATGAATTTTAATTGATTTTTTCAAGACAACAACAACAACGATAAACAAAAGGAGCAGCTCCAGCAAAACCGCAGATGAAAGTTGTATTTCATTTCGTGTTTCGATGCGCTTGTAAAAGGCTCGCGCTCAAATAAAGCATGAAAATAAGTTTTGCCTGCCACACACACAAACACACACAACACACACAAACACACATACACAGACAGTAACACTGACGACTGAAACTGCAGGCGAATTGTAGCTAATTTCAGTAATCTGCAAAGAATGCTGCAAAAGGCACCCACAATTCGCTGTACAGACTGAGGCTGAATCTGAGGCTGAAGCTGAGGCTGAGCCTGAGACCGAGACTGACACACGGGGACAAGGAGACAGACAAACAGACAGCGGCTGTCCAGACATGTGTGCGTCTGTTTGCAACCTGCTTAATGTCATGCAGCGGCAACAGCAACAACAGCTATAACAACAACAACAATAACAACAACAACAACAGCAGCAACAGCAACAGCAACAATAACAAGAACAACAAAAAGAAACCATAAGCAACTACAACGCACTGTCACTGTCATGCATCATCATCATTGCAACCTGGACCGGAGCCGGTTGCTGCTGCTACCTCTGCTGCTGTTGCTGTATTTGAAAATTATTGCATGTCCAGTCTGCACTCTACAGTCTGCAGTTTCAGTCTCAGTCTGAGTCTGAGCCTGAGCCTGAGTCGGAGTCGGAGTCCGAGATTCAAGCATGCAAAGCTGAGAAACTGAGAAGGCGAAACACTTGCAACATTGGCATGGCCAGTGAGTGATGCGATTATCTGCAAGATTCGCTTATCTACGGTGATCCATCAGCTATGTGGCACTGAGGCACTCGCGTATGTCAGTTTACAGCCTTTCCTCCACCAATGTCTTCTGCTGCTGCTGCTGCTGCTGCTGCTGCTGCTGCGATGCCTGTTGCTGCGTGCAAAAATGCGTAGCCTGCGCGGGCGTTTGCCATATAAATTAGAATGTGCGTCGCTATCCGATTTTTGTATTTTATTCTTTTATATATACTTTATATTTCTTTGTTGATTTTTTTTTTGTGTTAAATATATTTGCCGCTCCCACGGTTGAGCAAAGCTACCAAGCTGACCAGCACCCGCTAGCAGCGCCTTTTGACTGCTTGCGGTTACTGTTGTTGCCACAGTTGCTGCTGCCTTCAGGAAGCGCTGCTGCTGGAGTAAACCACAGTTGGTTTTTTTTTCAGTTTTTTGTTGACTTTGATTGAAAGTTGACACAGCCAAGCGTTGAAAACCACATCCGTGGTGGGCAGCAGCACCACTAGGAGCAACAGCACTGCCTGTATGCAAATGCAATTAGTTTTTGATTAAGTTGTAGCCCCCAAAAAGATGCAAGGGCAGTCTTCGGTCTTCAGCAGATTGCTCTAAAGTTGTTGGAACAACACACCAAAGTACACTTAAGCGCGAAAGCAAAGCGACAGACCGTTAAATTGTTGCAATTACCAAAGCTAGCGCTGAATGTTGCTGCTGTTGCCGCCATATTTGCGCATGTTGCTGCCGTGCAGCTGTAAAACAATATGCACTGTCTTTACGTATGGCTATGTTTTTCTGTTTTTGTGTGTGTGGGGGTGTGTGTGTGTGTGTGTGTGTGTCAGACTATTGTTGTTGTTGCATGGGCCAATTGCTTAGCACGCGCTGCTAATTTTGTGCTGTTGTTGTTGTCGTTGTTATTGTTGTTGCTGCTGGCGCTGCAAGGCAGGCAGCAATTTCTAAGTTGCATGCACGCCTCGTTGATTGTAGTAGGTGGCCTGGCCCCAGTCTGGCTTAGCCTGACTTAGCCTAGCCACTGGTCATTATTATAGTAGCCGTGCTCAGTTTCGAGTGCCGCTGCAGTTCGGAGGGTGACCAAAAGCCGCTGCAATCATGTTAATAACAGCTTGTATCGCTTGCCAGTTGCTTTTTGGTCAGTTGCAAGTTCTATGTGTGTAATTTATGGCTGTGGCTAATTGCATTTGAAAGTTTAAATGCAAAAGTCAAACGGTTTTCAGATATGCATAAAAACACAATCAACTTAAACGAGTGAAATGCTATTTTCTCACACAGAATCTCTGAACTGATTTTTACTATGTGCCACACCACCACCACCAGTCGGAGCAGCTCATTTGAAATTCCAATTTCAATAACGCTCAATGATGTTTATCGGCAACGCTTTATATTTTGTTGTTGATTTTTTCCCTTTTTTTTTCTATTTTTATTTTATTTTTGAGTAGGCGTTGTCCGCAGCAACATCAGCAGCAGCAACAGCAACAGCAACAACAACAGCTACATAACGTTGCCTTGTACCAATTTACGCACATAAAGATGCGCTGGGCCAAGGTTCAGGGCAGGGCAGGGCAGGCCAGTTCAATGGCTAGATAACGCCATGGGAGCCATCAGCTTTATTGCGTGCACTGATGATGCGGCTGCGTCTGCTGCTGTTGCGGCTGCTGTTGCTGTTGCGGCTGCTGCTGTTGTTGTGGGTGCGCGATAAGACAGAGCCCGAACGAGGGACGAGAGTTAGAGCCAGAGTTTATCAGCTTGAGGCACACAGCTGCGACTGAAAATTCAAATGTTGAAAAACTGAAAAAATACCAAACATTGAAAACAGTTGCGCTAATAAATTCATGTTGCTGTGGACAGCAATCGACTGTCTGGCTGGCTGCAGCATTGCTGAGATATATGTTTTGAAACAAGTTTTTGGGGCGGCATATTTGTTAAGGTCGCACAGCTGCGACGCCAGCAACAGTTGCTGTTGCGGTAGCCATTCCACATAAATAGCTGCTGTTCATGTGGTACATAGGCTATGTGCATTTTTTTTGTGTTTTGTTTTTTTTTTGGGCTATTTGCACACCCGCATTGGCAGAAACCGCAACAACATGCCATGTTGCATGCCTAATTGCAACAGGTGGCAAATGCCAGCAGCCACAACAGACATACACACACACACACAGTTACTGTTTCTGTTTGCGGTTGCAAGGGTTGCTGCTGCTGCTGCTCGCGCTGTTGCCATTGCATTCACAGCAACACGTTGCATATGTGAGCCTGCAACAAAGCCAATTAGCAACAGAAACAATAAACGTTTTCAATTGTCAAACACACAAAATGTAAATGCAGCTCAGCATTCGTTGACAATTCTGCTAAATGATTAGCAAATAAAAGCACACATTTAAACAATTGTTAATTGTTTGATGTTGACCAAAAATGGCAACTGCGACAGCAACAACAACAACAACAACAGGTAAACCACTTTATGTTGTCACTTGGCTGTGGCATTTGATTGGCCTTTGATTGGTAGCTACTGCAGCTCAAATAATTAATGAGTTAAATATTATAATTTATTTAAAACTAGCCACGATCATTAATCAGCCATGTAACATGACTCTGAAGTTAGTGTTTGGCATTGGATCGGTTTTTGCTATTCGCAGGCCTTTGTTGTCTGTGCGGCCACCGTTTTTAGGGGGCTGCTGCCACGCCCCACTAATTGGCCACTGGCAACTGTTTAACTGTGTTGTTTTCACTGTTTTGCTTTCTGGTGGGTGGCAACGCTTCGATTTTCTACTAATTTTGCATTTATTGCCAAACACTCAATCAATCAATGTCCAGTTGGCCACTTTCCGGCTCAACAAAACGGCAGCAATGTTGCAACAACCCTAGCCCAGCAACATGTTGCGTAAATGTGTGCAAAAAAAAAAAAAATGTTGTATGTAATAAATTAAACAAATTTGAAAAATTCATGAGATGAGTAGAAATCAAAGCCAAAAAAATTGAGATAAAAGCACTAAATTAAAAACACAGATAAAAGCACTAAAAAAGCAATAATAATTTGCAAATATTATAGAGAGTTTTGTTGCTACAGCTGTATTTGGACGTCATTAATATTTATACACTTTTTAGAACACACAGTCGGTCATAAGTATCTTTATGCTTGATTAATGATGCTTGGTTTGTTTGAATGCGCTGCTTTAATCACTGTGGCAATTAGCAGCTAAATGCAAACAGTTTTGCTGGCTTCAACAATTTTGTTGTGAGCATCAGCGAAATGTTAACACATTTGTGGCCACACATAGCAGCACAGATATGTCTTCATAACATCAACATAGACATAAACATGCACATATAATTTAAATAGAGCTACCTCGTAAAGTGCCCATAAAGTGGTTGCCAGCTGTAAAAACCATGCGAAAGTTTCTAGAAAGTTTTACCCACAATTTGATGGCAAACATTTTTTATAGTTCTGCTCAAATTACTCTTGTAAATGAAACGTTTATAAATCTAACGTTTTTTTTTTTTTTTTTGTTCGTATTCCTTACAGAACATGCCACAGTCTATTGCAGTAGCAACAACATCCTAACTAAACGAGGTAAGCACACATCAAATGTTTTAAAGTAGCAGCAGCTGTATTTTTTATTATCTATATATATATATTTATTTTGGCTGACAATGGCAACCCTGGCCTGACCATGCACAGACAAAGCTGGCAACCTTCGCAAACACAAAAAAAAAGCACAAAAACAAAGGCAAAAAAATACTGAAACGCATTTTGAATTTAATGCGTGCGTTGCAGGAGTACAAAGTAGCGGATCTGACAGGAGGCCGTGTAGGAGGGGAGGCAAGCAGGCAGGCAGCAGGCGGCAGGCAGAGGCAGAGGCAGAGATCGCATTCGTATCGATCATGTGCGCCTGTCCGGCTTGCAACATTCAAGTGTCGTCTTGTGTTTCGCATGAATTTCGCATCAGCTTCGGGCTTCGAACACAGAGCCTCGTCTCGTCTCTCGTCTCTCGTCTCGTTTGTCTCCCGATCGCTCTCTCAGTCTGGCAGCCGTCTGAGTTTAAAGACTGCGTCTGGGGCAGCTTTAGTAAGTTGCGGGCGTTGCACGGCAGGCGACCTTCTAAGTCGGCCGCTAAGGAATTGCAACTGCCATTGAAAATGAGTGAAGTTGAACATTTTAGACAGATTGCCAAGTTTTGTCATAAAAACGCGGCAACTTCGGTGCTGCAGCTGAAACTCGATGTTGTTGCTTTTTAAAGATTAATTGCTTGCGACAGTTTGAAAACGATGGCGACGTTCAAATTGCAATAGCAACAACGACAACAACAACAACAACAACAGCAGCACCAGCAGCTGCCCCTTTCGAGCCATAAAAATTGGCATTTTGTGGCTAAAATTAACATGACGTCAGTACGCGAAGTTGTCAATTACTTTGGCTTAAAGTGCGACCTTTGGCTGGTTGAGCGATTAAGGCCGCACCGCACCACTGCAACAGAAGCAGCAGCGGCAGCAACAGCAGCGGCAGCAGCAGCAGCAGCAGCACCGACTACAACTTAATCTCATTCGTTGGCTCCGCTCTTTTTGCCCGCCAGCTAATTTTTAATTCATTTGTTGAAGTTTCTTTTGACACGCCCTAACAAAAGCGACGCGCTTTTGGTGTCATCACATTTGTTGCTGTTGCTGTTGTTGTTTGTGTTTCATTTTGTTGTTGTTGTTTGATTTTGAATGTTTTTCAACTTTTTGCAACTGTTTTTTTTTTTTTTTGCTTTGTATTATTGTGTATTTTTGTTTTTTCTTTTTTGATTTAGGGTGGCTTGGTCGCTTTTATTCATAAATGTATCTCGACATGAAATACAGCTTAATTAACAAAAAATATGAAGAAAACCTGCAGCAGCTCGCTGCTGAAGCGCAGTTCCATTCATACATTCACTCCATTCAGACTCCATTCAGACTCGCACAAGTGATATTCAGTGCGTATTTCCAAAAATTTATGTTAACTAATTTGTCATATTATTGTTTTCATAATTGAGTGAGTAAAATTCGACAATAAACCATCGAGAATTTTGGTTAACAGTTCGTGCAACAGTAAAATCACAAGCGACACAAATTACAAGCCAACCATTGAAAATCAATTAACACCTGCGACTGCTCGACACAATCGATCCGAGTCAGTCCACCTATCAGCAGGAGCAGACACGAGCTGTATAAATTATATATCAGTGGCTTTATGTTCTATTCATTGGCAATCAGTAACCAACTTTGAAATTAACATATCAAATACAACATAATTGCACGATAATAACATGAAAATCAAACCCGTTATGTTGTGTTCTGTGTTCATATTTATATGATTAATTAATCATCAGTTTTTATTGTCTACTAACAACACTTGAAGCATTTTTGTTTGGGTTTTTGTGCATCCTTATAACAGTTAAAACAAATATTAGGGAACGTATTATTCATTATAATTATAATCCTGAAACTAACAATTTAATATTATTTAAGTTGTTGCTGCAAAAAGTTAAGAGTTTTCAGTGCCGCGCGACTTTCGAGGCCTGACGCTCGTCGAGAGCCGCCTGGCAACGCCTGGCAACCAACTCCTGCCCTGCTCCCAACAGTTGTAATGCAAAGTGACAGCGACAGCGGCTTGTAGGCAATCAAAATGCAGTATAAAACATGTGCAACTTGCAATAGTTAGGAATATGCGTTGAGTGTTGAGGCTGTTGCTGTTTCTGTTGCTGTTGTTGGTTGCTGCTTGGAGCTCTCCACCTGGCAGGGGAAACTGCGAACTGCAAATTGAAAGAACTTGTTGGCTGTTTTGCCTGCTGCACGCAGTTGTCGACAAGCAAATTGAAAGCTTTAGCTTTGCACTTGCTTTGCGGTCAAAAGCAAATACCTCTGCAACACTAGCACCAGAAATAACAGCAAACACAACAACAGAGCCTTGTGGCAGTACCAGTGGCCTGGCCTGTGGTGCATTTGGTGGTGCCTGTTGGTGGTTACAACTATTGATTACAAGTTGCCAATCGCTGTGTCTCACATTACCCAATACAACAAACAGGCAGCAACAGCAATGGCAACAACTTTGGCAGCGACCTCGATGCGGGTGTTGCAGACAGGCGCAGACAGGCTCCAATAACCAGCCAGCAACAACAACAACAACAACAACCGAATGGAGGCTGTGTAATTAATGCGGGAGCCTGTGCTGACATTTTGAGAAATTTATTGCTCCAAGTGGATTTATAGTCTGCGACATTTTATAGTTTTACCTTGCGGTCGTTTTCGATCGATCGAACATGTAATATTGCCAGCAACATGTTGCCGTTTACTCCTGCTGCTGCTGCTGCTGATGGTGGGAACTGCAACAGCAGAAGCAGCAGCCACCCTTTCAAGCGCATCATGTGCGCGCGCGCATATATAATTTGGCTACCCGATAATGATCGGCCTTTGGCATAATAAATTTGCAGCAGTGCCGCAGAACGTTATGGCAACTTTCTGGTGGTGTTGGTGTTGGCGTCGCGACTTCAACTTGGACCTGAACTTATCCTTAAAGGCACCCAGAGCAGACTGGAGAGTACCCGAGTACCGAGTTCCTGTAATATCAAAGGCAACAAAGGGGTATCTGTACCTTGCAATCTATATTAATTTTTATATAGCCTGAGAGCTGGCTGCCCAGTGCCAGTCACGCTGCACTTTCATAAATGCCAAAAATTTCACCTGCTTTCACAAAGATGATTAAAAATAAATATGCAACGTTGCGACGTCGCCGTCGACGTCAACGGCCCGAAACGAGTGCAGTTCTGAGGCACTGCAAATGGTGGGCCGCCCCGCTTCATGATATACGATAATTTCGTACTGATAATGTGACGGACAGCAGCCTCAGCCTCAGCCTCAGCATCAGCCTCAGCTGACCCAGATGGCAATGCGTGAGTGTTGAGCCAAAAATCGTTTAAGGCTAATTGCAAAGATCGCTTTCGGTTGATAAACGAGCCAACGGCATTGCCAGCGATCAGAGCGGGTGAGACAGTGCTGGGCAGCGGTGGGTGAAGGAGGGGGTTTTGAGATAGGGTAGGGTGAAACGGTTTAGTCTGGGATTGAGATGCCTCAGGCCGCTGACCCAAAACCTTTACGAGCAAAATACAAAAAGCTGCTAAACAAATACGCAGCGCGTAGTTAATGATGATTGCTAGCCCCCAAAGGTTAAAATTAAATAATTTTCAACTTGCTTCCAAGTCTGGTCAGTGGCAGCTCAAAATGGCGGGCGTTCCATCCATCTAAAGCAACCATTCATTCATTCATTTGCCTAGCCATATAATTAGCATGAAATGAGTAGGATTTGAACATTTTTAGTCAAATATTTCAAAGACTTTGCGCCTCTGGCTATCTTTTTCTGTGGTCTATGTTAATATTTTGGCGCTTTGGCAATTAAGCAGAAAACCGTGTGGCTAATTATGGTAAACATTTGGAAGAAGAAGGTGGAGTATAAATGCAGAGAAATATGTGAACAAGAAATGGCAAACAGGAAGTAAAAGGTCAACATCATTGATATTCTAACAAAAATAAAATATTACAAAGTAATGGGGGATTTTCGGATATTTAGCCACGTTTTGGTTTCAGATTAATTCAATATTAAAGTAGTATCTGATAAGGCAAGGATTGGTTTTCTATTAAAACGTACTAAGACATCTTTAATAATTTGAAAAGGTTTCCTGTTTCTACCACACTTATGAGTCACTTAACTGTCTCTGTGCCTAGACACGTTTCTGTGCAGATCTTTTAGCATTAAAATGCCTGCGAACCGGTTCGCTTTTAACCCCAGTCAGGTACTTACAGCTCTTTTTGCCCATTCTTTACTCTTTTGGGCGACCGCAGGCGCCTCAGTTGCCCTAGCTTGGTTGGATGGTCGTCGATAAGGCGGCAATGGTTTAATTTAGCCGAACAGCCAAACAAAAGGTAACTAAAAGAAACTGCATCGGCAGCAGATGACGACAGGATCGTTGGGCCCAGCCCACGTGCAACTGCAACTGCAGCAAAAGCGGCAGCAGCAGCAACATATATATCGTAACTAAATTGACTTTGATCACGCGATCGCCCGGCCTTTGTGGCAAACGGAAGTATGCTAAGCAACTTGTTGCTGCCACGCCGGCAACATCCAGCAGCAGCAACAGCAGCAGTAACAGCAGCAGCAGCAGCAGCTGAAGGTGTATATTGCAAAAATAATTACATTTGATTGTAAAAGGCCAGCGTCTAGGCCGGCGACTCGGACTTGGGATGAGGACACGGAGCCGGAGTCGGAGTCGGAGTCGGGGCTATGCCAAAGAAAAATGTGCAACATGATTGCAGTTTACAACGCTTGGAGAGTCGAGGCAACACCGGCAGCAACAACACAAAACCAACAGATAAAATGCATTTACAATTGAATTTGAATGTAATTTTATTTAAGCTGCGGTCAGCCAGGGGCAAATGTCTGTGTGTGTGTGCTTGTGTGTGAATGTGTGTGTGTGAATGTGTGTGTGAATGTGTGTGTGTTTCTGCTGCACGGCAGCAACAATTGGCCAACTGGCAGGAAATTGCCATTATCTGGCATTATCCACTTGTGCAACGGTAGCAATAGCAGAAGCGAAGCAATCTCAGGCGGCGTAAGTTGCACGTCAATCTCTGGTCGAGATCAGAGGTTTCAATGATCCTCTTAATTAATGACACCAAAGTAGCAATAGCAGCAACAGTAACAATTAGCATATCGTTAGCTCGCATATTGACGTCAAATTTGGTCTGGCATTTAATGAGCAGCACAACCAATTCGAACTCATACTTTAAATTACGGTGATCATTTTAATTGCAGTGCGCCTGCCAAAGCAACTCTGAAACTGGAAGCCGGCAGCGCTCAATTTCAAATGCGAGAGAGAGAGAGAGAGAGAGAGATATACACACATTTATATGTGATGTTTGAATGTTTGTTTGTCTGTTTTGTTGTGTGTACATTTGAAATCAATTAAAAAGAGCTTTCTAACAAGCTTTTGCCGGCTAAGCTTGTGCTGGAATGGGGCGTGTTTATAGTGAGCACTGCAACATGTTGCTGGCTCAGCTCTTGTTGCTGTTGCTCTTGCAGCTGCTGCTGCTGCTGCCGCCGTCAAGTGGTCTTTGCTCATTGGTTCGTGCCGCTTAGGCGTAGGCGTTTAAATAGCTTTTTGTTTTCTTTTTCACTGTTTTCACTTGATGCGCACTTCATTTTCAATTACTTTTTGCCTTTGCTGTTGTTATTGTTATTGTTGCTGTTGTTGTTGCTGTTGTTGTTGCTGTTGCTTTTTGCGTTGTGTAAATGGCGTTTTATTTTATTGGCCATATTTGTGCCCTGTCATGCTTTGTTTGCTTTCGGCTGAACAACTCCATACAACTGGCTTTGACTTCACCGTTGCTTCTGCTGATGTTGTTGTTGTTGTTGTTGTTGCTGGTTGTTGGTTATTGTTGCTGCTACACTAAGCTGTCCATTATCAATGCGTATCACGTTGTTGTTGAAGTCGTTGAAGTGTGCTTAAATGGCGTCAGCAAGACATTTGCCAGTTTAATGGGTTAGGCCTAATACCAACGGACCATCGTGGCAGCCACATAAATCTGCAGCAGCCAAAATGTAAGCCAACATTTTGTACAAATAACAAACATAGGGCTAATAAAGGAGCTCGCTTCAGGTCGCCCGTGTGGGCGCTGTGGCAGGGCAGGGCTGGGCAGGGCAGAGCGGGTCTACCTCGCCGTCCACACAATTTGTTTACATTTTAATTTCTGCAATTTTGTTTAGTTAACTTTGTAAGCTGGTCGCCGTCGGGACGCCATAGGCACACAGCCAGCCAGTCAGCCAGCTTATCGCAGTGGTGACAACAACAACAACAACAACAACGAGGACAACAACAACTGTGATAGAGTTGGTCGAAGGGGGCGCCACTTTAAAACTTCATCAAGTTACAGGCGCTATGTGTGTGTGTGTGTGTGTGTGTGTGTGTGTGTTTGTCTGTGTGTGAGTTATAAGCGTGACAAAAGTTAAACAAACATTCACACACACTCGCACACATAGCCAGAGAAAGAGGCGCTCATTGTGACCGCCATTGCAGCAACTCCCCCTCACGCTACCCTTAACCCCTCTCAACCCCGTTCCTCGTCGCAAATTCGTTGCATTTTATACAACAATATGGTTTGTTCTGCTCGTGGTTGTTGTTGTTGTTGTTGCTGGTTGGTTTTTGTAGTTCACGCTTTTGTTATTTCCATTGTTTTATTTGGTGTTAAAACTGTTGTCATAATTAAGCAGATTGCAAAGAAAAAAAAAGAAAAAAGTGACAATGAATCATATTTTCACTGGCATTGCACATTTTTAGTTTTCTTCGTTTTTTAACGGCTATTTGCATTTTTAATTTTTAGCTCACAATGAACAGCGTGCTCAACGCACCGCCAGCAAAATCAGGCAACAAAAAAAGAACTCCGGCAAGAAATGAGCGCCATTTAATGAACGCTGCTTCCTCGTCTCGTTTCTTGTTGAAAATTCAATTAAGCAACTGCGATCAGAGGCTGTCTCGCTCGCACCATTTTCCGCTTGCGTTGCAATTATTTATTTTTTGTGCTTATCGCATAGATATTTATGCATATACATATATGTATCTGTATCTGTATCTGTATCTGATAAATGACACGGCAGAGTTCCAGTTAAAGCCAAACATTTGCTTACAAGCATGTTTCGCTGTTTAGTTGTGAAGCGCCATGTTTATGTTTTTTTTTGAGATATTTTTAGTTAATTTCGAAAATAAGTTGCTTGCTAGATTTTTAATTTGAATTGTTGTTTTTATTAATGGAACCGATTTCATGATGATGCTGCTCTTTTCGTTGATGTTGATGTGCTGATTTAGCAAGTGAATGGTCATAAGTTATTTTTTTGCAATAGGCGTTGCAGTTATATTTGATGATTGCCCAAGACATAAACAAGAAGACATTAGTTCTGGCTAATTCGACAAGGTCTTCACTGCTATATAAATTTAAAATGTTAAGACTTCAATTCACATACATATACATATATATATATATTGTATTTTTCAAAAGATTTGAAGTTCTCAATTCTTAAGCTTTGCAGTAGCCGTTTAATAACCATTGGATACTTACTCAGCCCAAAGCCGAATTAACACTTCATTTAGCATAATTTCACACCAGCTTCAGTCCTACGTTCTCCATTATACAATTTCCCTGGCGCGCAAAAATATATGTATGTCTGTATACAAAAAAAAACAAAAAAAAAAAAAATATAAAAAAAATAAAATATTAAAGTCTGCCGCCATAAATCAAAAATCTCTGCTGCTGGTTTACAGCTCCTTCGTTTTGCCTTTTTCTCCGCTCTTCCTTTTGGCCAGCCACTTCGCGTGCTTAAAGGGCCCAGAGAACCTTGGCCACTAGCGTTGCTTCAACGCCGTCAACGGGCGTGAAAATTTATGATTTTTTTATAACTAAAACTAAAAAATTCAAAAATGTACAAAACTACAACTCAATGTCTTTTGGCACTGGGTAAATGAAAAAAAAGAAGAGTAGCTTTGCCGCAGAACATTTGGGGCGGAGCAAAAGTTTTTCGCATAGTTGTCAGTGTTGCGTTGTTTAATTACGCTAATTAGGAATATTAATTGCCGTTCGCCATTTGGGGTGCCACAACTGTGACCCATGCATAACCCTCCAGTTGTGGTAGTATTGAAGTTTTTTTTCATTATTATTTTTTTATTGCGCAAATGAAAATAGAACATGAGTTATTGTGATATGAGACATAACGAGCAAAGTTTTCTGCATTTCCATTTAAGTTGGGAAAATCGAAAAAGTTAATAAAAACTTTAAAGAGACCCCGAGACAAAGGACTGCACACGCACTCCATTAAACTGAGTGTGCCAGACAAACATACATATGCGACAACAGTAACAATAACAAGCCACTAACTGGCGCACAGGACGTGGGGCAGGACACAGGTGTCCATGTCGCCTGGCACTTCAACACCCAACAAATAGTTGCCCACCACTCACACGCCCGTTCGTCTGTCCATCCGTCCGTCCGTTCGTTCGTTCGCTGGACTCTTTTCATTTTCTCAACACGTAAAGCAAACACGTGACCGTTAAGGACACGGACACGGCTCCTGCTGTTGCTGTTGCTGCCGCTTCTGCTGGCGTTGCTGTTGTAGGCGCAAATTGCAAACAGAAGGACAACGACAACGACGACGACCCCACCATAAACTGCCAGCTTATGTCAGACACAAAGCCAACTCAGCCACCCAACCACCAGGCCAGCGAAGTCCTAGCCAAATGCCAAGTGAAGCGTGCGGCGTACAAGAACTCGTAGCTCGACCGACTCCACCTCCTCCTCCATCCACCCGCCGTGCGGCGTGCGTGTGTGCACAATATTCATATATCACAAGGATAAGCGCAATGCAGCAAACGTCCTTCCAGACGTGCCGTCGTTGCCTGTGCCTGTGCCTGTGCCTCGGTGTGTAAACTCCAATACTGTATGCTACTGTCCTGTGCTATCCTGGCAGCAGCCAGTTGTTGGCACTGACCACTCTAGGCAAGGGAGTTCAACTAAACTTGCGCTTTATGTGTGCAACTTTTAATTATTTGCGAATGTTGGCGCCAGACGACGGCTTAGGATGCTCTCTCTCTCTCTATCTCTCTATCTTTCTCTCGCTTGCACACTTTTTGTGTCCATCCGCGTGTCCTCTGTTATCCACGAACCATTCATTGATTTCCACTTGCCTTTTGAGTGACCAACAAGCGTCGAGCAGCGAGCGGCAAGCGAGTAGCGAGCGACGAGTGCGACGACAGGCGGCGGTCAAGGCAATGTCATAAACTTGAGCACCATAAAATCTGCTGGCAGAGTAATAAAAAAAAAAATGCCACAGCGGGAGATGCGAGACGTATGTGTGTTTGTGTATGAAGCTGTTGTTGACGCCGCCAGTTGTGCCAGGTCCAAGTCCAAGACCAGGGCGTGACCAGGGAACAGCAGCGGTTTTAGTGACAAACGCCAAACGCATAAAACTAACGCAGCGTAAACGGCGACGGCGGCAACGTCGACGATGTCTTCAGTTTTGGCAGCGACAGCGAAAAATTTATCTTATTTATTTGTTGAGCGAAAGCCAAGAGCAAGTGCAGCATTTTGATGCTTGACTGATTGGACCAAGTTTATGAGGCGCCACCGTTGGCTATGGCGATTGCAATTGTCAAATGCATTCTGCGGCAGCGAACATCGTTGCCAGATAGTCAAAAAGCCGATCACGAACAAAAGAACTGCCAACTTGTTAATAAACAAATAATTATTTATTTTAAACAATTTAAATGAAAGGAAATAGACAATATTACACTTTAAATTAAATCGTTTTGCATTTTTGTTTTATTCTCACTAATTGGCCAATGGCATCTTAAACCAACAGAGATCAGTGCTGCCAGACTGTCGCAGAAATCGCAGTGCATTTTCGTAAATGCAAAGGAGCGAGTAAATGACAGCAAAAGTTACAATAAACTGTCTGCGCAAGTTTTGTGGAGTTTTTATTTTCGTTTTTAACACACAACATTTTCCAAGTTTAAAATTCGACAAAATATCGCGAGAGCAGTTAACTTAATTTACAACAGTTCAATTTGAAAAGGACAAAGATAACTTGATTGAAATTAGTACAAATATGGTGGTATGCAAAGATTTTTTTTGCACAGCAACTTCAAGCCAAACAAATTTATATTAATTAAATTAAATGTTTTATTAAAGCTTAAAATTTATGAATGTTATTTTTCATGTGTCTTTTCACATTATTTTATTTCAGCCAAATCGGTCGCATCAGGTCGCCCGCAAGAATCCCCGGCCGCGCAAGAATCGCTCACAGGTTGCTAGCACGACGCCCTCGCCACAAAAAGTTGACCTAATGACGATGGCAGAAGGCACCGACCCCATGGGGCATCATCATCACGCCGCCGGCTCGCACAATCCCCACCACCATTACCACCATCATCCACATCCCCATCAGCACCACCACCATCCAGCGCAGTATCACCACCCCAATCCGCATTATGCGCCCGCACAGCAGCCACCGGCAGCGGCAGCTGCCTCCCATTATGCTCCATATGCTCAGCTTCAATATCCGCATGCATTGCCCCATCAGCATTTGCCGCTGGCGCTTAGCCTGCATCAGCAGGCGGCGGCGGCTGCTGCTTCGGCGGCAGTTGCTGCCGCTGTTGCAAGCGTTGAGCAGCACAACAACAACAACAATCAGCCGTTTGTGGCCAACAACAATATAATGCCATGGAAGCAGCGCAAGCGCAAACGACTCTCAGCGGTGCTCGACAAGCTCCATCACAACAACAACAACAACAACAATAATAACAACAACAATACTAATACCAACAACAATAACACAAACAACAACAACAATGGAGTGGCCTGCAAAACGGAGCCAATGGACATGGATGAGCGGGAAATGGATGAAATGGAAGAGGACGGCGACGATGAGCAAGGAGAAGCCACAGAGGATGGAAAGCAGAATCACGAGGCTAACTACATTAAGCGGGAACAGCGTGAAGCACTGACAGCAGCCAGCGATGAGGAACAGATCGAGGCGGAGGCTGAGCTATCCGCAGAGGAGCTCTCGCATTCGGATCAGGACGATCAGGATAGTCCGCGTATTAGCATGAGTCCGCTGCATGTGGCAGCGACGCCCGCATCCAAGCCAGCGCCAGATAGCGCCGCTGCTGCTGCTGCCAAAGAGAATCCACTGCACGTGGATATCAAGACTGAGCATATGCCAAGCCCGTATGATCGCTATTTTCCCATACCCTCGCCGCTGTTTGGCTACTATCTGCATACCAAGTACTTGAATGAGGTGTTCCGCAGACGCCATGATCTCTATCCCTCGCCGCTGCAGCATACACCCTCCTCCATTGCCTCCGAGACGGAGACGTCGCCCACCAGCCAGGGCAAGGCACCAAACAGCAACAGCAACAGCAATGGCAGCCAACATCCCCGGCAGCAACACCAACAACAACAGCAACTGCTGCCCGGCATGCTGATGAATGCATCGCCACCGCCCTCGCTGCCATCCCCGCCGCGTAGTGACTCATCGGTGACCACAACGCAGCCGTCGCGAGTCAGTCCTAAGCCAACCAAGAAGAAGACATCCTCATCCGCAGAGAAGCCAATGCCGCCGCCACAGGAGCGTCCCCTGGATCTGTGCATGCGCAGCGATTTCCTCGGTGAGCCCAAAAAGTACAAAGCAGGAACGTCGCCGTTGCATGCAACGACTGCCGCATCCATGATGCCACCGCCGGCATCGATGAGCGCCGCTAGCAGTCTGGAGAGCATGAACGCATTGTCGCCCGCCTCCAGCACGCACTCGAGCACCTCACTAACCAGCAGCATGCCCACATCGACGCTGGCGCCCCCCTCTGCAATGTCGCCATATGCAATGACGGCAGCGGCGGCACATGCAGCGGCAGCTGCGGCAGCAGCAGCCATGATCAAAATGGAGATGCCGATGCATCCGCTGCACTCGCATGTGCCCACCACAACGGTGGGTGTGCCAGTGATTAAGGGGGACGTGGCCTCACCCACCACAAAGGAGTCGGTAGCCTGGCGCTACAATCTCGATGTGTCGCCGGTGGTGGAGGAGATGCCGCCCGGCTCAGATGTCGCATATGTGTGCCCGACTTGCGGGCAAATGTTTTCGCTGCACGATCGACTGGCCAAGCACATGGCCTCCCGGCACAAGTCGCGCAATCCCGCCAACGATATTACCAAAGCCTACTCCTGCGACGTCTGCCATCGCTCGTTTGCCCGCTCCGACATGCTCACCCGCCACATGCGACTGCACACCGGCGTCAAACCATACACGTGCAAGGTGTGTGGCCAGGTCTTCTCGCGCTCCGACCATCTGTCCACGCATCAGCGCACCCACACCGGCGAGAAGCCGTACAAGTGTCCACAGTGTCCGTATGCCGCATGTCGCCGGGATATGATTACCCGGCATATGCGCACCCACACGCGCTACGAGTCGCGTGGTGCTGGTGGGGGTGGTGGAGCCGGACGTGGTGGTGAGGGGCAAAAGTCACCATTGCAGCTGCTGGACGTTAAGATGAACATGAATCTGCCGCTGCTGTTGCAACAGGAGGAGCTGATGCAGAAGTCACCGCTCAACTTGGGCGGACCCATGCCCATTGTGGTAAAGACGGAGAGCGCCTAACGGTATCTCTATGCGGCCGCGGCCAGACAGTTCATGACCTTTTAGAGGCGCCACTAAAGTTTGGACCCAGCTTAGTGCCCACATAGATCAGTTTGTAGTTTAGCTGCGCGCAACACTGGAAATCTCTCTGCGAAGACTGAGAACCTTATTACTACCTACAGTTAAGGGCTTAGGTTTACATACATTTATAGCTTAAAGAAATCTATTTTAATTTGCACACACACACACACACACACACAAACACAGACACACACGCATACACACAGAGAGAGACACACGGAGTTAACTCAGACCACCACCCAACGTATTAACGTTTAAATTAGTTGTAGGCTAAGAAGAGCCGAAGAACCCTCATGGAGACGGGCTTAGTTCGTATTCGTAGTATTGTATTTTTGGATAATGTTGTAGACAACGTTCAGATACAGCTAGCAATTCCATGTTCCACAATTTAGTTTTTAGTTCCGTCACATACAAAACATTTATAAATATACATACGTACATATGTATGTATGTATGTATTTAGTTAGCTAGCTAGTTTAATAGTTAGGCAGAGGTCAAAAATCGGCCTCTGGGCATTTTAAAACAACATTGAAATTATTAAGCTAGGCACGCACACATCTAGGCTATGTTTGCTATTATATATAGACATATATATATATATTTTATACTTATGTATTTAGTTAATTTAATTGAAAGCAAAGCGGACAAACCACAAACAAACATTAGTTGTACTTATACTATAATTGTAATTAAATATTAATTTTCTCTAATTTATTTTAGTTTTTTAAATTGCAGCATTGTGCATTTAGTTTTTTACGTTTTAGTGACTAAAAAGACAATTTGTATTAATTTAATAATAGTTTTACAATTTTACACACACACAAAAGACAAAGAATTCTCCCTAGGGCACAAAAACAAAAACAAAAACTTTTCGATTTCGTACGTGAAGCGATTGACACATTGATAAAAAAAGATAAATTACTTATTCCTTCTTTTTTTTGTTTAACAAAAATCTTTACAAAAAAAAAAAAAAATGTATCATTTTGCATCTATATATTTTTTTTCATAAAATGAAATAAAAACTTTCTGTTTTCTTTAGTTGAAATGTTTATTTTTAAATTGAAAGACACATTTAAGATGCCAGTTTGGATAAATTGAAGCAATGCGAAAATTATTGAAATTATGGCAAGTTTCTGTTTGCCAATATTGAACATTTTTATAGTTGTTTCAAGTTGAAGTTTTTGTTATTTATTACCATTTTTCTGAGCGTATGAAATATTCATTATTAATTCTAAATAAACGTTTAAATAAATTATTAATTTATGTTGTAGTTCGTTATGATTAGTTATTAGCTCAAAATTTTTTGACAAAATAAAACAAACATGAGAAAAACACAAAAAACAATGAAATCAACACAAAAAACCATACACATAAATCTTTATTTATTTTCTTTTTATGGCATTTTTATATAAGTTACTTTTAATTTATAGCACCTTGGACAGAAGGCGTAACCGAAAAAACACTACATAAATTATTGGATTAACATTATTAAAGGTGTCATCCGCGTCTAAATTTGGGTTAAGGTGTCTCGAAGATTTGTGATCTGATTAAAAGGTGGACATAGTTTTGCAGAGCTTTTCAAATGAACATATTTGACTACTTAAACTACTTAAAATGAAAAATATATATTCGTTTAAGTTTTTTGATGTGGACGGCTACCTAAATCCTTTTTGCCGGAAACTGGCTTACAAGCTTTTAGGCAATTGAAAGCGCCTACACGGCAAATGGCAGAGTTGCAGCTGGTCACGAAATTGCAGTCAGGCACGCAGCACCCAAATGGTCACACCCCCTCACCAGTCTTTTGGCAAGTTTTTCCCACGCTTTGCCACTTGCGGGGGTGCCACCGACCTACTCCAACTTCCCGGCTCCCCGACCGCTGGCAACATGAAAATTTCTTTAGGCTTAATAGCCAGACGACACGAATGCCCAAAAGGCAGGCGTGGGCGGGCGGGTGGCAGGACTCCGTCTGGTGCTACGTCTGGGACTGAGGCCCTCTTGTGACTGCTGCAATGCAGTTTTGCGGATAATGTCTGACCTTGTTTTCCAATGACTAAATTAATTCCTTAATAAGTGAAGGGGCGCAAAGGCGACGCGACGCGACGCGTCTTGTGGCAAAACAAACACAAAACACGAACTGCAGACATGGCACAGTTTGACTTTTGGGTTAATTGTGGCAGCCACATGCCCACCCCCTTGCTTGCAATTAAGCAATGCAAAAGTTTTTTGGTGGCAACTTTAAGGCTGCGTTAATTGACAGACATTGCGGGATCCGGCAATATGGCGCAACTGCAGCGGCTCATAAATCACTGGCGGTGACTAAGTAGCCTATAGGCCCAGTCATGTTGCACTTTGTACGCTCCATACCGCAATGGGGTGTGAGAGGGTGAGGCAGAGGTGTGGTGTAGGTAAAGGGTGTGGGGAGGGGGGAAAGTGGCTGTTGTGACTTATGGTTAGCCAGACAGATTTGAACTAGGGGCCACTGTATTACTAGCATTAAGTACTCTGCACATGGTTGATGCCGCATTGCATAATCCATTGCATTCTGTTGGCCGTGCATCATTTTGGATGCCGACGCCGTTGACATTATTTGCAGCTCGGCCCGGATTTTTGTACGCATAAATCTCTAAACAAGCGCGCGTGTCGTGCGTTTATTATCACTTCCGTCTGGGCAGGCAGGCAGTCAGACAGACAGGCAGACAGACGGAGAGAGAGGCAGAGAGGCAGGCAGGCATCCAACCAACCAACCAACCATCTAACCAGACAACCAACTAGCCGTTAAAGCAGCTCCTTTGTCTTTTCGGGCAGCGCGAAATTTATCGCCATCATTTGTAATTGTAGTGCGAAAATTGAGTTTGAAGTTTGTGTGTGCCAGGTTCGGTTCAGTTTATTTTATCTCAGTTTTGGTTCGGTTCGGTTCGGTACATTCTGCACCCCAAACTTTATTGTTTTCATCAACATAATTCTTTGGCGATGCGCTTTGGAGCCAGTCCAAATTATTGTTAGCCAAAGATTTACTGCTCGAAAAAAGGTGGCACTAAGCTGGATATTTCCAGCTCTTAGCATAGTTTCGCAAATGCCAGGCCATAAATATGCACAAAGTGTGTAAAATGTTGCAGACAGATATTATATATTGAAGATGTATTGTATATTTAGTATATTTCCGTCACACGGAAGTGCCTTAAAAACCCAATTTTTGATACGCATTAAGCTCAAATGAGTTATTGATATTGTACATAGAATATGAACTATACTAAATCAAGCAGATTTAACTTATTGCATTGTAAATTATGCGATTTTTGCAAGAAATCCACTTTTTGACTAATACTAATTAAATAGATAACTATTTACCAAGCATACGTACGATATTTTAAATGAATGAAATGAACAAACATAGTCTATTAACCAAAACTTTTTCAACTTAATGCTTCTGAGAAGTTTAAGATTAAGGCATTAAATGCTGTTTAATAAGCATAAAAACCAAAAAGTCAAATATTTTTTATCAACATCCATTTACTACAAGTGAAAACCACAACAAAAAAGAAGATACATTAACTTCAATAAAAAAAATTTTTAAATGTAAAAATTTAAGTAATCCAAAAAGTAAATCTAAAAATTAAAATTTTACTCAAATCGCTTCCAAACATATTTTTATAGCGCTTTTCGAATTTTACCTACAACAAATTACAATTAAAAATATGTAAATTAAAGCAATAATTAATTGATAAATAAATCAAAAGACTTTTTCAACTCTTAGCTTACATTTGCCTTTTAGATATAAGAATGCAAATCAAAGATTAATGCAAGAATATATGAATATTATATTTAAATCAAAAATAATAATAATAATAATAATAATAATCAAATTTAATTTAATTTAAGCAACGCTAGAGTACTTATAAAAATCAGTGAACAACATTGTGATATTAGTTGAGAACAAAATCAAATTACTTCCATGCTACTTCTATATCATTTGTAGACGTTATTCAAAATTTTTAAAAAAATTAATATTTATTAAGAGAGAAACTGCTTCTAAAGTTTCCGGTAACATTTTTGGATAGCGTTCAACAAGCTCGGCTAGTCGATCTTTCTACATAGCTAGATTCTCTTTAAGGTGCAAGATTTCCCGTCTTATTTTATGGTGCTATGTAAACTTGTGCTTAGTTAGATTAATTTTATTCTCAGGCCCATTATTTGTGGTCTAATTGACAATCTTTAGCAGCCCAAATAAATCAATTACTTTAACATTAACACTAACTAGGAATCAATAAAACACGTACTTATTAGAAAGGAAAATCTCTTTAAAACTAGATTCATCATTTCTAAGCATATAAAACTCAACTAAATGATTAATACCTATTGTATTATATTATACAAAATTTAAAGTTTTCTTGAAACAACTAGGACACCCTTCAAAAATTTTGAACCAGCAACTACTAAATTAAATAATGGAAAATATAATAAAAATAAATAAAATTATGCAGCTGAATTTTGTGGAATGCGAAAATAATGCAAATGCCTTTGGCCGCCGGTGTTTGCTTGAATGCAATCAGTGGAGATTATGGAGAGGCTGGGCCAAGGGGGACATTCGGGCCAAAGGGTTGCAGAAATAATGCGAGTAATAACAAACTGCAGGCGTAACTGAAATGCCAGGCTACTGCGCATTTGTCCAGGCGATGGGGCAATGCAGCGATGGCGAAGGCGTTGGCCAAGACGGACGACGGGAGGCGCAACTGCGGTAATTACAATTGCCGCCGGACATGGACAGCAGTAGCAGCAGCAGCAGCAGCAGCAATGGCAGCAGCAATGGCAGTGGCAGGAGCACAGCTGTGGCTGCTGCATCAAAGCCACAGATCTTGGAGCATCCTCGCTCGCCCAAGACAATTATATGCTGCCAAAGACGCATGCGCAGCAGCAACAGTAGCTTCCTGACTGCATTTTATTTTTATACCCTCTTTTCAATAATAGTGTATAAATAGGGTATAATGAAGTTGGGTAAATTTGTGTAACAATCAAAAGAGAGCACTTCCGCCCTCAATTTTTATACAGATTCTTGATCCAACTACAAAGCGAAGTGAATTGGCTAAAATTCTACACTTTGTCACAATTTGATAAACGTATGTCATCTTTTAGACTCTGCACTCAGAATCTTGCTAATTGCACAATTATAAATCACTGAAGCACATTTAATTGCAGACATTTATTGACAAATACAGGGTAACGCCTGGTGGGTCACTCTCGACTATTGCTCTCTTACTTGTTACGTTTTTATTTGAGCAAATTGCTGGCAACTTTGCGCACTGTGACTGACTGAATGATAGACTCACTGACTGCTTGACTTTCAGACTTTCAGGTTGACTGAATGACTGACTACCTGGTAGTTGTTGCCGCTTTTGCTGCAGCAGTTTCGTTTCAATTGCAATTTGTTGCTCCTGCCCTGTTGTCTGCACAAAAAAAAAAAAGAAAAAAGATATATAAAAAATATGCCAAAATGACTACGTGCGGGCGTTTTGCGCAAGAATCTCGGAACAGCGGCGAACCAGCAGAGAGCAGCCGGGCAAACGATAATGATGATTGCAGCTAAATTATGATGCCCCGATGCGAGTGCAGACTGAGCTCAGAAGCGCAGCAACAGCAGAGAAAGTGTAGCACATAGCAGTACAGTTCAACAGAAGCTGCAGCAGCAACATCATCGAAAGGGACTCAGCGGCTTTATTTAGCATAGCTCGCACCGCCTTTGGGGCCGAAACAACAGCAGTAAAAACCAAAACAACAACAACAACAACAACAGCGTCTGCAAAATGTAATAATTGCAAAGCATTTTGCCGCAGGTGCGCCACCCGCCTTTTGTCGTGGACCTGAACCTGCAACTTAACCGGCTGCCGCCTCAAAAGCGATGAGCATGGCTGATAAAGCAGCAACAGCAATAACAACAACAACAACAACAACTACTACAAGAACAACAACAACAACAATATCGGATGCTGGGCAACGTCTCGTATTTAATGCATTTGATCCTTGATGCTGTTGAAAATGAACTGAGCTCGAACATGCAATCAAGAAAGCTCCCCTCCTGGCCAATCTGGCCAATTTCATGAATGAAAACTTGGCACAGACAGTCTTGGACTTTTGCATGTTTTCTCGCTTACATAGCCCAGGAAAACAACAACACGCACACCCACACAGCCAACTGGAAGGAGCGAGTTGCTGCCGCTGCTGCTGCTGCTGCTGTTTTTGTAATATTGTGAGTCTTGGCGACTCTTGTTGCAGCTGCAGCGCATTAACCTCGTTCACCGCTGCGGCTGTTGCTGCTGCCTGGCAAGCAAAATATTTACCAAAGTGATTAAGATGCCTGAGTAATTTTTAACACAATTACGCTGCCAAGCAGACGACGGCAGTCAGTAGTCAGCAGTCGGCAGTCGGCAGTCTCGGACTCTGCAATTGTGAGCTGCTGCTGCTGCTGTTGCTGTTGCTGTTGCTGCCTGCCCCATTGAATCGCTACTGTAGTTACACCGCCTCGGCGTCAGTTGCAGCTGCAATGCTGCTAATGACCAGGCCAAGCCAACGACTCGTAATATAAACTGTGGCATTGTCTGACTGCCCCGACTACAACCCCAACCCTAACTTCAAACTCTAAGTATACCTACCAGCTACACTCAGCAAAAATTTCATTCCTATCAAGTTTTTTCTTTAACAAATCTGTTGTTCAGTCTTGAAACGAGAACCGCATTTTTCTCTCAGTGTACAAGTTCAACACGGAGCAAGTGGCACCGGCAACAGAATCACGCGGACACCCAAACTCTTGTGTACTCTGCCCATTAGCGTTTCCACACAACGCTGGCTTTAATCGTAGCGAAGCGGCGTCCGGCGGTTGCGGGTGTTTTACGCATCAGCGTTTTTTGACAGCTTCTTCTGGGCAAAAAAAAACATATCGACAACAAAAACTAAACCTAAACATTTTCTTGTGATTTATTGTATTTGCAACTTTTTGGCAGGTGTTGAGTTAAGCTGATCATCAGTTGCCATTTTGTTGGTGCTGTTGCTTAAAAAAAAAGAAGAAAAACTCATTGCAACGTGCGGCACATTTGACGCTCATTGCCTGCCCCATTCTCAACGCAACGCACGACAAGGCAACAAAAAGCCAATAACAAACCGACAGACAAAAAAACAAAAAAAAAAATACAAAAATCGTGATGCGTTTGGTTTAGATTCGAGCTGCACGATTTTACTGGCTCTAGCAACATTAACGATGTTGCCACAAACAACGAAGATGTTGTTCTTGCCAGTTCCTCAATGCGAAATGTTGACAAAGAGCAGAGTTCGCGATTTGAGTATTTGTTGGCCATTTGCTAATAATATTTATACACTTAAATAGGGTGCTGCGATTTTTTCAAAGAGTTTGTCTCAGATTGGAGAAAATGAAATGAAAATGTTGTCAGCTTTCCAAATACATAAATTGCTGAAAACCGATAATGGAACTGAAAAGCGAATAAAACTGATAAGATAAAGTTATTAGATTTAATTCTCACACAGGCAATGTTTTAAATTTTGACATGGCTATGACAAAATCAAACCTGTTCTTTCGGCTAATCCAAATTCCTCTTCCCCTTCCCCTTGTAGTTGGCCAATGAAAATGAAAATGAGCGCGGCACGCGCTTAGCCACCGCACGACTGGAAAATTGCAGTGGCCGGAGCGTTCTGCGCTTGGCTGCACCCGAAATGACCGAAGGGGCAACGGGAATGGGAATAGTAAGAGTGTGAGTGCTGCTGCTAGTGCTGCAGCCACGTGTTGCGCATGCGCTTTTGGCCCCTGGATATTGTAGTTGGACACGACGCGATGCGACGCCCTAAGCTCAGCGTTTGCGTTTGTCAGGGTCGACTGCATCGCGCTGTCTTCGTGCTTGCCACTTTGCAATTGTTCAGTTTGTGCAGTTGCAAGTGGCACGTTGCCTTGGCGTGAGGAAGCAGCAACAGCAACAGCAACAGCAGCAGCAGCAGTAACAGCAACACCTTCACTCTCTGCGGTTGTGGCGATAGTGCGATGATGTATGGCCTGAACCTGCAACGTTGAAACGTTGCAACGCTCCTGCTGTTGCCACTGCCCCTTTCCCAACCTGAACTTGCTGTTGCTGTTGCTGCTGCTGCCGCTGCTTGCTATTGTAGGCGTCAACTCACGTTTATGCTTTGTAGACATTATCGCGCCTGTTTATCTTTAAATTGCAAGTAAATTACTTTGGCTCGCGCAACTTGATGTATTATGCTGGCTCGTTGAGTGGCCACTGAGTGATTTGATGAGCTGAGCAGCACAGAGAATGGGGGAGAGAGAAAGGTAGTCAGAGCCAGAAAGAAAGAGAGACAGAGATATTTAAAAATCAACCCGTTTATTCGAGCACTACAAACTAAACGTTGAGCGTAATAAATTAGCTATGGAAGCGTCGTCAATGCAGTTGGATAAGTGTGTGTTGTTTGAGTGATGTGGTTGGTGTCCTCATGTTTTTGGCGGAAATCTCTCTCAGTAATGTGTCTCCGTGATTCTCACTTTACCGTATTTGCCGTGGAGATGATGCTTGGCAAAGGACAGCAGATTGGCATGGCTGTGTACGTCCAAGTGGGCGGGGTAGGCGGCCCTGTGGACTACGGCGGCATGGCTATGATGGTGGTGGACCAATGGTAGGGAGTGATGGTGATGCACCAATGGAGCCGAGTGATGAGCATAGTGATGCAAGTCAGCGTGATGGGCATGGGCGTGCTCATCAATGTGGGCGTGGTCATTGTGAATGATGTGATGATCGACCACAGGATTCCTGTAGTGCAGGAAGTGATGCGGCTCATCGTGCACCACCTTGTGCACGTGATGAACTGGCTCCACCTCATGGATTGGTTCGTGGCTGACGATCTTAGCAGGCGCATGGACATGAGTGTGATGCACATGCTCATGAGCGTGCACATCATTATCCAGATGGGCAGAGTAGCCGTCGTGATGGTAAACGGGATGTGCCACTGCGTCCAAATGATGATCAGAACCATCAAGCACCACCGAAGAACTGTGGCCTAGATGAACGCCATCCGAGTGATGGACATCGGCGCCCACAAAATGGGATAGATCCTCGTGATGATGATCATGCTCCAAATGTGGCAGCAAACCCGCCTGTGCCACGCCCAACAAAGCCAAAGTGCAGATAAAGAACTAAAGAGAGAGAACCGTATGAGTTAACATATCCTGCAAGTGGTAGTCTAGGGCCAACCTTCATTGCGGAGATTTCACGCTTAATTTGAGTGTATCCAAAAGTTAAAGTTGACGGTGAGCCTGAGACACTTGTGTACTGTGCTGTTGTCGCTGGACTGTGCTCTAATCCGTTCAGGCCCACACATTTTATAGCAGCTGGTAGACCATTGCAATTGTTGGCCAAGAGCACGTGCAGCGTGGGCAGTCTGGAACAGCTGCTGGTTACTCGTCCAAGCCATACAAATGTTATCAAAATCGCAAAGCAATGAAAGTGATGTGTGCCTCGAATTCCCAATGAAGTTTTGTCGTCACATTTGAAAGGTACACACACTGTACAGTCAAGCTCATTATGTAAAGAGCCCATTGCAGCCAATAAACCAATTCCAGGTGACTTCCTCACCCATCGGCCGATCATGTCATAATTTAATAGCTACTCGTATGAAGCCAACAAGCGACTTGGAGAAGGGGTGACCCCATTATAGGCCCCATTGCTTGCAAGGCCATCGACTCCATTTCCAAATCCATTTCCATTTCCATTACATTGCATTTTGTAACCAATTTAGCAATCTTTGGAACAGTGAAAGCGTTTGCAATTTGACCAACATACTACAACATTTTTATAATGTCCAAAAAATCAATTCACACAATTTGCATGGGGCATACAAAATTCATAGCGCCTACGTGCGGAATTTGCCAAAGTGTTGACGGCTTGGCAATAACTGTTTTGTTTATATTGACACAAAAGTGTTAAAAATAATAACAGCAACTTGTGGGTGTTGTCAATCGTCAGTGCGAACAAAGTCACACGAACGATTGTTGCCAAAAATAGCTACAAAACTGAGTTTACTTTCATCAGTCCTAAAAGAAAAAGTTCTAAAAAGAAGAAGCATCTGCAAAACAAATGAACAAATTATTGTTTGGTTATCAAATGTTATTTGTAACCGTATATAGATTATAGCTGATCATGTGGACATTCATCACTGCAATTGGACTTCCTGGCTGCACGACGTACCGCCAAACAAGTTCCATAAGTTATGAGAAACTTAAAGCAGTTATTACAACCATCAGCTGCTCAGCACGGCTAAGATAAGCAAAGTGGGTCAGCCTACGGCTAATTACATAATAATTCGGTTAATTTAATCACAACGCTAATGAGCAACGTTGTATGCAAGGCAGCTGGTCAGTCGGTTGACGATGGTGGCGGGGGGGCGGGGGGGGGGGAGACAAACTATCGCAACTATCGGTTTGGGGCGGCGGCGTCAACACCCCGTCAAAACTAGAGACCGCTGTACGTGCAATGGGCCGTAAAGTGGAACTTAAAAAGCGGCGAACGACTTAAAATGCCCGCCAGGTGCCCACGCTTCGTCGACCTGTCCAATATTTTCAATGCGAATTTGTTTTGGTTTCGATAGAAGCGCAAACGCAATTTGTACGTCTGACAAATATTTGAACATTTCCAATGAATTTTGCGTACGAATTAGACAATTCTTGAGTCTGGCCTTATGGTCGTTTTTTCGTTTTTGGAATTGCCAGTTCCTGTCTGTTTTTTGTCAGTCTCTCCGTGTGTCTTACACCTGCCCCAACAGCCAATTAGCCACAAAAGTATCTCGTAGCATGCAGCGAGCTGTGATCTAGCTGCTCTGCACTCTGCAGCTCACACATCTGAAGGGGCGGGCAGTGCAGTATTTGTAATTAGACGGGGCAACAACAACAGCAACAACAACAACGTAGACGCGACTTATTTCAATATGCAAATTGTTGTTAGACTAGCAAAGAAAAAAACATTTACATAAAGCGGCGGCCAGCTGCAACAGAAGGAGACAGCCACAGAGACAAAAAGCTGCATAACAAATACATAAAAAAATAAAAATAAAAATACAAAAAAAAAAAAAATAGAAAAGAAAATCTATAATTTATTTGCACAAAAATGACGGCAACATCGTCGTCGGCGGCGGCGGTGGTGGTGGTGGTGGTGGTGTTGATGGTGGTGGCGCATGTTTGTAATTGAGTGCATCGTTAGCGGGGCAGCAGCAGCGGACAGGAGGCCAGGAGGTGGGAGTGAGCTGTATTAGCGACGCTGCCAACAACTAATTTAATGCCAGCGGCAACAGCAACCAACAGCAGCAACAGCGACGGCAACATGTCAACAGCAACGCCTGCCGCCAGCACGGGGCAACAACAACAAGGATGATTCACTTGGTAGGGGTATCAAAGGGGAGGTCAGTCACTGTGTGTGCATATTTTATGCCTGTGACTCTTGTGCTGCGGTGTCCATTGTGGGCAGCTCTGAATATGCGGCTGAAATAATTTTGCATCACATATTTTGTCGACCACAAATCAACGGCATGAGAAATTTGATGGTAATTAATATTGTAAGTATAACTTATTATGCTTCTGAATAAATGGGTGTGCTCCATTTAATGGCTCATGGCTCTATGTGTGATGTAAAATGAAATGCCATGGAAAACTTTTGTAGAATTTTAAATTGTTGGATAATATATTTTAAAACACTTTTACTCTTTTTTAAATAAATAATTCGCTGGATGGATTTGTGCTCTCCAAACAATTTTATATTTAGAATGCGCATTCGAATACCAATATTACTCTTTGAAGTATTGACTCATATCATGCGATTACAATATTAATTTCACAATCATCATTATGCCTTTAACAACAACAGCCCTTTGGCGTTTCCCCCCATTGAGACTGTGCCTTGATTACTCCACGTTGGGCCCCCTTCAACAAAACGGGAAGCCTATCAACAGTAGCTGCCACAGCTGCCCCATACGCAGGTGTTTTTGGCCACTGTTCCAATTTGCAGTTCATATTATTTTCGATTTCTCAGCTTACGATTTTTAATCATTACTCCGCGACCGGGCAGACCTGTTCAGGCTGGGGTGCACAGAATCACATGAGAGACTGGCACTACCCCCATAAAAAAAAAAAATAAATAAAAAAATAATAACAAATTGCTTAGCAGTAGTAGTAGGCCAGAGCTAAAATCCAGTATTATTGCATTTTCGCCAGGTAATGAAGTTCAGCAAAAAGTTAATCGGAAAAGCAAGGCCCCGCAACTAAATAGACAAATGATACGGAACGGAAGCTGCCAGCCAGTTGGCCAATTGTGCGGTGGGTTTTGCTTGCACATTAGCGGCTATAAATTGTCTTAATGCACACATGTACATATATATAGCTATATATGTATGTATACATATACACATACATTCATATGAGATTGGGGCCAGGCAGACACCTTGAACGGCGGCAAAGATCAGACCCACAGGCTGAGACTGCAACTCAGAGCGCATCGTCGTCGTCGTCGTCGTCGTCGTCGTGTCGCGTCGCGTTGCAAACTGTGGCAGCAGTTCGAGTCCAGGTTCGGCATTCTGATCTTCATACATGATCATGCATATAGCGAGTCGCGCGTGTTGTGTATCTGTATCTGCGTCTGTGTCTGTGTTGCCTCCACGAATAAAGTATCTGCATCTGTAGCTGTGGGCCTGCTGTTGCATAAGATGCTGCTGCTGCGGCTGCTGCATGTCCAATCGCTGTAAGATTGTGAAAATTGTAACGCTCGATTGAGAGCTCAAAGTTGGAGCAATTGTAGTTGTTGCTGTTGTTGTTGTTGTTCCTACTGATGCTGCTGCTGCTGCGACTGTTGCTGCTGTTAGTAATATTGCACAAAGGAAACTTTGCGAAAGTTCGTCAGCAGCAAGAGCAGCAGCAGCAGAACAATGGCTCAGTCTCAATTGAAGTGGTGTTGTTGCTGTTGTTATTGTTGATGTTGGCTGTTCTTATGGCCATTGTCAGTTGATTTCATCTGAAATAGAAAGCATGCAATTTTCATGCCACGCCATGGCGTCGATAGCGGCAGCAATTGATCTGCCGATCTCTGGTTCGATTGAAGGAGTTATTACACATGAACAAAAGCAGGAGCAGCAGCCGTAGCAGGAGCAGGAGGAGAAACCATTCATTGACCAATGGATTCCATGGCAGATATTGCTCTATTAGTGTTTGGGCCATAGCCACGAATGATGTGGCATAATGATTTTGCGGAATTTCAAATGGACCGTAGGACAGGTGCTAATTTCATAGAACGGCCAATTGAAATGCTTGGCCAAGATCTTCATAGGCCGCCGACAATGGCATCGACAAGTGCGTGGCTAAAACTAACTCTAAATTACACCACACAACTAGAGATGTGTTTTCCACCTGGTTAACAACTAAATAGATTTTATAAGCTGCTTTAGCTATAATTCTTTGCTAAACATACCTAAAAAAAAGTCATTATTCTTTAAATACTATGTAACTTAAGTGAAGTAATTTTCTTTAGCTCTGCTGAGAAGTTTTTCGTAAAAAAAAAATAAATACTTTTTCCTAAGGATTTCCTGAAAGTTATCACATATTTCCCATATGTCAAGATAGTTTTTACTTATTTTTTATAGGCAATGAAAAGTGGGTCACGCAAAATATTGTTAATTTAACCAGAAGAAATTGGTTTAGAACAAAACTACTTTTAGCTGTTGTCGTAAATTTGCTATCCAGAACTGCAGCTATCGACATTTATGTTGCACTGTGTTATCTAGTGTGCAATTGGAAATTTGAGCAGCCAATTGGCCAATTGACTGCGGCTTTCGGCTCGGATAGCGGCTCGTTTCGGAATCCGCATTGACAAAGCGGCGTTTAATTGCCTGAATGAAAGTCAGCCACGAGTTTCGAGTTCGAGTACCCGAACGGAACGGAACGGAACACAGCTGCCAGCTGCTGGCTGGTGGCTACTAGCTGAGCTGGGCAGCCAATTCTTATCGGCATTCCCACGCAGAGGCGGATGCACAAACGGAGAGACAGGTAGCCAGCCAGCCAGCGAACAGAGGTTGCCACCGTGAAGAGTCATAAAATGTGGCTCTAAGCAAAAGGATTCTTAATGCATGTGATAAGGATGCGCACAGAGGCAGTGCAAATGCCGTCATCCGAACACTGAATGACCATTTTATGTCGGCACATAAATTAGTTGAGGTTTGGAAGGAAGGTCGTGAATGGAATCGATTGAAATTGATTGAGTTTAACTGTAAATGCATTTTTAAGAGTATGTTTTGCTGTGTTTTGTTAAAGATACGAGAGTTGACAATGCTACCTCCGCCGCAGTCGCTGCTTATCAAAGCCAAAATATCAAAGTGGCTTTGTAGTCCGTTTCTATGGCTACAGGGGATAAAGAGAGAGGGTCTTTTATGGTCTCCGACACTTATGCATATCGATTCCGAGACTTGTAAATTTGTGCGTATGCCATTAATTTTTTTCCTCGTCTTTTTTATTTATTTTTATTTTCAACAACAGCAACAACATCTTGTAAAACTGTAATTTTAAATTAATAGCCGCGTATTACAAGCAGTTTATATGCGCAGGCGTAGGAGGCGGAGGAGGGCCCTGCCTCCCTCGATTCCCCCCGTCGCGATGGCAATGCATTGTCAAGAGAAGCGGTGCCCCATGAAGGTGTTGAAATCAACAGCTAGTCCAAACTCTATAAGAATTTATAGCGGAATTATGTGACAGTTGCTGCCGTCACCGTTGCCCTCGACGTTGCCATTGTTATTATTATTGTTGTTGTTGTTGTTGGTGTTGGTGTTGGTGTTGGTGTTGGTGTTGTTGCCGACTAGCGGGCGTTCAACACTAACAATAACAATGCGTCAGTCGATACCCAACTTGAGAGGCAGAGATGGTGTCTCCATCTCCAGCTCCATCTCAGTTTCAGTTACTTGTCTGAATGTCCGAGCGTTTCGTACGGCATTTCATTTGGACGCATTCCATTTCATTTCATTTCATCTCATTCGATTTGATTTCTTTTCTTAAAATGCCTTCGGGGGATACAAATGAGATGCTGCTGCTCTTTAATTTTCACCTTTTGCCCGAGCTGGCCGCTGAAGGCTTTAGCTAATTTATGCAAATGTATATTTAATCGTCGTTGACAGTTAAGGCGGGCGCTGAAGAACACAAAAGGCGCATCAGCATCGGCAGCATCGGCAGCAACATCCAGCACATTATTGCTGCTGTTGTTGTTGTTGTTGTTGTGGATCGTGTGCTCTTTTGTGCGATGATAGATGTTTATGAGTCGGCAACACCCACCGTAGATGGGACTCGAAGATGGCGCTGAAGTGTCCCGGTGCAAATTTGTTGACGGTGCATGTTGTGCATTTAAATGAGTTTCTTTTTAATGGAACACATCTAGATGCAATAGTCAAGTGTCGCCTCCAAAGCTAAAAGCTATCGGCACATAATACAAACAAAGAGAACCTGGATTGATGATTTTTTCCTAAGATACTCTTTTGTTGTGTTAAGAAAAGCTCGGACATTTTTTAAAGACGTGTGTCTTGTGAAACTGAAACCTAATGAGTTGGAATTTATTATCAGAATTACCTATATTAAAACAAATGTTAATCAAACTACCCAATTGCATTAGCAGCACCAATTGGAAGATTACAGTCGTTTATTATTTAAATTTTAATGAAATTGTAAATAGTTTATCTAATTGCAACCAAATTACACGTAAATGCCTCACATAAATCTTTTTTATAGTCGTTTACCGACTCAGTAACTCAGTAACCGCCCAGTCGCCCAGCCGCCCATTTGCCTGGGTTCCTTTAGGGCGCGAGGAATTGATTAGAAGCAAAATATGCCCCAACACATGCGCATTAAAACTGAAATTACTACCTGAATTCCGCAAGAGCAGAAAACAAAGCTATCGGACATAGCTGCAAAATGTAACTAAGTTTGTATGACTGGTCATGTTTATAAACCAAATCATAGACAAAAGGCAACTGGCAACTGGCAACTGGCTTAACGGGCGCCGTAAAAGAGATGCCAAGATCTGTTCGTGCCGCTTGAATGGCCGCAAGTGTCGTGGCCAGGATGCAGCACGCGCTCGAAGACTTGGGGAAACTCCTCGATAAGGTCGGTATTGAGAAAGGGGACTTTGCGGCCGTCCACTCGCTAAATATCAATAACATTTTTATTTATTTTGTTTGCGGGCATTTTGGCATTTTTAAGTGCATTTATTTTAACGTCTTAAATCGAGCGTTTTGTAAAACGTTTTGTCCCGGCTCCAACTTGTTGTTTGTTGCCTGTTGTTGTGGCTACTGCTAGATGTTGCTGTTGCTGTTGCAGTTATTGTTCCCCCTGTTGCTGTTACGTTCGAGTGCACGCCGAGATTTGCAGTAGCTATTTGGGCCCACTGCAGTGGCATGGCGCGTGCAACAAGCTGCAGCTGCACTTGTCTTCAGCTCCATACCTAAGCGAACTGAACCGATGCTGAACGTTACTCTCCTGGCAACAATAAATAATAAACCTTTTGTGGATTTTGGTCTTGATGGCGGTGGCGTTGGCCCGGCTACCGATCGGCCAAGATCAAAGCCCAATTGCCGCCATTGTTTGGCTGGAAAAAAACTAAAAATCGACCAGCAAATAAAAAAAAGTGTATGGAAGACCCTGCGTTGAGCACATGGAAAGTCGCTGTTGCTGATTGTTAGACAAGTGCTAAATGAAGGTATTATATTAGATTTTAATTACAAAAGGGAAAATCGAGCGGAAGCTAACCCACAACAGCGGCAGTAACAACTTTGGTTACAAGTAGGCATTAAAGTGAGACGGACTCGAAAAACCGGTGGCAATAATTTTAATGTCGCTAAGAGGCAAAAGTAAAGACGGTTGGCGAGGGACAGAGGGACGTACTGGGGATAGTGGCGGCATCGTAAAATTCTTAAAACATATTTTATGAGCAGCACAACAGCAGCAGCAGTAAGAAAATACGAAAAACGCAGCACGTTGACAAATTTTTTGAGGCCCGAAAGAGGTCGGTTGGGTCGGTTGGTAGGCGCCCAAAAGGAAAAGCAGCCTCATAAACGATGGCGATTTAATTTAACGATTGTCATACTCATACTTAAAGCGAAAGGGTAAAAAAGAGCAACAACAACGAAAGAAAAAACGGTTGAATGTATTCGGTCGAGTTTCGGATGAGTTAACTGGAACTGCTAGTGAGCCATGGCCATCCGTGGCAAGCAGCCTGAGGAAGCCACCCACATAAAACAACAAACGCTGCGCCATTGTTTCAGGCGCTGAATTTCACTTGAAAAAATCTGAAAAGACCCCAAAAAAAATAAAAATTGACAAGAACAAATAAGAATGCCAGGCAGCTGTGCAATCGACTGTGTAATACTCTGTAGTCCAGTTAAATTGAAAGATGATTGATAACCAGATGAAAGGTAGTCATAGTTATTGAGTATCTTATTTAATGCTTATAATATCCTTTTACTCCAAGAATGTGTCCCAGTTCATTTAATGCTATATTTAAAGCTTTAGATAGATATTTTGGGATTGTTATTAAGTTAGTTACAAGCTGAACATGCCTTCAGAGCAGGGTATTAACTGAAAAGCTACACTGAAATACATAAAATGGTATTGAAAAGCCCTAAAACGAAAGCGGTCTGCGACTGTTCGACTGAGCACCAAACTGCACCTCGATGAGGCAGCCGACGGAGCAGCGGAGAAGAGGAGGAGGAAGAAGAAGAAGAGTTACAGAGGCACAGATCAACAACGTTGATCACGCGCATGCGACGACATTCAATGTGATTTCGTTTGAAATGCCGCGCGCATGCGCGGGAGCAAAACAATCGCTTGACGTCGACGCCGACGACGACGACGACGACGACGTCGACGTTGTTGTGGACATCGCAGTGGCGGCACTGCTGAAATTGGGTCGCCCGGCGCTGGCTGGGCAGATCCCTTGGCGGCCACGCCACTGTCACTGAGGCAGTAGCTGCGCTCCTAGATGCGCGCTGCTAATGTTACCTGGCCGCTCAAAAAGTCAAAAGTGAGCCAGTGCAATCTGATAATAATCTGACAAACTGTCGCTGGCGTTTGACGGCGCACAAAGCGCACAAAGGCGGCCAGCGAGCAGGAAGAAATCAAATTTAGGAGAGTGGCGACAGAGAGAGCGAAAGAGAGACAGACAGAGAGAGAGAGAGAGAGACAGGGTTAGTGAGCGGTAGCGATTGCCTTTTCCTAATGATGACAATTTGAGCTGCAAGACGGAGAGCTGAGCTGAGCTGAACACTGTTTGCTAGAGCCGGAGCCGGAGCCGGCTAGCAACGGCAGTCGGCAGTCGGCAGTCGGCAGTCGCTTGCCTGTATTGAATTTTGAATGATTAGTTTGATTCGCGACCGATCGGCAGATTGAGCCTGACTTTTAAATGTCGCAGTGTCGTTGATGTTGGCGACGTCTCGGCTGCTTATTAGCCGCGCTAAATTGCACTAGGGACCCAATTTTGCACAAGCCACGACATCGTCAAAGCAAAGAGTCGGAGTCGGAGTCAGAGTCAGATTTAGAGTCGAAGTCGAAGTCGGAGACTCGAACAAAATGTAACGTGTGTCAGTTTTAAGGCAAGCGTCAACTCTAATGAACTCTTGTGTGAATTTAGCTGAAGTCAATAAGCCAAGCTCTGTATATCAATTAAACTGGCAGACATTTGTTGCGGCTACCTGATCGTGGATCGTGGCTTTTTGTGACGCCCACTTCTGAGCAACATGATGATCAATGAGCTAAAAGCTATGACTGCAGCTACCACTATAGCTGAAGCTGGTCACATTGAGGCACGTAGAAACATGCGAGCTGCTTGTCCATGTCAAGTGCAACAATTACCACAATGCACCGATCGTGTGTCCGGCACTGTCCCAATATCAGCCTGCTTCTATATAATATCCTATACCCACTGACCAATCCCAGTGCAAATAGAATAAGAATAAGAATATTATCACTGCTACGCTTGCGACAAGCCACAAGGCTACACGACAATAATAATCAAGATCAATTGCAATTACAAGCAACAATGAATGCATTGCCTTCAACTTGACTCAATGACTCTGACTTCGGACTTGGACTCGGACTTAGACTATGAATGCCTATCGATCTGGCTGGGCAGACTAGAGGAGCTGAAGCTACCTAACTCTCTGTGATGCTTGCAGGAAGTGAGCAGGGACACGAGGCCAGACGACACATGTGGCAGGCGACTGGACGGACAGGGCAGTTTGATATGATTTGCTGCAGCATTTGCTGGTTTCTTTGTGGCTGTGGCTGCTCCTGCTGTTGTTGTTGTTGTTGTCGGTTTCATCTTGTGGTCGCTCCTTCTGCATGACGCGACTAATGCGCAAAATTCACACAATTCATCATCATGCTACAGCCTAGACACTAACAAGCCCAAATCATTTTTACGGCTAACGGCTACAGAACAACAGTGGACTCAAGTATATCACAATTTATAGTTAGTTATAACTATTTACTTTAGAATATTGAATTTGCAAGAATCTGTCAGATAAATTTAAGAAATTGTATTTCGAGTATTGCCTTATACGTTTTGCCAGATAATCATAATTTTAGTTAGATTACAAATATGTGTTACTATCTTCAACCACTGTATCTGAAGGCTGACTGATGTATCTACTTAGTTAAGTATGTAAGCGCTGTAATTGCTTAACGAGCGTTCAAAACGCTGCGATTGCAACTGAAACTGAGGCGCCTTAATATGGCAAATGTGCAGAGTGATTGACAAGTCATCAGAATAGGCAGCTGATAATCTATGCAACTTCCACACACAACAAACAGCAAAAGTACACACAAAAGAACTTTAGCCCACATATGTAAGTATAAATGTTACATACGTAAATGTTACTTGAGAACGCAGTTCTTTTTTTATAAGAAAATTTTGTAGCATTTTGTGATTTCCGCAGAATAGATACATCTACGTAGCGCGTCTATAAAGAGTTACGCCCGCCCGCCTGCTTTGTCCACAGAGTTCGACGCCGACGCCGACGGCGACGACGACGACGACTTCGCCGCTCTTGATGTGATTTCGTAGAAGTGACCGTTGATGGAGTATTGCGTTTTGCTGTTGCGCGGTAGGTACAACAGCAACAACAGCAACAGCAACACACCATTGGCCAACACGCTACGGTGGCGGTCTAAACGACCTCCAGTATGCCAAGTCCGAGTCGAAGTTAGAGTTGGAGCTCGAACCGAGCCCGTCATCATTTCATTGTTGCCATAAACTTGCATTTATGATGACTTACGGGTCAGTTTTCCTTTTGTTTTTCAGTCGTCGTCAAACCAAAGCACTTAATGTCGCACATGAGTTACAAATGCGATGGCGATGGCTCCTCCACACACTTGAGGCGACTCTCTCGCAGCAACTATGTTGGTGGTGGTGGTGGTGGTGGCGGTGGAGGTGGAGTTGGAGGAGTCTCTGTTTGAGCCTACGCCTCGGCCTGATCGTCTGCTGAGTCTGAGTTGCTGTTGCTGTTGTTGTTGGCTTTTCGGTAGTTATTGCTGGCGCGGCCAGCGAAATCGGCATCCAGTTGTTGTTGTTATGTGTAGTTGTTGTCAGTTGTTGTTTTCGTTGTTTGTTCTTTTATGTTAACCTTTTGTTTTTACCTGATTTCGACGCGACGGCACAGAAACTTACCAAACACATTCGCCCTCAATGTCACAACAACAACAGCAACAACGCACATCACATGGCCTGGCTCTGTTTTGTTGTTGTTGTTGTTGTTGTTGTAACATTCGTAGAAATCACAAGTGCCAAGCGCGCTTCATTGTGGGAACTGTTTTTTTTTTTTTGGAGTTGGATCGCTGCTGGTGCAAGTATCTGCCCCTCAAACCCTCCCTCACATACTTCTTCTCTCCCGCTCCTTCTCCCTCTCTCTCTCCCTCTATTTGTGGTGTTTCGGGCTCTTTGGGCCTCTTCACATATTGACTCTAATATCCTTTTGAATTTGATTTGATTAACCTTTTGATGATCAATGATAATGAATATTTATTAACTGTTCGCCGGGCGCCATAAATTCCCACACTCTGTTGTGTCCAAACATGGCATATTAAAAAAACACTTTAAACATTATTTTTTAAATACAAATATAACGATGGATATATTTTAAGTAGCTCTGTTGTGAAACTATTTCCTGTTGTAACAGTTAACATTTGATAACTGCCACTAAAAACGAGAAAACTTATGAGGCTCTGTTTTTATTATAGATAAACTGTAGCTAATTGGGTGTTGGTTGTCTTTGGATTGAAAATAGAATACGATTACGGTTAATTAAGCGTCTTAGTTTCAGTTTTTATGGCTTAATTTTGTAGTACGAAACCCAAAAACAAAAGCAGCAACAATTTTAATTACCAATAAACAAAATATAACAAAAATGACAATTTATGAAAAAAAAATAAGCGCAATAAAACGACAACATTTGCATATATAGATTCGTTAATGAAACGTTCGTAGCCCTGATTTTTATCAGACATAATTAAGTTGCATATGTCGAAGGAGCACTGCTTACTATGTGATAAAAGTTTTATTAATGAAATTTAAGAACTGACTCTAAATCCAGAAAAGGCAGCTGCAAAAACAAACTTGCACCTAAGCACCGATGGAAAACATATGTTAAAGCAATTTGGATAGATTGGAAGCAGCGCAACGGAAACATCAAAGCCTGGCAATGGTTGTTAACTATCAAATATGGTAATCTTTAGACAACGATAACAGCGAATGCTGTCAATCTTCATTGATGAATTTCCAAGCGACGAAGAGATCACCACTAAATGAAAGACAGGAGTATTTTTAAAGCTGGCTTAATCGTAATGTTCGCAAAAACATTTCACAAAGAAACTTTATACATTTTTTTTTAAATTCTCATTTAAATTTAATAAAAAAAAATATGTGTACTCCAATTAATCAATATTTAATTCCTTGTTCTTCACATAGTAAAAGTTTGTTTATTATTTCTATCCTTTCCTGCCACCAATTACAGAGCAAAACTTTTAACACCTGTCAACTTGTTATCATCCCATTAAACTTTACTAATTTCACACAGATAACTGTTCGTAGGGTGTGACATTACCCAAAATCACCGGATATATAATTTATATACTTTATTGGCCCCGAAACTTTATTGGCTGGTCACCGCAGGTAACCAAAAATCATATTGCTAAACGCAGACGGTTATTTGAATTTTTGGTTTGGGTCGAAACGGAAAGCGATGGGTGATTTTGTTTTGGGTATTTGATATGAATGCATTTGCATAAATATGAAATTTATCAACGCTGCGAGCTGAAATGGATGCTGATTGAACGCATTTGGCTATTCAGAGATTGAGCACATTCTTTATGGTATGGAGCGATGCCACATCATAATAAACACATATGTATACACACAATTGGCTGGCTTAAACAAAAGCAGTTTTAATAAATACACATATGAAACACGACAACTAACACCATTAGCTCCACTTTAAATTGTTAAATTATTCAAACACTAATATGGTGCAAAAATAACACAGCCAACAACAACAATAACACAAACAACAAGAGCAACAACGGCCAAACGATAAAAGCCAATTTGTCTGTCATTTTTGGTCAATTTCATACAAATTTTTAGTGGTCAGTTGGCCAGTCTCTTTAGCACAGAGTGCGTGTGTGCTCCATATATATATATATATGTGTGTGTGTGTGTGTATATACAGTATGGTCGGCTCATTTGTGCGGACATCAAACAAATTACTTTATTAACAGCAACAGCGAGCCAAAAACTGTTGATGTGCTGTTTATGCATCCTGAACACCCCATCGCCCTCACAAACTTACCTTGTGTTCTCTCTCCATCTCTCTCCCCATCTCTCTCCCCATCTCTCTCTCTCTCACTCTTTTTCTCTTTTGTGCTACTCTCTCCCTCGCAATTAGCATACTGCGGGGTGTGGTTGCCTAAATGACAACCAGCGAAACAAGCAGGCAACCTAACCAACCAACCAACCAACCAGCAACTGGCAAACAGTCATAAAGTGGACCACCAACAGCAGCAGCAGCAGCACCACCAACATCACAGCAGCAGCAGCCGCAGCAGCCGCACCGCTGAACCGCAGACAAATTAACTTTCAGTTGTTGTCGTTGTCGTCTTGGTTTACAGTATCAATATTTGTGAGTATTCGAATATATATTTTTTTATTAACAAGCAGGGAAATTAGCGAGGGAAATCATAATTTCATAGCTTTTTCTCTGTTTTTTTTATTATTGTTTAGATTTGTGTCTTTAGCTTTATTTTATGTTTATAACTATGTTTTTGTAATTTGATATGTTGGGCACTCCAAAAATGAATACAACATACTAATATAGTATAAAATTGTTAAACATAAATCTCCATTTGGTCCGTTTCATGATGTCGTAAAATGTACCCCCATCGAAGTTCGGTTTTAGAAAGCACAATACAAAAAGATATCACATTTTATACCGATCCATAGATATGCATCATGTTTTAGTTTAAAACGCGCCCATTCACTTGCTAATTAGATAGATAAGCTCCGTTTCACAATACACACCACTTATATTACCTGAATATTCTACTTCTTAAATTGTATAAAATATATTTTATGTGAGACACACGAAACAAGCACTCACCGAGTAACACAGTATCTGGTGTCTTGGGTTGGGTTGGGTTTATTAAAATAAAGACATAGTCATATTTTTATGATTTAAATCGGTTTCACGTTATGCATATAGACATATAGACGCATGTTTTATGTTGTTATGGGGGTTCGGACAAAATAAACATATACGAGAGTAACATGGTATATGACTATACAACCAGTTATTTTTCGATTAAATTTCAGTCATGACAGTGTCTTGAAAACTAGTTGTAAGAGCCAAACTATAATTTTGTCATTTTTGAAATTTATTTTATGAGCCGTAATTTTGTTTTTTGTTTAAATAATGCCCAAGTAGTCACATAATTCATGCAAAACTCTCGGCCACAATTATGCTAATTTTAATTGAAAGATTTTTGCTGCCGCCGACGTCGAACTTGAACTTGCACAAAGAATTTTTGTAGCATTATTATTTTTTTTTTTTTTTGGTTAATATGTTGTCCGTTGTTTGGCTTATTTATTATACATTATGGGTATTTATTTTTTTTATTTTTTTGTTTTTCGCTGTCAGGGGCAGCTTTCGTTGTTCTGTTAAAAAATCAACGCATAGCCTATAATTAAAGTATCATATAGCACTCGCGGGCTGAGCATGAAACTGTCAAAATATTTCCCTGCACCGAGCGCCTCAAAAAAAAGCCATCGTTATCTAGCTTTGCTTAGCTCAGCTTAGGCCAGGCCATAATGATTAGCCGGTCATTAGTTGGGCCTTCAGTCTGAGTCTGAGTCTGAGTCCCAGTCGAGGGATTCATTTGAAAAGCCTTTAAGCCAAAACATATTCCGTTTTGTTGGGTCTCTTCTTTTGTGGTATGTATTTTTATATCTGTATATATATGTATGTATTTGGCCGGGGGTGCAGCCTAATGATGCTACAAATTTTATGCACAAATGCCCATAATTATGTGTAGGCCAGCTCTCGACCTGGGGCCCGCAAATGCACCCACAATAAGCCAAAGCATCAAGCTGCAGCCGACTAGAGTCCAACTTGGCTGCACTCAGAGACAATGGAGCTGGATTTGCTGCCTGTTTTGTATATCTGCCGATCGTATCTATTTATGTAAAATAAGCTGAAAAATGCTTGTCACTCACGTCATGTGTATTTTTCATTGTGTTTTGTTGCTAGTTGAATCTTTTACATATTTATAGCGCAAAAACATTTGAAAATCAATTAGGCGGCTGGCGGTCTGCGACTCGTTGGACGACGCTCTTTGATAAGCAGGTGACAAATTTTAGAAAAATTTTAAAATTAAATTTGTATTTGAAAGGCCAAGAAAAATTTTAAGACGTTGATCAACAGCTCATTTTATTGGCAGTCTTGTCTTGTTATAATACAGAGGCGTCGATTTAAAGGGGGTGAAGTGACCTCTTCAATAAGTTTAATTTTTACATTGTTAATCTTTAATAAATTCTAAAATGAATTTAAATTAAAAAAAGGGTTTCTGATTTTAAATGTCAATTATTAGAGGGGTGATTTGATTTTTAAAACATTATCTTAGGAAAACCGATTCAGCTTGGGCAAAATAATAGCATTTTCTATTTTTTAAGAGCCCTTCTAGGCACTCCTCTGCGCTGTTGTATATTTTGTGGTTATGGTTAACCTATCTCGTTGTGCATATCAAATTTCATTCATTTGGATCCGTTACCCAAATCTCTATTAGCTTCTTATGCATAGCGATCGTGAAAAGTCGCAACTACTAAAATCGAAATTAATTAATGATCCGAGAGATGCTGACACTCCTCCCGCATAATTAGCCACAAATATGGCTACAGCTACGATAGGTTTATAAATACAAAGCAGTATACACAAATTTAAGTAAAGTTGTATTTTCATTTGTAGATACGGCAGCCATAAGACTCAAGTTTACGGCTGTGTTCCCAGGCTTGTTTTTTAGGGGCTTTTGTTAATAATATTAAATTAAATTTAAATATGTGACTGGTGTTTGTTTACGGCTCGCGCTTGTTTTTGTTGTGCACAGCCTTGTGACTACCGTTAGAGCTAAATGAATTTTCAAACACATCGCTAACAAAGACACACGACGACTGGCCAAAAACCAATCAAACCATGATGAACAATTTATATGCTCTTATGCAAATCAGTCAATGTATTTTGTTTTTTTCTTTTTTTGTTTTTGGTGTGCCTATAGTTTAGCTGTTTGGTCTTTTGAAATTGTAATTTAATAAATTAAATAAATGTTTATGAGTTTTTAATAAAACGCGCCACAATAAAATACTTAAAGCTTATATAAGCTGTCCAAAAACTCGAAACGATCTTGCGAACATGTCAGACATTTTGGCAACAAATTGGGGAAACACTTTTACACGATGCGCAGAGAATTGCCTCTAAATATTTTGTAGCACAGCTCTCACAAAGCGAGAAGCGTTTTAAACTGGCCAAAAGGCAACCCAAAGCCAAAGCCAAAGCTAAAAGCCGGCGGAAATCCACTGTCAGTCTATCAATATCAGTATGTGCATTGACAAACCAAAGACAAAGACAAGCATCACAGTCGCAATTGCTGCTTCTGCTGCTGCTGTTGTTGCTGCTGCTGCTGATGCACTTGCCACGCAATTCTATAGGACAGACTGGACGAACGGAATCGGACGTTGTCAGGTGTCAGCAACAATGCGACGATCTCATCGAAGTCGGAACGTCGCGCCATCGCTTTGGCATGCAAATGCCCAAATGGGTGTGTGTTTGTGACGATCTCTCAATCGCTCAATCGCTCAATGCGCCAATCTGATGGTCTTGATATCGACGCCTAATTAAAATAATATGCCTATTCAGATTACGTATCAATTCATGTCGTTGTTCCTCTTGTTATTGATGTTCTTCTTCTTGTTGTTGTTGTTGTTGTTGCTGTTGATGTGTCTGGCATTCGCATTGTTTACTCTGTCATCGCTGGTGGACTTGTTAGCAGCGCGAGAGACTTTCCAAAAAATATATATATCAAGCAGTATGTTAGCAAAAGGTGCAACAACTTTCGCAGCCAATTTCACACAGCTTATTGGACGCGCCACAAAATCGGCCTGCCACATTAATTATGAAAAATTATGTACGAAAGGCGGCCGGGGATGTTGCTGTCGGCTTTATGTGCCAGCCAAGTTAATTACAAGTTGCGCCCACTACAAACAACAGTCGATTGTAAGAGGGCGAGCATCAGGTAGATCGAACCCAATCAAGTAACGCACAATCGAACTTTTCATTTTGCCAGCGACAATAAAAGTAAGTGTATATTTTAGTGGGTTAAACCGACTAGTAACTGCCCTGTACAAATCAATAGATACAAGTTCCAGTATCAGTGTATTTCAAGTTGAATAAATTTAATAATTATTATTATTAATAATAGGTGTTTAATCTACTCATTTGTTTGTTAAGATAATTCGTCCAGATTTTGCAACTGTACGTCTGATATACCCCTTTGGGTCTGACAAGTTGCAGGGCATACGCATTTCATAAGGTAATTGCCTCTCTTTTCGTTCGAGTCAAACAGCGTCTCCGATTAACTTACAAATTGAGATTAGCGGGACACCGAGGTAGCAGCAGACGGCACAGACTCCAATTCCCAACTCCCGTCTCTCACACCAGCGCCGATGGTACATGAGACTCCGTTGGGGACCTTGGAATCGAAGAGTCCGTTCGCAGCATTAGCACAATTAAAAGCGCGTTCTACGCATTCATTTTTCATAATTTAACACGCTGCCCCCGCAACGATGGGGCAACGAAGGGTTAAAGTTAAACAGTATCGAGCGTGTAGAGCAGACTCATTAGATTTTCCATATCTAATTATGTTCGAAATATTTGATTAATTATAGGCGGCTTGATTGATTGAGCGAGCTGGACAAAACACCTTGCAGGCCCAGGCCCAGGCTCTGAAGAGGCCCTGAGCCACCGAAGCACTGAGACTGTATAGTCTCCCGCCTGGCACTGAAAAATGCAACAGCAATCCACAACAAAAACAACAACAACAACAACAATCAAAACTACATAGCATCAGCAACAACAACAACAACAATAGCTGTAGTGGGCATTGTGTTGTTGTCAGTTGTAGACGCCACAGCTTGTGGTGGCAGCAACTGTTGCTGCTGCCGCCTGGAAGTTGCTGCATGTCAAAGTCTTGTGTTTGTTGCTATTGTTGCTGTTTCTGTTACCGCTGCGCAGCTGTTTGATTGATTGCCAATTGAATAGTTGTGCCTTGCGTGTTGTACGCTCTGTGTCTGTCTAACAAAAGCTTCGCATGTATCCCAGACATGGTCAAGTCCATTGATAAAAAAAAAAAGGAAAACAAAAAAATGAGAAATGAATACCAACGCCATATGTTTTGGGGCTAATCAATGCTGGACAGATTTGCACCGCTAAATGCAACAATTTCCTGCCAGCAGCGGCAGCAGCAGCAGCAGCAAATTCGTTTGACAGTTTTGCATTGCCGCCGCACACACATAAATAAATAAATAAATACGCAAAATGTGTAGCGCCTGACAGGCGGGGCACTAAATTTATGGCGGCACAAGGACACAAACCTCGCACAGAGGAAGAGACCAGCCAGCCAGCCAACCAGCCAGAGAAGATGAGGACCATAGCATTGCTGACATGTTAAACGACTGCAACCAAACGGAAAGAGCAAGATAGAAAGCTTGGAAGAGAGAGAGAGAGAGAGAGAGAGAGGGAATAGAGGGACGACTGGTATATCGATTTGGAAAAAGATACAAATTAATTAAGTAGAATGCGGCAGATACGCTAACTTAGTCTATTCACGCTATAAATCAAGCAATTGGCCAGTGCTGGTGTGGTAAACTCATGCTGAGCTGCCACAAAGGTGGTTAGCCGGTTCGCAGGCCAATTTCAATTTTGGCTCAAAGGTACCGGCTACAATATCACTTGTCAGTGATTTTTTGTTTAGGCCAGTGACAGAACAACTTCGACTTACAATTCGCTAAATATAAATAAAACCGATTAATTACTAATGGGTTGCACAATTGCACACACATATTATTTAGAGTATCCCACGACGATGTATGTATGTTACTGCCCCATCATCATCATCATCATCATCATTATCATTACAACATGCCCCACTATTCCAGATAGTCTGCACACAACAGTCAGCTGGCAATGTTGATACCACAGCGTTTGGTGTCTGGCAGCAACACTTAGCGTTTGTTTATCGCACGAGAACGAAATGTTGTTGCCAGGCGCTGCTGCTGACGCTGCTGTTGCTATTGCGCTGGCCGCCGCCCACTTTGTCAGACTGAGAACCGTTAGATTTGCCACCGCCGCCACGCATGTTGGCCACTTTACGCGTTATTTACAGTTGGTCGGGTGTGCGAGGGAGTTGCTGCCGTTAGATGCCTACTGCTGCTACAGCAACAGCAACAGCAACAGCAGCGACAGTTGCATGTTGTCGCTGTGCTCCATCACATGAATCACGACGCACTCGCCTGGCAGCCAACAACATTGAAATTGAGGCAATTTGTTTGCTGTTGTCGCGCATCCTGCGGGTAATTAAAAAAGGCGCAAGAACAGCAACGCAGCAACGCAGCAAGAGCAACAGCGATGGCATAGACATGACTTTGGCCAATGGCTGTGGCAAAAACTGGTCACTGCAGTGGCAATTTGTGGCAATTACATGCGGAGCCATTTACATTTAGATTGAAGGGTATTTATCTCAGCCACGTTGCAAGTTGCACGTTGCACGTTTCAAACCAACCAACAACACAACTTGTGCTCGACTTGGCCAACATTATCAAAATGTTGCTAGTCTGTACAACATAGTCCCAAGCAGTTGTTTGGCGTTAGTTTTATTTTTGTTTTTTTTTTTTCTGTTACGATTGCGTTGGCGCCCGCTAATGAAGTGCAGCACACAGTTCTCGAAATGTTACAAAATGCTAACAAGTTGTTATTATAAATCGACATGGAAATTAGTTTACACTTAAAGCCGTTTTGCCGTTTGATTTATTGCCGCCTGTCGCCTGACTGCCAGCTGTCTACTACCAACCGAACCAATCCGACTCAGACGCCGACACCGATACCGATACCAAAACACCGACTCTGACTCCAACTCCAACTCCAACTCCGACACTCGACACTCGACACTAGTCGAGAGGCAGGCGCTGAATAGACGGCGCGTGGATCCTAAGCGAGCGTCGCTTTTTGGTTTGCTTCTATTTCAGTCTGTCCGTCCGCCCGTCCGTCCGTCCGTCAGTCTGGGCGCCCCATAGGTCGCGCTGCCTGTCCGCCCAATGCCGCTACAAATAATTCATTGCGGCCGCAACAGACACACCACGAAATAAATTAAAACCTAATAACAAATAAGTCGTCGTCGACGACTGCTTGCTGACTTGTGGCTGGTTTCAATTGCGAGATGTGGCGCCTACGTATATGCACCACTTTTTTATTGTATTATTATGAAATAAATACGGTAAAGTACGAAAATTATACGTACAACAAATATATATAAATTTAATCATAAGTAAATTTATAGCAAACATTTGACAACTGGAGTATTATTTACCAGCGAAAACCAGCTGCAGTTGAAAGTAACCTTTAAAAGCACATAATCTTAAATCAGATACATTTGAACATCGCTATAAAGCTGCCAAAACTGCAGTTGCATGAACAATTTCCCTGCTGCTGCAATTCTTTGCCGCTTTTCGCGCTTTTAACAGCAATTTGCCGACCGCACTTTTAAGCTGTCAATTTTCGAGAACTCTGCGTCTGTTAAATGCCTGCTTAAATGCCACGCCCATCGACAACTGTCTGTAAATATGCGCTTAATTACATGTCATTACGCAGAACAATACAATGGCAGCGAGGCAACTGCAACAGCAACAGCAACAGCAAAAGCAGCAGCAGCAGCAACAACAACCTCATAAGTAATAAAGCACGCCATTCAACCACAGACCGGAATCGGCATCCGACTCCGACTTTTTACCCAGACCAGGGGTCATGTCACATTTAGCGCATAAACTATGAATCAATTTACGGGCGGGCAATGGGCGTTTATCAAACATAATAAGGAAACAGCTTTTTTGACTTATCAACTGGCGCTGGGCGCTGAAGTTGCTGCTGCCTGCCTGACAGTAACGCCTGCTGGCGAGCCAAAAGTGTTGGTTAAAGTGTCAGAAATTTTCATTATCGCACACACACACACACACACACTCACACACACAGCAACAGCGCGAAAAATGTCGTGCGGCATGCAATGCAGAGGCAGCGAAAGAGAAGGAGCTAGAGGAGAGGGAGCTGTTACGCCCGTGTCCGCATCATTTATGCCAAAATGGCAATGAGATATGTAAAAAAAAGAAGGAAAATAAAATAAAATAAAATAAAATTAAACAAAATAAAAAGAAAAATGAAAAAAAAAAAGCAAAGCAAACCAACAGAATATGAGTGTGTGATATGAGGTAGGCTGGTCTGCCTACCCAGCAACAGCAAGAGCAACTGGCTCAGTCGCTGGCCTGGCTGATATTATTAAAAAACTGTCAAAAACGCCTGCGCGACGGCGCCGAGACGCAAACCGAGACTGAGATGGAGACCAAGACTGAGACTGAGACAGAGATAGAGACAGAGACTGAGGCAGAGACAGAGACAGCGAATGTGCGTGCTGGACTCGCCTCATGTTGCTATTGCCATTTGCTGTTGCTGTTGCTGTTGCTGTTATTGTTGTTGTGTGTTGTATCTGAGGCACATTTATCATTTTCATTTCAATTTTGGAGCATTATTCTTGCAACTAAATATCGCCTCAGAAAGCTGAGAAGGCGTGGGCGGACAACTGTCTGATTGGCGCTGGGCCACATGGCGTATGAGCAGCGCGCGCGACTTGCCTTGTCAGTCTCAGTCTCAGTTCCAGTCTCAGTCAGAGTCAGAGACAGAGTCTCCACAGCATCCCGTTCTCATTATAGGCATGTTTCGCGCCTCACTCATTGCTGTTGCTGTTGCAGTTGCTGTTGCTATTGGTCTTGTTGTTGTGGCGTGTCATAAAACAGTTTGAAAGCCCATAAAACTGTCAAAGTCAGACTGCTCGTGCTTAGAATTTCTTTACAGGAAGTGACAGTAGACCCAGTAACTTGGTGGGAAAAGCCATTTGAAAGTCGAAAAGAAAATGTTATAGCCAAAGTTGAGATTTAGAACGCAAAGAACATTGATTTTTCGATGTCATTAAATATTTAGAATTAGAACCTGAAACATTTGAATCAATTGTTGGCAAATGATTACATTCTGGAATTGAATATTATTTGATATCTTAACATATTTTAAATTGTTTTATTATACTTAGGAATTTACTTTTTTTTTTTGACAAAATACCATTTACAATATTGTCTTGTGATAAGCATTAACATAAATTGCAAGAGATACTTGGCATTTTCATTTTCCATTTCTGACAGTACAGTTTTTCACTTAAAGTTGGCGCAAACGGAAGTCGGTTGGTGTATGGGGAGGGAGTGAAATGAAGGGTGCCAGAAGGCAATGAACGGCACCTACGAGGGAGCAGTAAGCTCTCAGGGTGCTGCCCGTTGCCAGTTGCCAAGAAAATGCAGTGCCAGCAATGCCGGCAACAAAAGTCAGTCAAAATTATGCAATTTATGCGATTTACGTGGCAAGGCAGCAAAGCTTCTTGGCTTCTTGGCAGGCACAAGGACACATGGTTAACCAAAAAACACACTTGGCGCCAGTTGCTTCACCCGCTGCGCGCCCCCAGCACTGATGCTGTTGCTGTTGCTGTTGCTACTGCTGCCTGCCATACTTTTGGCAACATAAATTTGCTAACCACGTACAGGACTAGCGCTGCAATGCGGTGCTTTTGTTTCTGCTGTCATGTGTGTTTGGGGTTTTCTCTTTGTTTGCTCGTCGCTCAGTTGTTGGTAATCAGACAGCTTCAGTTGTAGTTGTAGTTGCAGTTGCAGTTGCAGCTATAGCAGAAGTAACACGAAAACAGCCATTGCTCCAAAATTGGCTACAGTGTTCGCGCTAACAAAATGTATTAGATTTCGCACAGATACCGCAGACTGCTGAAGCGTAAAATGTGCGCCTATCAAGCAAATTGTATCAGCAACACGTTTAAGTTGCTGCTGTTGCAGCAGCACCAACATTGACCCACGCGACGGCAACATCATCTAATGCCGCGGCGAAAACACTCTGTCTGAAATTCAATGCCAGCGGGCGCTTTGCCATTTCGCACCTCTTTGACTTGCAGCTACCTAAAAGCACCAAGCACCTGTTGTTGTTGTTGTTGCTGTTGCTGCTGTTACTGCTGTTTTTGTTGTTGTTGTTGTTCTTGCTTTTGATGCAGCAGCTGCTATCAGCCTAAGGCGCGCGCGTGCCCCCCACAAAAGCGGGGATTTACGATGGCTCGAATAATCAGCTCAAGTGAATCGCGGACAGGCCAACAACTAAGGCAATAAAATGCTTCCGGTGCAGCAGCAGCAGCAGAAGCAGCACCAGCAGCACCAGCAGCAGCAGCAAAAGCAGCAGCATCAACAACAACAACATTAGCATGTTTTGCTTGCTGACGTTAAAGTGATGCATGAAGATTATCATTTGATATGTTCCAGAACGCGTTGTGGACTGGGAACAGCTTTCGTTGTTGTCGTTTATCAACTGCCGCTGATCGCGTTCGCTCTGCATTTGATGACGACTCTCAAAATGAGCTTACATGCAGCACATTATCTTAATGTGACTGCAAATGAATGCGCCTTGTTGCTGCTGGAACCCATTAAACTATTGCTCCTCTTGCAATTTCCAAAACACACACAGTGAGTGAGAGTGAGAGAGAGAGAGAGAGATGGAAAGAGAGAAAAGAGAGACACACATTGCGTATACGACAGGTACACACATGAAAATTAGTCAGACAGCAAGCGAATAAAGTTGTGGTTGCCGGTGTGGTCGTGTTGCCGGTGTGGTCGTGTTGCTGGTGTGGTGTGGTCGTTGTCAGGCCATAATCTGGCAGCCAGCAATTTGCTTAGCACCCGCAATGAAGATAAAGCGTTTATTGTCTCGTAATATTTAATCATCGATGCGATGCGAGCTAATTCGATTCAAAAGCAAATTGTGCACTTGTTGCGCAAATGAGTCAGTTATTTTTGGCACACAACTTTGGACAGACAGCCCATTAAGTTCATATTTTAAAGTCGCCCACATGTGGGCTGACAGAGAGAGAGAGAGAGAGAGATAGAGAGAGTGAGAGTGAGAAGGTGGGATGAGATGAGTCGGGACGAGGAATTTGAACCAAGTGGATGATGATCAGATAAAAGCGTCGGCAATCAGCAGCGTCATAATTTTTCCAGCGATAAATGAGTTGCGATAAGCGGCATCCACGGAGAAGAGAAGAGAGAAATGAGCAGTCGGAGTCTGGAGTGCGGAGTCTGGAAAGTGGAGTGCTGTGTTGGAGTCTGTGACGCAGTCTGTGCCTGAAAACTGCCTGTGCATTGTAATTAAATGTCGTCAATTAATCAAATGTCACAATAAAAATAACAGAGTATAAAATCCTGAAATTAATATGCGTTAAAATGAAATGGCCTCAACAACAAAAGCAGCAACATCAGTAGTCACAGCAGCGACATGGCCAACAACAATATCAGCATCAGCAGCAGCATCACCAGCAGCAGCAGCAGGAGCAATTGCTGACCACAGGAGCAGCAGCGTTGCCAGCATTCTTGGAACACAAAATCGTGGGAGCAATTATAATTATTTTTAATACACACAGACAAATACACACTGAGATGCATAAGGCATATGACCCGCTGCTGATCCTGTGCAACATCTCTGGGTGCGTGCGTCGTATTTCATGGCCTGTCCTCCAACGACGTCGACGACGACGATTGTGTGGCATCTGCGATTTTTATCGCTGCAGCGCATATAATAACAATAATTCTTAAAGTGGGGGAAGGTCAGCATACAATGACAACATGCAAAGAACACAAGAACAGCAGCTGAGACTCCAGGGAGGCAGAAATACGGTCAGTGCCATAGCCTGTAGCAGTGACAAAGACAGGGATGGCGATGGTGACTGGAGCGGGAATGGGAAACAAAAGGGAAGCGGAGACTGTGGCAAGAAATCGAGCGCTTAAACTCAACAGCAACATTAATTTGCAGCCACGGCAGAAGCATCAGCATTTACATAAGGCCTTAGTGATAGCACTGTGATAATTCGCTGTGTGATTCACGTGACTTTCAAGTTTAAGCGATGTTAGCTTTAGTTTATGTATATTTAAATAGTTTTTATTGTGAAAAGAATTTATTATTTTTGTATTCATGATTACAAGATTGAATATTTTAATTCTGCATTTTATAATAATATCTATTTAATTAATATGTAAGTTTAAATGCATAAATAGTTGCACTATTGTGATAATATTTAACGTTTGGCGCCAAACATTCCTTTTCATATTCCTTACTCAACACTCACGAGCGCATCACTTGAGGGGCGGCTCAGGTCGGTCGTGGCATGGCTTTTTGCTCTGCACAAGTTGTAAAATGATATCATAATATGCGCCATCAACGGTTGCAAAATTTATAACTTATTTCGTGGCCCAGGCCCATGAGAAAGGGACAGGGACAGAGAAAGAGAAGAAGAGAGAAACAAACTCAAGTGGAGCGTCGGCGGCGCCACTTTGGGACCAATTCTGGCGAATGGGATTGTGACTGCGACTGCGACTGTGACTGTGACTGTGCCACATCCAGCGCGACCCCCTACAGTAGTGCCAATGAGCTGTTAATGTGTGCGGCAGGGATTTCATTTCATTTGTGCGAATCTCTGACTGCCTGTAGCCCGTTGAAAAAGTGATGCGCTTTAAATTTACTTTAATGTTGTGGGTGATTGCATTTTGATTGAGGCAGTCTTATTTTTTCTCCTCTTTTTTTCCTATAGAACAGACAACATAGAGGCTAGTCTAAGCCTAAGCCAAAAGATGTGGGCAGCAGGATGCACATGCTGGCCACAACCACTTGGCTTTTGGCAGCCCAAGGCGCTTGGCTGGCTCCGCGTTTGTGTCAGCAACATGTCAGAATGAGACAGCAGCTGGACAGTAGGCGACATTGCCTACGCTGTGTTGATGTTGATTTTGCTGTTGCTGTTGCTGTTGCTGTTGCACAAACAACTTCGCATACTACTGCTGCTGCCTCTACTGCTCCTGACTTTTTATTATGATTTTGCGCTCTTTGCCAGCTTATCAAGCTGCATTATTGGCTGTCCCGCAGACTGCACTTGAACTTGACTTGACTTGCTGTGGGCAGTTGTTGTTACGCTTGTCTGGGCTGTCTGGGGCGTTGCCGATAGTCAGCAACAGCAACAGCAACAACAGCAGCAGCAGCAGCAGTTGCACCAGCAGCAGCACTTTCAGTAGCAACTTGGCTAGACGTACGCCTAGTTCTGTTTTTGTTGTTGCTGTTGTTCTTGTTGTTGTTGTTGTTGTTGTTACTTATGTACTTGTTATTGGTGGCTATTAATTTATGAGGCTGCCATTTATCACATTTAGCTGATTAATCGATTAATTTAATATTCAGAACATATTTTTATAACAGTGGAATACTTCACAATTTTGCTCGTAAGTAGCTAATATTATACTGAAATTTGTTACAGAAAACCTACTCACACATTATTGAAAATAATAAATTAATTGAACATTTTTTGTTCTAAAACAACAAATCATTCAGTCGGAGTTTTAATAGCTAAATAACGGCATTGTCACCATCAATCTATGCCTTTTAATTCTTGATTTTTTGCGCTTAGCTATGTTAATGTTAATGTCTTTGCGACAATGTTGCTTCTGCCATGTGCAATGATTTAGTGGAATTTTTATGGCAAATTTATTTGCGCGGCACACATAGAGAGCGAAAAAGAGCAGAAAATATTTTAATTGATTTTTCAGCAAAAGTGTGGGAAGACAGCAGCTCCCTCTCCCCTCCCTCCTAGTATACGGCCATATCATCCATGAAAGAAAGTTAACCCACAGCCAAATGATATATCGATTTGTGTGCTGTTATTAAATGCTTTTGCGCAAGAGGACAACGCCAACCAGAAGTAGCAGCCACATCAATTTCTGGTCAGGCTCGGCTCATGGATCGCTTGAATCGCTTGCATCTCTTGGATCGGGTCGAAACGCATAATTAATGCGAAAACCAACGCACTTGAGCGGCAGCGGCGCATGCGTAAGGCAAACGAGGAGGAACAGCAGCAGTAGTCAGGAGCAGCAACTGGAAACAACTCCCCACGCAACAAGCTACCCCCTTCTACCTCAGCTGCTCTCATGCGAATTCTGGAATTTTTAATAATTGCACTTGTTGCGCCAAAAAAAATAAAATAAAAAATAAAAAGATCCAAGAAAACAACACCACACGAACAGTGGGAGCCGGCTGTAGTCCAAGAAGCATACCCAGTCGCAGACCAACTGCTAGTACCTGTACCCAATCCAAGTCCAGCAAAGGCGACGATGAAGACGACAACGACAACGACGTCGCAGCGAAGATGACGCGGCAAGGCTGCAGGTGCAACGAACGAACGAACGAATGTAGCAACTGCAACAACGAGCAACGGCAACTGAGATGGGCAGCCGCTGCGTCTGCGTGGTCATGCCACTACCTACCCTGCCTCCACCTCGGTGAACGCCTCTGTTGGTGCTTCAAGTGCCGCTCCTGCACCACCACCACCGCCGCCGCCGCCTGCTCGTTGGCGAGATAAATTATGTCGCTAATGCAAAGTGCTCCGCTTTATGCAAGCAGGCAGGCAGGCAGCGGGCGAGGAGAGGGAAGACGATTCAGACGCAGTGCGTTTGGCTTTTATCTCGCTTTATTGGTTGGCATTTGCCGTGTTGAAGTCGTCGTCGTCGTCGTCGTCGTCTTCGTTGTCGTTGTCGTTGTCGTCGTCGTCGTCTTGGACTGCGACTGGCTCTGGGAGTAGGCGTAGGCCATATTAGCGGTACAACTTGCACAAAAACAAACCCGCTGATAAAGTGACATCGTTAGGTTGGCGCTGTCTGCATTCGCTAATTACTGGACCCAGAACTCTACGGCCATTTGAGGCGTGGGAAAATGGGGAAAATGGCGATGCAAATGACCACTTCAGTCAGAGAAAGAGATACAAAATGAGTGAGGGAGAGGGACAATTAGAAATTAAGAGGAAGTGAGACGTGATTTGAAACATAAATCATTCATGTGTAAAGATGGTCATAATTATGTGTCAGGAGCAAAAGATAACCTTAAAGATCTGTAAATAAAGTCACAGATGCAGTAATGATCTGGAGTACAAGCTATAAACAAATGACCCTCAAACTTTAAGATCAGTACACAATTACATTTAAATACCACAAACCCCATTTTAAGCAGTTTGATTCTCAATCTAATCTGTGTATCTTTTCAGATTTTAAAGATTGCTATATATAATTTTCGGTGGCCCGTCATTTAACTAAAGTCACGTTTTTCCTTTGGCTTTGAGCAAATTTTAATTAAAAATATTTATTCAAAAAGAAAAACACTGGCAAACATGTGACTCTTGTGCCTTGTCTTTTGTCTGTTGTCTGTTGTTTCTTGTTTACTTTCGCCATTCGCGACAAATTTGCTGGTCGGCAAACTGCTCAAATTAGCAACAACAAGTGCACCAACAACAACTAATAAAAACTCAGAAATGAGAAAAGGCAAACAAAACATTGTGCCTGACAGCAGCAACAGCAGCAACAGCAGCAACAGCAGCAGCAGCAGCGGCAGCAGCAACACAAACAAAAACACCAACAAATGACAAGGAATAAAAATGAGAGCACGCTTTTTGGCTCTTTGGCTTTTGGGCCATGCAGCTGTTACAAAATCTTTGCTGCTGGTTGCAGCCATTTTGTATTGCCATTTAGGTGAGATGTTGTTGCTGATGCCGCCGTTGTTGTTGTCGCCGTGTTGCCCTACATGAGCAACAAAAGACGACAAGAAATTAATTTCATACACAAAAACAAAAATGAAAGCAACAAAAAAAATTCACAATTCAACGTGACATGGAAAATATTTGCGAGCATATTTAAATTTTGTTGTTCTTTCTGTTTTCATTTTTTTTTTTTTTTTTTTTTTGTGGCTTATTTTTTGGTGGGGGTTGCTTGACAGGCGCTGGGGTTGCAACGTGTGTCGTCGACTTTTCCACAAATTAGTTTACTTTTTGGGGCCCGCCAACTGACGCTAATTAGCACGCGCCACCGTTGCCACCATCGCAAGCATTGCCACCCATCGGATTTTTCGCCACTTATTATATCATTTTTGTGGCCTATGTTTTTGGCAAGTTGAACGCAGACGGCATTTTGCGATTTTGTCACAGTAATTGGACATATTAATCTCTGTTCACATACAACTCTTGCAGTTGCCGCCAGACAGCCAAGAATTGGGCAGCGAGGGACGGCGGCGGCGTCGGCGGCACACAGCAGTTGTCAGTTGTCTGTTGTCCGATGTCCGATGTCGCCGCGCATTTGGGATTCGCAGACTGCCAATTTTTTATCGTCTCTTGCGATGCAAAACTGAAAAACTATATGAAAGCGATTAGTACGCGGTCAAAAGCGATTGGGTTTAAATTGGTTTTTGTGTGTTGGCGATTTTTGCATTATTTGTGGTCGTAACTGTAACAATAATAATACATATAATGAAACCATTGGAAAAGTGAGAAAATTTAGAAAGCTGATTAGACTTCATTATAATTTAGTTGTTAAGGTTTGGCATCTGATGAAGCCAACTATACATTTGAAAAAGCTTCAAATAGTTTAACAAGTATACAATCAGAAATTGCTCCAATACTTTTACTTTTTTCTCATAAGTATCTTTAATATTCCATTGAATATCTTTAATGTTGCAACATTTTGGTGCATTGCTCAACACAAGACAGCAATAATTTGTAGTCGAATTTTCAGAGCTCGCATGTTCACATAAATTATGAACAAATTTTTGAAAACGATTGACTCCACGCAGAGTTGGCAATGCACATGAATCCCGATGACTGGTGGACTTGATGCAATTTTCAAAACGAATTGCTAATGAAAATGTCATTTGAAATTGCGGCACGTACACCACCAGCAAAATGGGCAATTTGTTGCTCGTGCCGCAAGTACAGCAATGGCAGCAGCACAGAGTTACAGTCTGTTGCTGGCTTAGATCTTAGATCTCCGGCGGTACACGCTGGTGACAAAGACCGTTGTTGTCGAGGCCGGGCACTCAATGCCCTAAAAGGAGCCTTATCACTGGCCTTGCAACTGCCGCTTCCCCTTCAGCCCTTGCGTTGCAATGCTCAACTGCTGCCACGTCGTTTGCGTCTCGTTAGCTGCCAAACGTTTGGTGATTATCGCATTTGCATTCACGGAGATGGCAAACAAAGTGTAAAATTATTTAATGCATGTGCTTAAGCTTGTCGAAAGGCACCGGGGGAGCAGCATATGGAGGAGCTGCACTAGGGGGAGTAGGTGGGCTGCTGGCAATTGATGCGCACGCAGCGATATCATTTGGCATTTTTGTAGGTGTTGCTGATTGCGGCACGTAGCTGCCGCCGCTGCCACCGCCAACACCGCCAACACCGTTGCAAACGCCGCCGTAGCAGCAATGTCCGCACTTGAAACTGAAGTCGAAGCAGCTGAAGTTGCAGCAGACGCCGCTTGCGAGGCTTTTCTCAAATTCAATTTAGCTGGTGTTGTTGTTGCTTGTAATTTTGTTGCTGCAACAGATGCAATCAGCATTTGAGGCAAAGGCAAAGCTATCGATATCAGTTGATGTTACTGTTGCTGTTGCAACGAAGCATCGTCAGAGCCGCGGCCAAGCCACATCGAGTCAAAGGCAATCGTGCAACACGGCATGTTGCAGCTTGTTATTGCTTGATTGCCGCTAAAATTAAGTTGGCTATTGGACGCAGTTTCAGCTCCAGCTCCAACTCCAACTACAGCCCCAGCACCAACTCCAAATGATAAATCACTTAATTGCACACCGAGCGCATAAAATGGAAATTGAGCGTGGTCAAGACATGACAAGGGGTTGCTCTTGTTGTTTGTTGTTGCTGTTACTGTTGTTGCTGTTGTTGAGTGACTGAACCAAGGGGGTGACCGCCCGCATATCATCATAAACTCTAATGATTGCTGCCCACACATTGCCCAAGGCGAATCACACAAATCGAAGCCGATATCAAAATCAATGCCTGACAAATTGACACAATTGCCGCATGAGTCAATTGAAAAACTTTTCACACCATCATGATGTTGCTGATGATGACGTTGCTGTTGTTGCTGTTGTTGCCGCTGTTGACTGTTTGCCACTTTATTTTATTGTTTCCCCAAAGGCAATGCAATAACAGCAGTAACACAAGCGACAATGGCAGCTCGAAAGTGAAATAAATCGGCAGCTGGCAGCCGCAATTCTAACAACCACCGTCACGCAATAGCCCAAAAGCTGCCACTCACACCCTCACACTCACACCGTGTGGGTTGATTCGACATCGACACAACAACAACAACTAGCACGACAGCGACAACAGCAACATCAATTAAACGAGCAGCAACAATGCCACCTCGACTTGCCTCCTATGCGGGTGTAAGTTGTCAATTCCTCTTATCGTTTTTGTTTTGTCATTGATTTCATTTCAATTTGATTGCAAATTGAAATCAATTGTTATTCAAGCTACCCTTTTGCTTAAATTTGGATGCTTTAATTGATGCATTGATTGTGCATAATTTGTGACAATCGTTTGCCTGATTTGGTTCTTGAACAACAACACAAGCTAAAAAAAGAAACTGCCACTTCATGAAAGTATGTGGGAAATGTTTGTTTTTGGCCGCTTACGAACTTTCACACGTCGATTTGTTATGGTCACATTGGAAATGTTCCACTGATTGCTAGTTAATCCGAAACTAATTAACTACCTTTGCACCTGCTTAACCAGACGACTAATAAGCCCTATTAATAAGCATTAAGGCATCGCACAATCGAACAGTCCGACAATCGACCCACGCAAATGGACCAAACGATACTTTAAATTGATACGAAACAAAGAGCAGAAGGAGAAAGAGCCACAATAGCGGAGACAACAATCCGGACGGCGACTCAATTTAGCCAACTGAATGACTGATTAAAACCAACGAGAAAGACAAGAGAGTTGAGTCAAAGAATCAACGAATTTGTAATACCCTTTTAACAGCAGTAGAATTTGATACTTCCAAAAGTACCGATGTGTTTCAGGTTTAAGCTTATGAATATTACCTTAGTTTATCAGCTTGAGATTTGTTAACAATATTAAGGACTTTGACTACGAATAAGGCTTAAATAAACGTTACCAAGTGTTTTAAATCAGAGATTTAGAAAAACCTAATTGTCTGAGAAAGTAGGCTCTATTACACAGCCGTAATACCCTTGAAAGCTTTATAAAAACAAGACAACGGGCACATCCAAAGAGCGACATACGCAAATTAGCATTTCCCTTGTAGCAACAGCAACTGTCGCCTCCAACAGCCGTAGGAGAGGCAGCAGCAACAGCAACAACTGCAACGGCAGCAGCAACAGCAACGGCAACGACAGCAACAGCAACAGCAACAGCAAAGCAACAAGCCCAATTCCAGAGTCGTCCGACTCATCATTAAAATGTGTCCGCTCGCCCAAAAACTTGATAGCGACATTGCCTGTCGTTGTCCGTTGTGGACGTCGTCGTTGTCGTCAATGTCGCCACAAAGGAGCCGCCGCTCGCAGCCGCCGCTGGCGAGCAGAAAAATGCGAACAGCCTGCATACTCCCACTGTAGGCAGAAGACTGTAGACTGCCGACTGCAGACTGCCGACTGCAGACTGCCAACTGCAGACTGCCAACTGCAGACTGCAGACGGCAGGCTGTAGACAGCCGACTGAAGAGACTCTTCAGAATCTGCACCTGTCCTTTGCGTATGTGTACTGGGCACGTCATTTAAATTACATTAAATTGTTGCGCTGACCATGAAAGCGCTGCAAATAAATTCGTTAAAATAACTGAGCCAAAAACGAGGCAGCAAACAGCAAGAGTTTCAGATTTGCTGGTGCTGCCAAAATGGAACAGTGAACGGTGGCAACAATCCCCGCCAGAAGCAGCAACAGCAACAGCAACAGCAGCAGCAGTAACAACAATTTATGCGACCACAACTGGCAACTGTTGCTGCATGCTGATGCCGCCGGGCATTTGATTTGCAACACAAACAATGACAACGGCAACAAATTTCATGAATGAAAGATTGTGCCTTGGCTGCTGTGCTGGACAGGAAGTGAACTGCATAACGGACGCGGAGGTGGAAAGGATGTGGTTGCAGTTGCTGCTGTAGTTGATTGTCTGTCGATAGGCGCGTTGCTGTTTTCTCAGTGGGTTGCGCAAAAATGTTGCTCAATCAGCATGCATTATGCAGCTGATACTTGGCAAGCAACGAGGGTGGATTCTGCAGTTGCGCACTCCACACAACAGCAATGGACTCAAATTGCTGAGGCAGTCGCCAATTAACTGCTCGCAACTTGACATTGAGGCTGCCCCATTTAAGGCAAAAGGCTGCGCATTTAAATTGTAATTATGCTGCAGTCGGCGTTAATTTCATTGCCACGAATGCACCTGCAAACAGTAGCTATCAAGAGTTTTACGATCGGGTACCATGTTGCTGCCGTGCAGCAGCAGCAGCAACAGCAGCAGCTAACCTGGCAACCCTTTCAGTCCGTCGCGAATCATTTTAATTCAATTTACAAGTCGAACGAACTGTTCGGCCAGCTTCAATTGCTTTGAGGGTGCCAACTGGCATGGAATTTGCGAGTGTGTTGCTGCTGTTGTAGCGGTTACTGTTGCTGCTGCCTCTTGTGCTGTTGATGTTGCTGCTGATGTGGCTGGCTTTATTTTGGCACTGCTAAATTAAGATTCCATTAGCTGCCAACTCAGGCATCTTAGAAATGCATTCGAGAGCCGGCGATAAATCTCACATGTGTCAAATGGTTCTGCAGTTGCCGCCGCCGTCGCCGCCAGCAACATCCTCGCTAAGTGCCGCAAAATTCTCAATTCTCTCTAACAGCAGACGAGCAATTGAAACGTGTCGTAGACAATAAATTCCAAACTACAATAAATTATTGCTATAAATATTTCGCCAAAGGTTTTTTCTTTACTTCTATCTTGGGCCAAAGTTTGAAGGCGTTGCTGCCAGGCAGCCAACAGCTTCTTCCCTTGGTTTGGTTTTCTATTTTTTCCTTTTTGGATAAGTGACAGGCCAAAGTGACAGAGACTGCCAAGACAGGCCCAAAATTGAATTAGCAATTGGGAAAAAGTAAAGTGCAATTGTTGCCAGTTCATAGTGTTCCAGGAGCAATGACAATAAATCGCTCACACTTATGACAACCAGCAGAGAGCAAGAGCAACGCGGGGCAACTGCACAGCAGCTGGAAACAGGGTGCTGGTCAAAACCGAAAGCCAATCCTTTTACGGTCAACCAAATAAATCATCCCAGCCGCACAATGATGAAATTATTATTTATACACAGTCTTTGAAGCTGCGTGTGCTCCAGTTAAAGTTAAATTCACTTTTTCATACACTTCTCACAAAAGGGGCACATTCAGCTCAGCAGAAGATTTGTCGTATCGATATTTTAAGAGAACTTATGAGACTGAATATTTGAAATATCACCTTAAGATATAAGTTTTCTTATAATATATTCAATGTTTATCATATTTGAATTCATTTTGCTCCAGGATAGAGTATAAATCGTGTCATTGGCTCCCAACTGGGAGCTGAACTTCAAATTGCGACCTGTGGACACTTGTTGCCATGGTTGCCTTTGTCGCCATGAAATTATTGCATGCAGCATTTACCGTATTAATAAATTATAAGTATTTATGTGCTGTCAGAATTCGTGACGGCAGAGCGACACACAAAGTGATAAAATTAGCACAAAAATCTGTGCGTTTCGCAGTGTTTTTGCAGTGCTTCGGTTTATTCGGTTATTCGGGACACACTCGTAAATAATGTGTGTGTGCGTGTGTGCTTATTGAATGTCTTCATAAGCGGGCGGGCAACAATTGGAAATTTATGCTCTCGACTTATATGGGCAACAGGTTGAACATGGAGTTGCAACGCTTTATAACTGTAACTGTAACTGGTGCAGGCAACAAGCAAACGGCAAATGGCAACACAGCAACACGGCAAACAGCAAACAGCAAACAGCTACAGGTGCAGGCTGGTTGGGCAGTCACTCAAGCTATGTAATATGTCCTGCAACAACAACAAACAACAAAAACAACAACTACAACAACAACTTGTCTCTTGACACTTGGCGCATTTGACACTCAACGCGCGCATTCACTTTAAATCTAAATTTACTGATATCTGCGTACAAAATAGTATCAACAGCGGCGACAGCAACAACAACAAGTGCTACAAGCCAAACAACACCAGCAACAACAAGTCGGCCTGCATCGAGTAACGAACGACCTTAGAGGTAATAAACATAAATAACGCCATTGAAAGCGACGCAGGCGCAGCTGAGATCAGTCCAAGACTCGAGTCTAAGATTGCAATAGACTTGAAGACGCAGAGGCAACCAACGTCAAAAGGGGGGCAACTTGGGACGGAGACTGAGACTGAGACTGAGACTGAGACAGAGACTGGCCTGGCCAGCTTGTTAGTTTGTTGGCCAACTCGACTTCACTTCGTCGAGTTGGGGTCTGTCTTGGCTTGGCTCGGCTGCTGTCTATGGGCGGGCGTCACAAGAGCCGTCGAAGGTCAACAGATTGTCGGCCTGGTGTCTATTGGTGTCTCTCACTGCTTGCAGTGCTGGCAACTGTGGCAACAATCGTGCCACTGAACAGGCGGGCGTTTTGCTGGGCAGGCGTAGCCGTGATAATTGTTTCTTGTCCATTTGCTCAGTTTGATTGCAACTAATGAACTCTAATGAATAAGCAGCATTTGATGTTGATAGTCAGCGTTAAAGAGTAAAATCTGTTATTTGGATTATTGCAAGGTTTATTAAATTAAATACTTGATTTTATTAAGCATATCTAATTTATTATCAAACATGTCTTAAATAAGAAAATGACGCACGTCAAATATCCTCAAATGACAATCTATTTATAATCATTTCTGCAACCAAATCACTAAAAACAAGAGAGAACGTTGCAGTCGGACGTGACCGACAGCGAAATACTCTGGTACCATAATTTGTGTGCAGCCAAGAAATACTGTCCAAGTTTGCCTTTCAGATTGAGGTAGATATAAGATAGTAACCCTTCCTCCAAGTTTGGTAGCTGTAGCTATTAAATTGCGGGAGATATGGGCATTTCCAAAGGTATGGGCAGGTCAAAATTTTTCCAGATTTATTAAGGGTGTTACCAGCAATATAACTTTCAAATTTGGTGACTTAAGCTTTAAAATTGCTTTAGATATATGGTCTTATCGATTCACACCAACAGAGATATCAGTTTAGGTACGCGGAGTGGGCGTGGTCATCCAATTTTTAATCGATCTCTAGGGGAAGTTACCAGTAACATATTTTCAAAATTTGGTGACTCTAGCTTACAAATTATGGAACATATGCGCATTTAAGTTTTCTAAGGCCGAAGTCGGCATCTTGGCATAGGTCGAACATTCAAAATGCCATAACTTCGTCAAAACTCAACGAAGCAAGGGCGTTTTGGTCATAGTTTGGCATCTAGATCAATCGTACATTCAAAGTTGAAAACGTAATTTTGGGTCGAAACATAATTCAAAATTATAGTCGGAAAATCGGCATATGGGCATCTGGGCATAGGTCGGACATTCAAAATGCCGTAACTTCGTCAAAACTCAACGGATTTTCAAAAGCGTGGGCGTTTTGATCATAGTTTGGCCTCTAGATCAATCGTACATTCAAAGATGAAAACGTAATTTTGGGTCGAAACATAAGTCAAAATTATTGTCGGAAAATCGGCAAATGGGCATCTGGGCATAGGTCAAACATTCGAAATGCCGTAACTTCGTCAAAACTCAACAGATTTTCAAAAGCAAGGGCGTTTTGATCATAGTTTGGCCTCTAGATCAATCGTACATTCAAAGATGAAAACGTAATTTTGGGTCGAAACATAAGTCAAAATTATAGTCGGAAAATCGGCATATGGGCATCTGGGCATAGGTCGAACATTCAAAATGCCGTAACTTCGTCAAAACTCAACGGATTTTCAAAAGCGTGGGCGTTTTGATCATAGTTTGGCCTCTAGATCAATCGTACATTCAAAAATGAAAACGTAATTTTGGGTCGAAACATAAGTCAAAATTATTGTCGGAAAATCGGCAAATGGGCATCTGGGCATAGGTCGAACATTCAAAATGCCGTAACTTCGTCAAAACTCAACGGATTTTCAAAAGCAAGGGCGTTTTGATCATAGTTTGGCCTCTAGATCAATCGTACATTCAAAGATGAAAACGTAATTTTGGGTCGAAACATAAGTCAAAATTATAGTCGGAAAATCGGCATATGGGCATCTGGGCATAGGTCGAACATTCAAAATGGCGTAACTTCGTCAAAACTCAACGGATTTTCAAAAGCATGGCCGTTTTGATCATAGTTTGGCCTCTAGATCAATAGTACATTCAAAGATGAAAACGTAATTTTGGGTCGAAACATAAGTCAAAATTATAGTCGGAAAATCGGCATATGGGCATCTGGGCATAGGTCGAACATTCAAAATGCCGTAACTTCGTCAAAACTTAACGGATTTTCAAAAGCAAGGGCGTTTTGATCATAGCTTGGTCTCTAGATTAATCGTACATTCAAAGATGAAAACGTAATTTTGGGTCGAAACATAAGTCAAAATTATTGTCGGAAAATCGGCAAATGGGCATCTGGGCATAGGTCGAACATTCAAAATGCCGTAACTTCGTCAAAACTCAACGGATTTTCAAAAGCAAGGGCGTTTTGATCATAGTTTGGCCTCTAGATCAATCGTACATTCAAAGATGAAAACGTAATTTTGGGTCGAAAAATAAGTCAAAATTATAGTCGGAAAATCGGCATATGGGCATCTGGGCATAGGTCGAACATTCAAAATGCCGTAACTTCGTCAAAACTCAACGGATTTTCAAAAGCAAGGGCGTTTTGATCATAGTTTGGCCTCTAGGTCAATCGTACATTCAAAGATGAAAACGTAATTTTGGGTCGAAACATAAGTCAAAATTATAGTCGGAAAATCGGCATATGGGCATCTGGGCATAGGTCGAACATTCAAAATGGCGTAACTTCGTCAAAACTCAACGGATTTTCAAAAGCAAGGGCGTTTTGGTCATAGTTTGGCCTCTAGATCAATCGTACATTCAAAGATGAAAACGTAATTTTGGGTCGAAACATAAGTCAAAATTATAGTCGGAAAATCGGCATATGGGCATCTGGGCATAGGTCGAACATTCAAAATGCCGTAACTTCGTCTAAACTTAACGGATTTTCAAAAGCGTGGGCGTTTTGATCATAGCTTGGTCTCTAGATTAATCGTACATTCAAAGATGAAAACGTAATTTTGGGTCGAAACATAAGTCAAAATTATTGTCGGAAAATCGGCAAATGGGCATCTGGGCATAGGTCGAACATTCAAAATGCCGTAACTTCGTCAAAACTCAACGGATTTTCAAAAGCAAGGGCGTTTTGATCATAGTTTGGCCTCTAGATCAATCGTACATTCAAAGATGAAAACGTAATTTTGGGTCGAAAAATAAGTCAAAATTATAGTCGGAAAATCGGCATATGGGCATCTGGGCATAGGTCGAACATTCAAAATGCCGTAACTTCGTCAAAACTCAACGGATTTTCAAAAGCAAGGGCGTTTTGATCATAGTTTGGCCTCTAGATCAATCGTACATTCAAAGATGAAAACGTAATTTTGGGTCGAAACATAAGTCAAAATTATAGTCGGAAAATCGGCATATGGGCATCTGGGCATAGGTCGAACATTCAAAATGCCATAACTTCGTCAAAACTCAACGGATTTTCAAAAGCAAGGGCGTTTTGGTCATAGTTTTGCATATAGATCAATCGTACATTCAAAGTTGAAAACGTAATTTTGGGTCGAAACATATGTCAAAATTACAGTCGGAAAATCGGCATATGGGCATCTGGCAATAGGTCGAACATTCAAAATGCCGTAACTTCGTCAAAACTCAACGGATTTTCAAAAGCGTGGGCGTTTTGATCATAGTTTGGCCTCTAGATCAATCGTACATTCAAAGATGAAAACGTAATTTTGGGTCGAAACATAAGTCAAAATTACTGTCGGAAAATCGGCAAATGGGCATCTGGGCATAGGTCGAACATTCAAAATGCCGTAACTTCGTCAAAACTCAACGGATTTTCAAAAGCAAGGGCGTTTTGATCATAGTTTGGCCTCTAGATCAATCGTACATTCAAAGATGAAAACGTAATTTTGGGTCGAAACATAAGTCAAAATTATAGTCGGAAAATCGGCATATGGGCATCTGGGCATAGGTCGAACATTCAAAATGGCGTAACTTCGTCAAAACTTAACGGATTTTCAAAAGCAAGGGCGTTTTGATCATAGTTTGGCCTCTAGATCAATCGTACATTCAAAGATGAAAACGTAATTTTGGGTCTAAACATAAGTCAAAATTATAGTCGGAAAATCGGCATATGGGCATCTGGGCATAGGTCGAACATTCAAAATGCCGTAACTTCGTCAAAACTCAACGCATTTTCAAAATGATGGACATTGCACAAACCCAATTTAGTTTTATACCTTCGGTATCATAGTATTAATATGTTGAAATAACTGCTGCGAAAGTCTTCTCCATGAACACTAAACGGATGTTGGATATGCCTAGTCTCAATTTCTTCTTGGTTATTCTGTAAATAGTAGGCGGACAAACTAGTTGCTAACCCAGTGGAGATGAGCAACAGTTGAAGCTGCTTTAAACTCTAAGCCGGATTTCTGCCAAAGCTTTGATGACTGCTGCCAAGCCTACTGGGCCTGTCTAAAAAACAAAAACAAAAAAAAACAACAACAACAAACCAAGTCGCTTTCAGCCTGTTGAAATGTCAACAAAAGCAACAAGTCTATCGTCCCCGGATGACTGACTGACTGAGTGGATGACTGGATGGCACCCACATGGCTGGGCAATAAGCACACAATTTGCATAAGCTCTGCTCAACTAGAGAACAGACAGTGGACAGATTCAACAGTCAGTAACAAGTAAACAGCAGCCGGAGTCATGATGAGACAGTCCAAAACGGGTGCGGGAGTCAGAGTAAGGCAACAAACATCTTCAGTGTGCCACACATTTGTAGCAAAGCAGCAACTCGGATAAAGAGAGAACAAAACCGAGTGAGCAGTCCGAAATCCGTATACTCTTTCAGTAAAAAATGTTATAATAAAAGAAGTCAATTTACTTATTATTATTATTTTTATAAAATGCATATAAATATTGAACAATGATAACTTTAGTACAAAAACCAAGTCAGTTAAATTTAGGAAAATATTAAATTTTTATATATTTTAGACATTTGGCATTCTCAATAGACATTTCATTGTACTCAAAACGAAAGTAGAAATATCAACAATGGAATAAGAGTAAAAAATAAAAATAAAAGAAGAACTTTTGCTTTGGGTCTCTGCTGAGCAAGGAAGACATAATAAAAATCTCTTTTATGGCACTTAAGTGTTCCGTGTGCGGATTGTGGGCAGCAGTTTACCTTAGCTGCTGATGCTCTTGGCCTGGCCCCTGTTGCTTGCCACGACTCTGGCCACGATTTATGCGACTTTTGGCCAAAGTAAATTGCGCATAAAAAAGAGCCAACTTTTCGCTGCATTTGATGATGAAGTGCTCAAAATAATGCGAACCACGAAATTTACTAAGTGCAAGCGCAAATTTATTAGACAAAACTTTGCTGTTTACGAGCTGTTGGCTGTTGCTGCACGCTTATCAAGCGGAATCAACTGGTTAACTTATGGCCCAGTTGGGTAACAGGTGCAGCAGCAGCAGCAGCAGCCTTTGTCCATGTTTAGATCTTGGTTTTGGTCTGGAGCTTTTCGGTCTTGGGTATGGTCAGCTCGGTAGCCGCAGCCTGCGGTCAAACAAAGTGTTCAAGTTCAAGTCATAAAGGAAAGGTGCGCTCCCACGATGCCGGTGCAAATTACACATATGTACATACACACACACACAGACACACACACACAGACACACACAGATAGGAGTTGTGAGAGGCGGCGGCAACTGGCAAACTAACAACGGGCAACATTCAAATCCCATCAGCCACGCATGCAATCATCATGATCATTATGAACGGAAATGCAGGAAAAGTAGGAGGTTTTTAACAGCCACCGAACGACCACCGAACGACCACCGACCAACTGAACGACCGACGTTTGGTTTTTTGTTTCTGGCAACTTGGCATCCTGTTCCAATCACATTCGCACTGTTCATTCTCTTAGCGGCGGCGGCATTGCCACCGCATGGGCATAAAAAAGGCGCACAAAACTTTGTGGCATGCAAAAAGTGGTGACGCCGCCGACGCCGCAGCAACATCTGAAGGCAAAGGGGCGCTGTAGCGGAATTTTATGTCGCCAGCAAACAACAGCAAATGACTTTAATTGCATTTCTCGGCGCACTTTTTGCCTTGCAGCCGCAGTTGCCGCAGTTGCCGCAGCAGCCGCAGCAGTCGCAGTCAGCATCGTTGTAAGTGTCGACGTCGTCATTGCTTTCGCAGTTAGCTAGAACAGACAAAGCGGCGGCGGCGACGGCGACGGTGGCGTTGTAACATTTACTGAAATTTGCCAGCTCGTCGGCGGGAGATGCTCTTTGTTGTTGCTTCATTCTTGCCACAATCTTGATATAAATAATAATTAAATGGATTAGCGACCAATCGACGATGCATTAGATGCTGATGGTGCAACGCCTTACGCTCAGTAGCTGCCACTGCAACGCCTCAAGAGATCAGCTCCACAGATTGCCCAAAAGCAAACAAAAGCCTGATCGGGCAACGAGACGCAGCGAGGAAGTGGCTCAGGTGAGTGCACGCTCAATTAATTAATGGCAACCATGAAAGAGCCCGAAACGACTGTGCCTATGCCGCTAGCTGAGACGCCAACAGCGACGCTAACTGCAACTGCAACAACGAATCCGACTCCGACTGCGACTGCGACTGCGGCTGAGAGATTGTTATCGAAAGTACATTTTACATGCGTGTAGTTAACATACAAAGCGACCGTTCACACGGCCAACCAAAGCAGCCAAGACAGCCAGCCAGCCAGCCAGCCAGCCAACCAGTTGAATGGCCCAACAATCCCCAGTTCCAATCGAATCGAATCTCAATCTCGCCTGCGCATGCGCAACTTTTTGGCAATTGCTTGTGCCATTGCCTTTCCATTTTCTGTATACCCTACATTTTGATCGGGCTCACACAGACTGGAATCTCTACAAATTTAAGATGATCAATTCTTGTATTTACAATTTAATTAGAATTATGATTTAATACTAATTTCCCAATCCGAATTCATATTAGGATTATTTTCATTATTTCTTACATCATTGCCTTTAGATTAATGGCCAGCTTTATTAAATATAATATTGTTCCGTTTGACAACAATCATGTTTAGTTATTCTTGATATTTACTCTATTTACTGCAGCTAAAATAAAATAGCTAAATAAAACATGTTTGCAGTTAAATTTCCCGATTTTTAAGAGCATCGACTTGCCTATTTGTATTTTCTTAGGCATTTTCTTGAAACACCTTTCGCCAAGTTGGGGGGCTTCTGCGACGGCTGTTTGTGTTGTTTTTGGTGTGAGAATTTGCTTAATGAATTTCTTACAGTTTTATCGCTTAATTTGTGCGCCTAATGAAGTTGGCTATTGGTGGCTGTCAAATGGCCAGTGTAGATTACACATACATCGTTTGGTCTAAGCAAATTAGGCGCTTGGCTTAAAGCCTTTGCACGTTCCACTAAATTTGGCTAAGCCCAACAAAAATCCGGGTGGCTTACTGCAGACAAACAAATGCCAGACGGGCCATATAAATAAAATAAAATGCCATGCGCCGCTCTTAAATAAATTTTGGCAAATTTTTTATTTTGTTTTCTTTTCCGTCTACTCTACATAATTACAGGCAGAGCGAAATGAGTTGGAGACTTTGGCGATGCGGTCGCGTCATCGCGTGCTGCAAAAAAAAAAAAAAAAGGCTGAAAATTAAATTTTTATTTATGTGCTGCCACATTTTTTATGCCGTTGTCGTTCTTTGTACTAGACTATTTTTTTATTTTTTTTTTTTTAAGTTTGCTTTCATTGCTAATATATTTGGCGCTAGTCGCAGGGGGCGGCAATTTGCGCTAAGTGGATAATGTGCATAATGATAGTTAAATATGTCATAAAACACTTCATTTTGTAGGACTTTGGTCCGACACATCGGGACGTCAGCGCTGAAAGCTTTTGCTTTTTGTTTGCTAAAACGAAAACCGTCAGTTGCAGTTTGTAATTTTGTTCAGTTGAGTGACAGTGCTTGGAAAAATGCTATGGTAATTATGGTCTTGGCATCGGTTTGGGGATGGGTGTTGCATTTCATTAGAAAACTGAAGTGTTTGTTTAATAAGTCATGCAGAGCCACATCTATTCGATGTCATAATATCTAAAATTGATAATAATTATATTTGACTAGCTATGTAAAATATTTGTCCTAAATGAAGCACTCTTAATTATTTAAGTGTTCCAATTTTCTTATACATCAACTGACAGTAAAGAATTTATAAATTGTTTTTTCCCGGCTAATAACTTTTTTCCTGTCTCTATTTTTTTATACTATAACACAAACTATCTATCGCTCAGAGTTGTCACTCTTATAAGCATATCACAGCCATGTATGTTATGACTGCTGCCCTGGGCCTGGTTACGCCAATAAAGTCAATAAAACAAATCTGCAATTGATTATTTTTACATAAAAATTGTCCAATATTGCATATTGATCGGCATGCCGCAACAGCAGTGACACGACCTTGAGGCATAATACAAATATGTAATGCAATGCAATTACAATCAAAACCTCACGACCCACACATACACAGAGCCGTTGCCCAGACTGGGGCCACCATCGTGGTCAGAGACTCTGAGACACTGAGACACTGAGACTCGATGCCGAACCGTGGTTCGATTCTGGACTGGTACGCATGCGCCGCGTGAGCTCCGTCGATAAATCGAAATTGTTTGCACTGCCAAAAAGCGAATAATTGCACGAGGTGGGCAGAGCAGATAAACCGCTGAACGCTGGCCGCGAGCTGGCAGCGAGTTATGGAATTATGTGTCAAACAACGAGAGTTAATGGCCCAGTCCGGTTCGGGGTAGTCGGGTCTGGTGTGGTCTGGCCTGGTCTGGCCTGGCCTGGTCTGGCCCTAATGGAAATTGCTGGCATCTACTGTTGGCCACGCTGGCCAGTGATTTTGCGCACATTGAATGTGTTTTTAATTACCCGACTGAGTAGATGCCAAAGCGGAGGCATTGCCAAATGCCAGCGCACACGCCGCACTCATAGATAACAATTTAGTGGCGATTTAGGCACGTCCAGTGGCCACTAACAGCAACCAACCAGCAGCAAACATACAAGCAACACCACTGACCACTGACCAGAGCATCCAGCATTCAGCATCCGTGTCCACATCCACATCCACATCCACATCTAGTGACCGGCACCCGCGTCGCTGGCATTGCATTTGCTACTGTGCTAAAAGTTTAGCATGCGGAAAATTAACATGCGGCTGCTGCTGCTGCCACTCAGCAAGCTGGGATCTGTGTATAGTATCTCAGTGTCTTTGTGTGTTTCCTGGTTGGCAGATTTCCCTGGTGAGAAAAGCCACGGGCAGCTGGCGATGTCGTCGTCGTCGTCGTCGTCGTCGTCGTGGCCGTGGCAGATTGAGCGTGTGACCAAAGTCAAGTGCAGTGAAAAGTAATTAACTTGAATTGGTGAGGCAGACGCAGACTTGCATGGCTAACTGTGAGCGCACAGTGGGTGCCAGAAGCATAGGCCCACTGCCGCATCCAAGCGATAAGCCACGCGGCTTAGCCTAAGACCTTTCATTAAGACAACAGTTCGAAAGCAACTTTCGAATTATTGAAACTAAATGATTTTTATTATTATTATAATTCGACTGTGTGTGTTCGAGTGTACGTTTGTGTGTGTGTGTGTGTGTGTGTGTGTGTGTGTGGCTGGAAACTGAGTTCGAAACCAAATCAATTCGATTGGCAGCACATTAAAATATTTGATTTGATGTGGCACCGAGCATCGACCACCAGGCGAGCTGGATAGCTACCTGAGCCACCACCTTTCAAGAACAATTTGTCTGATTGAAACATAAAATTTGTTCCAGCTAACGCTTGGTTAACAGAACACAGACTGCAAAAGCCAAAAACCGAATGAATAAACTCATTGCTATTAATACATAGAGCAAATCATTTTACTTGGAAATTTACGCAATCTCATGCAATGTGCAACATGCAACAAGGAAATCGCTGCCCAGACACAGGCGCAGCAACTGCAAAACTCCCCCACAAACAGAGCATCTGCAAAAATTGGACATGGACCAATGTGGCGACGAGGGCGACAAACTAGCGACAACAACATAAACTACTCCTTTTATGCGACATCTGTTTGGGGCGATTTTGGAAAATGCATATCAAACTCATTGCATTGGCAATTGCAGACGCGTATGCAGCATTGTGGCAGACAGACTGAAAAACACACCAAATAGTTGCTGCCGTTCACGAATATGCAATTTGCACTGAAGTTCAACAGACTTGCAGATCACTGATCTGATCTGCACTTATAGTTTGAGAGAAGGCAACTTGAAGTATTTGTGAATTAATAAATTGATAATAAACATTAATTAAAGCTCAAACATGTTTAATATGGATCAATTACCTATTAAATTATGCGTATTTAATTATTTTCCAGTAAAACAGTTGGAAACATTACGTATTAGACCAAAATTATTATTATATATAATACAATAAATTTATAATAAGCATATTTCATTAGTGGAAATATTGGTAAATATTTTGAGCCACCCTCGTCATTGGTAGACTCGCTTAGCACTCGCTGACTGTTTTGGCATTGCAATCTTGTGGTAGGCGCGGGTGCACTGCAGCATCATCCTCAACCAGATAGTATATATATATATATTTATATGTATGTACATATATAAAATCTGCAGACAATCTGTGGAACAATGTGATAAATCTTATGGTGCGCCGACTGCTGCAACTGCAGCCATACCCCCTCTGGGTGGGAGTGTTTTGGTGCAAGTGCAAAGACACACAGACACAGTCAGTCACAGTCAGACAGACAGACAGACAGACAGACAAACAGACAGACATACTGGCAAGGCGAAGACGGGAACCGCGAGGCTCGGCCAGGCGTTGGTCTGGTCGCCACACCAACGCATCAACAACAGCAACAGCAACAGCAACTTGTACATCATTTTCAATGCTAAGCAACATGGCAAGAGCATGGCAATGGCCTGCAACGACAACAACAACAACAACAAAAACAACAACAAGAACAACAGCAGCAGCAACAGGCACAACATAGCTCATATGGCTTGCAGATTTATTTTGCAGGCGTCGACTTCGAAATAGTTGAGTGCCGCGCAAATTACAAATTCAAATTTAATTAAGTAAAAAATTAAACAAAACCAAAAGATGCAGACGCGTCTGCGTTGTAGTTTGTCAGTCAGCAGTGAGGCAAGAGAGAAAGAGAGGGAGAGAGGTATAGAGGGAGAGAGAGAGAGAGAGAGCGAAGTGACACAGCGTCTGTCAATGTGACAAGCGACAAGCATCGCAACATGGAGTTGGAGTTGGAGATGGAGTCGCAATCGCAGCAGCAACGGCATCTCCGCCAACGGCATGCAAATCGATCGCATCGACAGCGACTGCAACTGCAACAGCGGGCACTTCAATCGGGTTGTCGCCTCAACGCAGCTAAAAATGTTTCAATTAAATTAAAATCAAATAATAGCTACAAATGCCGCACTTCGTACAGTGCCTACTCGACTTACAGCACGCCTTTTACGGCCAGTTGCAATTGGCCTCGTGTGGCATGGTGGCAGCCGAGTGAAGGTGTTCCACTGGATAATTGCATGCAACATGGAGTTAACTATAACTATAAGCTATGCACTTGCCTGGACGCCACACCGTTGCGACGACCACCAGCAGACATCACTACCATGAATTATGAACACCAATTTCTTTGCCGACTTCTACAACGTGCCCAATGTGGCATACGCCTCTTGGCCGCGACTATTGCGTGTCCATTAGTTTTGGATATCAATTTGCAGCGTTGGCAATAGGGCTGGGCAAGCATTTAATTTCATAATCAACGTGATCAGGACTCGATGTCGTGGAATAACAGAGCAACAGTTGGGTAAGTGACACAAAGTCGCACTGAGAACTATTATCAACAATTTGAACTTCTCCATACAACAAATCCGACATGCCACATCAAATGCAGACAATAAGAAATCGATTTTAATAGATTCATGAACACATATGATTTCATTATGTTTTTTAAGTTAAATGCAGTATTAACCTAGAGGTCAAACTATGATTGAAAATAATAATTTCTTTTTAGGAAACAGTGACTTTTTTTAATTACAGTCCCAAATGCTGCAAACCATCTTCAGTTACGTCGATTTCTGTAAGCCATCCATCAGAGTCAAAGCCAAGGCTGAAGCTAAACTGTATTTGCATTTTACATAAAGTTGCCAACTTTGCAATGTTTGATTGCAGCCTGCAGGGCTCATCCCCACTCAGAGTCACATTCACATTTTGAACGGTACTTTGTGGCCATAAAACGTTTAGCCAATTGACGAGTCGTTTGTCTGGGACTGGCTGATGCGTCAGCTATGCGTCGATTGCAACTTGCAACCTGTTGTTGCAGCTGCAGCAACGACCAACTAATTATGAATCAAATAAGCGAGTCGCTGAGCAGAAGCGTCGCGGCTGTAGCATAATGCATAATAATGCAATATTTAAGCATTGAGTTTATTGGCGGCACCTACATGAAATCATCATTAAATGTTGCAGACACCGTTGTTGTTGATTTTTTGCTGTTGTAGAACTCGTTTGCCGCAATTTGTGGCATTAGTAGATGCTGCAGACATGTTAGCTCCTACACAGCACTCGACCCATTTCAGGCCAGGCCAATTGATGTGACTTCCGCTCTATCTAAGCTCTAAAAGCCACAGTCCCAGCCACAAACAGCACAAACGAACTACAGCTACAGCCCAGGAAGTGGCCAAGACACAGAGTCGGCAACGGGGCTAAGACTTTTCAATATAAATCAATTGCGATATTTGCCTCAGCGCATACCAAAGTAGCAGCAAACGGAACTGGGCGCAAGGCATACGTCAATATGGCATAGGACATGCGAATTGGCAAAAGAAAATCTCAAGACATTTCAAATTTAAAATGCGATTTTGCCACACACACACACACACACACACACATACGAGAATACACACACGAGCACACACACATTCGAGCAATTGGAGCTGCACACATATGCCAAGTCAAATTGAAAGGATAATTCGCCCGCAAACACCCTCCTGGGTATGCAGCCCGCCCGGAGACTCAACTCGACTGCTTCCCATTGTGCCCCTTATGCCTGCCTCTGCCCCCCCACTGCCCCGTTCAGCTGCTGATGGCATGCTAACACGCCTTTGAATTTGCCAATTGCTGTTGGCGCACGTACAAAACACTTAAATTTGCACAGCGGCAGCCAAGACACAGTGCCTGGCTCTGAAACCAGACTGAGGCCAACTGCTTACATACATGTTGTACACATACATGCACACACACACATACATACGTATAGTTGCATATGTATAGATGTAGTCCGCAGCCGGCCAGGAGCCGTAGTCACTGCCAGGCACTGGGATGCCACGGACGACGCTGCGAGCACGTTTAAGAAATAGAATTTTTAAGCAAGTGCGTTCAAGTCAGTCCAGGACCAAGTCGAAGTCGAGTCCGTGGACCGTGTATGTTTGCATTCTTTAAGGTTTATTTTTTCCTTGTTGCTCTTTAGATCTTAAGTCATATTAGCTGTACCAATTGCTTTAACTTATTTACAGTATTTGTTAGAATTATGAAAATTAATTTTATTTTATTTGTTTTAACAATTTATTTCATTTTGTGAACAGCAAAGCCTCCCGTCCGATTAAACCAACATTCCTAGTTAGGGGCAGAGTATCTGTAGTTTTCCTTAAGCTCCTTTGGCCTTTGTGGAAACATTTCCAAGTGCACTTAAGCGTCTCACAGCTTTACAGCTAATGAATAGCGCCTGGTTCAATATGATTTCTTGCACGATTTGTTTGTTAAAAGTCAATTAGTTGATGAAGCATCTGAGAGGAGCTGGAATTGTTTCTCAGTCGGTTGCACTATTTGGCAGCCCACACATGAATCTTGCGTTGGTGGCTGTGGCTGCGTCGTCTGCTGCCCGCTCTGCCACTGCCATTGCCACAGCCAGTCCCAGTGCCACAGTCATTGCCACAGCCACTGCATAATAAATTCGCTAACCACGTAATGCTGCAGCTGCAGTGCAGGGATTTGGTATACATTTTTTATGCGCTGCCCGCCCGCTTTACCAAGTGCCGGAGACACTGGCAAAAGTTTAAGAAAAGTCAACAGTTAACAATGCTGCTTCAACGTGTCGCCCGTGCGGATGCGGATGCGAATGCGGATGCGGATAAAACCACAGAAGCAGCAACAGCAGTCGCCGCAGCAGGGCTAAAGTTCGTGAGCTCTAATGGCATATTGCGGGCCAGTGTTATGGAGAGCCGACGGCGCTCCGGGGATATGACCAGCATATGGAGTGTGTCTTCAAGTGCTTGGGGTCCTGGACTTTTGAGTTTGGTTTTGTCTGCCGAGTTGAGTTTGCCTTTAAAATGGCTAAAACTTGCTGCTAATTGGATTTGTCAACTCAATAAAAACTGAATTAAATGCATTCTGATGGTGTGACTTAATGTTGGTATTGGGTTCCTTGACCAGTCAACAGTCAACAGTCAAAAGTTAACAAAACTAAAAAATTAAACCAAACTTGGCAACCAACATGCATAGACAAGTAAACAGGGGCTGCAAACGCAGTCAGCTACAGGACGACGAAAGGTTTTTGTTTGGACCCCAAAAAAAAACTTGTGCATATTAAAATGTCATAAAAAGCAATGTGCACAATTTTCGCTGCCAATTGCATTAAAATGCTGAACTGAAAACAAATCAAAAATTCGGACAGTTTTATGCTCGCATAACAAAACACTTTGCAGTGCAACGCTGCGTATGTGTAATTTTGGCAGGCGCTGCAAAAGATAAAATGTCATTAAGCTAAAAGTGCAGCACGCACAAGGAGTGCTGACCAACTGCAAGTTGCAAGTTGCAATTGCAACTTTAGCTAAAGCTGAAGCTGAGGCTGAAGCTGCCCACACAGTGGTCAGGGTTTTGGCCTCGGCTTCAGCTGTGGCTCATTGCGTGACTGCGACTGCGACTGCGATTCCGATTCCGATGACGCCTTCGCATGCCGCAACAGCAGGATGTGAAGTGGAGCCTCCTGTTGGCCAGATTACGCGCATGATATGCTAATTTACATGCAGTGCCAAGAGCCAAAGCCAGAGGAGAAGCCTTGTTGTGGGCGATCGATGGCCATGCGAGACCATTGGGATTGTCGCTTGCAGCCCAGAGGCTTGCAGCACGGTGCCCACGGGGCACACTGATCGATATCTGGCAACTGGCGAAAAAATGTGGTAAATACAAGTAATCGAGTTGTAATAAATTTAAAGTGTGGGGCACCCACAAAAATACGCCAAGGTAAACTTGCTGCACGCATATTGACACGCACAGCTGCAGCACTCGGGGTGAGAGTAAGAGGCAGAGGACTGAGGGCGGGGAGAGTGTTCAGCAGGGTACACTATAAAGTCCAAGAAAAGCTGTTGATTTTTAGCAAACATTTCACCTGTTTGCCCGTTTGGCTGTTTGGCTGTTTGGCCTGCCGACTGTTGAAAGTTCGGCCCGAGAGGCCATTTGGCAAGTATTTTTATGTTGCGGTTGCGACCACTTAAAATCTACTGACTGACTGACTGAAGTTGTTGCCACAGCAGTTGCATGCAACAAACGTCAATCACCCGCACAAAGCCAAACCGTTTCGCTTTATTGCTATGGAAAATTGTTGATTTGCCGCTTGATTGCGTGCATTGAGTACAGTTGGGGTGCTGGAGACAAGCGGACTGCATCGCAGATCGTCCATTGGTAAAACTATCGAGTGACTGTCTGTGGTCTGTGCGCTGTGAAGAGCAATGCCCAAAACACCGTCAAGCAACGGGATATGGCAATGAAAGTGATGGTCAAATGAACGATTAAGCGAGCCTCTTCAACAACCAAAATTATACAAAATGATCGCAGTGCCATTTGGCGAACGAAAGGAAAGATTGTCGCAATCAAGGAAATCTTCACATTTATTTTCTTTTAACAATTCATATTATTAAAATACGTAAAAGTCTTAAAGATAGTTAACTAAATATTAGCCAGCAAAAGCTTTTAATGCCTCAGCGCTGAGGCCCACTGCAGGCAGCTTCTGGCCTTCTTCCCTGACATAGCTGTACTTGGCTATATAGCCATTAGGGCCGGCTTCATAGGTAACAATTAGTTTTCCGGATTGCTGAAAATATTGCTGATTGAGCTGGCCCTTCACTAGAAACTCTCCAGGTGCTATCTCCTCCACGTTCTCTTCGCGCACAACACCAAAGTCATTAATTCTACGTGCAAATTAGTCATTAATAAGTTATTAATAAAAATCCACTAAACAGTTAATGTATACTTAAGTGTGTATTTGTGGTCACCAACTGGCTCCAGCTGAACGTAATTATTTTGTATACGTGGCACTAATGCCGACAGTGTCAAATTGACAAGTAGCAAGAGAATCAGCTAAATAAAGTGAATATTAGTTAACATTTGAATTAACACTTTGCGAATATAAATATTACCGAATTAAGCAAATGTCCACACATGTTGTCTTCGATCTTTCTGACTCTGTGTCTGGCAGCAAACTAGATTGACAACTCCAAGCGAATCATCTCTAAAGTTAAACATATTCGCCAAGTCTTAAATTAAGACGAAAACAAGTTTAGATTTCGAAACAATAAGACAAACTTGTGACCTTCAGATTCAGATTATGTGACAGAAGAGCCACCCACAAACACAAACAACAGAAAGAGGGTTATCAAATTTAGCTGATTTATAATGATCTTATGATTAATATGCATTTGCAACACGAATGAGGGGGAAAAATTAACAATTGCTTAGAGGTAATTAAAATAATATGCGTTAATCTTTAAAGTGTGTGCGGCGCAATATGCTATACACATATACATATATATATATACGAATATATATATACATATATGTACATACCAGTTAACGAGATCAAAGCTTTGGTAATGGACAGGCTTATTCAAACTACGAACGCTTTTACGACACACATTTTTACGCCGGAAGTACTCCCCGCAGCGCTATATGAGCCACCAACTGGGTGACTGTGCTCCGTTGCTGGGAACGGAAGCCACTCTTTCCTTAAGTTTTATTTCTACCTACAACAGCTGTTAACTGGCGGCAGTCCGGTGGCGGTCATTAACAGCTCAAGCATGGCAATTAAGTCCAAGATACTAAACAGCGTCCTTTTATTGGCAGGCTTTCTTCGTTATTCATTAGCTGGTTATCGTTGTTGCCACAGTCAAATGCAAAAAGAACGGCTTTAATAGAAAACTGTTCGCCCCATTTTTATATATTTATTTTTATTGTCTCGAGACACGTGCGACACGCATTGATTAGTTAAAGTTGGTAATTGAATTTTAGGCAACAAAAACAAAACTTATCTCGTTATAGACAAACTACAAATTTATTCCACAGCTTAAAATGGTAGATACAATTTTATGGACACATGTCACTTAAGAGCCAAGGTCGTTGAGGACAATCCAACACAATTTTTCTATTTTATTTATTAATTTAATGTGGACTACAAATATTTATTTAATGAATATATAATATTGACAAAAATTCAATACCAACTTCACGACAAATTATTATAAAAACTGATATATGCATATTTTTGTAAAACAAATATATTTATTAATTATAATTTATTAACCACATATATTGTCTTCGGAACATGTACATTTAGTAATAGGATTTAAACATATTTCGCTCAGACTACTCAGGAGGATCGACCACTGGAGAATGGTCGCTTCTTAGGTCTTAGGAGAGCAGGCTGAGGTGGTGCAACCTAAGCAGAATAATTCAAAGAATCATCTGCGAACTCATCAGAAAGTTTTGTCGCAGTTGCAGAATCACTGCGTGCATCGTGCTTTCCATATCGGATATAAGTCGGCTGTTCGAGTCTTCCCTTCAGTTCAAACTTGCCGATATCAGTCTTCTTCACGTACAACTCAAGCATAGTCCCATCTGTGTGATGAACTCTATAAGCAAATCACTTAATATGTGTAATATCAAAAATAATGCACACTTAACCCACCTCAGATAGTATTTGTTGTCACCAGTGGGCACTAGTAAAATATTCTTTCCATCAATACGTTGTGTCAGCTCGGAAAGAGCCGAATTGGCAATCAGTACACAAATTAGCTGTAGAGAACTCCAATTTAAAATCCAATCAATGCACGGAAAATATGCAACTTACCAAGCTTAACGTAAGTCGAGACATCTTTTTATCGACCAATTTAAATGGTTCTGTTAAAAGAATTAGATGCAAAGCTTTTTTACCCTTTTTATAGGATTTCGATTGGAACATTTAGATGAATCGCATCGATTCGTTATATACTATTTTTTTTAAATAGGTTTAATAATTGAGCTGAACTGGAACCTTAACGTCTATAACACTTTTCATGGTTTCTGGGAGCAATCGAAATGCTTGTGGTAACGGTTGTTAAATATTCATGGTTTAATTACATTATATGCTATATAAACTGTTATACGCTGTTGATAATATATGTATTCTGCAACTTTTATTCGAACTGTTATACACTGCTTTTCTTAATAATAATTTGGCTCTACACATGCACAAAATACTTCAAGATGCTGTCAGCTGAGAAATCGGCTGCAGCCCCAGTCATCATGAAATACTTAGAGTACCCTTCCGTCACCAGCTGATCATTACTTTCAAACAGCTTAACTACTTGTATGCATCATATGCATATGCATATGCATATGCATCCAAGCACCGTGCCGTGCCACAGACAAACTGTCGGGGCGTGCACGCATTGCCTCGAGCCAAGCGTCAGAGGCGGGCAGAGGTCCCCTGAGCACCCACAAGCAACAACAGCAACAACAGCAACCAACAGGCAGGCATTCCTAAGATGAACCCGATGCGGACGCTTCGGCCATAGTTGATGATTATGCCAGCTGACCTTAATCACAAATTTGCATGCGCGATGGGGTCTCGAGCCCAAGACAGCCGCAGACTAACAGCAATGCTGTTTGTTGCAGTTTGGCGACGCATGCAGCTGCAACAGGTGCAGTCTTTGCCAGTTGCAGTCACAGACGTTGTGGAGTTTTCTGTGGCTATATACAATTGTGGCTGTAGTCGGTACACCCACACACGACCTTAGCAGCTCATTGATGTCTATTGCCTCATGCCTGCTATTTTAATGCGTTGCAAGCTATAAATTAATGCCATGCAACTGCATAGTTTGTAAGGTCGCTTAAGAATAAGAAAACCGTTGTCGCAGGCCTGGCCTGAGAACGGGGCAACACCCGCAATTGATTTGAAGTTTTTTACTTTTTTTTTTTGGGCGGTGTTTTGTGGTGAGTTGCAGCTGCAGTGAACAGCAGCTTGATTTATATGACAAGAGCTACACTGAAGGCCGCTGCTCATATGGCAAAAGAATTGTCAACAGAACGGCCCATAAAAGCCGAGCGTCGAGATACGAGCACGATACCAGACACTAATCAACACATATTGATCATATGCAAGTGGTCGACAGACCATTGGACTCACTGTCTATTAATTAAGCAACAGCAAAAGCAGCAGCAGCAGCAGCAACAGAAAAAAGTAAGCTGCCGTTTTGGTCACTACACGTTCACCCAGCTACAAATTGCTGTTGCCACTTTGGTACGCCAGCCGCTGAATCTTTGGCCAGGTGAATGCAGGTTCAGGCATCCAATATGCTTATCGTGACGGCATAATCGACAATTGCGAGCACGGTGGACAATGAAAATGGTCTGAGATGGCATTCCCGACCAGTAGTTGAGGATGACATATGACTTGGAGGGGAAGATGTTGGGGCTGAAGATGGGGATTGGCCAATAAAGAGACAATCTGCAACTCATCATTTATACACAATGCGTTGTCCTTGTTGACTTCTCATAAATGTGACAGTTTCCATAAGAACACTAGAATTGGATGTGGCATCTACCACATGTAATAAGGGAATGAAATACTGTATCGAATGCCATAATTTTTTTTGAAAACTGACTCTAGATTAAGATTGCAATTAAATTTCAAAACTCTACAATTGGACGACTATTCATGCTCTACAAAAGTCATATCTAGAAACAGGACCAATATTTCCTAAAGCTGTCTGAATATGTTTTAACCTTTAACATTCAAAATTGAATGCACGAAAATCAAATTAAAATTCGACATATCGGTTAATGTTCATCCACTATCTTAGTTTCATCTACTAGTCTGCATAGACTTGAGCTCGTTATTTAATCATGGACAAAGCTGAATTAACGGAATCGCTTAACAATAAAATTGCAGACATTTGATTTGTTTCAGAGTCTGGTTTGCCAATCCCAAGTCAATTTGAAACAAACTTGTGGCCGGTTAACGACAAATGACATTCAAAAAGCTATGAATTTTATGTGCACTCTATCGCAGCATGAATAAGGCAGCCTTATGCGGGTGCTCTTGGCCAGGCCAAACAGCCAAACAGCCAAACAGCGAAACAGTCAAAAGCCAAGCTGGTTTCTGTCTTACCTCTCCGGCCTGCCCCCAAGCGCTGTGCGGTGTAATTAATGCGACAGCAGCTGCGCTTTGCAAGGCACCCCTTCACTGCCACCTCGTCCGTTCCTTTGGCGTTGTTGGCTTATCTGACGTATGCATATTAAAAATCTTTATAGTCTTTTGCGGTTTGTCTTGGCTTTTTTTTTAGCTTTTTTTTGGCATGCATTCGATTTAGAAAATGTCTCATTGGGTGCGTGAGTGTGGGAAACCTGCTGCAGCAGCAGCAGCAGCAGCAGGCGGGTGAAATGGGCATGAGTGATTCCAATCGGAATCGTCCGCCTGGCGCTGCCAAACGGAGCACAGCAGCCGCACAGACGATTGGAATCGGCAAATGACAGCGGCGTCGACGTCGGCGTCGGCGTCGGTGGCTGCCTCCTACAAGTTTCATTGCTTGGCTCCTTGACAGCAATTTTATTTAATTTCTGTGCTGATGATACGCAAATGATAAGGAGCACAGTTCTTGGCTAAAATTGCATTTCATTTGCGCCCAACAATTTATATAGACAGCTAGAGGGCATGCAAATGGGCCGCCTCAAACTTTTAGCCACCTGCCTTTGGCTTTTGTGATCAGCGTCAACATGATGCGAGTGCAACTTGCTGCCGTGTGGACCATAAAACAAGAAAGGAGCATCAACAACAAACGTCGAACTTCTCATACACTTCCCCGCTCTCCAACCAATTGAATACCGGAAATTAAGTTGAGTTATGAATGCGTTAAGTGAGTTACGTGAGTTAAGAATAAATGTCACTGAATTTGCAGCTAATTGAAAATATGTTCTTCTGGAAATAACTCTATGACTCTATAATCAACCGTTTTAAAGCTAAATCTAACCAAATATGTGATTATTTAATGAATTATCAACGTAGTTCAAGTTTCTTTCCTTAAGAACAAATTCGTATACCCTCGCTAGGATGAGTCATATCTCGAGTTCCATACCCAAAAACAAGAGCGTCCAATTTGTGCGGCTTGTCGTAAAGTTGTTTTTTTCGAAGCTTCAGCTCCTGGAATGGCAACCATTCATTTGGTTTTTATGAGGCGAGCAGCCAGGACGACATCGCAGTCGTACGTCTGACTTGATTAGAAGCAACGACCAGGTGGCAAGCTTGGGTTGCTTCGCCTGTCTTGTCCTGTGGCATGTCCTGTTGATTTACGTATGTGCTTATTGCACTTTTGCGCCATGTGCACGCCCCACACCCAACACCCACAAGATAACCGACCACCTGGACCATTGAGTCCAACTCTGCCATTGCCTGGACAAATTGTCTGGCATTTTTTAGTTTGTCAAAATGTTTAACCCGTTAATTGTGCGATTAATCGCTGTATTAGACGCTGCCAGCGACCACTAAATCAACAATTGGCAACGCAAGCAACTTGCCATAGGAGCTATAAGAAGAGATGCAGGCTGCATCGGCGATTGCAATTTGTTTGCCACATTCGCAATTACGCAAGCAGCTCTGCTGCCAGCTACCCACAAAAGCAATACCCATCTTGCTAAAAGGGGGACGAGGTTCAATGTGCGGGGGGAGGGAGGGAGGAGACTAAACAATAAATAATGAAGCGAAGCAGCGGCACGTAACAATCGAAGAGGAGACGACGCCCGTTCATCAGCGCCCATCAGCTGCAGCTGGCCAGAGATAAAACGTAACCAGGCCAACTCTGGCCTTGATCGTGCCGCGCAGCTTTTGTCAACCAGAGAAAGAGAGAAAGATAGAGAGAGCGAGAGAGAGAGAGAAAGGGAGAGGGGTTGTGATTGCAATCGTGAGCCGTTGATTGCAGCTGATATACATCAATATGAAACAATGCCAGGCTGTAAAAGTCTCAACGCAACAGCTACTTCAGCTTTTAGCACCTGCAATCGGGAAGGCATCTTCTCATCATTGGCTTTATTAAGTTGTAAAATGCGAATCGCAGTAAATTTGTAGCTCATCGACGGGAAAATACTCTTTTATGAATTTTATCTAAAATGGTTTCATTTAAATGATTTTGTACACGTTCCTTAATATCGAAAATGGTAGCTTACGTATTTACTACAGATCTTTCAATGTATTTTCAAGTCACAACCGTTTTACAATCGGATGAGAAGTGTTATTTCAGTTCGGTTCAAGTTAATTGTAAAGTAAGTAGGCTCCAGCCAGATGATCATGATATCTTTAATGAAGCCTCACACAGCTGCGCTCGTCTGTCAGGGGTAATTGATTACGCGCTCCCTCTGCTACCGAAAGGGAAAAACCGAAACTCACTTTTGGCCCCAACTCTGCCGATGCAGATCACTTCCAGTCATGATGGGCCCCCGATACGCTTTGGCCCAGAGCCCCAAAGTGCGTGTGAAGCCGCCACGAAGCCTTGACAGCTGACCGATGCCTGGGAATCCAATGTGGCATCTGAGCTACGCATTGATTGAGAACTGGCTGGCTGACTGGCTGACTGGCTGGCTTGTTTGGAACTTACATTGCGCATACGCCGCGTGCATCAATTTTCCAGAGATGTCGACGGACGTCATCAACTTCTGTATCTCAATATATGAAGCAATTTTTAATAATTGACAATTAAACTAACAATAATTGACAATAAATATTAAAGCGGCGACGCTGCAATTCATGGCGCGTCTTAGCCATATAAGTCAGACCGCTGGTCGGGGCTCGTCATCAGCAGCTCAACGTCAAACGGCGACCGCCTGACAGTCTGTGAGAGCGTCTCGATAGAGAGCAGCGTCAGCGGCAGCGTCTTAATATAACTCAATTAGCTGAGAGCTGGAGCCGATAAATCAATCACGAAAAACAGCGCCCATAATCAGAGCAACAACACTGAAATGAGTATCAGAGGCAACCCGCAGCTTGGCACCTGGCTGAGTTCGGCGGCCAAAGATCAAGACAGCGACCAAAACTCTCCGACTCTGGAAGCAAGTTTTGGTTGATGATTTGCGTGCCGCGTTGCCATTTCTCAGCAGCAGCAGCAGCAGCATCCAACGTGCAACGCGGGCAACTTCCGGTGCGACTTGAGCGACTCCAACAGCAACACTGTCTGGGATCCAGGCTTAATTGAAACATTTTGCGTAAGCGGTCAGACGAGGTGGGAGGACTCTGCTCCGCTGATGCTGATGCGACAGCGCTTTACTTCACTTGACTCGAGCGCAAGGCGCAAGGCACCCACGCAGCATTTTGTTGGAGTCACTTAGGCACTGCACTCTCTGTGGCAAATCCCTGGCCAGCAACAAGGCAACAGGCACAGCTCCATTTGGACTACGGCTTGTCACAAATTGAAAGCTACAAGCGGCAAGTACACGATTTATGTGGGCCGATGAGTTGCAGCAGCATTAAACGAAAGTGCCTCTTGATGCTGCATCAGGGCGCTGGCTGCAGGTTGAAGGGTGCCGGTTAATGGATGGAGGGATGGCGGCCAACAGATTTTCAAATGCCTGGCCACGGCCATGGCCATGGTTAATCCAGGAACATTCAGCGACATGGCCATGAACACCGCCGCCAGTTTATGGCATTTTAATGGTCACTTAATTTTGTTTATGTTTAATGGGCGCGCCTGTGGCAGCTGCCTGTGGCTCCGATTGTGCCTGAGGTTGGCTGCTGCATCGTATATTGATTGCCGATTAACGTACCAGGTAGCCGAATCAATGGAGACGACGCCATTGTTCGCAAAATTGCGCATAATTTCTAGATGTGGCAGCTTTTGTTAAATATTTGAGCGAATCTCGCAATTTTAATAAGCTCTCCCAAATGGGCAACAGACAACTTTCCCACAGGCCGACAACTAAGCCGCTATCTATGCAGAATTAACAAAATCATAAAGCAAATAGTGGAACCACATACCATATAACAGCACCAAGCCCAGCTCCGACTCCGACTCCAACTCCAACTACAACTCCAGCTGAATCCCAGACCGGCAGCTCTAATGATGATGAGCGCATCGCTTTTTGCAAGCAAATTGCAGCAGCGTTATTGCCTTTGTCGGCTCACACCTCAATCTTCAATTGCATATAGCTTCAAGTCCAAGTCGAAGTCCCATTTTAGCTTCCAGCTTCACGCTCCAACTCACAGCCAAAGCTGGGCCATGAGTTGGTTTTCTGCCTCCTCTGCATATTAACTGCAGCAGTCCTAATGATTTATGGATGGCAATTTCAGTGTTATTTTATTGCATTTTAATTAGTGTAATATCAATTTGGGCCCAACACTGCAAATAATCTAGCCTTATAAGAGCCGCTGGAACGAGATAGTTGTGTATGCACGCGAGAGAGAGACAGAGATAGAAAACGGGATAATGCTTCGGGGGAGTTTCAAACGACTTGTGGAGCACTCATTAAATTTTATTACAACCACCAGAGCTCAGAATAGGTCGTACCAAAAATCGCACTTCGTTGTCAGCTTGAACTGTAGCTTCAACACAGATTTGTGTTTTCCAATCTTGCTAGTGCCACACCCACGTTAAACAGGCGACTAACAACGCGTGTCGTCGCAACGCCCACATGTGCTACATAAATTTACCAATTTAATAACTCATAAATGCATGTAAATATGCAAACACAATAATGTGCCACATATCTTTCGAATGTCGCACATCGGAAGGGGGGACCAGCGGGTTCCCTCACACAAAATTAACTGGAAAATTTGCAGAAAATTGCTGAGAAACAACTCTAGGCGGACACACTGCACAAATATCATGTGCAGCCAAGAAGACAAATATTTATATGAACTGTGGAATATTGCTTTGCAGTCTGGTTTAGACAACAACGATTAATTATCTTAAAGCTAAACTTGTACATTAAGACTTTTGCAATATTATTTAAAGCCACATTTATCTTTACATATATTTGGCAGGTCTGCTGCGATTCATGTTGTAATTAAATTGGAAGTGTGTATTTTGAATCAGAAACCTAACTTCTGAATTTACAGTGTCTATAAAGTAAGCAACTTGAAGTATGTGCATGAAATCCAAAGTGAGTCAGAAGCTCGTTAATGATTGTAGCTTGATATCATTTTAATTGTTTTGTCATTTAGCAAAACCTTCTAAAACGTGATCGCATTTTCAGCACTGTCATAATCTGCTGCGGTTCGCACTCATTTCAAAGTAAACCGCATTTAACTAACTAACCGCATATCTTGCAACAGAGTAAATGATGCAAAGGCATAAAGAAAGAAACTGAAACCCATAAAAAGTCATCTTTCTTCCGCTGGCAAAACGATGACAAATTGCATGAAATAATATAAATTTTCAGTCAAGTCAGTAAAACTGTCTGTGCCTGGGGCCTTCGAGTGCAGCAGCTCAGCGCCAAGCTTCAAGCTCCAATCTGCAAGCTGCAAGCAGCAAGCTCTCCATGTCAGCAGCGTCTGTAGACTATGTGGCAAGTAAACTGTTGTTTTTCACGACGACGCGTGTCACATTGTCCACCCACAAGAGCAGACGACAGAGCAAAGCAGACCAAAGGTCCGGGCTGACTGTGGCCAGACAGCCACATAGACAGACAGCAATTGCTCTGATCTCATAGGAGTCGCAAAATTTGCATAATTTGCTGTTAAGGATTGTTTCTGCGCCCGTCTAGGATCACCCACGCCATGCCACACTTGCCTCAATGGTGACTGGCAGTTGCCAGTTGCCAGTTGCCAGTTGCTTGTTGCTTGTTTACCAGTTTGCCAGTCGACTTGGAAAAAACGCCCTTTACTGAACGGAGTCAGTTATGATTGCATTCAAGTCAATTACCAACACCCGCATGGCTAACCCACACATGCTGGTGGTAATTGAGAGCGAAACCCCTTTCGATGCTTTTGTTGCACCAACAATGACAACAAATTGATCGGTGCAGCTGAGCAGCTCATTAGCGCGTTCATTAAACCCACTTGGCTACTTGGCCGCCGCCGCATGTGATCAATAATTGTACAGATTTTCGTTTAATTTGTTTAAATTAGCGCTGGCAAACGCAATTTTCCCACTGGCCGCCGCCACTTAATAAATCTTTGTAAATTTATCGTTATCGCCTAATAAAATGTCACTGCAGATGTCACAGACATGTGATAAATTGAAAGCGCCCAGCATTTGAAAATAGCAAGCAATTAAGAGCAGCAGCAAAAGTAACAGCAGCAGCAGCAGCAACAGCAACAGCAGCAGCAACCACTGACCAAAGCCATCGGGCAACAGCAGCAACACCTTCAACTTCCACTTCAACTGGAGCTCGCAAGTGGAACAGCATCAGGAGTTGGCCATATCAAAGCATCTCTCAGTCAGCGGCAACGGCGGCGGAATCGTCTGATTGCAGCAACATGCTCGAAATTACTTTTCTGTGTAAACTGTGGCACACACACACACACACGCACACACTCGCACAAAACAAAACGAGCAACAACGGCATAAAGGGGTTAGACGTATCTGTGTGAGCCCGAAGCTATAATACACTAGAATAATTTATAAACGGAGCTTCTATTGGTGTATAAAATAAAGCAATTAAGAACCAACTGTTCCACAACACCAACTCGATCATTTAGACAACTCATTAGAAGAATACCTCAGTCTTCTAAGAATGAAAAGATGCAAATGGTATCTCAGAGAACATATGATAACCGATACATTTCGATTCAGAACAAAAAGGGCATAACCAGTCTAACATGCCCGCACTCACATCGTATACCCATTCCAGCAGATATCATTGTCTCGAACTTGCAACATTTTCACACACTCTTCACGGGGGCAGGCGACTTGGTCGTCGACGTCGACGTCGCTGTCGGCGGCAGCTGCGATAAGCGGGAATTAAATAATTTTACACTCCATACGATTATCGGGCAGCGATTGCGATTGCAATACGGATACAGTTTGTGTATGCTAACGAGCAGGCAGCTATAATTGGCCCAGGCCACAAACAGCAACAGCCACAGATACATTTACAGGTATGGGGCATGGGGCAGAGACACTCACACAAAGCGATTCGCATCCTTACATCCTAACTCTATCTCTCTCTCTCTCTCTCACTCTCAGGCTGTGTAAGATGGCCACGCGCTTGGTCGGGAGTCAAGTAATTGACAAACAATTACCTTTAACGCAGCATTGTTCCCGCTCTGAAGCTCTCTTTGATCCTCGGCGTCCTCGGTTTTATTTTATTTTATTTTTTTTTTTTGTGCTGTGTTCGGCATTTTGGCTTTCAAGTTTTGGTGCGCAGAGACAAACACCTCAATTCTCAATTTTGGTAGCCAAAGCGAGCTGCTTTGCTTATGCCGAGCCTAGGCGATTGTCTGTCCAGCTGCTGATGCTGCACCCCCAACACCTGCACACAAAAGACTTGGAGTAGCAGACCCAGGGCAAGAGCCATAGGCCCAAACCCATTGCCCATACCCCGAGCGCCCATACCCGATATTCCTAACCCATACCCATACCATAATAATAAATATTTCATGAAGCTGTCAGCAACAAATAATCTAAAACTGCAGCAAGCTGACCAAAGGCACAAAGGAGCCGCCACCGCCGCCACTTTTGAGAATTTGTTGGCTCCAACTTCAGCTTCAGCTTTGGCTCTTGGCTTTGGCTTTGACTTTCTGGCTACACAATGGCCGCCGCCCTGGCAAGCGACTACTTGTGGGTGTTAGCCACCACTACTGGGCAAAGAATGCGGAAAGATGCCACAGTTACCAGTTACCATTTACCAGTTACCAGTTGAATACATTTATTAAACATAAATTCATGGCCATATTGACATTGCATTTGCTCACCAAAATCAATTCAATTCAAATATGCATGCATCCGAGCCAGTTTCATGGCTGCAACTGGAGTGGCACATTCGGAGCTGAAGCTGGAGCTGGAGCTGGAGCCTGTAGCTGGCATAAATGGAGCAGCCATCGCCCGCTGCATGCACCTGTCAATGCATTGACATAAACCATAAACCGGTCGAAAGCGCTGCTGCTGCTGTTGCTGCTTCTGCTTCTGCTGCTGCTTACGCACTTGCAATGAGATCAGCACGGGATGCTGTTGCAGATACTGCTGCGGACCTGTTGCCATCATCTGATGCGTCAAACATGCGCTCAAACGCCTTACCTTGCCTGCCTTGCCTCGCCTCGTCTCGTCTCGGAATCTCGTGCATCGGCCTCGGCCTCGGGCCTGGCAGAAAATTTTTATTATTATTATGACCATTTTAGCTACCAAGCATGCGTAAAGCATACGGCCAAGTGGGCCGGCAACCACATCCACATCCACGTCTGCGGCGCGTCTGCTTCTGCTTTTGCTTCTGCGCCGGCGCAGCGAGTGCAGCATCAGCATCAGCAGCCAGCCAATAAATTGTGACGCTAATGTAAAGTGTGGCAAGCCATTAGCATTGTGGTACGAGTTGCGGGCAGCGGGTAGTTAGCAACGGCCACCGATCTGCAAAGTCAGCAGCCGCCGGTTATTGAACCTGCCCCACAGGGACAGCTGACGAGAGCATCCCGTGGCACCTCCAAGTGGAAACTGGCCAAGCCCACATCTGCATCTAGAGCAAGGTTGCGTGGGCTGCTCCATACATTTTAAGTTAGCCTCATTACAGGGAGAGATCGACTAGCTGCCAGCCCAACAGTCCAACTACTGATGACTTGTTACCGATATGCAAACGATAATTTAAGGAGCTACATTTATAAACGTAAGCGGTTGATTTTATTTTTAGCTGATGCGAATAATAATTAGCGAATTTCGAAAGAGGAACTACAAATAAATATATTAAATGAAAATAATAAAATGTTAAGTTTGATAATAAAATGTTATATTTAAGGAGCAAATGGATAATAAGGAAGTCCTACGGAATATTTTAAAATGTTTTCATTTCTAATCGATGGGCCCTCGCCGCAAGCAGCAAGATTGAAACCAGGCAGCCCTGGAATTGGATCGCGTTTTGGCATTTGTTTTTTATGACGTCCGCTGGGTGATTTCACTTCCAGCGGAAAACGGAAGCAGCTAGTTTGACTTGACTGGCCGTGCTGAATGTTGAATGTTGCAAGATGACTTCCTCGATAACGCATATTTTTTGTAGGCGCTGGCTCTGGTTTGCATTTAATAGATTAATTAGAGAGACAACCAGAGCCGCCCAATGATTAAGCAAAAGTTGTTGTCGCTCGCCGACTTCCGTCAATCAAACTGGCAAGGAAATGTGCAGCAGCAGAAGATTGCGGGAGGCGGTGGTGCGGCTGCTGCTGTTGGTGCTGCTGCTGCTGCTGCTGCGGCAGGTGGAGGCGACACTTGCCAGCGACAATTTGTTGGTGTCCAAGTTAAAGTTTATAAACCGGCCAAAAGACAAACGCAAAAGCAAGCGCAAAACTCAATTCAAACGCCTGCTGCGACTGAGACTGCGGCTGCTGTCCAATTTTTTTGTGCCGCCTTTTGTCAACTGGCACTGCGAGGTGCCCCGGACGACGGCGATGGCGACACACAACAACAACAAGCTGAGCAACAGCAACATATAAAAAAAACATTCATACAACAAGAACAAAAAATGCTAACCGCAAGGCACTTGATGCCAAGCGACGGTGGCGCTGGCGGCGCTGGTGGCGATGTCCAGGTCCCGAGCCCAAGCCCGAGTCCGGGCCCAATGTCGACGACGACAGAACGTGGTTAGCAAATTTATTATGTAAACGGAAATACGGCATATCCTTGCTCAGTGGCGATGGCGACGGCGCCGCAGCAATAGAAATAGTTTTGCGGCTCCTGAGGCACAAAAAAAAAAAAAAAAACCGGCAAAGATAGGAGAGAGCGGGAGATGCCAGCTGGAGCGGGAGTGGAAGCTGAAACAGGGTGTGGAGTTGGAGTTGGGGGTCAAACTGCAGGAGTTGCCGTAGCTCGTAAATCGCATAAATTGTATAATTCTGGCCGGGTCATTGTTGTTGCAGTTGTTGTTTGTTGTTAGATTTGTTGTTGTTGTGTCGTGTTGTCTGTTTTGTGAATTTGTTGCCAAATTGCGTTTGTAGGTGCCCCTTTGTTATGGACAGCAGCAGACAAACCGAAAATGAAACAATATGTTGCCCAGCAATCGTTCGCAAGGACCAGCGACCAGCTAACAACTCCTGCGGCTTCTTATCCTATTGAGCATTTTGGACACGTGCACGAAAAGTGCTTCGACTGCTTCTCCTGCTTTTTTTGCTTCTACTGCTGATGACAGCGATAGTTAATTAATGACAGGATCAACACCTGCGACAGACAGACTTGCAGTCAGCAGCTTTGAATTGGCTTTGAATGAGTCAAGTTGATTGAATTTCTGCTTGGCTGTCAATTAGCGCTGAGTTCCGAAAATATTGATGAATATTTTTCCCTTTTTTTAAATCAATATTTATTTATAAAGTGAAAAATCAACTAATTGCAAAGAATCAAATTGCATGAACTTATTTTATTTTAATATTTTAAAATCAGTATTTATTTAAAAATTTAAAGTTCAATTTATTGCAAAAATCACTATTATAATTCATCTAATTTAAATACATTTATATATAAGTCTATGCATATAGACTTATATTAAATTTGGAGTAAAAGTTACATACTTTTCTTTCTTCTCCATATTATTCAACGAATCTTCAAAGGATTGTCATTTATTGCAGCCCTTCTGCCTGTTGTAATCGCACTCAGCATCCCTGGTAAATTGTAAATTTTCGCACTTGATTTCATTGTGGTTGCCGGACGCATCAAATAGACAAAAGTTTGCCAGCCAAAAGGACGCCCATTGTAAATTTATGGCATTGAATTTATGTGCAACAAAGCGTGGCACATTGAGCCGACTAGGGTGCAAGCAACGGCCTGCCTCCGCCATAAGCAGAAGCAGACAAAAATCAAAAGTAAAAAAACCAAAAGTAAAAAAACTAAAAGTAAAACAATTAAAAGTAAAAAATTATCATTATAGTCAGAATGCGCATTAATCTATGATATAAAAACAAGTGTAAAATTGGTCTTATTGGTTTTTCTAGTTGCTATTGTTGTTGCTGTGTTTGTTGCAATTGAAATTAAAGCGCAATTGGAAGACAAAGTGGGAGAAAAACGCGTGTTAAATCGTTCAACACTTCTGCTTGGCCACGTCGAAGAAACACCCAAAAAAGCAGAATGAAGCCCATAATTCATAAACCCCCCACACACACACACACACACATGGGTGTAACTGGCAAAATGTCTAAGAAAGCCAAAAGGAAATTGCAATGCATTAAGAAATAAGCAATTTGCCTTGCAACAGCAGCAGAAAAAAATCGCTACAAGATCAGAGGCAGGATGCTGGATGCAGGACACAGGCCACGACCCGGGGCCAAAGGCAGCCAAAGTGTCGCGACTGGCGCAGTAAATGTTTGAGGCAAGGACACAGACACACAGAGCAGCCATGCCACTTGCCACCAGCCACCAAAATATTCCCTGTGCTAAGTAGTTGCATTAAAAGCAGCACAGCCAAAACGCAGAGGCAGCAAATCCAAATCCAAACTCAACCGGCAAATGAAACAAATACAAAGCAAAATTTGGGCACCTCCACTTTGCCTCAACCCACCTCCCCATCCCCCTGCCTATTGGTCTGATTTTGGCTGGAGTTCAAGTAACGTGCCGCGTTGTGGCAATAAATGAAGTGTGTGTGTGTGTTGACGGCCTTAAAGCTAATACTTAAATAATAATTCAATGCAATAAAGTTCAATTAGATTCTTCAATTGAACAGGGTATCAAACAGCGTTAACTTCTACATAAATGTTTCATTACATGTCGATTTGAATTGAGCGCTTAAAAATATCTCGTTTGCAAGCCATCTATCGTCAACGCTGGCGCCATCTGTTGTTTTGAATCTGCTTGTGTGCGTGAAGCTTATCCAACCAAGCAAATTTGGAATGCCAACTGATTGCATGGCGCTGCCAACTGATGGCACTTGTACGGCAGCTGTTGCCAACTAAACAAATTTGGAGTGCCGACTGATAGTAATCATAAGCCAGCTGTTGCCAACTAAACAAATTTGGAAGCCAACTGATTGTATAGCGCTGCCAACTATTGGCAGTCTTTCGGCAGATGCGTTTAAGCAGAGACGGTCACACCGTCGTTTTGCCGTCGTCCTCTTTGCTGAGCCATTCGCCGATGCAACATTCGTGAAATTTGTTAAAATTGTTACTTTCAACACTTGGACACTTGCCGCAGCTGCTGCAAACCTAAGCCGCGCAAATAATATACGTGGTGCTCGAGGCGCGACGCGTGTGTCTGTCTGCCTGTCCTAAAAGGCGGCTACCTCTCAACACCATTTTTGGGGGCGTGTTCGCAGCGACAAAAATGGAAAACGCATGCTTTGTGCTCAGATAAAAGGCCCAGCTGTGCGTCGGTTTCGCTCAACAACTTGCAACAAATTTTGCAACTTGACTCGCAAACCAAAAAACCCAACAACAACAACACAGCCAGCGACCGCAGACTTGCCGCAACCAGGACAAAGACGGTGGCTAACTGACAACAACAACAACAAACACAACACGACACAAACACAAACAAAAACAAAAAAACCCAACAACAACAACATGCACCCACTGCAAAGTAGTTAAATAATTCTGCCCTGTCTGCGCTTTATTTCCTCTTCATTATTCTTGTACTCGTTTTAATTTCAACAAGTTTTCTTTCTGTTCTCTCTCTCTCTCTCTCTTACACTCTCTCGCTTTCCCCACATCTTTTTTAAACCAATTCGACGCGCAGTTCTTTTTTCGTTACTACACAACAACAACAACAACATACACAAACAACACATACCTTTACACTTTACTCACACACACACGGAACGCATACAGTGACAGTTCATTGCTGTGACGCAGCAGCAGCCACCAAAAAACACCTGCAAGAAATAAAAAAAAAAAACAGAAAAAGCGGCACGAGACCAGCGACCGGCTTCCATTGCAGCTGTCAATAAAGAAGAAGCTGCCATAAAAGAAGAAGACGAACAACAACAAACACACACTTGTTGCGAACGCAGCAAAACGAAGTGTAAGAGGAGCAGTGAGCGAAAGAGACAAAGGAATAGGCAGGCTGACAGGCAGCTGCTGTCTCTCAGTGTATAAAGTGCCTAAGAAGTTGATAATTAACGTTATTTTTGCCGCCGTACTTACAACACCAACAACAACTCAAAGGTAGGCGCAAATATGTTTGTGCAAATGTTTCAATTACCATTCATGACAATGCTAATTGGCAAAAGGCAAACGGTACCTAGCACAAAGACACATATATGTATATATATATATATAACTCGCTGATAAGCTGGCGGCCTCTGTCTGATAAGACGGAATCACGATTTTCATGTGCTTGCACATTCAAATTAAACGCGACAGCAATCAAATGATAAAAAAAATCAAGAATTATAACCCATGCCTTATCAAAATGTTCGTCAATATATATTTTCCAAAATGTGTGCAGCAACAAGAAAACATCATTCGCCCCACTTACCCGATTTACCCTATCAAGAATATATATCTTTCAGATGGTCAAGGAGAAGCCAAACTCAACACGCATCTACGATAAGGATGGCTTCCGGCGACGTGCCGCCTGCATTTGCGTGCGCGCCGAGAACGAACAGGAGGTGAGTTTTAACTATCAAAAGCATTCAAAGATATATTCAATATATACTTATTATTTTCAATACATGTTGCAGGTGCTGTTGGTGACATCGTCCCGCCGCCCCGAATTGTGGATTGTGCCCGGCGGCGGTGTCGAACCCGAGGAGGAGCCCTCAGTGACCGCTGTGCGTGAGGTGCTCGAGGAGGCGGGCGTTATTGGCAGCCTGGGTCGGTGTTTGGGTGTCTTTGAGGTGAACTCCAGTTAAAGACAAGCTGGATTATTCAGTTAATAAGTTGTTATATATTATAGAATAACGATCACATGCATCGCACTGAGGTATTTGTAATGAATGTGACCCAGGAGCTCGATGAATGGGAGGATTCGCGCAGCATTGGACGCAAACGACAATGGTTCACCATTGACGATGCCTTGTCGCAGCTGGCGCTGCATAAGCCCACCCAGCAGCATTATCTGATGCAGCTGCAACACTCGAAGACGCTGGAGAATGCTAATACGCCCGGCCGGGTGGTTAATGCCACGCATCCGCCAATATTGGCCAATTCTGCCTCGGCGGCTGCATCGCCCACAACAGCATAAAGACAAATACTGCGGAAGGAATATAATCACCTACACATTCACACACACATACACTACACCACACTCTCTCTCTCACACACACACACACATACCTATCTTCCACACCCACATTATGACATTTTTGAAGGTTACAATTAGGCAGGCAGTTAAATCATATTTTCGATATGTTTAAATTATTTACCCTGCATCCGGTCTTCATTGCAGTCCGCATCCTTTTCAAGATTAGTTTAAGTCGAACGCTTCATTATGTTTTTAGAAATTGTATTGAGAAGCAGATGTATGTACTTTAAATATTAAAAAAAAAAAAAATACAAAAAAAAACAAAAGAATTAAACATACATACAAGTAACTAAATTAACAAACGAGAATTAAATCTACAAACATACATATAATAATTTTTGAGCGCATAGGGCACTTTTTGCAAAACGAAATACGTGTACTAACAAAAATTATGATATCTATTAGATTTTTCTACTCTTTTTTATAATTTACTCAAAAACATCTTGATTATTGTAATAAACAAATTGGAAATGGCTTTAAGGAAGCGCTAAAATTTATTAACTATGCTAAGCGGCCTAAAACAAAAACAACAAAATAAAATTAAATATAAACATAAAATGAATATATATATCAAAGGAAACACCAACGAAATAATTTCGTTCTAAATCTGCCACAGTTTAACAAGTTAACAACCCATGGGTAAACTTTGGTTGCAGATAAAAACCCTAGAAAACTAAACAAATTAACAAAGTTGCCTATGCAAAAACGATTAAACACACAAAATATAAATATAAAAACAAGTTATATACCGTATGTGAACTTAATAGTCTAGCAGCGCCGATAACAAAACGTTAACTTATTGTAAAAAACATAAAAGAAAAATAAAAAAAAAATGTGGTAATATAGTGAAGCCAGCAAACATCAAAAGAGGAAACCAATTAAACTATATATATATGGTTTATATATATATATATATACATATAACAATAAGATATGCATGTGCACGCTGTACTTTTCAAAAATACAAAGCAAACAAAACATAAATCTAAAAACTTAAAATGTCAATGTGATAAGAGCTAATCAACACTTTTATGTAACTCTTTTTGAATACACTTACTTTTGGGCACTTTCAAAGACAACATTTTAATTCAAGTTTTAACGCTCAAGTGGGCAATTGATTTTCTATGAAATTTAAAATAAGTTACAGACGAAATACATTTTCATCGGCAAGCTAAACAATAGTGAAACCAATTGTTGCAATTAAACATTAATTTATGACAATTAAAAAAAAAAAACGAAAATAAAAAACACAAAACCAAAACTACAATTCAAAGCCACTTTATCATGTATTAAAAAATTGTTTATTTATGTTAATTCTATATTTTTCTTTCTTTTTTTTATGTGTTAATTAAAACTAATTTCTGTAAAAATTCTACCAATTTTTGAGCAAAGCATCAGCAGAAGCTACCAATTCAACTACATGTGCATCCTAGTCAACTAAACGGCACCCTGCTGCTGCCTCAGCCGTGGACTCTCCGCCTCCACTTCAGAGTCAGCACCGGAGGCAGTAATCATCGCCTGAAGCAACTGCTTCAGCTCGTTGTAGAGCCTCAAAGCCAATTGTAGATTGGGAGCCAGGCGACGACCTTGCACCTGATGCTCCTTTGGCGGCTGCACACACATCTTAACCAGCTTCTGCACCGATCTGGGCAAACGTATCCCACTTAAGAGTCCCGGCTGAAATGTGCCGCTGCCCAAAAGGATATGATCGCAAAATATTTGGAAGTTGTTGTTCTGCTGCACATGTGTGCACGCCTGTCGCTCCGCATCGCATAGTCCGCGGCAGGAGTTGAAGTTGCAGTCCTGATTGTTGTGGCACTTGGCGCCATTGGAGATACGCTTGTCCAAGTGACTCTCCACATAGATATGCTCAGCGCTTTGATACTTGAGACGCCGGTCGGGCGTGAGGCCAAAGCGATTCACTTGCATCTTACACATTCGCAATGGCTCCGGCTTCATCTCCTCCAGCCGAAATATGTACTCCATAATGTTGAGTGCATGCTTCAAGCGCTGCTGTCGATTTGAAGCGCTGCAAAGGAATTGTGTCTTTATCGAATATGATTCATTATTTCTCAGTTGACTTACAGATACTGAATGATGCTGGGATTGGATTGCACAATGTCCAAGCCCTCTGTGGCATAATAGGGTCCGCAGGAGCCCAGCACCGCTGGAAACACGGACTCCTCATCAAACAGCTTGCCCATCATATAATTGTTGTCCTTGAACAATCGCCAGAAGCTTACCATTTGCTGTGAGTTATTATCCGCTATCTCCTGATTGACCAGGGCGCGTATCTACAAATCCAACATTCCGAATTTTAGTTACAAAACACTCCAACTTATCTTAAACAATACATACCATGTTATCATCTAAAGTTACATTGTAGGCAAGTATTATGTGCAACTTGACAATCTCGTGGAACTCCTCGATCTTTGGATATATGGCATCTCCCTTACTGTTCGTCCAGCTCAAATCGTCATCGTTGTGCTTAGCCAACTACTTGCAAATAAACGTTGGTCTGGTAGTCATGACAACCCGTAAAACTAATGCCAAACTGACCTACCTTCACCGCATACATATCACCATTCTTTTCGGCCGTAAACAATATAGTTTTCATGTCATTCAACGGACACTGGAAGTTATCAAAGCTTGACTGGCTGCCGCACAGCTCCTCGCAGAGCGATCCACTAAACTCGTGATGCTCATACTTTTGGCACTACAAAACATTATATGGTTTTAGTTATGCATTAAATAGTTTGTAAGTTATTTTATTTCGCTGTTTTTCTTACCATGTGCGTGAGACTTCGGTGCGACATGAGCTTGAAGCAGAAGGAGAGATTTAGGAACGCATAGCTGAAGAGGCCAACCGCCAGCAGCACTGCAATTAGAACCGTACGCTGCATCCCTAACCGAAATTTGCGACGAAATGCAGTCAACATAATATATTTTTATTTAAAAATGCATCTTTCGATTAGGTTTTCTTCTGCATGTCCACTTGAGGTATATACACCAAAGGTTTGGCAAAACTGTCGGTGGCAAATTGTTTGACATTTTGTTGACATGCGCAATATATATTTAGTAATTTTTATGTGGGAGTGGCGATAAATTCATGAACTTATCGATATATACATATATTTATATATATATGTTTCCTTTTTTGTAAAAGCTTTTCACCCCTTCTGAAGACGTCCTTGTGTTATTTGCACATATTTAAAAAATAACTGACATACGATAAGCTTTTATATCGTTCAAAAAACAGTTGCATACTTAAGGGGGATGTGCGTAAGGCTTAATATAATATCATAGCTAAGCTTTTCGTATCTAAATTAGAGTAGGTGTTTGTCATGAATGAGATTTCTGTGTCCTAACAAAGCTTCTTGTTTGTCATGGCTAAGCTTTAAGGTTTGAGTCTTTGTTAATATTTTACAGTGAGGGCTCAGTATATTAATCACACCTCTTTCAAACTTGAAATGTCTACACATTTTTTGTCTCAGAAAATATTGGTCAAAGGACAAAACTTTAGCTAAATATGACCAGGCGGTTTATTATTTCCTAAGTGTTACTAAAATACTCCATATTCCATTGGAGAACTAGGTTTTGTTAATAGGGACGATTTATTAGCTGCCTTTGTGGATTTCTTATTCGTGATATTTGCTTACTATGGAACTATGAACACAAATTTTGTGCACAAACTTCAAATGTTTAATGAATACTGGAATTTCATTTAGTGATTTTATTTTTAATATTTGTGTGCATCTATTGAAACAATACTGTTGAGGTTGTTAGCTCAAGAATATATTATATGTGAGTAAATATTTAATTTTGATTGTATTGTGTGGTATTGTGTTAAATTGGATTAAAGAAGCAACTGGTTTGACAAATATAAATCATTCTAATGATTTTGTCTTACTTTAATGTTGTCTTGTTTAATGTTAGCAAAATCTTTTTTTTTGGCAATTGCTTTAGCTACATTTTTTGAAGCATACTTGTGGGCGTCTTCTGCTTTGCGATCATCTAATATATGAGCTCTTGTATTAATCATTAAAAAAGAAAGATGCATTATGTTGATTTACACTAAAATTTATTCAAAGATTATCTAAAATCAAAACTGGTTTCTCAAGAAGATATAGAAAACAAAGTTCTAATGAATCAAGACCTGTGCGGGCAAAAGGTATTTGCCTCCCTCGGTTTTGCGATTGACATAATTTCCGGGCAATGTCAGAACTCGATTGCTGTTATAAATGCTCTGTAATCTTTGATCTGAATGGATGTCGTAGACCTCATTGGTTTGCACCGTTAGGTATTCAATAAGTGGCTCCCTGTTTGTTGGCCACACGGCTATGGTCCCAATAATCTTCATGTCTTCCGGCTTGACGCTGGTCAGCCAAATTAAAAAGATTTCGGCATCGGGACCATCGATGGAAGACTTGGTGGACTGCATCAAATCGTTGCTATTTGCCGCAAGGAACTCTGGCAAATGCAAACGAGCAGTCATTACGAGCACTGGGAATAGATTGGATAATTTGGAATTGCAATTCTGGTCATGAAACTTGTCATTCACAAAGTAGACCATGTTGCATTTGGTCTTATTCAGCAGCGTGACGCGCGTATCCAAATAGAAGGTCCTGGCCCGACAGGGGTAAATTCGCTCAATGGGCAGCGAGGGATGCTCGTGCATCAGGTGATTTTTGAACTCCGAGATATGAAACAGCCGTTCGCAATCGACATGGGGACACAAAATGGGCAAACGGCAAAATTTCAAAGGTCGCACCATATTCGGTTTTTTTATTTTTAGCAGATTAATCAGCTCACTGGAGTGGCAAGGCACTGTGCTGAATTGTGCTGGAGGTGGCTCACAGCGCATTGGTTGATCCGTTGCATTTAATGGCAGCAGCAGCTGTTGTGGTTCCTGGGCAAATCCACAAGGTGTTGCTCGCTGCACCGTGGACACCAGAAGGTCCAGTTTGCTAGCTGCGCGCACTGGATGCATAATTAAGGTGTCAGTACTTTCCAGAAAATGAATCGAATGCATAGTTTCTTTATTTGGGTTGTATCCTATTGAAGAGTGAGAATTCGCCCCATCATGGCCACTGTCGATATGTGCTTCGCTCGGCTCAAAATCCGTATCACTGGCCGGCGGAGCAGAGGGTTCGAAGCCGTTCTCATAGTAATCCTCATTTAATTCGTTAACGGGGCACTCAACTTGTTGTGAGTTCTCCTGCAGGGCTACCAATATGATTTTCATTCTCTCTCCCTGAATCTCATCTAATTCATCATTCTTACTTTAGCTGCCTTTCTAATTCGCTATCCAACTGCTTGTAGAGTGGTGGTGGTGGTCGAGTCTGTCCACCACCTTGCTGCCGTTCAACGGCAGGCTGCAATTCCAAATTACACTGTCGTTCCAGTTCGTCCAACTCCGCCTTGACCCGGTCGCATTCATCCTCGACACGGCGACGTATGAGATCCCATTCGCACACCAGAGTCTGCTTTTCAAGCATTTTTTGGTTGAGTTCTTTCTTGAGGGCTTCCAGCTCCATCTCCCTAATGTCTCTGGTCACCTCGTACATGCTTAGCCTGTTTGTGGCAATATCATCACCTAGTTTTCCCTCGTCGCAAGCCTTTGCACCTTTCACCTCCCTCTTATCGGCACTGTTGACAAGCAGTTGATTTACGTGCCGTTGCACCTCTTCTTGCCACGAATTAATCAGCTCATCTTGGGGCATATTTTCCATAGGCATCTTACGCATATACGGTAGGGGCACTCTAGGATCATCCTCCAGCTCTTTCAGGTCAATGTGCTGCCCGGCGGAATATGCTGCATCTCGTTCATCCAGCTGAACATGTTTGTCCGACTTTAGGGCGCCCAATCCGGTGAGACTCCTGACATGGCAGCGTCGATGATCCGCCTGCTGCATTTCGTGGTGCAGTTTGTGAAGTGGCTCTCGAACCGTCGACTTGGATCGCTGTTCGACATATTGATTACCCCGACGAGAGCGATCTACGCTGTGGGAGCGCAACTGCTGATCCAAATTACGTGGATATTGCGCTGGTATCGCATCCAACAACTCTTGTCTAAAAAATTTGGCTACCTCATGTTGTATGTGGCGATCTAATGGGGTATTCATATTCGGATCGTTTCGAGTCGCTCTCACATTTTTTCGGGGTCTTTGCGAACCATTTGCAGTCGCCTCAAGCGTAAAGTTGGCAAACTTCTTTTTGGGCTGCTCCTGCAGATATTGGTTGGGCTCGTTGTCATTATCAGATTTGAGGAAAAAACGCAAAGCTTCACATTTTGAGCACCAGTCGGAGATGCCTTCTATGTAACCACACTCTTGCTGACGCCGCCGGCTACGGAATTCAAATTCCGGATTACTGCCAAGCTCGGGCTTCTTCAAGCCGCATATTGTACACGTATACATTTTGGAGTTATTGAAATAAAATATATCGCCGAAATAGAAATGTATGTAAAAAGAAATAAGAAATATATTTACAAATTTAAAATAAGAAATATAAACTACATTAAATACTATTGAAAACGAATGAAGAGAAAACAATATTTTCTTTATTTTTAAAGATTTTAAAGATAACTTGACTGATAGAATCTGCTTGTCATGTCTGCTATGTGCCACAAGCAAAGATAAGTTATTCAATTATTACATTTGTACGGCAAATATTAACAAATTATGCAGATTGATTAGCCACTCATTTTAAAGCCCATTCACCTGCTCACCAGTTCACATGATGCTGACCCACTCCCTCCAGCGCACACTCAGACGTCACTTGCTGCCCACGTGTTGACCGTGAAATTTGGATGTGCGACAAGGCAAAGACAGTGCAGAAAAAGTAAAACCGAAATAAGTGAAATAATGTGAGGCTTCAAGGTAATATTGTAGCCAGCAAACCTCCAGTTTGCTCCAGTTGCCATGCCTCCAAACCGAACATCTTGAGAGCCATTGAAATTGTCAAACGCCCCCCATTAAGAGGCTGTGTTGTTGGCCAAAAAATCGGCTTAAGCCGCAACCAATTGAGTTTTGGATCGGTTCACTTGCTGTGCTCTGCCTCTCTGGACGGTCAGTATTTATTTTGTTGACTTTGGGCGATGATTCAGCAGCGTTCGCATGTTCGCATGATAAGATGCGCTAAAGAGCGTTAAATATATATAAATTTATACACATTAAAGATAAATAACGGAACATGGCATCAGGCCAAATTAAATATTGAAACGCTCACACAATCGAAGGTCTACCATTGCCAGAGATCATATAAATAGTCCGGGTGCCACCTGGTCAGCCATCAAACGCTATACAACCAACAAAGAGACAACATGGTAAGTGAACGGGTCAACAGACATTGCAGCAAACACTAAATGGATTTATCCTAGCAGAGAATCAGCTTCGTAACACTTTTTGCCTGCCTGGCTTTGGCTGCTGCGGATGTTTCGCATCTGACCAGCAGCTATTTGCCGCCGGCGAGGCCGGAGCAAGTGGAGCAAATGAGCATCGAGCAGCACGAGTTGCGCGAACTGCCGGAGCAGGTCTTCTATATGCACGATAACGAGCAGATGGCTGCCATGGATATGTCGCCCAACAGCCAGTTGACTCCGCCAGCTATGCCACAAGAGGAGCAAATGCTTGCCATGCGCTATCTGCCCCCAGCTCAGGCAGCTCAGCAAGCCATGCCTTCCCGACAATATCTGGCTCCAGCTCAACCAGCAGCTATGCCCGCCACTCGTTATCTGCCCCCCGCTCAGGTAATCCAACGCGCCCAACCCATGCCCGAAGCGGAACCCATGCCCGAAATGATGGTCATGCCAGCTATGGAGCCTCAGGCACAGCCAGCTATGCGTTACCTGCCACCCGCCCAGCAACAGCCTCAGGCTCAGCCACAAGCTGCCCCAGCTATGCGTTACCTGCCGCCCGCCCAGCAACAGGCCGAGCAGCCCCAGTTCAACTATCACCAATACCAACAGCAACAGCAACAGCAGCAACTTCCGCAGCAGCAGGCGGAGGAGCAGCAGATGCCCTACATTCTGGACGTGCAGCAACCAATGGCACCATCCGATGTCGAGACTCTGGCCGTTGAGGCAGAGCCAGCTCACGAGCTGCGCAACGATGGCTACCATTACAAGCAAGCTGTGCAGGAGCAGCGTCTGAGGCATTAGATCACCACTTGATTCACGGGCTGACTTCATCCCAATTAGTCATTTGAATGTTGTTAAATGTTTACGTAGTATTAAAAGCTTGATTAAAAATTGTTTGAGCTAAATTTAAATCGAATTCACTTATGGATAAATAAACTGATGGATTACATCAGATATATAAAAGATTTCAAAGGGATTAGTCCTTGCTTTTATTATATATTCCAAAGCCGTTTTATAAAAAAAATAATACCAAACACAGCCTCTCACAAAGAATGCTAGAAGAGCATCGCAACTTATTTCTCCTGATCTTCGTCGTCTGCACCACCCTCCTCCTCCTCATCCTCGTCCTCAACGGTGGCGCCTTCACGCAACATTTCCACCTTGTGGATGCTAAAGTCAATGTTGTAGAGGGGTACATTTAGTGTGACCACAATGCAGTAGAGTAGCACTTGGAGATGCCGTGTGCGCAGTAGATATGAGGCACCCTGTTGTTTCGGGAACAGTGGCTGATCCTTCTCCTGGCAATCGTACATAAAGTAACCACCATCGTGACCCGGACAGAAACCAATAGCCAACGCCCGTTTCTTTACCATCACAATCCCAAATTGATAATGACTAAAGAAGTAGATGAGCGCCTCGGCGAGGTTCATGCGATTGAAGGTTGGAACGCGATAGAGTTTGCCAAAGCAAACATGCTCGATGTGCACCACAAAGTTAATGGTCTCCAGAGAGCAGTCAATGTTTAGATTCTCCAAGGAGAACTCGTAGTCCTCTTTAGTTATTTGACTGACGCTCTCTATGAAGTATTTGGTGCCACTGACAACAATCGTGTCCAGCAGTTGGGCGCTCCAGTCCATCAGATTATAGACGCTTGCCGCACAGCATGCAATCACATAGATAGCAAGATATTGACTTCCACGCACCCCCTCCTCAAAGACAGGTGCCTCAGGATGAAGATTACCCCAAAGCGACCAGAGACGTCCATCAATCTCAATGTCATATTTCTTGAGCTTGCTCAAGGGCAGATTGCGATATTTGGCGGCTGTGTTACGTCGGTTCATGCGGCTCCAAACGGGCAGACAGTTCTCCAGCTCTAGCCAGCCCAGAGATTCGTTTGTGGCACAAATCTCATACTCAGGACGTCCATACTGCCGACTCGAGCAGGTCATCGGTATGGACAGATCAGTCAAGAGCTGCAGGATGCGTGCATTTGGTGCTGCCTTCTTATAAGAGAGCACATCGACCACATAGAACATAAACTGATTCTGCTCCTTCCAGTCTGGCTGGGCACAGCGTTTATCTATGTACTCGAGCATGCTTTCCACATCGGCGAACAGCACCCAGGAGGCTGTGTTGCGTTCCGGATAACGTTTGGGTCCCTTCGGGCACTTCTTTTTCTTTTTCTTGCCATCTCCCTCCTCATCACCACCACCATCGGCAGCATCGTCATCCGCCTCTTCCTCCTCCTCGCCGGGCTTATCCATGCTGGCGTATGGATCAAACAGATGATAGAACTCATCGTGGTACAAGGCAAAGCAACCGTTGGGCGTAAATATCATCAGATATTTGCGCGTGTTCAGAAGTTTCTCCAGCTTCTTTTTAAAAATTACGAGAGCTGCTTCTTTGGAAATTGGCGAAGTCGGTTTCGGTGCCGGCGTCCACATACCCATCGGCTCCAGGATGCGTATCCAGATGTCAAATTCGTACTCATCGATCGTCACATGGCGTACAACGCGCTCAAACACCGACTCCAGATCGCAGACACGCGTCGCAATCGATTTGGCATGGATGATCACCCGATCGATGCGGTACGAGTTCCAGCGATTCAGCGGACGCAGCGAGACGCTAAGAATGACCAAGGCGCAGGCGAAGTAGCAGGGTTTGATTTCCTTGAAGCTGCCATCGGCACGATTCTCCAGATTCATGCTGCCCTGAATCTTAAAGTTGCAATCCTTCGCGCGCATGCGATACCCGTAGAGAATGGGGCGTGGCTTGTATGCCATGCGTATCTCCTTTGGCAGACGTTTGCCGGGCTTGTGCTTCAGTTCGATTTCCTCTTCGCCCTCCGCTTCCTCCTCCATTCCCCACACGTCCTCACCCTCCTCGCCCATCCCCTCGTCCAATCCCAGATCCCTGTACTCGGCTGTGTAAATGTTGTGAGTTTAATGAATTTGTTCTGATTTTGGTAAGTATTTCAAGGCAACTTACGTTTGCAAATCTTACGATCCTCATGCTTCTGTTTGGCCGCCAGAAAGTCTTGAGTGCGTTTGTTCTCCTTCTTTAGCTCCTCGTCGATGTAGTGCATCTTCTCGAGTCGCTGTTTGCGTAACCTCTCCTTGCGTGCCTTCTCAGCATTGTACTCGTTATCCTCATCCGACTTTGGCCAGCGTCGGAAGCGACCTTCGATATTATTGTCCACAATTTTAATGGCAGCCACAATGTAATTCATGACCGAACAGCCCTGCGGATTGCAGCCAAACTCAATCCGTCGTATCAGCGAGTCAAGCTCGACGAAGCGCATCATACAGGCGGCACCCGATCCCCCCTTGCGATAGCCAATCGCATTACAGGGAAACCCAATGAACATGTAAAGCAAATTGTAGCGCTTGAATATCACACAGGAGAAATGCTGACAGACGACCATCACGCGATTGTTATCGATGAGCAGCTCAAGCAGGTCCTGCCGCAGCGACGATTGAACCGAGGACTTGTATACCTCGGGAACAATCAGCGAGAAATTGCTGCCGCCAACGGAAATATCTGGCAGCTTCTTGTTCAGCAGACAGGAGAGGATTTGCTCGTAATTCTGATACTCTTCGCCGAACTTGTTAACTGAATAGATGCAGAACTCGATGATGTCGGCGTTCCAAGTGGATACTTTAAATTTAGCGGATGCAGCGATGGCCACCAGGGCAGCTAAAATACCGCCCAGCTTCGTCATTTCTGCATCGAGTTGTGGCAGCTTTGTGGTTCCCATAATGATGTAAGCACCATCGTGCAGCGTCTGGTAATTGGACTTGAGCTCCAGCTCCTCCTCAATGGTGAGCATCCGTTTCAGATCGGCTTCCTCCTCTTCGCCCAGTTCGTAGCCCCGCTTAATCTTGAGGCGCAAGGCACGCAGATTCTCCTTGTCCGTGGCCAGTAGTATCTTTTGTCCTGGCCTGTACAACTCGGAACGAGCAAGTCTCGGATCAGGCAGTTCCTTAATAATACCATTGATAATGTCAAGAATCAGTTCCTCAATATACTCTTTCTCGTCCTTTGCGGGTATTCGTTCCTCCTCCGGAATACTTTCGATGCTCTTCTTCTGCGCCAGTTGCTTTTCAGGCGGCTCATCGTCATATGTGGGCAAACCCATTTGCAGCGCTGGAAACTTGTTTGGCTGCTCGGACATCACCTGCAACGGTCGAATGCAACCAGTTCTAATGCCATGGATAAAGAACTTGCCACCGCGACGCATCTTCAGTGCGTTCTGATACAAGATGCGCACAAACGAATCGAATGTGGAGTGCATTTGCAACACGGCCATACCCTTTATGCTATAATCATCGGGATCGACAACCATGCCGATGCGGTTACGACGAAACGGATCGAATGCATAAAAGAATTCACGATCCCGCCAAACGGCCACCACGGAGTTGTCAATCTGGAGCAATGCCGCCGGCCACTCCGGCTTCTCGAACAGCTTCTGCAGCGCATGGGTTAACTGCGATTCCAGATACGACTTACAATCGGTCACGTGGCCAGTGATCATGAAGGGATACTTGCGCACCGTCGCCTTAAAGGCGCCCATCAAAAACATCTCTGGCAAATCGACGATATTCAATTGCGGCTTCTTATTCTTCCAGCGTTTGCCATCAAGACGAAATTTTTTACGCAACGTTTTGTAATACGCAATTCCATATCGAATGATATCATCGATGGTCATCGGTCGCCAGAGCTTTGCCAGCTCGAATTCGGCGTAGATGAGCGCTATGAGGGAGACAACCAGCGATGCATTCTTCTCATTGCCAGAAATGGGCTGTTGTATGCCACTATTTCCAGCGGTCTTCACGGCAAAATTCTCATTGACCACAGCCCACAATTTGTGATAGTGATACAGTGTGTCCTTGCGTATTTCCGGCTCCTTCAGCTTGCCGTACTGTGTTAGTGATATTTCATAGATGTTAAACTCATCGCTGTCGGTGAGATCACTGAACTTGGTTATCAAGTGCACCAGATGCTCCATGTAACGTGTCGCCATCAGCGAGCACTTGCCATCCGGAAAGTCTCGCTGGCACTGCTCATTGCGTCCATTGGGATCGAAGATGAAGAACGAGTCCATGCAACGTTTCCAGATCAACAGAAACATATCGCGTGAGGTGAAAATGCAGGCATTGTATTGCGAAAAGAACAGAGAAAGTGCCTTGAAGACATTGGGCTCCCTCTTGAATTGACCCGTAAAGTGAATTTTAATTTTTACTGCTGCCTTCCGTTCCACTACCTGCGGCAATATGTCAAAGTCATTATCCTCCGACTTATAATTGAGCTGCATGCTCTTCTTTGTTAAGGCCACACCGCGTTTCAGTATGCCGTCCATGGTGCCAGCTGTCCAGAAATCAGGATTCACTTCATATGTCTCCACAAAGGCTATGATAATTGCAGCAATTTCGCTGGGTCGATAATAATATCTGCGAAAAGGGGTAGACCCCATTAAAGCCATTGCTACCCCATGTTTATATACTTTTTTGCGAAATTGTAACTCACCTTTCGCGAAATGGTTCCACTTTCGGTTCGGGATAAATATTTCGATTACCGAAGACGATTTCGACCGTAAATGTTTTCTCTAGTTGCGTGGGTATATTATAGACAGTAAGTCCGGCGTCGTGAGCTGTGTTTGCACAGATCTAATATTAGTTAGTGCACATGTTCTGCGAAACGATAAGAATTTGTTTACAAACACACACCGTATTTGGGTAGAGCAGCTGTTATAAATTCTTCATCCAAGTCAATTTCACGTTTCTGCATGCCCACATTCCAGGTCCACAAATCTTGTGGATTGCAGCCCTCGATAATATCGTAGGTGCGCAAATTCTCACCCTCCAAACCCTCTTGAATGACACGTGGATTATACGATGGAAATGGCAGCTCTTCCAGAGGTCCAACCTCGGTTTCATTCAAATAAATGCGACTCTTTGGGCGTTTCAATTCAAGCTGAGTACGAGTAAAAGGAATAGATGAGTTCAGTCATCTCTCTATTATCAAGTATAACTAGGATTTATAGTGAATAATGAAAAATTGAGTTCAGCTTAAATAAAGTTTTGGCTATAGATAATTTGGAATTGTCATCAAGTGGATTTTTGAGAAAGATTTTCGAGTAAGAATCGTATTTCCAAATTAAAATGCAGAATTGACCAAGAGCCCAATCCATGCCCAAAGCGACTTTACTTTTAAAATTCGGCTAAAAATATTTGCACAACTGCATAAATACTCATAATATTGATTAAATAATTTCTAGAGTTGAAAAAAAATATTGTTGAAAAGAAGTTAACAATACCCAATTGTAATATTTAGGTTCCCACAAAGAAAACTCGTACAAAGTACATTTATATTTTTATGTTTCTTTTATTTATTATTATTTATTTTTTTATTTTCATTGCTTAACATTGTTATGCGTTTGAGACCGGATGGGTTTGTCTTGGCTTCGGAATTTTTAGCTAATTAAAGTAAATTGTGTGGTTATTACGCATACGCCACCTCATCTGCGAGTCGACAGCAGTTTTGCCCCCCGCAGCTGCATAAATTTTGCAAAAAGCATTAAAAAAAAAGCAACAAAAAATCAAGAAGCCATAACAAACTGAACTAGAAGTCAGCTTTATGCATCTAGCAGTCCATATGGTACGTAATCGCAAAATGCTCTGTGCTTTCACTTGTCCGAGTCTCTCCTGCTGCGATTCATTTTATTATTTTTTTTTTTTGGTTCTTTGCCTGGCTAGTCAAGCACATTTATGGGCCAGCTAGTGCGACATTTCAAGTTGCAAACGCTGAAAATAGCACGCATACGCCACGGATGCCGACGTGAACGCGCCTATAAATACGTAACATACACACAATTGTATAGATCCGTATATAAAATGTACGTACGCATGTCGTATATAAAGCTAAATATGGAGGCCAAGCCCAGAGCCAATCCATGTCGCACTCAACGTTATTGCGACGGACTATTGAAGTTAGTAAGCGGCATAAAGTAAGCACGAAATGCCAACTAGACTGGCTAACTGTAACTATACACTCAACTGCCTGTACGTGTGCCTGTCTGTGTATGTGTGTGCGTTGAGAGTGTGTGTGTGAGTGCCTCTATGGCTGGCTGGCCACGCCGACGGCCACAAAACAGCGGCGCACAGAGTAGTAAACAACGAACAGCGCTTAGTGCCACATCACGAATCTTATCGCAAGCGCACGAATGCCAAAAACAGCAACAGCGGCAACAACAACAACACCAAACCAAACCAAAAACCCGACAAACTCGAGCCGAGCGTAGGTCGGCTGCAGAACAAACAAGTCATCTAACAAATAAAAATACGAAAGAAAAAAAAAAGCATACAAAGAAAAAAAGAAACAGCAGCAGCAGCAGCAGCAGCTAGCAAAAGCAACACTAGCACTGGAATTGCCAGCTATAGCCAAGTGTGCGAGCACTTATAGCATACGACGACGACGACGTCAACAAAAACGACAACGTTGTGCGATACTAATACCAGCAAACAACGTATAGCAACAGCAATAACAGCAACAGCAACAGCAACAACGACAACAGCAACTACAACCACACAACCCTCTCAACTTTAAATGCCGCTGACGCGAGAGCTGGCAAAATGTCAAACCTGGTACGTAAGCATTACTATATGCATGACGCAAGAAGAAGAAGAGGGTAAGGTGAGCGGGCGGGCAGGCAGGAGTCGGCAGAGGCTGAGAAAATTACAGGTGTTTCAATTGCATATTTATGCAGTAAGTCGTGCAGGCGAACCTTCACTTTAAATTTACCCCCCAAATAAATCAATTAAAATGCACAAAATCAATAAATAGATGGCCACAAAATCAACAAGAGCTATACACAAAAATAAGTATACATTTATTTAATTTGTTGGCGTTTGTGTGTGGCAGCTGCTGCATCCTGATTTCAAGTTCAGCAAGGAGCAGGAGGCGAAAAAGAGCCACATCAGCACAGCTCCAACTTAACATATGCGACTGACTGTGCGCTGTTTAAGTAGATGTATGTTTGTGTGTGTTGTGTATATGCACATGCCATTAAGATGCTGAAGTTGCATAAAAGCCAAGCCAAGCACACAAAAGAAGCCCATTGCACGCAATAAAGACTTGGTGGCCAGGTGGCCGCTGTCACTTTTTCTCTTTTATTTTTTATTTTTTGAATTTTTGTAAGCAGCAACTTGGCAAAGTTTTCAAGCGAGCGGCCATAACCCAACATAAGTCACACACAACTAACACACACACGCACACCAACACACACAGAGAGACGCTACAACAGAATGAAATAGACAGCAGGCAAACAAGCGACGTTGAAGTAAAGCGCAAAACGAGCAATGGCAGCTGCAGTGGCGTCTCTCATTTAATTTAAAAGGGTCAAGGAGACAGCGAAAAATAAGCTGTAATTAGCAAAGCGTGCACAAGAAATCTGAATTTTTAACTGTAGCTTTTAAAAAGGATCGCTTTAATCAAAAAAATTCTTAAAGTTGACATTTGTGACTTTTAAATGCCCAAACAGCCTGTAAAGGCGCACTCAGATAAGGAGCACTTAATAAACGCCCCATAAAACATTGAATCGGATTTTATCAGTATCAATAAAATTATTTTCTGCTCGAAGTTTAAAGAGCTCACACATAGTAATTTTAGTATATTTGACTTTGTCTTATCTTGATAAAAATAAAAAAGTTAATTAGCTTAACGCCACTCAGAAATAGAAAACTTGCCAAATGTTTAGGGTTCTAATAATAAAACTTGTTCAAATCAAAATACCATTTAAAATATGTAGTTATTTATAATTTACATATATGAGATCTCATAATGAGCAAATAAACCACCGCCTACGCCACTGATTATTGAAACATAACAAACAACACGCCTAAAAGGAAATCAAGAACGAAACATGTAACTAACAATAACAGCGAACGAAATTAAGCAGCAGCCACGCCGACTATGGACAGCGACGCTAGCGTCAACGTCGCTTGGCTTTTGCATAGAAACGAATGCAATGCGAAGAGCGACAACTGCAAATGCGTTTGCGTGTGTATGTGTGTGTGTTTCTCAGTATAGCAGCTGCTGTTGCTGTGTGCTCCTCGCTTTAACCGCCCTCCCGCAGAACTAGTTCAGAACTACTAGTTACTAAACTAGCACGTCAAACACTTTTCAATGGCGTTGTCCTAAATATATTGTAACATTTAAACTCCGTTTAAAATTACTATCACAGTAAAACAAAAAAGGTCTGCTATCCTTTTCTAACACACACACGCATATTAACGTTAGTGCGCTGCTGTTGCCACAACAAAAGCAACGCACACACTCACTAAACACACACACATACGATAACCAGCCGCCCTGTGCATAGCGAACCGTTTTTATTTCATATGGCAACGGGCAACGGGCAACAACAACAGCAGCAACGACTACGAAACATACGGCAAAGCACCTGAAACCGAAAACAGTGCACAAGTGTTACTCAGCGGCCAAGCACGCGTGTAAAAATGTCAGCAGCAGTAACAACAACAGCAACAAAGACAGTCGGCAATTGAAATTGAAAGCAAATGCATAAAAAAAAAAACAAAGCGGAGCAAAGTAAAAATCAAATTGCTGGCAAACACATTGATGCTTAATTGAAACGCATTTGTATTCTTATTCTTATATTGTTACAAATGCTTTATTTTCTATTTGCGCAGCATTAAAAGGAGTCGCAGCTGCAGCAGCGCAAAGAGAGCACTTGCGCTCCGAGAGACAGAGAGTGAGAGAGAGAGCAAGAAATAGAGACAACAAAAGCGCAATTGGCTTTTTAGCAGTTTGAGCTTTTATTCTGAGGACGCTGCGCAGCTGTTGGCGAAACGAAGCAGACGGAAAGAAGAAGAGTGAAATTTATAGCAACTGCATTTGGCGCAGCAGCTTAGCAGCCATGGACACTGCAGCGGCAGTAGCAATGACAGCGGCAGCATCAGCAACCACAAAAAAAGGCACCAACAACAAAAAAGGGGTAAGTTGAAATTTCTGATGCAATTTTCTGTTAACTTGGCCTTTAAGCTGGACGGGGGTTGATTTGTTATGCGTTGTTGCTTATGACGCACACACACACACAGACACACGCACATTCGTAAGACAAACACTTCAGCGCAGTGGCATATCCTGTAATATTATAAAGGGGCATATTTGGTATCAAAGGGGGGAAAAAATAAAAAAAAGTAAATAAATATTGATTGATTACAAGCAAATAGAGACAGGAGTAGTTGGCAATTTTTTATTAAAAAGTCTTAAAATATTTTTTTTTTTGGAAATTAATGTTGAATCTGCTGAATTTTTACGTTCCTTTCAACTATAGAAATCTTATGATTTATACCTATTGTAAATATGTACATAATATTTACATTTCGCTAATGGTCTCTAATATTCCATTTAGGTCAAGGTCAAGAAGCGTCGCAATGAGCGAAACATATTGACTTTCTATGAGAAAATTGCCGTTATACGTTACTATGATGAGACAAATATATCGCGAAATAGCCTGGCGAAAATGTTTCATTGTTGCACAACCCAAATACGTCGCATCCTGGATAAGAAACGCGAACTGCTGCAACAGCTGGAAACGCTCAGCGAAACGGATGCGTCCATCATCATTGAGGAGATGACGCGCAAGCGGCGTAAATTTGAGATGAGTGCCATAAGTTTTCTGCTGCACGAATGGGTGGAGCGTTGTCGCCAGCTGCGCCTTGGCGTGACCATAAGGAACCACACCCTGAAGGAGACGGCGCTCAAGATGGCATCGGTGCTGAAGCTGCCAGCGTTTCGGCCATCCTATCGCTGGCTGAATCGCTTTCGTAGCAAATACAAATACGAGGAGGACGAACTGGGCTATACGGGCGCCAGTCCAGTGGCGAGTGAGCTGCCCGTCGAGCAGATCATAGTGGAGTTTAAGCATGCGCTGCCTAACTTCATGCAGAAGGAGGTAATCGACATGGATGTGAATGCCACGCAGAATATGCCAGCGCCCGAGTTGGTCAATTTATCGAGCGACAACAGTGAAATATCCGAGGGGGAGCTGGACGAAGATGGTGTCGAAATGGTCACCTGTGAGCCCAGTGTGCTGCCCTCGCCAGCCAGCACATCCGATGGCGAGGAGGAGCATCTGCAGATGGGAGATCCTTCGATTGGTCTGCTCATGAATGCGAGCACCTGCACGCTGCTGGGCAGCGTTTTCCCCCATCTGGCGATAATACATCAGTTCGCGCTGATGAACTCGGATGTGCAGGCATTGGAGCTGATCTCACAGCTTGGCGTGCACATGCAGCAGCAGGCAACCAATGGCAACTATCATGTCCTAACCGTGCACCCAAATGGAGATGCGGCACTGCCACCAGCAGAATTGCCACCCGGCAGCATTTTAGCGGACATCGATGATATTGAATTAATTGAATAGTTTGTAATATTTATACATATATATAAATATATAAATTAAATTGTATGCAACTTATTTATATAGTTAAACTCCTTACTTCAATTTAGTCGCTTACCATGCGCTTGTCGGGTATTATGATCATGTTGGAGCTGCATTCGGGTGTTGCCGGCTGTGGCTTCAGTTCGGACTCCTCCTCGCCGTCGCCTTCATCCTCACCGGCCGCCTCCTCTTCCTCTTCGTCGGCTTCCATGGGATTATCGAGCGCGATGAGATCTTTGTGGCAAGTCTTATCGAGACGTGCGTCGTGCTCTACCAGGCCAGCATCGGCTTGGGCCATTATGAGGCGTTCTCGCATCTCGGAGTTGAGCTTCAGCTCGTCCGGCGTTCGTTGCGGAACTATGCACATGGTGTACTCATCGTAGAGATCGCAACGTTTCTTGTACGGATGGGCGAACCTGGATTCCTCGGCTTTCTGGTGGAGTCGTCGCAGCTCATCTTCAATGGTCAGCACATGTGCAATTGTAGAGTTGGGTGGCTTTTTGAGGCACACACGATTGCGAGGCGGACAATTCTCCACCTTCCACTCGGTCTTGACGTCATCGCCCATGTAGGTGCGCACCGCATAAGGATTCTGTGAGGGACTCAAGTCCGCATTGACCTCGACAAATTTCTTTAGCATTGTGAACTAGTAATTTTGCGCACATGTAAATTAAAAATGTGACAATACAAAAATTTAGTATTACAAGTTGGTTAAAAAAAAGTGAAACACGATTGATTCGAAATTGTTTTGTGAACTAATGGAAATAAATGTCATTAAAGGCCTACTACAAATATTGGCGGGTTTGATATTCTAAACACGGCCAGACAGTCAAAAACACTTTGTCATGCTGCACGCCAACATATCGATACTGTTAATGTATATCGAATTGCCGCCACACAAATTTATCGAACAATATTTTAGCATATAATTACATTATTATATTGATGAGCATGACTTTAAATTTAATTGTTGCCAAATTTAAGAAAGTTCTGTTCGAATACATTCGCCAACAGAAAGAAATTAATATTCGATAGGCAAATTAACAGCTTTGCTCTGTTAAGCTTCCTTCGACAGATTAGCAGTTTTCTGTACTCATTATCATTTAAAACATAACTTGCAACTTGAGCTGTTTGTTGTTATTTAAATGTTACTTACAAAATGACTATAAGAAAAGCTGTATGCACTTGCGATAAAATAACAAATAATGGCAAACACAAAAAGTAATGCCTACTGTTAATAACAGCATGAAATATGTTAAGCTCTCGGATTCCAAAACATATGAAGAGAGATATGAAGAAGAGGAAGAGGAAGACCACAACGAACGAACAGTAAAACACAATTCAAGAAATAAATAAAACAGAGTAAATAATTGTGCATTCCCCTGGAGTTCTTTAGTCGCAAATGTAAAGAGAAAAGCTCACACGCATTGCTCACTCCTCGCATTTCGTGGCAGTCGCCAATTAGTTGCACACCAGCAGTAAACTATGAAAATTGCCGATAATTAAACGGAAAAAAAACTAAAAAACAACGCACAAAAATGTGGATTCAACCCAAGGAGCTGCTGCTGCTGCCCTCAGCATTTTGGTAAGCGTGAGACACCAAAAAAGCAGGTGGATTTTTCTTTTATGATGCTGTGTCGCCTCCCAGTTGCGGTTTTCCAGCAGCTGATTAATTTAAAGAGATCCCCTCCCCATATACACCAACATGCACATACACAAACACATGCACACGCCTACAGTTATGTAGGTAATCGTTCTTTTGTTGTGGTTTTTGTTGTTGGTGGTGATGTATACACTATAAGCTGATAACTAATTGAGCAGAGTTCAACTCGCCAGAGCTCTGCACTGATTCTATAAGCAGCTGTGCAACAAAAGCGCAATGTCAGCTTTCAAAATTGATTGTTATATTTGCTCGCACAACTGTTTTTTTGCTGCGTAAAAACCCCTGCAAAAAGACAAACGAAGCAAAAAACACATGCAAATGCTCCGATATTTTTATTATTAATATTATGTGTTTTCCATTTCTAATTAACAGGACAGCTGAAATGTATTCAAAGTATTTTGTGCTGCAGAAACGTCGCGGACATGGCGAATCTCGGGGCTTCGGCTCCATGCTGGTGGGCACTATTGACAGCGTGATGAACACCAAACCGGCTCCCTATCGAATAGTTCATCAAACATCCTCCTCTGATGTTTCTTACGGTAGGTTTAAGGCACGCCTTATCAGCGTACTGCAACTGTGCCACATGTGTTGATGTGTCGTCAATATTCAAGTGAAATATCAGCATTGAAGAGGGAGGGTGTCCTATCATTGACTGACCGACTGACTCACCCGAATCTCACACATATATTTGTTCTTATTTCGACTATACATATATGAAATGTGTTCAATTTATGTGATTGTGTTCTGGTGCAATTTTAAATTTATGTCTGAGAATGTGCGATAAGAAAGTCAAACAAGAGATCCCTAAATAAAACTCTTTAACTGTAAAACAATGTATGTAGGTAAATAACCGACAAGCATGGAAGAGATTTTAATATCAAGTAAATTATTAAAAAAAAAAAAAAATGGAGAACAGTTTGCAACAGAAAAAATAACATGAAAAAACAACTGTTTGTATTTTTTTTTGATTTGTTCTACAATTTGCATTGATTTTATATTAATTAATTTGACTTTCATGAATAGGGGTATTATTTATTATTTACTGAGGATAAAACATTGCCTTCAGTTAAATAAATCACGCATTGGTGCACAGTTCTTGTATCTAATGACGCAACAAGTAAATCTAAGTGTCACCAGATAACTAAAAGATAATGGAATGAACGAATGTAGTTATTATATAAACAAATGCAATTATAAGGTTTTTTTTTAACTAAGTGCTCTTTGAAATATAGTTTGTAATATGGCATATTGAAATTTATTATGATTTTAAAGAGATTGCCATTGGTATAACACAAGATGATATCGTGAAGGATTGGGAATGGCTGCAGGTCAATCTCTTCAGCGTTCTCAATGAAATGGAAAACGAGGTTGAAGTCACAAATTTTACAATATGTAAAATACAATCGCTGTTCACACAAAATAATCAAGACAATACGGGCGAAACACCGGACTTTAAAGTGAAGACCTCACAGTTTCGTCAAATCTTCAAAATGCCCGAAGAGGAACGCCTGGTTAACTCCTATTCGGCGACGTGAGTAAATTAACCACAATGTTAAATTCCTTGTGTTGTAACCCTTTTACTTATACTGCTGCAGCTATGTTAAAAATAAAATACCACGCCAGGGACAGTTATATATATCGCTGAATCATGTGTGCTTCTACTCGTACATGCTGAGCCAGGAGATCAAGCGAATTATACGCTTCGCTGAGCTGGAGAACATCAGTCGCACTGGCAACACAATCTATATGAAGACAACCAACAATATGACGTACAATTTCACGCTGCTTTTCAATCCGAACGAGGCGCACGATCTAATTGAGCAGCTCAACAAAATGGCCATCCAAAAGCTAATGCATGACCCGGAGAGTCCCGTCGTGAATCACAATCCATCGAATTTTGTACGCTTCGGCGCAAAGGCTTCCAAAAAGCCTGTGCTGCTGCGCGATTTGACAGCACGCCAAAAATCCGAGGAATTTCGCGCTTATTTCCGTCTGCCGCAAAAAGAAATTATTGATGGAAAGATTAAGGCAGACATTTGGACGCCCTACTCAAAGCGCTTTAATTCCGGCAAAATTTATCTATCGACCAATTACTTTTGCTTCCGCAGCGATGTCAAGGATTTAGTCAGCGTTGTAATCCCAATGAAAACTATTAAGGTGAAGTTATATTATTTTTGAGCCGGTTATAAGTCCGTTTTATAGCAGGTGAGATGTTGACTTATTTTTAAACCTTCATTCCTTACAGAGTGTTGAGAAGAAGGACGATGGTCAACAGCGTTATGACAATCAAATTGTTATCTTTACGTCGGACAATGTGCTTTTTATGTTCGCCAAAATTGACGATCGCGAAGTGCTCATCTCAAAGATCACAGACATGCTCTCCAGCACCGATATGTAAGTGCAACTTAAATTAGTCATTCATACTTTATTCACTTTGTTTAACTTACTGTTTGCAGACCCATTAATCGCGAACGCGCCAAATACGATATCTCGTGGAGCAAACAGACTGCTTTGCTCAACACATTCAAGACACAGTTCAGTGCGGACATACTGAAGAAGCAGGAGCAGAAGCTGGCACGCTGGGAGGATCATTTTCGTGATTTTGGACGTGGCATATCGATGTTTCGCACCACAGACGTGATCAATTTGATTGTCGAGGGCATACCGGATAAGCTGAGGCAGGAGATATGGTTAATCTTCTCGGGCGCCATACATGACAAGGAGAATAATCCGGGGCTGTACGAGGATCTGGTGGAGAAGGCCGCCCTATTAAGGAATTGCTTTGTGCATGATGAAATCGATAGAGATTTGCCGCGTTCGTTGCCGGAGCATCCGGCTTTCCAATGTACCGACGGCATTGGCGCCTTGAGGCGTGTCCTGCAGGCATATGCACTGCGTAATTCAAAGGTGGGCTATTGTCAGGCCATGAATATTGTCTCCTCGGTATTTCTGCTCTTTTGCGATGAGGAGAATGCCTTCTGGATGCTTGCGAGCCTCTGCGAGAACCTGTTGCCCGACTACTACGAGGACAAGGTGGTGGGCGCCCAGATTGATCAGGGTGTGCTCAATGAGCTGGTGGAGACACATCTGTCCGATTTGCATGAACATCTGGAGAATTTGGGCGTGATTAAAATGATCTCCATTTCTTGGTTTCTCACAATTTTCATCAGTGTGATCAGCTACGAAAGTTCACTCCAAATATTGGACTGTTTCTTCTACGAGGGCGCCAAAATCATATTCATGATCTCACTACAGATCATCGAATGGAATCGTGACGAACTGCTCAAGTGTCAGGACGATGGCGAAGCAATGTTGGTGCTGCAATCCTTTTTGGAGGGCATCTACAATCCCGAATATCAAGTGCCGCCATCCACGGACAAGCGCAAAATGGATCGGCGCCTAACCCAAACGGTGCAGACGCTTATCCACGGGGCGTACACCAAATTTGGCGAGGAGATCACACAGCAGCGCATCGAGGAGCTGCGAAACAAGCATCGTCGCCTCACCGTCCGACAATTCGACATTGACAACGAGAAGACCATTGTGAAAGCACACGTGCAAAATGTCTACTTTGACAGTGCCGAGTTGCACATGCTGCTAAGCATTATACGCGAGGAGAAACTGACACTGAAGTCCGTGCAACAGCAGCAGCAGAAGATGCAAAGCCATTTGAGTGAGGCGCCACAGTTGCTGCCGTATCAACAGTCGCCGACAAGTGCTGCACCAGCGGACACCATGCCCGGTGGTGGTTGTGGACGGCACGAGGCTTACAGCGTCAACTTTGAGGTATTCCACACGCTCTTCTTGGAGCTAACGCCCTGGCGCAGGTGTGTTGCTGTCGACATTGGCGAGAAACTATTTCGGGTAGGTCTGCAACTAAATCTCAAATAACTCAAACTCAAACTAACTGTAATTTAAATTTTATTGTCAGCTAACTGACAAGAAGGGAACCGGTTACTTAGACTTTGGCCAGTTAATCAACGCTTTTGGCTTGGTCTGCTCCGGCAAGAGCATGGAGAAATTGAAGCTGCTTTTTGTGTTGCATTTGCCGCCGCTGCTCTCAAAGGCGGAAATTGAACGTTCGCGGCGTCCGCGTCCTGCCACTAAAGATGATGCCGAGGAGGCCATCGAGGCGGAGGATTTCTTTGAGTACTCATTACTTGTTATCATTATTCGCTAGTCTTTGATAATATAATTTTGATGTTTTGTTTTTTAGCGAGGATGCGTCGGAATCAATTGAGGCACTGCCCTCGCCATCGGATCACAATTTTGAGGCGCTGATGAATGCCACACAGCATTTGCATAATTTGGCAGGCATTTCGGGCAACACATTTATGGATTTGTCACGAACAACGCCGAACTTTTCGCTGAACTCAAACGCATCGTCGCTGGCGCGCCGCAACTCGACATTTTATGTGGATTTGCCTGCTGCACTTCGTGGTACTGCAACATGCACAGATGCTGGGCAGGATGACGACCATGAAATCGGTCTACGCCAGCAGGGACGTTACGAATCGATTGACACATTTTCGGATATTTCAGATTTAGGCGCGGCTCGAATCACGCCGCCGCCACATGCATCAACATCAGCTGGAGCAGGAGCAGCAGCAGCTGGGATGGCTGCCGATCAAATGCTCTTGAACGTTGAGACCATTTCGAATTTCTCACAAATCAGCGACCTGATTGCCGCCACTGGCCACGAACGCGCCGATTCAACTGCAACGGATACACGCAGTCTGGGCAGTCTTGGCTATATGCTAGATCAGCCGGACGAGAGCGTCTCCGCGGCGGGACGTCATCATAATGTGCCGAATATGCGTAAGGAGAATTTCCGGATGCTATGGCGCAGCATTATTGAAATTATGGGTTGTGTGCAGGACGAGGAAATGCAACGTGCATGTAAGTTAAGTGAAGCAACAGTTTAGGCAACTATTTGTAACACTTTCGATCAACAGATTATAATCTCATTGAGATGGGCAACAGCAACATCAAGAAACAGGCGAGCCTGGAGAGCTTTACGCAACTCAATTTGGGCGGCAGCGGTGATGAGGTGAGTGCAAGAATTACATAAATCTAACAACGGATATTATTGGGAAATATTATTTCTTCTTACTTCAGCAACCGGATAGTAATGGGAATCCAACAACGCCCGCAGCCGAGCCCACCAGCACGACACGTTTGTTTGTCGCTCTCGAGGAGGAGTTGCGCCAGGCAAAACTCAAAGCTGCAGGTGAAGCAGGCACAGCCACCACAACGACGAGCAGTCGCAGCAGCAGCAGCACAAACAGCTCGGAAGCTTGGCACATATCCATTAATCAGTTTATAGCCACAGCACTCACTTGCGAATGCATCGTTAAAGCATTCCAGACGCGCACACACATCGTGGAGCAGATTGAGCAGCTGCAGCAGAAGCGACGAAAGTGTCTGTCCACTGATTACAACTACTAACTATCCCATCTGTTGTAAACCTCCCCCCTCCCATATTCTCCTAGAACCCAATGTATTAGCCATTAAATGAACCCATAGAACTGTGCAATGCGGCTTAAGCTTTTAACCCGTAGCCCATTTTATAATTATATATATATAAATATATATCCATATATATATATATGTAAAATGCATGTTATACGTATAATATCCCCCGATTATTTAAGCCAAATGTTTGTGAATATAGTTCTATGAAACCTATTGTATAACAAAGATACAAGTATGACTTATGTTGAGTGTCCCTAAGGCAATTTATTTCAATATATGCACAGATACATTATATATACATATATCTCAGTTTTATTTCTTTACAAATTATACTACTGTTCCATATCCTCTTCTTCCAACTGCTTCGAGTTTCGCCTGACCACCGCTGCTGCCTCCTGACGTGCATGCTCTGCGCTGCGCACCAGACAGTCCTCGTAGTTCCACTTGGGGAAGACGCGCTTGTAGAGATACATGAATGCCGTGTCGTAGGAGCGCAGCTGGCCATCAAAGTAGCACTTCATATGACCGTGCGTACCCAGCGACTCCTTGATGTGACCCATGCGACCACATTTCGTGCGTAGTTTGACTGGCTTGAAGTACTCCACGTCCTCCTTGTAGAAGAACATATAGCGTATGGTTGCCGATTTCCGATTGATGCGCATCGGATGACCGCTGAGCACGACGCGCTTGAGCACAATGCGATCCGGATTGCATGAGAGGAGACGACCGCGGGCGACCAGTGCAAGCGTCGAATCGGGATTCACCTTAAAGGCGAGCACAGCCGCTGGCGGAAATTGTATGGGTGCATAGAAGGTGGCGCAAACGGTCTCATAAGGACGAAAGAAACGCTCGAACTGCAGGAGATAAAAAAAAAACCAGATTAAATGATTATGGAATGCAAGTGTAATCTTTATGCTTACCTTGTGCTTATCGCCATTGGTGTGCTGACTGTAGATGGGATTGACAACGAAGCGACGATACCCACACTGCACAATCAGCTGCTCCTTGGCCTTGAGCGGCACCTCAGAGTCGGGTATGCGTTGCAGGACAACGTTCATGACGCACATCTGGTGCTCATGTGGCAACATGCCATAGACAACCACATTGTCCGACAGATGAGCGGATCTAAACGCATTCCAGCGCTCCAGCGGCACATTGATGACATGCAGTGTGATATATAAACCGGGCTACATCCAAATACAATAAAAGTTAGTCAATTCCTACTAAACTACAGGATTCATTTAAGCACTCACCGAAATGCCATCAAATTCCCTTGCCTCTGCCAAAATACGGCGCTTGGTGCGATCGAAATTCTTGAATTGATAGATACGCGCATAGTCGCTTGGCAGATTCTCTTTGGCATCCCAGGGTGATGTGCGAAATGATTCCAGTCCGCGATACTTTTGGAAGCGCTCATGGGCGGGTATGTCGAGGGGCGTGTCGATCTCGTCTGGCCACAGTTGATCGGTGCGCGCCTGATTCAGTTTCTGCATCGTTTCACGCTCCTCCTGGAAGTCCATTTGCTGATCGTACTTTTCGTCATTCACAGCTGCCTCCGAGGTGACTGAAACACTGTCCAAAAACTCTTCTGTGTCGGAGTCGCGTTTCTCGCACTCATCCTCGAAGGATTTATTGTCACAAGACATAAAGTCTGCGTCCTCATCGCTCATATCGTCATCATCATCATCATCATCATCATCATCGTTTTCATCATCCTGATCTTCCACATGCTCCACATCGGGTATCCATGCGGCCTGATATTCACTGTAGCCTTTAGGCACACGTTTGATTAGCCTGGTCTTCTTGGTCTCCTTCTGTGCAGCTTCAATTTCCTCCTCTGTTGGCCACGTCTGCTCTGCATCCATGGGATCGGGTATATTCTCGCTTTGCAGCGACGTTTGCTTTGCCGGATTGCTGCGCTCGAGCAAACGCACTTGGGCTTCTACTCCATCGCGACTCTTGTCCAGCTTGTAAGGATCGGGTGGCGCATCCACCTGCCCAACTTGAAAGTCACCAAGTCCAGGTATATGCACCAATCCGTTCACATTCAGGGATTGTCCGCGCAGAAAACCGGTCACCTTCAGGATGCCCAGATCCCCATTCTCCACATATTCCACAACATCGCCAAACAAGTTGGGACGATTGTTGACGTTGTGCAGGACGCGCTTCTTCTGTCCACCAATGCGTCGTATAACATTCAATGCCTCCGCGCTGGTGTCCAGCTGCATGATCTTCTCCTCCGGCAGCAGTTTGCTGATAAATTTCTGGGCAGCCTGCTTTGTGATGGGTCGACGCTTTGGATTTATGGATGCCAGATCCATCAGGGCCACCAGAGGCGTTGGTATGCCTTGGGCGGACATCATGTTAAACACACGGTGTCCCCAACGGTCGAAGATCTCGTCGTCGCCAAATCCGGCCGACGTTAGCATCAGGGTGGTGTCGCACACCTTCAAATAATCCAGAACAATCAACTCGTTGCCACGCCCAGTGGGCGGAATGACAAAAGCAAATCGCTGCTTGAAGCGCGGCAGATTTATATAAACAGTGCCGCTTCCGGAGCGCTCCACGACAATTTCACTGTCACAGCTTTCGAGAATGGCCAGCGCAGAGTTGGCATCGATCTGCTCGTGCATCGACAGCAAGCAAACCAGAAATGGAGCCGTATTTTGGCCGCCAAGTTGACGTTTCTGTTGAATCACCTCATCGCGCTTGTTTTTGCGCAGCTGATTGGATTGATTGCGACGCTGCTCCCTGCGCTGCTGCTGCTTATGCTTGTGGGAGATGGCCATGAGACCCACTTTGCCTGAAAGGTAAACAAATGGAATTCAGTTAAAAACTTTTCCTGCACTTGTTGAAGCTAAATTTGCACACCTTTCTGCGCATTTTCGATGGCGCCTTTGGAGCGATGACGACCCGTTTTATGGGCTTTGTTGGTTTGCTTTAGCGGGCCAGGCCGATGAAATGCATGATCCGCCATATTTGGCTTATTTATTATAGCAATTTAACAACAATATATAAATATTTTCACGCTGCTTCACTTTTAAAACGATCTGAGCACATGTTCCTACGAAACCTATCGTTGATTATTTATCGATTACAATGTTAACTAAGTGTGGGCACACTGCGCTATTGTGCTGTAAGATATTTTGCAGTGTTGGTAAGCCAACTAGCAGCATTGGGCGCAAAATTCAAATACGATTTTTTTTAAATTCCAGGGGAAATGATAAATAGCTAATAAATAGAGACTTCAGTTTGATTGTTTAGTGATTTTTAGTTTCAATTACAATTTTTTTCAGTTTCGATTCCTTCTGTCTTCGTGATTTTGAATTAGAATAATTATTATTAGGATTAAGACTTAGCTGCGATTGGGCGCTTATAAGGAAACTTAAAAAACTATAAAGAGCTCCAGCGCCTATAATAAGTGAGCAAAAACACTCAAATTATAGGAAAATCAATAAAAGGAAAAACAGAAAACAATTTATCAATGACAAAGGAAATTTAATTTATATTATATTCATTTAAAAGCGATGCTCACGTGGTGGATGGTCAACAATTTTTTTTTGCTAGCTTACCTAATTGCATTTGCTGCTGGCAAGCAATGAATAAACAGGCTTATAAAGCCAAATAAGGTCAAATGCCTTTTGTTATAATAATATTTTTAAATTTTCAATATAAAGTGGGTAAATTAAGGCAAGTGTACTCGTAAATAATGACCAATTAATAATTTTTGTTTTCAATTCTGAACTTTAATAGCTATTTGTATATAAAGCTTAAATAGGTTTAAGTATGTTCCTTAAGAAAGTACAAGGTTTCTCCGATTCGAGTACACACAAAGGGATTATTTAATGAATTATATTTTTTACCGCTCGAATTTTGTGTTTGCTATCTGAAGATGTTCTGCACCTATTTATGTAATTTTGGGTGTAGCTAAATAGAAATGAAATGTGATAATATGTGAAAATCCAGCCACTGTGTGATTGCTTGGATTGCCTGGCTGTGGTGTTATAAAAAAGCAATAATGGAAGAGCTTTTTAATTGATTGGTATTCTTAAGGTTAATTTCACTCATCGGTTCACTCTGGAGATGCTGCTTAATTTGGGTAACATGGCTTGATTTATGTGGTAGGCACTAATCTCATGCAGTTTTCAGTGGACATTTGGGTTCTTTGGGCCCGCCGCAATTAACACGATTCGACGCGCACACAATGAGTGAGAATGATGGAGCAGGAAGTGGGATAGAAAGTGGCGAGGAGCAAACGGCAAAAACCGAATCAGAATCCTTTAGCATTTTCCATTTTGCAGTCGCGTCTGAAATATTGGGCTAGCGATTTGACATATTGCCAACAAAGGAACTCATTATCTGTGCATTAAATGGAACAGGACCCTAGTCGCTGTTTCGGCCTGTGTGTCACGCTTATAAAACACATTTATCATAACTAATCCTTTGGGGTTTTGGCTGCCTGGCAGCCAGCCTATTCTGGCCGTACAGCCTCTGACTTCGCCGATAACACTTTGAATAATAAATAAATACAACAAGCAACAGCAAGCAAATTTTTTTTTTTTCTTTGTTGGCATGCGGCAAAAGGCAAAACGGAAATGGATTTGGAAATGGTTTTTGGGGGCAGACGAAGGTTTTTAATGCAAACGATTATCATATAAGCAAATAAAAAAAGGAAAACAAATGGCGGGGAACCCCAGGGAAAGACGAAACTTGGCGCCCACTCGATTCTTAGGCCCATGTCTCAGTTTCAGCTGGCAACTGCCCAGCGTATTTATTAGAGGCTCTACATTTAAATAGCAAGAGACATCAGCTACAGGAGCGACATTTGCCACCGATTTGCCATTTGGCAGCGTTTAAATAAATTTGACTCACACTCGACGCGGCAAAAGTTGTTGGCCTGGCCCCGCCAGCCATTAAAGCCAATTGCCCACAAAATCATGGCCGATATCATAATTGCTCTTCGTGGCTTTCGTTGTTGTTGTTGCTCATGTGGCTGCTGTTGCTGTTGTTGTTGTTGTTTGTTGGTGTTGTCGTTTAGTCAGCGCCAGCCATGGCAAAGCCCGCTCACAAAGTGGCCCTCGGGCTTGGCTCATGTAAAATATTGTTGTACCCAGTTAGTCTAAGTGTGAGGCAAGGTATATCTGCGAAAGGCAGCCGATTGTTGCAGCTGTGAAAAAAACAACATAAGATAAATTTACTCTATTCAATTTCTTCTTAAAGCTACTACATAATTTACATCATTGTGAATAAATAGCTAAGTTTTATAATCAGCCTAAATGGTATTTTGAGTTGCTTATATACATATATTTTCAAAACATTTCGTGATAAAAGAAATGAATGAAGGGCATTTTTACAGAGTATCTTCTGGTCGGTGAGGATGTCTGCAGTTAACATTTTTACTTGTTTATTCAGTACACAAACAGCAGTTTGCTGCTGAGAGAATGAGAGGGAAAAATCGCAGCTGTGATAAATTTAAACACTTGTTGTAGAATTGTGTAGCCAAAGTTGCTGTTCCACAATTTATTAGAAACACTTTGCGGTTGTTTTGGTTTTTTGCATGCAACGCAACGCAACGACGATGCCATAAACGTCTCATGGCCGCTTGCAACGCATTTTTATTGAATTTGCGGCATGAGCAGTGTGCGACATGTTGTTACGGACAGACAAGTCGAAACAGAAAAGAGCCTGAGCCCAGGCCAAGATCTCCATCTCCATTTGCATTTATGGCTTGTGCACTTTTGGCACTTGACTCTGCGCCAAGTTAATTAACACTAACGGCTTAAAAGGGTTCCATCTTCAATGCTAATGAAACTTCCGCTCGCCACATTCTCGTAAATTGTATTGTTTATCTAAAAGCTGAGAGTCAGCTTTCTGCTGGCTGCTCGCCAGCCGTCGTACAGTTAACGGACTGCAAAATGCTTTGGGCCCTGGCTAATGACAGAGCAGCCTGCTCAATGCCTGGCATTCAGGTTGTCAGCCTGCCATGTATGTGAGTTATGGGCGTGTCATGTGCGGTGGGTTCCATATGGCAAGCAGGCAACCAGGCAAGCAAGCAAGTCATTGGAGCTGCCGCTGCCGCTGCTGCTGCTGAGCTGATGACTTTTAAACTTTCTATTAAACTATAGCAGCGATGATAGATGAATAATAAAAGAACAAAATACATAATAAAAAAGTTTTTTTTTTTTTTTTTTTATTGTTCAGTCATTGGCGACATCGGTTGCGTCTCTGAGTGAAACTTCAGCGGCAAATGCCAGACCGAGATCAGCCCAGCAGCCTGGGTATCTACAGATAACTTGCCCCCTCCACCCCTCCACTCCCCGCCCGATGAGCGAGAGGGAAAATGCAAAGAAATCAGCAAAAGTCTGCCATATTTGCTCAGCATACGCTTAGCAGACGGGAGCAGTTGATGCCCAGGGTGCTGCAGACTGAGGAAGAGCGATGCTGCTGCATTTGCGGTGAGTGCGTGCCTCGCATAAGTTAGTCCCGTGCCTCATGCCCCAAGTACAGTTTCCGGCCAGCGATATTCGAGAGGCAAGCCGGATGAGCAGGCCGACTAAAGCAAATGGCATCGAGAACAGATTGATGAGTTGTTGAAAAATGGCAAACTTAAACAACAGTTTCACTTAAAGATAAGAACGGCAACCCTAGAAGTACGTCCCGGAATTTACAACGATGTGCACATAGAACGAATGACTAACGATATGTGTGCAAACTTGGCCGGAATGCCAAACGCCAGTCAAATTCAAAGTAAACACACAAACAGTTATAAAATAGAAAATTATATTATCCAAACGGATAACAAAATGTAAATGAAATTGAAATTGAAAAAATATTAAACACAATATATGCCTGGATAAATGTGTATTTTTAATGTATAAAAATAAATTCCAAAATTTTGGCAAATTCAACTTCAGCTTGAAAGGTACACGATTGGTTTTGTTAAATATGACAGACTTAATCTTGATTCGAGTTGCATTTCATAGTTGGCCAGGCTAAAAACAATGTCATCCATTTTAGTTAGTATTGTGTTTTTGTGTTTAGTATGAACTTCTCGAAAAATGGCTGGTTGCCAAAGCAGCTATCGGGGCATCTGCGTCTGTCTGTCGACGCTGACAGTCGTCCTTGTCTTTTGCCTCTGGAGGCTCAAACGGTTCGTCTGCATACGGGAAATGAGTTGACCACACCATCCTTGATCTCTATGTGAGCACTATTCTAGCTGTAAAACTAGGTGATATTTAATTGTAGAAACTAATTCTTTAATTAGTTGCACTTATTTTGTAGATTTGAACTAAAGTCGCACAAACACTATCGATAATGATGATAACGCTGATAATGATGATGCAGAGAATATGCAAATAATTTAATCAAAATGTAAATGCAAATTTAAAAATTAAAATGTGCCCATAAAAATATTGCACCCTATGAATGAAGAATATAAACAACAACAACAACAACAACAACAACATATATATTAAAGATGAAAAAAGGGCAAGCAGACATTTTGTAAATATTATTACAACATTTTTTGCCATTTATTTATTTTCTTTTTTTTTTTTTTGCTATTTTCCACGTGTGTGTGTGCGAGTGTGGGAGTGTGTGTTTGTGTATATTTGCAGAGGGTCGGTTTGTATTTTATTATTTTTGCTGGCTGCATGATAATAAATTTGCATTTAAATCACCGCCGCCGCCACCGCCACCGATGCCCAGACGATTGGCCCGCTTGTCCTGGTTTTTTTTAAGGGGTGTCGTCCTGTTTGTGCGCGGTCCACTTTTTGGGCAAGCAAAACAAAAGCAGCAGCTAGCGACTGTAGCTAGTTGGTAGACAGAGCATTGGATATATGCACACACACAACATTATTAACCACAAAGTGTCACATGATTTTATTTGACTCGTTTTCGTGCATTTCACCTGCAGCTTTTTGCGCTGCACTTGTCCCGGCCACAGGACCTCCCCAGCTCCAAAGACCAGCGCTAGTCACAGGACTTGCTCACTTTTATTTTTGGGCAGACTTCTGTCTGATTTTAAACGCTGATAAGCAGCACTAAAGGACATTCAAAAATAAAATAGCTGCTAGTAGCAGTTGTCTTGTTCTTGTACGACTGTGAGTCCGACTGCAACTGGAACTGGAACAGGGAATGGGATACGGTCTTCGACTGGGATTGCAAAAGTCCTTGTCCGCAGTTAGCATTGCAATGCAGTGCAGTTAACAAAGTGCAACTGGGGGATTGCAATCGCCATAAAGAGTGGCCCCGCCGGCCATCGTCGAGTCGAGGGCAAAATTGAAGTGCAAATAAAAGCTGTGCAATTTTTGTTGCCTAGCCAAACCGGGCTGGTGGCCATTGGACGTCGCATATTTCAACAAATTTTTTACTGCACTTTTGCCTCTCGGTTGCACGGTTCAGTTGAGTTTTCCTCTTTTGCTGGATTGCCGGTTTGCCGCCGAAATGTCACTGAAACAAGCAAACGGAAACACTCGAAAAGTATTTTGTTTGTTATGCTAAAATTTAATGGCACAGGAAGTCGTATTAAAGACAAGCCCAGACCGGAGTAAAACCAGCAAAAAAAAAAAAAAAAACCAAAAAAAAAAAAACAAAGAACCTAAATAAAATTAAAAATTTCGACCAGGCAATCGCTGCGGTAGTTAAAATGCATATTGCATTACTCTACATATTGTTATTTATTTAACGATTGATTGATTATTGGTACATGGTTGCAACAAAAAAATTGCATAATTCAGACTTGATTTTTTTTTTAATTTCATCTTCTTGTGTATAAATACAATGAATTGCACTCGTAAATGCCAATGTTGATTTTATGCAAATTTCGCATCATTCGACGCATTGAACGATATCAGCGACAAAAAAAGCGAGAAGAGTGAATAAATTTAATATTATTGTTGAACTTTAATTATCTGGCATTTATTGTCATATATTCGGGCGAAATACACTCGAACAGTGCCCAATAAAAATCTATGGAATCCTTTTACAGCACATGCTGTACAATAAAAAAAGGAAACCATAAATTGCTGTAAATATGAAAATTACATTGTTATTCTGAGAGCCCTATTTAGAAGCTATTAAAGCAACCAAAAATCGGGGATCAGGGTTTACATCTCTTCCTAATTGATGCATATGTTGTTTTAATGCCTGCCAAGTGTTTTGGGGCATAAAAACAAACACTTGTGGAAAGAACTTAATTGAAGTAAAGTTTTTATATGTTGTAAATGCATACATTTTTCACATAGTGTATTTATTTGTCGATTGTTTTCATTTGATTGCAATTATTTCTTGTTTGTGTAACTCAGTCAGTCGTCTAATGCCATATGGCATTGATTTTAGTCAATATATCAATATAAATAAGCCATTTTCCATTCGCTGGCTTATGCACTTGTCACATCTGCATAAGTAACCCATCCCCCCATTCTTTTGGACTATGTCTCTCTATATCTCTATTTCCATTCTCATTGATTTTGGTATGCTGCTGAGCTGCATGCAGACAGTCCAATCTGGTGCTGCAACAATTTGACACATCGCAATCGGAAAGTCAGCAATACACAAGACGCAAGTCAGCCTTCATCCCAGCGAAGGCAAGGACTCCAAAAATGGCGGACGCTTCTTCCCGTTGGCTGCCTGGCTGTGCATCCTGCAAAGGGACACTGTGCGAAATTGACTCGCTGGAACATGTGAATGAGTGAGCCCTCGTGGAGTCGGTCTGTGGTGTGGCAGCATTCAACATTCGTACTACATTCGTACACTTGCCACTTGCACCATTTTACATACGTGCGCATGTATGTATGTACGTGCGAGTAGAGGATGTTAGGAGTGTCAGGGATGATGGGGAGAGATGGGGTGAAACGGTTGCCACAACTAACTACGCGCTTCCCCATTTATTTGGGCACGTGCTGCTCGTCATTTAAGAGTTTTGTCTGCACTTTCGTTGTTGGAATTTTAAAATACATTTTTGTGCCAAACGCCTGCGTGGCTTTTACTTTTCATCCTTTCACATTTTGCGTGTATTTCTGTGTGGGTGTGTTTATGTCCCTGCGAGTGTTATTGCTAACAAACACCTCTATGGTCACAATAGCAAATATTCGATTTGACAACTCACTAAACATTTTATGCATTGTCATTTTTATTCAAATTTCCTGAGATCAACTTGAAAATTTATTTCCATTTAAATTAGCATAATATCAGAGTAATATTGTAATTTCAGAATTTAATAACCGCAAGTCAAATGTGACAATCTATTGTATTTTTCATAGTTGTTCATTGTTCATAAAGAAGAGATGTGGCAAGCTTGTTGTTACTTTGAAACTCATTCGGTTTGCAGAACATGCAAATGCCACATTTTCGTTGTAAATATTTCTTTCAATTTTACAGCAATGAAATCAAGTGAAAGAGTAGAAAGAGCAAAGAAATACTAAAAGCACCCAAAGAAAGTATATATGTACATATGTATCTATCTGACATACTTAAATGATATTCATATGTTATGTGTTTGGCAACATTTCAGTTGGACACGTTCTGATCATCATTTAAGAATTTCGCTCCGCAATTCTGTTGCCGAAATTTGGAAATGTTGTGGTGTCAAATGTCTGCATAGCTTTTACTTTTCGTCCTTTTTTCTTTAGCATCTGGCATGTGTGTATGTATGGTATGTGTGTGTGTGTGTGTGGCTGCAATATGACTGTTGCTTGCTAACAAAGTGCTCAAGTGGAATGCAACATTGTTGCTTCCACGCAGCATTCAAATGCGGCGGCATTTTTATTTTTCATTTTATTTCTTTTTTTTTTTGTTTTTTTGTGGCGTTGTTTTTTGTTTTTTGAGTTTTGAGTTGCTTGGCAACGTCTCTGGGCATCATTTCCACTGACTGAGTTTCATTTCATTACTTATTGTTGTTGTTGTTTTTTGCTACAGCACTAATTTGGTATGCCTTTTGTTGCCTTTGGCTTTGCCTGTCTCCCTGCCAGTTTCGCAGCGCTGCAAAGAGGAAAAATAAAAACTATTCGTACTTTAATTTGAATTACAAATTGTATTCAAGTGCAACAAAATTTAATCAAAATTCTCGCATATAGTTTAAAGGCAGCGGAAACAAAGCGTTGCCGACAAAACACATGCAAATAAATGCCGACAGGCTCAGCGGCAACAGCGACAAAGCCCTCCCCCCTTGCCTCTTTGCTGCTTTAACACTTGATGCCCGTTGAAATTTAATTGACTGTGTTCGCTTTACACACACACACACACACATACACGCATATTTGCTTAGTGTGTGTGTGAACGTGTTGACTTGTTTGCTGGCCATTATGGCCAGAGTCTGGCTCAGTCTCAGCCCCATTTCACACATATTCCCTGACATTTCTGTTGATGCTGCTGCAAATTACTGAAAGGGGCCTGGACATGGACCTGGACCGGCAGTCTGACTGCAGCTGCGGGCGACTGAGTTGTAAATAGTTGACACCCCGGCCAAATCGTTTAAATTGCTAAATAATGACAGTCATCGTTCCACACATACCCCTACATACATATAAATATGCATATACATATATATATAAATGAGTATATATGCATATTAGCTTGGTTTTGTTGCCGGAAGATATAAAAGTATCGTCTAAAATGTCGCCGCTGAAGTGTGCATACGACACGTTGTACACACGGCTGCAAGCGTTCGTTGCGGTTCTAGTTGAACACACTCGCAGCCACCCACTCGCACACACACAAACACACACTCAAACACACACTCAAACACATACTAATGCACCCACTTGTAACGGTAACGATAACAAGTGTCGAGCAAACAAAGACAGTTTGAAGAGTAGGGGCACGTTTTGGTTTTAATGTTTCTGCCGCTGCTCTGCTTGAGCGGTTGCGAAAGGACATCAAGCACGTCGCAGCTCAAACTGTTTGCACTGTTGGAAGTTGTTCGCTTTCTTGCATCGAACGTGTTTTAGCTCGAGCGTGTTCCCCTTTCTGTGGTTGCTGCTCCTGCTGCTGCTGTGTTTGGGCGGCTGCAAAAGGACATCCAGCATGTTCTAGTTTGAACTTATACCACTCATTTCAAGGTTGCTGAGAACATTGGACACGTTCGAACTCAAGCCTATTCCCCTTTTAAACTTGTTGTTGCAACTGTGTTTGAACTAACGAAATTGCGTAGAACATCGAACATGTTAGAACTTGATGTTCTACCTCTTCTTGGGTTTGCTGCTGCTGCAATGTTTGAGCGGCAGCGAAAGGAGATCAAACACAATAAAGCTCGAACTTTTGTCATTTTTTTGAGGTTGCTATTGCCGCTGTGCTCGAACGATTGCGGAGAACGTTGAACACGTTGGAACTCGACGTTCTACCCCTTCTGGAGTTTGTTGCTGCTGTTGTGTTTGAGCGGCAGCGAAAGGAGATCAAACAAAATTTAGCTGGAACTTGTGTCCTTTTTTGAGGTTGCTGCTGCTGCTGCGGCTGTGTTTGAGCAACTGTAAAAGAACATCGAACACTTTTGATGTCGAGCTTATTTTTTGATTCGAGGTGGCTTCTGCTGCTGCTGCGAACACATTGTATCCAGAGCTTGTGCCCCTTTTTGTGATTGCTGCGAACACGCTGCAGCTCGATCTTGTGTCGAATGTCCTGCGCTGGTAACGGTGGCCACGCTCAGCGCGCAGTTGGCTGTCGTCCTGCGGCAGCGGTAGTTGTGTGCGCTTGACTGGCCCCCATCAGAATCAGTAGTAAAAAGTGCCTCTAGCCAAAGTCTCCTGGCTGATAAGAGTGTTCTGTGAGTGCAGTGCAAGCCAATAACACAAAAAGAAAACCAAGAACAAATAAAATCGTTAAAGGCAGAGATGGCAACAACAAAATAGGCATACACTCGAGTACCGACAGCAACGCCCAGTAGAGTACGCCTAGCCAAGTTAAGACGTGCTCACACACACACTGACGCACACACACACACACACACACACACACACCCAGTCTTTTGTGTGGCCTGCAAATGACTTGTTTTCCTCTTAAACTGTTTTTACTTGTTCCATAATATATATATATATTTTTTTTTGCTCATTTCTGTTCTTTTCTGCGTGTTGTGTTTTTATTATTTTTTCGCCTGTTTTTTTTATGTTGTCGCCTCTTGTGTTGTTGGCATTATACGCGATTCGGTCGTTGCAAAGTGTGGACATTATGCGGCCAACAAACTGCTGACACTTCACATACTCCCGCCCCACACAACTTGCCATATGCTGCCAGACTTTGTCTTTGTAGGTGTGTGTGTGTGTGTGTATGTGTGTAAAACTTTGCCGTTGGCACTTCAAAAAGCCAAAAACACTTTGCCTGCAAATGAAATGTTCATAGTGATTGTTATTGTTGTTGCTGAACTTTTTTGCTGTTGTATTTATTGAAAATCAAGTGGAAAGTAGCAAAGAAGTTTTTACAGCTGGTCATTTTTTCGGGTAAGTACTTCTGTTGAAAGTGGCTTACACGCATGCCGTCAATTAAGCCACATTCAATTTTTAATTGCCTTAAATTTACATATCCACATATACATATATATATGTATATATATTTATATATATATTTGTATTTTGTGAGTGCATAATTAAAGAGCAGAGTACAGGTGCAGAGAACTACTGTGTATCTTTCTGTCAGCTGCATTGCAATTATAATAAATCAACTCAATAAGCATACAGCTGACAGCTTTGCAAATGCAACTCACCAAATACACACACACACACACACACACACACACGCACACACACTCAAATAATTCTTTGTTGATATATTGTTGCAAACTGAGCATCTGACACTTTTCGCAAACAGTTGCTGGCATGCGTTTAAATTAATTATGTCGCCAAGCTAAGCACACACGCACAAATTTAAAGAGCCGTACGTGTGTGTGTGTGTGTGTGTGTGTGTGTGTGCGTGCGTGCTAGTGTCGCCACTTCCGCTTTGCAACACTTGTGGCAAGTGGCGCCTCATTGCTTAGCCGCTACAAGGCAATCAACTGGAAATTCGCAAAGTTGCGGCAAGCTTATGACATGGATACAGTTAGCTTGGCCAGCTGCATGGCCGAAAGCCCCTCTGGCCTTGTCCCAGGTCGTGTTGCTATAACATTTATTACGGCAGGGTTGTTGCCGAAAGTTCTGTTGCTAACACACTTTGCTTTTATTTGATGGCCATCCACAATGCACTCACAACTGGGTCTTGTGCGGGTGGTTGTTGCACTGTTAGTGGAACGATACTTTGCTGACGGCCTGCCAAATTTTTGGCAAGAGAAATGGCAAAAGACCGAACCGTTAACACATGATGCCAACTGTTTTTCGACACTCAACTCTCAACATCTGCAGCTGTTGAAAATCAACTGAAACTGCAGATTGAATTACGTGAGTCCCCCAGCAAAAACCCCATCTGCTCTGCTATCATAAGCTAAAAGGGGGCATGCGGTTTGCTCAAATGCGAAAAGTTGCATAGGTGCGCCGCTGTCTGTCAGCCTGTCAGTGGCTGATGCTAGTCGTTGCAAAAGCACACACACACACATACATACAATAGCAGCAATGCCAACACCAACATCACCTGACATTGTTTGCTCTGCGGATTTGCATTGTGGTTAGTTGGCGGCGCTGAGTCTAAGGCAAACCATACTGTTTACGTATGTGTGTGTGTGTGTGTGTGCGTGTGTGTGTGTTTGTGTGTTTGTTTGTTCGTGTAGCCAGCAGCCTGCCATTTTATGTACACGGGCAGCTTAATGGTTGCCCATCCCCTTGTCCACACCCTGCCCCTGTCCGTGTCCGGGCCAAGCCACCAAGCTAAATAAATGTTTTCTATAATCAAATGGTAATACAGTCAACCAGGCCAACAGTCCAACTTCAAGTCGGAGTCTGAGCCACAGCCAGTGCCGGTGCCTAACTTCCGCAATGTACTGAGAGGCAGCCAAGCGTCCAATTTTCAGTTAGTCAAACGTGGCCACAAAAGCAGCCAGACCAGAGCAGAGCAGAGCAGACCAGTCCATATGCACGGGCGGGTGCCTGATTGCCTCCGAGCTAAAGCCAGAGCCGGCGGCAGCGTCTTCTTGTTTGAAGTAATTACATTGTTCGCAGGCATCGTAAAGTGGAGTGAAAGGCGTTAAAGTGTTAAGTTGCTTGTTAATTTTTTTCTATGCTATTTCAACTATGTTGCCAGCTAGCAACGTTGTACGTAGTACCTTGCCACTGGCTGCAGCTGTTCTTACTCCCGTTATTGTTGGCTGTCCGCCTTTGTTGTGGCTTATAGTCGCGTCTGATTAATGAAGCGTAGCTACGTAGCTGGATTAAGCGTCTTGGCTGCTGCTGCTTCTTGTAATTAAGTTGAGTGTAGTATAAATAACTGTATTTACTCAGCAACAGGGTCCAAACAGACAGAGAGAGAGAGAGCTGTGAAATGTTTAATTAATTTTGTTATTTTGGCTAAGTATGGCTAAGTACACTAGCAATGGCCTTGGGCATTTGTGGCCAAAATCAAGTTTGCTGTCCAACTAAAGTTAAGCAACTAAAACGAAAGAGACGCCTTTTCAATGGCTTAAAACTTGTGTATAACTTTTGCTATAGTTTTTTTGACTGTGTAAATTACTCAGTTTCAATAAAATATTAATTACTTTCATGGCGTATTAATTTTTAAAAAGTTCAACAGTCAGGCAAATAAAATTTAGCGCAGACTAGCAAAGTTTTCAGTATCTGCTGCACTCTTAAATAAATAAATAGATTTTAGCTGATATTAAAAGCGAATAAAACTATTTAATTCTCATAAAGCAAAATTGCCTTCATTCTAATAAAGTCTAAAACTTAAGTGGAACATGCCTTTGCTTTCATTAATAATATTTAATAAATTATCATATCTCATATATTTATTATTATTAGTTCGGAATTTCTGCTCAGATTTGTTATTTGTGTTGCATACTTATGAGCGCAGTTATTTATTTTGAAATTAAGAGATGAGTGAATAAATAATCTACTGCAAATGTGAATTGCTGGAGTGTATAATTCACATTTTGCGATTATAATTTAATGGAGTTATAACAATAACTTTTATTAATATAAATGCACTTTGTTAGAATAGAAAAATAGCGAACTAAATGCATACTGGCAAGATGTGTTGCCAATTAAATTATTTACAATTACAAATCGAAATATAAATTATAATTTGAGTGCATTAAATTAAGGGCTCGTTGGTTGTCATGCAAACGAGCCAAATACGCATAAATTATACTTGTAACAGCGATTTGTGTTTATTGGCAAACAAGCGTTGACACCTCCCCCCTCCCTACCTCCCTCGCTCACTCCCAAATCGAGGCCGTACTTAATACGCCATATAGAACATTATCGTAAAATAAGTGAAATGCATGAATTTATGTCCACATTATGAAACAAATTGTATAATTGCAATTAGATTTACGAGCATGTTGCAAAAATGCAATTTACTGACTTCAAATATTGCTAGAAATGTAGCAGCCAGGTTTGAAGGCTTAAATCCACGGGTCGTTGCTGAAAATGGCGAAAATGTGCAGAAGAAGTGGGAAATGGCCAAAACAGCAACACATTATTTTTACAGGATTTGCCAACAATGCACAGAGAAAAAAAGCGACGCCCTAAAACTTACACGAAAAATGCTAAAAACAGATAAGGGAACTTACACACGCCGAGACAAAGGCTAAATGGATCGGTTTGGGGCCAGCTGAGGGGGGGTGGGGGTGCGGGTAGAAATAGAAAGCAAGCAAGAAAGTTGGCAACTGAAAAGTCAAGTTGCGCTCACGCTATTTATAGCCAACGTGGGCTTTTGTTTTCGATGGCCTTTTCATTTGCAGTCAACTGCAAAACACTCGCAAAAAATTGCGCAAATAAAAGTACAAAACACCAAATGAAGATCGAAAAAAAAATAAAGAAAAAAAAAATCCCCAGCAAGTTGGTCGATTCGTTATATGACAATAGGACTGCCATTGTCTGTGTGTGTGTGCTACTTTTTTCCTGCTATGTGGTTTTTTATTTTTCCGGCAATAGTGGTATCTTGTGTGACTGCATCTGGTCTAAAAGCCCCGAGCTCTCGCTTAGCCACAAAACAGTCAAATACCCGAAATGCTTCGAGTGGGTGCTTAAAACTGTCAAATCGACTGCCGCACAATTTAAGCCTTCAATTGGACAACTTTCCAACCAGCCAGCAACACAACTTCAATAACAACAGCAACAACAGCAACAACAGCAACAACAGCAACAACAACAACAACAACAACAACAACAATTCGTTTAGTGATGGTGACTCCACCTCTCCCATCGCTGGAAATATTTTCGTAATTATTTTGCATGCAAAGTGCGGATTTTTCCAATTTTCACTTATCAAAGCGCACGCGGCCAATATGCAAAATGGCTCGAGCGAAAAAATCAAGCGGCTGAAAAAACAGGCAGAAATACAGCTCTGAAATATATACGACTATCACATACCCATTATTTTTAAGCACTAGCAAGAATATTGAAAAATGTTTTTAAGTTTTTGAAATTTAACAAAAAGCAAGTATTTTAGAGAAAATACTTATCGAATGGTATCGATTCCGAAACTTTTGCAGTTTCTAGTAATTTGTGGCAACTCGTTTATTGTTTAAGGGTATGCAACGGGCAAAGCCAACAAGAATGTTTGTTGTGTTTGGTCACTATTTTTCCATCTTTATACTTTTATTTATTTTTTTTTTTGTATTTTTTCATTCATGTTGGCCGACTGCTGATGCTGTTAATCCTGCTGGGCTACGCAAGGCTACCGACGAGATTGGATTGCCGATGGTCTGCTCTGCGTTGTGCACTTTTGTTTGAATTTGCATTGACACGAGGAGGCCACAGGAATTGGTTGCCTGGGTTGCCTGGGCAACTAGGGCTCCTCCTGACTGCCTGCCTGCCTGCTGCGGCTGACGGAGCTCATGTTTACACTGAATCCTGAATGCTTGGCGCGCGAGTTTGAGTATCTGTATCTGTATCTGTATCTGTATCAGTAACTTTTGGTGTGTGTGCTTCTCTGTGTACTCTATAGATGATTGTAAGTTTTGATGACAGCGTTTCGTTTGCATATTTTTGCATTTTCCTCGTTTGTTGTTTGCTGTTTGCTTTTTGCTATTTGCAGTTGGTGCTACTGCATATACCAACGTATCTTTCGAATTGACTTTGTTGTCCTTGGACATGTCCATTTCATCCAGCCAACCAACCAACCGACCAACAAGCCACTCCACAATCATCTAACCCACCCACATGGCTGGCAATCACACAGCTAATAAAAGACGCCGACCAAGTAGCTGACTAGCTTCCGTGTCTTGAATGGCCATTAAAATTTAAGCACAGCTTATTCGCTGTCCTCTGCTGTTTCCATACGGTTCTGTTCTGTTCTGTTCCGTTCGGTTTCTGATCAGTTTCAGTTGCAGCACATGGAATCGTAAAACGAAGTGATGCTACTAAACGTTCACCCAGTGCCATCAGCTGCTGCGACATTTCAGCACTTTGACCAGACAGCAACTGAGGCAAACTCTGACTAGAATCTGAGCTGGTGGCATATGACACAAACTGTGCAAATATGAGAGCTGATGCAAGCTGAACATGAAATTCGTGTGGCACTTGGGCAATAGAAGCAGCAACCATCCTTTCAAATGGCTCCACAGATGACAAACTCGAACTGACTTCAAAACCATGTGGCTGAGAACTCAAGTGGCACCTAAGTCTACATAACTATATATATATATATATATATGTATATATATATAAATATGTATACATGTGTCTGTGTCTATTTAGTCAGCCAAGTGCGTTGGTCGTAATAAAATTGAATTTATAGTTTATTTATGCAGCTACTAAGAAATTAAAGACATCGTCGTCGGCGTTAGCATCACGGGTACGGGCCAACGCACATGTCGTGCACAACAAAATACCCACACATACATATGAACATATGTGTGTGTGTGTGCGTGTGTGTGTTTATATATAAATCAGGCTCATAAAAGACGCGAGCGTGCTTTATTGATTTCAAAAGGAGTCCTTATAGACTTTAACGAGGCACGCAGACGCTTCGCACACACACACACACACACACACACAAACACTGGCTGGCAGTAATAATATGCGCTGGCACGCAAAAGCCACGCCCACTGTTTGTCGTAGGCGTTGTGTCTACCAAATTGATTTTAATTTTTAGTTGCGCTTCACTCAGCCGTCAGGTTTGGCGTCGTCATAAATTTTGTCAGGCAAAGTCAAAGCGCTAATCAAGCGAAAGTTCAAAGCTCCTGATTAAACCTCTCACACACACACTCACACACTCACACACACACACACACACACACATACACATAATAGTTGTGTATGTCATACAGCTATTCGCCCATATGGGTGGTGTCGAGGGGGAGTGTGGAAGGCGTGCCGCCGTTAGCATAATTCAATTAATTTATGCGGTTGGTCAATGTTTAGTTTTAACGTTGAATGTGGCTTTTAGTTCAGCTCTGCGCCAATAAATCATTTTGCATAATTTATGCGCCGTCGCTTTTTATGACTCACCCCCCCCCCCACCCGCAGCCACAATCACACCAGTTTAGACTAATCCGCACCATGGCTAACAGAGTGGCTTTCCGTAGAACGAGTGCATTGTTAATTGAAATTGCAGTTTAAATAATGATCGGAGCCAATCATTTTTAATACTTAACGCTTGCAATTAGCGGTGCATGCATTTTATCGCTCATACGCCGCGTGGCACGCGCATAAATCACAACTGACGACGACAGGACGTCAGCGCTATTACAAATTTATAAGCGCACTTCAGCCGATGTCCTCCTCATGCCAGTCTCAGTCGCAGTCTTAACAATGAAATGAGCACATAACTTGCCTGCAAGTGTGCGCGACACGATGTTGGCTATTAAAAAAAAAAAATATATATATAAGAAACTGAAGAAAAAGTTGCCAGAAAGGGTTGCAAAACAAAGCGAAACGCCGTGACTTGACACGTCTGTCAACAGCCATTAAACGCTCGACTCGACTCGAGCCGAGCCGAGCCCGCAGACTCGAGCCCGGCTGCTAACCCAGTTATGTTTCGCAACGCAACCTATGCCCTGGCACAGATATGGCCAAGACCGTCTCCAACAGCCCATTCCACAGACTGCCAGGAGTCGCATCTGCCAAGCAGTGGCAGCAGAAAAAAGCACAAAAAAAGGAAGAAAAAAAGAGGAGCGATTGTAGCTACCAACTTCTGACAGCGCAATTTATCACTATCCACACACATGTGTGTGTTGGTGTGAGTGTATTGCCTATACAGCAGCCTACAAAGTTGGGGTCGTAAATCAAAACTTAAATTTAACACATGCAGCGACGGCAAATGGCAGTTCGGCCCCACAACACCCTCCCCCTTCAACTCCACCCCAACACCCCCCCTTCCCAGTCAGCCCCTTTTGTGTTTGCCATTTGTTTGTTTGATTTTTTTTGCGCGATTGCTCAGCCATTGGCTTGGTGGGGGAGTCAACTCCACTCCAGTCCACTTCACTCCCCGTCAGCTGCAGCAGTCTAGCAAGTCTAGCTTTCCTGATCTGACAATTGACATAACGAGCTGGCGAGTGGGCGTGTTTAGTGGGCAACCGGTGTATATCACCGCATGCGTGAGTTAATCTGTCAAAATAGCTCAGCAGCAGGCAGGCAGACAGTAGGACGCCTACACACACACATACACACATACATATACATATAATAGACATATAGACATATAGACATAGTAGACAGACGCACATGCAGCGTGCTGCCCACATGATTGCCTGCCACTGACTTAAACTTGCGTCAATACACAGATGACATCCTGCCCTGCCCCTGCCCCTGCCCCTGCCCCTGTCCCAGTTGCCGCACACACTCCATTTCCTAGTTGCCATTTAGCTTTTGGCTCATTGTCGGCGTTGTCGTCGCAACGTTTCGCTTTAATTTGACTCAATGTCTGCCAGTCTCAATGTCTCATTTTCCTGTTCATTTTCAGGCCCATAGAGGCCACACCCCACACGCCCACTTCCAGTTGGCCATCAGAGAGCTCTGGCTGTGGCACTTCGTTTAGTCATTTGGCTTAGCCATTTTATGTTTGCTCTTGTAATTTGGCTGATATGCTGATTTCGAGTTCATATCCTCATCCCGTAAAAACGATAAAAAAAATAAATAGAAATAAATAAACAAATAAAAAATCCCAAGAAAAAAGAACAGATGTGAAAATCTTGCTTTCTACTTGTTTTGGTTGTCATGTGCGAGATTTGCGTGTGTTACGACGATTAATTTAAATCATTGATGATGCTACGGCTCGAATGTCTATGTTGCAGCCTCCCGCTTCCTGCCACACATACCCCCCGTGTTTCCCGGTATCTTTATTTCCATTTGATTTGCCCCCCATTACACACATACCAAAAGCAGGAAAGGAGGCTCTGCGTATTTTATTTTCTTTATATGCCCTGCTGAGTGCCATGTCACCGTCTTCATCTTCGGCTCCCGCTTCCATCACGAACAGCGCCATTGCCATCACCATCACCATCGGCATCTCCGGTCTGAAGCTCGTTAATCATTATTTTCGACATGCCACTCGTCATTTGCCTTTATTGTCATGGCGATGTACACAAGTGAAGTGGTGGAGAGCAACTCGGATGACTCCTTAGACAGCTTCTTCTGGCCTGTTTTAATGCGGCACTTAAGCTGGCAAATATATAAATGTACATGCGTGCAGCATGTTCCGTATTGAACAAATATATATTTGTATATATATATATATATATATATATATATATATATATACGTATATAGACGAGTACATAAATGCGTCCTACATAAAGAGTTTAGTGCGAATGGCTTTGGCCCGGTCAACGTGGACGAGTATTCAAAAGCCATTAGCCATAAAATGCAGCCAAATGCAAAAACAAATTACTCGAATCTTGCCTCAGTGATAAGAGCGCAGAGGGGGCAGCACACACATAAAAGTGTGGCATAATTTATACGTTGCAGCAAAACAGCAGCCGCCAGTTTAGGCCCAGACACACCGTCTAGGCCCATAGCTATAGGCATAATTAGTTTTCGAACTCTAAAGTTATGGTCGTGTGCTATCTTTATGGCAGACAACGTCGACTCCAGTCGACGAGACAAGGTAGGTAGCAGGTATAAGCACAGGCTATGTGCACCATATATATATATATATATATATATTTGTATATATCTCGAGTATATGCATGTGTGTGTGTATATGCTATATAATGGCATCTTCATTGATTGTTGAGCAACTGTGGCAGTCGTTGCCACTGCTGTGTCTGCCAAAAAAGTATGCAGCAGGCAAAAAACAAAAAACATGCATACGCCACGTTGGCACACTCACACACACACACACTTACACTCACTCACTCACACACACACACACACATAGACACAGCTTGAAAAATGCTGACTGTGTAGGTGCGTCCGCTTGGAAAACGAAAAACCTTTAGTGTGGCAGCTGCCGCAATGACAACCTGACGCCAGTGAAAAAATATAATAAAAAGGACAAAAAAAGAAGGAAGTAAAAAATACAAAAAAAACTGCAGACGGCGCAGTCCGAAAACTTGGCCGAGTTGGCGTCGCCACGAAACGGGTTGAAGCTCACGTCTCGTAGTTCGCTGCTCCTGGTCTTGGCCATGTTCCTGACTGCTGCAGCAATTTTATGCAGCTTGCATCATTTGCTGGCGCTTTTATTTGCCAGCATTTCGGGTGCTTAGGCAAATGCGCTCATAATTCTAAATAAGCTCATGAAACAGGGCCGCTGACGTTAATAAACTGACTTTGGCTTCGTTTGCCGTTGGAGCTGTTGGGACTGTTGGAGCTGTAGTCGCCACGCCTTCTTTATTTATGACTGCATCTAGAGCCAATTTAAATTCTATACATTTTCCATTCGTTTCTCTACGCTTTTTTTTTATTTATTTATTTTTTTTTTCGTTTTTTTGCGCCAGCTCCGTGGAAGAGCAACATTTACTTTTAACTCAAGCGGTGTTGTTATTGCAAAAGTTTTTGCTAACCAAAAAGTTTCACATCCTCCCATCAAATTTTCATGCGCATTGTAAACAATGTTCTAATTGAGTTGAAAAATACATAACGCATTATTATTGTTATTCTTTGTGTGAAAATAATGAGTGAGGGGCGGGCGGGCGATAGGTGGGTGCACGACACGATGAAGATGAAGGTCCTGGCAATTGGTCCTGGGATATGGAGTTTAGGGTAGTGTTTGCTTTGCCTATTAAGTGGGCTCTGCTCTAAAAACTTGAGACACTTGCCAATTTTAGACGTTCCGCGCAAAGTAAACACACTTAACTTTCCAGTTGTTGTAGTGCCGAGGAAGCCAGGGCTGCAAATGCCTCAAGTTTGCTTGTGCTTCAGTTCAGTGTTTTGAGCAGGCATCGGGCGAGTCTTTATTCAAACTGTGAGCAGAATTATATTAGATTCTTCATGCTTCATGCATGAATGTTGCATCAAATATTGCATTAATCTTGTTGCCAAGCTGGATTCGCAAACTGCTCATAATCGCATTGGCTTTTCGTTCACTTCACTGGCACTTAAGTTGAAAAGGCACACATGCCAGAACACACAAATTAATTTAAGCTGTGAAACAATTTAAAGTTGCCGCTTGAGTGGATAACTGAGTAAATGATGGACGGACGGGCGGACGGACGGACGGACTGATTGACTGCTCGAGTGCCTTCTGACAATAAGTGCGGAAATTGAAGAAGACGTTGCTATTCGCACTGCTATTTGCGAGTGCAAAAATGAAGGGCGCCATTGTTGTGCAATTAAGTGAAAGGCAATCCTTAAGGCCTGGCAAAACAAAGGCGGAACTGACGTCGCACCGGAAGTGCAGCAACAGCTACAACAACAACAACAACAACAAAATAACAGCTGACGTAGCTTGTTAAACAAAATCAATATAAAGCATACGCTCCGTTGGATCCGTCGCATCGTGCACAGAACGTGATAAAAAGAAATAAATAGAGTAAATTTGGGTGGGTCTTTTTTTATACCCTTAAACCATTAAAAATGGGTAAATAGGGTATAATTATTTTGCGCAAATGTATGTAACAGGCAGGTATTTATATTCTTGATTAGGATCAACAGCCGACTCGATATAGCCATGTCCGTCTCTGTCCATCTCTATAAGAGCTCCAGACTTCAAATTTTAAAGTTTGCTTTATTTTATCGATACCTGCCTCCGTTTTTTCTAATATCGATACATTTCGATTTCCGATAGCAATAAATTCCACAATTTAAAAGGCAGAGAGGTATAAGTCTTTAGTCCATTTCCTAGTCCCATAAGAAAAGGTGCACTTGCAGAACTGGAGATTTAGGTGCAGGTCATCTTAAAGGGACATTTTCCAGTAAAACTAGAATATATTTAACAACTGGTCTAAGGGTATATCGTAGTCGAGCTCACATGACTACCGCACTCTTACTTGTTTATTTATGTTTTCATTATCTTTTCGGGATGGTGTGTTTGTCGCCTTAATTGGCTGCAGCCACACGAAAGGAAACCAACAAAAATAACAAATGTCAACAAATTGTGACAAGAAATCAAATTTTGTGAGGACCAGTTACACTGACAGCTCCAAGAACAAGAACGACAGGTACGAAAGCAACAAAAAAAAAAAAAATTTGTGGCAACCTTGTCTGCAAAATAACGAGCGGTGAGCTTATAAAGAAAAGAAACCACCATCGTGCAGTTTTGTGGCGAATTTCTGACGAGATTTGATTTGAATTTAAAACAGGCGCACGAAATAGCTTAAATACGGCAACAGTTGACATGAGGGGAGGAGGGGTTGATGCGTTAGAGAGTTGGGGCAGTTGTTGTATGTTTGTGTAGCGCCTCTGGGCGGCGAGGCATAAATTACGCAAATAAATTGACAATAATGCGGACAAACCAAGCAGGATCTGTTCGGTAAGCTGCAGGCAATAATGTGGGGAGTGGGAGGGGGAGGGGGGGGGGTGTCGTAGACGCAGGCCAAAAGGTAACGAGATTATCTGTGTCAAGACAATTATTTCCGCCGCATCAGCAGACGGCTTGTCCTTGTCTGGCAGCATTCGTGCGTATTTTAGCTACTGTTCCTCATCGTATTCCTCGTGCCATTTGGAGTCCCAAGCGTCGAATGACTAAATGAATGGTTGCCTGATGCCTCGCTGATGGCATTCATTTACATGATTGCCGCATTGCGTTTTACTGTAATTGCGCCGAAGACCCGCACACGTCTCGCATTGTATTCAAATCATTGTTTCGTGAGAGCTGCGCTTCTCTGCTCCAAATGGCCTCTGCTAAATTAATTAAGACTTTAAGCAATGTCATCTGTCTGTCACACATCCACACACACACACACACACACACTCATACTCATACACCTGCACACACCTGCACACCCACACATATGCAGCTGATTAGCCTTTGGTTTGATTTGTACTTGTGCTTACTCATCCAACTGATCCCCATCTCTCAACATCTTCTCCTCACCCACAGCTCAACCCAACCAACATCATCAGCCTTGGCAGCCGAGATTGCTACATTACGCATTATCATTCACAACTCATCCGACAGCCATTGTCTCAGGGATGCTGCTGACGTCGCTTCGTCATCCTGTTGACTCAAGTGGAGCTTGTTCGCATTTTCCGAAGCGACTTGCACTAGTTCAGTTTAAATAGCTCCCCAAGTACCGATACCCCCAAGGCATGCTTATGTATCTAAAGAAGGTAAAAGAGTAAGCAGCTTTATTGTCTGTTGCTGCTACTGCTGCAAAGGTGAGTCCTTGTCCTGGTGAAACATACATCAAGCAAGCTGGGTGCCAAAAGCGTTAAAAAAGTGACTTTTAATGGGTTTAAATCAAGCAAAAGTTGTTGAAAGTTGACTTGATTTGCGCGGATAGTCGTTGCAATGGCCATTTTATGATGCTTCGACCGTAAAAAAGTTTAAGCTGCCCGAGATCAGCTTAAGCTCAAGTAGCTCACTCAGCCATTGCCAAAGTAGTAACCGTAGCAAGAGCTACTACTGTTGTCCTTGTTGTCGTCTTTGGGCCACTTGATGGCTCAGCTCGTTAGGTAATTCGGCTTTGATTGGGGTTTTGGATGCATTTCGTGCTGCATTTGTTTCAATGACGCACAACTTGTAGCTTGTCGCAAAGTTGCCATTGTGAAGTTGATTTGAAACCAACAAGAAAGATCAAGGATATGCGTGATGACCTAGCTCGTCATTGGAGCAACTTTATACGCTCAGCGCGACTTCAGACGTCAACAACTTGTCTAAATCAAATCCTAGCAACATATGGGGTTCCCCGAAAAAAAGCAATTCAAAAATCCTAGCTTTAAATGGCAATTATCCTTTTGGCCATTGCGCCAGAACCTGCTCTCCAAAAACAGTGTCAGTCTGGCTCGTATTTTATTATTCGATTTGGGTTTTAGTAGCTTTATCCCTTTTAAATGTCACGTAGTCGCAAACACTCACAAACAAACAGACTCACAGAGCATACAAATACATATGTATATATATATATATATATGTATAGATATATATATAGTATACAGTATAAATAGCATATATGTACATAATATACATGTCTGCAACTCACAGATATGACCAGCAGCAAAGCTAAGATTTTTATTACTTTATTTTATGCTTCTGCTTCTGCTCCTGCTCCGGTTCGTTGTGGTCCTTAAGCCAGGCAATGAGACTCTAATGCGCGTAAAACTAATACAAATGCGTTTCTTATCCGCCTTCTGCTACTCGTTACCCACCCACCCCCACCCCAATCTAGCTTTTCTCATCCCTGCCCCCAATGCCACCATTTCAAATTGGTTGTACTTTGCTACAAGTGACGGCTTATGCGGCAATATACATAAGTAATATTGTCCTTGTCCTTGTCCTTGCTCGCTGTTTTCCACCACTTCGTTGTGTATGTGTTGTTGTGTATGTGGGCGTGGCTGGGCGTGTGAGTGTGAGTGTGCGTGTATAGCTTTTAGCCTTGAGCGGGTGGTCCGTGGTCGATACGCTCATATGCTGGCCATGGCTTAACTAAATAACAGTTTGATATCATTGCGAACGATTTACGCCCTTATCACATTCACGTTAACACTTCAGTATCCATCAATATTATCCACATACTAAACCATCGAAAGCTGCCTCCTGAATGTAGTTTAATATATTATGTTAAAAGAAAACCGGATATCCATATAAGATAAAGAGAATAAGAAATGATAAAAAATATTTAGTGCAATCGATTTGCCACATAATTGAAATTTGTATCTTAAATTTTATGCATCTTTAAAGACATAATCATATAAATTGTAGTTTACATAATTCTCAAACTATTAAATGATTAGTTAGAAAATTGAAAACCATTTAACCAAATTATTTTCGCACTTCTCTTAGTGACATTTTCAGATTATAATTAAAAGTTAGTCTTTAATATTTATAATTTACTTCAACTAAATTCGATTGACAAAAAAATCATTGAACTGCAAAATTGTATGCATATTTGTATGCAATTGCCAATATGTGAATAATATTTTTATTGGCCACATTTGCATATTAATTTTTTTGATGTTTTAATGCGATTTTTTACAAGTGAACTTTTGTATTTAATTTATTTAAATTCGAATAATAAAATTGTAGTGTCATCTACAGAGTTCGAATGAAATATTTCATAAATATAATTTATTTATATAAATCCTGGCAATTTTTGTGTGCAACTTAATTGCGTAGCTTCCGCAAAGAGTTCATTTCAAAATAAACTGCTGCAAATATGTAAAGTTTTTTCGATTACCAATTTCAAAATCATAGGCAAAAATGCAACAAAAAAGGGCAACTAACAGCGGTTGACATACGGTTTTTTCACGTGAGAGTTCATAAAAAATAAATTGATATATGAGCGTTAGTTTCGGTAGTGAGCTTCATTTAATTGGGCTACATGATTGGCAAATGAATGACTTTCAACATGGGTGTTATTCGGAAAGCAAATTGCAAGTGGTCGAGCATTGGGAACCCGAGACTGCAGCAACAGTAAATTGTATATTGATTGGTTGCCATTTGTTCAAAATCTATATACTTGTATATGTGTATGTCCTGTATGTGCATGTGTGATTGAAGACATGCTCAAAGGACACTGCTTTGCCATTTATAAAATGAGTTCCCCGCTTCTTAAAATGGCCTCAAGTTGCCGTCGTTGTAAGTTCTGAACTGTACGACAAAGTTGTCAGCATTTAGAGGCAAGTCAATAAAACGGCACTCAAATGGCTGCGATTAGGGGCATAGGCATTGTGGCCCATAGTTTCCCCAACTTCAAATTGATTGTATGCAAACTTTTCTATTAAGCCCCCCTTCATCCCTGTCTGAGTGATGGGCAGGCATTATAGATTGGGGTGTGTGCCCTCAAAGTTGAGATTAGTCACATTGACAAGGACCCCAAAAAATTTGTTTTAATTAATTGTCATTGTTGTCGCTAGTGATATAGCAAAAAGCAATGGAGCAAAAACAGCCAGAGAATGCAAATCATATCAAAGTTTGCAGATCATCTTAAAAGCGCGCAAGTCACGACACAAAAGCCCAAAACTTGCCACTTAACGTTCGCAACGGGGACGCAAAAAATAAAAAAAAGATGAGAACTTTCATCGAAAATCCGTAAAACCAGTAAGCCCCTGGGTTGGTTCAAGTGTCTGTATGTGTGTGTGTGTGTGTGTGTGAACGTGGCCTAGTCAACATATGACAAGAAATGACTTGAACGCTTTATAAACAGCTTAACATTCCTTTGTTAGCCACGCGAGGCAGGAGGCAAAAAAACAAAGATAAAAACAATAACAAAACAACAGTCGCAGCTGCAATCCTGGCTCGACTGTCGTCCTGGCTGGGGAAACACATAAAGCGCTTACGCTGGCGCTTACAGTGTGGCAGATTGATTTGTGGTCGAGTTCATGCCAAATTTAACTTTAATAGTTTTTACTGGATTTACTTTTAATTAATTTTGCAACAAGCAGAACTGGCGGTCCTCCTCCAGTCTCGGCCCTGTCGGCAGCAGCGACAGTTACGACACTCCGTTCATTTGTAACTGGCTGTAGATGGAGCCGGAGTTTCAGTTTCAGAACTGGCGTTTTGCAGGAGGAGCGTTTATCGTGGCGCGTGAAGCGCAATTAATTTCTTGTCTGCTTGGAGCAGTTGCCATGGGACCGCCCACAGATACCCTGCCTTCGCCACGGGAACCGCCATTAATTATGAGATAAAGCACTAAAATGTATCAAGTTGTTGCGAAACTGTTTGCGACAAAGTTGCTGCCACAATTTACGGCTGCCAAATATTTATTATTATTATTTTTTTTATTTTTTTTTTGTATTTTGTTTATCATTTTTAAATTTTACTATCTGTCGTTAAATTAGCATGCACATCCTACATACACTGTCCAGTTGTATAATGTCATTCTCAACATTGTTTATTACTTCCAGCCGAATCTGTCCGGCCACCAGGAGACCAGTGGAGAATTGCACCACACCTTTGTGGTAAGTACTCGAATTGTTGTGACAGCTTGCAACTGCATAATGTTGTGCAATCTAATTAAATGCAGTACTTCGAATGCACTCCAGCATCAGACAAAATCAAAATGTCGTTAACATGCATTCTCGACCTGATCCTCCGAGGGGTCCAAGGAAACACAATCAAGTAGACATTGAGGCGGTCTCAATCGATGCAGCAAGTTGATGCAGGGATTTCGAGCATTGTATGGCATTGAATTGCAGATTTTGTGCTTAAACTTCGACTATTTTAAATGCACTGCACAGTTTTGCGCACAAAGTGCAAAAGAGTCTGAGTTTAAGCCAACTGCCAAGCAACTGACAACAGCAAAAACAGCAACAACAACAATAGTAACAATTGCTGACTCCGAAAGCCAGGCATAAAAGTATTCAAAAAGAAGTGCAGCTGAAAAAGTTCACATTTCAAGATGCCATTTTCTTGACTTTTGCAACTTGCCTTCTTTCAACTTGCAGGGCCAGTGCTGCAAATGTGCTCAACACCACCAACATTATGAATGTGTGGGGGCAGCTGCTTATATTAATACCCTGTAAGCAACTTAAAGTCAAGTATATTTAATGTAGCAAGCAAACATAAAGTGACCCAATAAATCTAAGGCTACCTAAAATTATCAATTAAACTTTGAAGAATAAAAGTCGAAATACTTAAGTCGCTTCACTAAATTTCTTTTGATATTTGAATACTTTATGAGTACTTAATAACTTCGACTGATTCTTAATGAAATTACTGAATTTGTGAATTGTCAGCATTAGTTTAAGTTGGTATTTGACAATTTATTTCCTTTGTGAAGCGTCATTTATAATTTGTATATTCAACTTCTCCCAAAATACTTTCGAATTGAAATGCTGAGTATCTTAAATTTTTACAAGCTTTGCTCAGCCATTTTTTTGTGTTGCACGTTTGGCGCCGCCTGCAAAGACAACAACGGCAACTTAGTGGCAACGGCCGACGACGACGTTGTCGTTGTCGGAGTTAAACAACTTTCTTTGGCAATGTGCTGCTGACGGGATGGTGTTCGGGGTAAACGGCAGACGACAGAGGGGCGTGCCGTGGGGCAGTGTCTCGACGCGCAGTCAGGAAATTGTTGCATTTGGGCCTTTGTATGTTGTGCAAAAGTCAGCAGAAATCTACTTGTCTTGACTTTTGCTTGCCACAAGAAATATACAAGCAAAAGAAACGAAGCCGAGAAGCAAAACAAAACAAGGCAACAAAAAAAAAAAAATGTATCCCAAAATGTAACGGGACGTTAGGCTCCAACAAACGAGTGCCTGCCACCGCTTTTAGCCTCTTGTGTCTCTGCAGTGTTGTTGTTGTTGGCCGCAGCACGTATTTGTTTTAATAAAAGTTTTGCGCAAAACTTAATGAAATGTTGCCAGGCTGAGCCTGCTGCCTCCTCTGCCCGTATGTCAGCACAGTCAGGAGCAGGCAGAGGGGAGCAGGGATCGGGGTGCCTTAACAAAATATAGTCATGTTCTGCATGTGTCCCTGTTCATGTCTGCGCATATTTAGCCACAGCAAGGAGACAAGTGAAAAGTTATGTTGGATTATACAAAGGAAGTTGTTTTATATCTCGCTTGAGATGCTTAAATGAATGCCTCTCAATTAAATAGACAGGGGGTGAGTGTGTGCAGTGGTTCAACTGTTTGTGTTGCCTTCTATTTAGATATAAGAATGCATTTGTATACGCTTAACAGATGTAATGCAACACTAATGAATAGATCTAATTGCCACTTTTCCGTTTTTAGTTTGCCTCTGGCTTTGGCTTTGGCTTTGGCATTGGCTTTGGCAATTTGTGGACAGCAACCAGAGGCAGCCTGTTAATTGGAAACTTTTATGCAATTATAAAACTTTTTTCATTATTTTGTGGCATTTTTCTGTTTCTGCTGCTGTTGCTGCTGCTGCTGCTGCTGGTCTTCATACGATTTTGGCCAAGTTGGGAAAATGCAAGGCAAATGTTTTTTGCCACAGGTATCAAGCTATACACAAGCACAACTGTAACCGAGACGAACCCAACTCATGTGTGACCAAAGTTAAAATGGAAATGAAAATGGAAATGAAAATGCACAGCATCTAGCAGGTACAACAACAACAACAACACCAACAACAATTACAATGTCACATACAGAAACGGAACGAGGGTCTGAACATGTCGTATGAGTGTTTCTGTGCTTTACAGAATTAATTTCATTTTGCAGTGCAACAAAGCCAAGTGACAATTGCAAAATGCAAAAGCGTTTAATATGAATTTCATTTAATTCAGAGAGCATTTCGCTCCTAACTGCAATTTAAACTCCCAAGTTTCGCCTTACGATAAATGTCTTTGGGCCATGACTATGTCACTATCTCCGTAGGCAACCAAAAGCCAAATGAATAGCTAAGAGGTCCCACTTGGCCATTTAGGTGCACAATTGATGTGGTTTGATTTTCTTATGGCCATGGCAACTTCATAAATACAAATGCCAAGCATCGACGTCAACGCAGGCAATAACAACACTAAAAGCAATCCCCCAATGGCTGCCACAGGCTCAGGCCCGGGCCCAGGCTCAGCTTCAGGGCCGCAATGAAACGAATGAATAAATGAAGGCGGAGCCACAAAACGCCCTACATCGTTGCCATTTCAATGAAACAGTCCGCTAACACCGAGTACCGTACACCGAGCAGGAGTAGCATGTGCACATAATAGCTGCTAAGCAACTGGCCATTTCTCTGCCTGTGTATCTGGCTGAGACTGTCGTGGTGTCTCCCTTCATCGTTGAGTGCTCTGCCAATACCTGTTTGTTTCATGTCCCAGTTGGCTGGCTGACAGACCGTGCCTAGACAGATTCTTATTTCTTATTTTTTATTCCGTGTGTGCTCGTTTGCCTCGTTTTAAATGATACTGAAATTGATTTTGATTTGAGCGCAAATTATAATAAATTCCATTTTGTGCATTCCGCCTGCGTTACCATTGTGTGGCATCCAATGCCTTGCAACACACTTGTGGCAACTGCTAAAGTGGCATATAACAAGCGGAAGTTTCGAGTTAAACGCAAAATGCCAACTCTTTCTCTCCCTGGAAAATAGAAAATGCGATGCGGAACTTCGCCCTCTGTCCACTTTGCCTTTGAAAACGCCGCAAGCCCGGAAAAAAAAATTGATATCAATGTGAACCTTTTTGTTTGCTGACCTTTTTTGCTATGTACTTATTGGCACTTTAGCAAATATAATAAATAACTTTTTGCTACTTTTCTTATTTGGATTGCGCTTTAAACTTTGTCTCAAATGCTGTTTCGATTGCCCTTTCGCCACCAGCCGCAGAGCAGCAGTAGTTAAATTCGATATTCAGTCCTTAGAAAACCAGCTCCTGAACTGGCCAAAAAGTGTTGCCTACTTATGGGCTGCGCAGAGAAAAGTGTGGTTAACCACAATTAATTCAATTTCCAGCAACTGTCATGTTGTAGCCACATCCTAATGGGCCTGTATACGTATATATATATATATATATACATACATATGTATCTATAATTTATAAACATTTAATGCCGCCTTTGTGCAGAATCACTCCAACAAACATTAAATCATTAGGAATACATATACGACTATATATAATCGTAAATACTCTTTTTTTGTATGTAACTTGTCAAGGCTCATCTATTGATAGATAATCTATTTTGTGCATCGAGCATGTCATGCCATTAATTATACTGGGCCAACAAATCCCCATCCAGTCCATTTCTTATCGGCCTTAACTCCCACAACACGAGAGGGCGGCGGTCACTTTTTGACACCGCCTTTTCATTAAATGGATTTCAATTATGTTCAGCGCATAACGGAGGACACCACCAAGGAAATATATGGCATTAAAATTTATGAAAGCAGTTAAAGCGACAGCGCATCGCACACAGTAGCTACGAGCTATATACATACACGTTAACAAAAAAATGAGGAGAAAACAACAAATATATTAAAAATGTGTTGTAGGAATTTTTCAAAATGAATTCATTAAAAGTAAAAATCAGAAAGAGGAAAATCACTTTGTAAACAAGACAGGCGCAAGCCCTTTGATATTTAATGCCATCATCGGTGCCGACGGGACCAAATGTCGGCGGCGTTAACCCTTTGTTGGCCATCCCTCGTCGCGTCGTTGCCTGTCGCACTTTATTTGGCAACTTAATCACCCGACTGGCCGCCATTTAAAACGGTATTTCGGTTCTCGCGACGAGCGTTTTATTAAATTTCCGCGCATTAAGCGACAGCAGTTCGTTTCATTGTTATTTCTTCTCCTGCTATTGTTGGTGTTTTTTGCCAAACATTTTTTTATTATGCCGGGGGCGATAATAATAATGCCAGAAATGCGTCAAAAATTAAGCGACCTTGTTGGCAGATTTCACGTTTAACAGTTTAAATGAGCCAGGATAAATATATATTTGCGTATATATATATATGTACAGAATTTATGAAAATTCAATTGTATTTAGCCACCAAAAGTTCGAAAATGTTAGTCTTAAAATATTAATTTATGCTTGGGAATGGAAAGATAATGAGTATAATTATTAAATGGTTGTTAATTCATTAAATCTCTGTCAAAAATAAACCATAAATCTTCACTCCTATATTTAAATACGACGTATAAATGATTTTCATTTCCGAGTTTTAATTTTAAATATATTAAAAAAATTTGCAAGCTTCCTTTGAAGTAGATACTATTTATATTTATATTAGCATGTGTTAAACTCTTAAATTATATTTTAAGCTACATTATGGATTCTTTAGGACATGGTCAAAACTATCAACTAAGTAGCTGGAAATATAATTCATGAGCTTAATTCATTCTACTTATAAAGTGCAAAGATTATAATTAGTGTCCGCATGAAATTATTTTAGCGATATTTGAGCATCTTTGCTGCCATAAAATGTTTATTTAACATTTAAAAAGTATTTGCTGGCGGGCACGTTTATGGGCCGTTAAAAAAGCGTTGGAGCCGAGTTGAGTAAACAGACACACAAAGTGCCTGAAATTTATTTAAAAACTCATTTAACAGGCAGCGAAGCGCCTCTTTGGGTCTAAGCCCACATCAAATGGGAATTAAGGGAGCCGTTGGTCCGATTTTTGGGGCTCAAATGCTCAAATTAAATTTTCTTTTTGGTGTCCATTAAGTTGTTGGCCTGTGCTATTGTCAAAAAAACACTTTTAGGTTGCATTTAAGCCAAATAAAATTGCATAATTAATTGGGAGCGTTGTGTGCTTAATGTCATTACCCTCGTACTCGGAGGATGCTCTTGCAACCAAATTTGCGTGACAAAACTTGCAAATATCTGGTGTACATTTTCATGCCACGCCCTTCTGCTGAGCTGTGCTGTTCTGACGGTTTGACTGAAAATTATTATTTTAATTTTTTACCCAACTGAGAAGCGGAAATTCCAATTAAAACGCATCAGCGTTTTGCAAGCCAACGCAGCTGGAAATCATCGCCTGCCTGTCTGTCAGACTCGACCAACAGATTCCGAATCGGAATCAGAGATAGAGATAACGATGCGTCTATATAAAAATATATATGTGTGTATGTATACTATGTATATATATACTTTCTGGCTGATTTTACGTATATTAAGGAAGGGTAAAGAAATTGTTGCACATACGCTGTACAATAAATAAACTGGTATAAAGTGAGTCGCACGCGTACAAAAAACAATAATGTGCATATGTAAATAACGATGTCAACTTAATTGGATACGCGCATCCAGAGCAGGACTCCATAGCGAGTATTTACCGTAAACATAACAGCGCAACGCATATGGCAACCGGGAAGAATAGTGAGTGTCCCGTTTTTGTTTTTGTTATTCTCCCGATGATGATTCGATGCCATCCATCCCCGCTGCGCATCGGGAAAATGACATTACAATTTCTTATTGTGCAGCTGTCATATGTGTTTAATTTGCATCGAACAAATGAATTTCGATTCCAGAGATTTCAATTATGTATATGTATATGTATGTATGTATGTATTTCAATTAAATTACACCCCCAATCAAATGCGCTACGAAAGTTGTGGGCTTACGTCAGTGCTTTAATGCAATAAACGATATTTGTTGCGTTCTCAGTGCACACAACATGCGTAATTAGTAATCCTGAGAGGAGTTTTTATTTGAAGATATCCTGTAGGGATAGCAAGCGCAACGCCAATCAACAATTTAATCAGATTTAATTTCTATTTTAATTAATATTTGCTTTAGGTGTGTCTGCTGATGCAATGCGAAATCTGTGTGCAAAAGTAGTGTAAAGTGCATTATTAACAATATTTTGAATGCTGGCTGCCTCCTCTGTCTCTTCGAATTCAAAGTAATTAGAAACACTGCACACGTGCCGCATGCATAATCAAAGGTCATTTGGCATCAAGCTCAGAGAGCTGCACACAAACAGTGGCAGCCACAAGAATAATAACTGAAATTATGATACGTATTTCACAATGTGATACGAATGTGAATAGGAATCAAATCGAAACAAATTGAACTGAGCTGAATGAAGCTGCACAATAAGCGAATTTATTCTGCTGATTTCCTAAAGACAAACATAATTGAATTACAACAGCTGCAACAGCACGAACCACTGGAATGGGAGACGAGACACAAAGCTATATATACATATGTATATAGATGGGTGTAAGCCGAGCAGGGGGAATCCACCTATACGGATTTCGAATGCACACGACCAAATGTGCATTAAATTGGCAATTATTTGTTGCCTCTGCTGCGTTTTCAGTGTCTGGGGATTGTTTGCTACCAACTCAGCGAACAAATCGTAACAACAATATCAAAATTCATAAATGCACACAATTTTAAATAAATAACTAAGTTATCTATGTCAAAGCGTTTAGAAATATCTAAAGTTATTTTCTTAACTTACTATTAATATTGAAAATTAAGAAAGAGGAATGATATTTTCTATCTCATGAATACATATTTTTTTTATGCCTTTGAGGTATTTTATTTGAATTTTACATGTCTATAATTTTTCTAATTTTCGTTGTCAATCAAAGGTCATTTTATGTGTGACCTATAATTATAATGCCCCTAACAACACTTTTCTAGTGGCATCGTAAAAAATCCGGATATTTTTTAGCTAACATAAACATTGATTTTTGCTCACAAAAAGTTAAATCAGTTTTTGTTTCGGCCATAAAAACTAATCTGCAATACCCTCAAACTAGCAGCTATAAATTTGACACAAAAAAAATAAAAATAAAATGGGATTCGTTGCTGTCGCTGTTGCTGCATAAAAAATGGCTCGAAGCCTCCAAACCGCCAACCCCCTCCCGTTTCTAGCATGATGCTGATGGCAGCCGGACATAATACAGATTTGTATGCAAAAAGCGGAAAATCCGAATAGGCCAGTTTAGTGGGCGTACAGAACAGATGGGGATGGGTAGCAGGTGCAGCATTGTATTTTTAGTAATTGCTTTAGCACTCCAAAAAGATTAAAACAGCGTGAGTTTATCTGGGCCGAAACTGCAAACTGCAATTAAAATGCAGGCGATATACAAAAATTAATGATTATTTATTTTCATTTTTGTTTCATATATTTGCCTCTGGCAAGGATTGAGTTTTTGGATTATTTAGTGAGGTGTTTGCTGCTTTTACAGGTATATTGTGTATGTTGATTTTATTTGCTAATGGCATTTTATTTGATTTCTAATTAAAAAGCATTGTACCCCCTACAATAGTAAACTTTTTAATTCGTACTTGCATTTAATTAAATTCAAACAGCAAATTGTTAAAAGCACATCAGTTCTGGCCAAAGGTGTGGGAGCATCAATATGATCGGAGGCCACACGGCTGTGGGGATTGTTTTGCTAAATGTTTTGGGGCTTGAGTGGGTTCAGTGCTGCAGCTGCGTGGCAGCCGTGACGATTATTTATGAACGCAATAATTCATATGATATTTTGCGGTTTCGCTTGCATTTATCAAAAATGTTTTATAACACTTGCTTAACAATGCCAACAGCCAACATGCGCACTCTCTCTCTGTGTGGGTGTGTGTGTTTTGTTTTTTATACCCTGCGGCATCAATGGAAAATATCGATAAACATAAGCGATGCGAAGCTTGTACAGATTTCGAGATAAAGAAATAAAAATGCAGATAAATATATTGGACTTGAAGTATAGTCCTTCTTGTACAAAAGTGCTTTCACAAATTACACCTTTATTAAAGTACAGAGTAACCCAAAGTCGTGGCTCTATAATTCTTAAACTTTTTTTATATACAATTTTCAGTATTTTGATTAATGTTTAACTTCATTGTTATTATGTCAGCTGCTTAAGCTGTCGGCATTTTAAAGCTCGCGCCCCCAAAACGACCCCAAAACATCAACAGAAAACTCATTAAAATCATAAAATGCATTTATGACAGCCTTGTTTGCACTGAGGCAATAAGGATATACAACGCACATAAATGTGCTGATATTACTGTGTGTGTGTGTGTTTTGTATGTGTGTGTGCGTGTGTGTATGTGCGTGTGTGTTGGGGCGTTTCTCAAAAGTGTCAAAATCAAAACCGAAGGCGCAGGCCAAGTTTGCAGGCTGTTCGCCTGAGCTGCTGCGTGTATCCTGCTGCATCCGCCTTCGTGTTGTCACACAATTATGCACACAACAGCTCGAGCTCTGCTCTGCTCTGCTCTGCTCTTGCTGCTGATGTTGCCACTGCTGTTGTTGTAATTATATTGCTGCCTCGAAAACAAACTGTCAACAACAACAAACAACAACAACAACAAGAAGAAGAACGAGACCAACAACAGTATGCGCTGGTTGTGGCAGAACACTATTAATCTTGGCAATTCATTTGTGCCTATGTGTGCGTGAATGTGTGTGTGCGAAAGGACTCTTAAAGCCATAGCGCTTACTCGATGTTCTTGTTCCATGTTGATGTCCTGCGACTGGCACTTCAATCACGCTCATTCGTTATGCGTTTGACAAATTGAAAATGCGCACAAAGTAAGTGCAAGGCGTTGCCCAAAAAGGACGACAAGGACATCAACGGCGATGGTGCCGACGTGCTGTTTGGCCAGCAAACAAGCGCCATCAGCGCATCCTTAAACACATAATTCGCTGCTGCCGCTAGTACAGTCCCGAGCACTATCTCTATTCTTATCCTTTTTCGACGCTTTTCCTTTCGGACAGCGCAGCGTTTGTTTTCCACTGCATTCACGACACATTCTTCTTCTGAATATTGCTTTCACATTTTGCTGGCTGACCACGTTCTCAGCGCTATGTGCTGCTCTACCATTTATCATGAACTCGACAATTTTTCACTGCATAACTCAGGGCGCCACGTACGCCAAAAGGATGCCACAGCCGGAGAGTGGCTGCATCTTATTTTTTATGGTGTTTGTTGGACTCCTCTTCGAATGGGGTTATCTGCAATCAGTGGCCTGCACAGTTTCACACATGGCCACGGTTCGATAGGATTTTGATTAATGCAACAGCACTAGGTGGGGTATTTTGGCAGTGGAACAGGTCATCCGAACTGACCCAAGAGCTAACCAAGAGTGCATAGATGACTTTCATTTAGCTGGAGCCAAGCAAGTTGATTCATCTGACGTTGACTCGCAAATCAGACGAAGTTAAACGTGCGGGTCCCGCATTATCGATCCCCAACTTCATCTCCAATGCCATTTTCCAGAGCGACTTAAATTTACATTCCGATTACCATTTCACATCCATTCTTCATCATTTGCTAAGCATGTCACTCAGCACATTTGGCATTCGCTCGTCTATTTAGCTGATTGTCTGTCTGTCTGTCTGTCATGACTGCTTGCAACCATTCAGTCAGGGCCACGTTCGTATCTTCAACTGCCGCATTCAGCATCGAATGTCAAAGGAGTCCTTTCCACGCATTTGGTCCTATTTGCTGTTGTTGCCTCTGCTGGAGTGTGTTCAACGTTCTTGTTGACATATTCATTGGCAAATGCAATAATGTTAGATTTAAATGCTCGACAGCGTTTAGTGCGTCTACGTGGCATAGACTCAGGCCAAGTTGCCTTCACCTCAAAGTTGCCAGAATTGAATTTGGCCAACGTTTTACGCGTTTGTTACGGAAATTGAAAAATTCATCGCCACGACTCCCCTAAAGTTCGATTCGATTTGGTTATAGTTTTTGCTTATTTTTTTTATTCCAATATTGTATCGTCGTGAGTTGACAAAAGTTTACTAAATTATTTTGCCATTGCACTGGCATCAGCTTCTGACACACTTTGATGTCAGTTGCATGCTAGCAACTAATTTCCAAGCCAAGCCAAGCCAAGCCGAGCCAATTCCGCCCATTGATGAATGACAGGCGCCAGGAACTAACCAAGTAATGCGGGCAAAGCGCTTCAGAAATGCCGTAAGGAGCCAGCCAGTTGCTGTAGAACCACATTGAGTGGCGCTGATCCGCTCAACAGGAGCAGTAGCAGGAGCAGTAGTCGCACGAGTAGCAGCAGGAGTAGCATCATCATCCGGTTTGTTACGAGTATTATTATTTTCAGTTTAATGAAAAGTGCAATTTGCCCCGCCTTCTTCTCAAACTTCGCTCCCTTCGCTCCACTTCAATTCAAAAGCAAATGTGCAACTCTTGTGCACAAAGACGAAGACGATAGTAAAGTCGAACCGGAGTACCCGACCCTAACGCCATTCGAAATTCGCCTCTGCTGCTCTGTCCTTACACAGCCACTTTACAATCTTATCGATTTTTGTTTGGCTTTTGCCTTTGCCTTTGAGCCTTTTTTCTCGCCATCGTTGGCCGCTTTATGCATTTGCTGCTGCTGGTAGCAGTAGCCACTTTGATGACATTATTGAGAATTTCCCCCCCCCGTCTGGCGTCGCCTGCCGTAACCAATCTTAATCTACATTTCCTTTGGCCCTTGTTACATTTACAGTGTGCTGCATAATGGAATTACGCTTTTAGCTGGTCTCGGTGTTCTGGACAGCTCTCAACTCCATCAATTTCAACTGCTTTTCACAATAAATTAAATCAATCGATCAAGCCGCCACGCTGACCGGCAAAAACTGTGTCAATCAATTAGTTTTACGTTCATACACACACACACACACACACACAGACAGACACACACAGACAGACATACACACACATAAAGAACACACACAAAATACCAACATCTCACACTCTGGCAATAATTTTAATGAAATACAAATATAAATGATGCGACGTCCAAGCAATGACAGCTCAACGATGCAGGCTCAAGTGGGGCTCATCAATCGCCCCCGAAAACTTTTCACAATCAGCTGGTCGAAATTATTTCCAGCACTCGCCTGATTAGTTTCGCCATCTTCCAGGACATTTTTGCGGCGGGCCACGTGCATAGCATCTGAAGTAGTTGAACAAAATGGTAAATATATATCTCCTAAAGAAATGCAAAATAAATAACTGAGGGATAATAAAAAGTATGTTCGACTACCCATGTACCCTATACAAAATTCTAAGTTATAAGTTATCTCTTTGACAAGCTTAGAGTGCCCCATCATTCACTCGGAACAGGATATTATAAATACATGAACGGCAAAATCGAAAAAATGTCTAAAACGAATGACAAATTTTAATGTCAATAGCTGGAGACGTGCGCTCTAACGGGGCGTGGCAAGATACGGCTGTGCTGGCAGTGTTCCTGGTTTGGGGGTTTGGGGGGGTCGACCATTTGGTCTAGCTCCCTATTCGTGGTATCTACGCTGCTTTCGTGTTCATTTTAATTTGTCTGACTGTTGTTGCAGGACGCACAAACGATTTGTTTTGGTCGACATCGTTTATTGGATTTTGGGCTGTGGGGGCTTTCGGGTTTATTTGTATAAATGAAATAGACATTTTGGGGTCATGCTAAAGTGATTTTTCAATGTCCGGCCCTAAGCAGAAGAACAGCCAAACAGGCGGTTCGTTCTTATGTCTCACGTTTCCTTATGTTTCTTATCTCCGCCATTGCCGTTTTTTTTCCGTGTTTATTTTGGCTTTGTTTTGCCTTTTTTCTTGAATTTTTCTTTTTTTTTTTTGCGCGCGCTGACAACGAATCCTTTTGCATCCACCCGCAACAATGGACAACTTTTTGTAGTGGATGCTGATGGTGGAACGCTGCGTTCGTGGCCTTTCAGCGACACTCACAGCAAAGTGAAACTAATGGCAGTTAGTTTTGTTAAGTCGATAAAACTGTCAGTGATATGGCAGATTGTGTGGCAGCTGGCGGGTCGTTTTTGCCACGGGCACACCAGCATTTTGTCACCTACGAAAACAGCGTCCACAACGCGAATCTCTCGCAAAAGTGTGCATGTGTGTGTGGTGTGTGTGTGTGAAATGGATTTGCTGGCAAAATACATTCGAGTTTTAGTTGAGTTGAAAAAAGTTAAATGAAGCTGCCACAGGCATTAAATTTCCGCCATTATCAGACAAGACAGGCAAGACCCGTAGCCCGCCCGTGCATCGTTTCAATGTTTTCCGCAGCCGAATGCAAATGAAGATGACTGCGAAAGTGTTGCATTTGTCGCTGCACAAAGAATGCACTCGGCACCCACACGAAATTTGTTTGTCTGCCTCTGCCTCTGCTTCTGTCTCTGCTTCTGGCTGTGGCATAAGTGTCGTCAGTCTGGGCGTGGCTTCTGGGCATGCTTGGGTTGAAAGTGAGTGGCATTTTATGTTCATTTGCTTGGCTCCTGCTCTGCTCCTGCTCTTGCTCCGCTCTGCATTGTGTTTTATGTTCTTGCCTATGCGAAAATGCACAGTTGCACTTGGTTGGCAGCAGGCTAAAGGGGGTAGATATAATGTTGACTTATTTCAATGACATGGTGCACATTTTTCCCTACAAATGACTTGCCATGTCTTCATAATCATCATCAGCTCTGAGTTGAGCTTTCAGCTTATTACTTTATGTGTGCACACCACGAGGCGTTTGGTTTGGTGTGCACTCATTGTAGCAGGTAGCTGAATTAATTATCACATATCAGAGCTGGTGCACGTATCCTAAATCAAAGCATTTAACGCCCCTAATCCGATAAATGCATAGCGTTCTCTATTTACTTAAAACTCGACTCCACACCGGTGGCGACCAGATTGTTAGGGGTTCCTGTGCAAGTGCACTTTCGTGCTAGGGACGAATGAGAGAATTTAGAGTGTGCAGCGTATTTTGTAAATTAAAATGAAAATCCTTGGAACCGACGACCACAGCACTAAAAACATTAAAGACAACAAAGAAAAAGAGAAAAAAAGAAATAGAAAAACAGCTCACGTCACACGTTGAATTTGTGAGCGAGGTGGAAGGAAGCTTAAAACCCCGGCGGGAATAAGGGAAAAGTTCGTCGAGGCTGGATACGACAAGCGTTTCAGGCGGCAGGTCACTGTGATTGGCAGCAGCCATCAGGTAAGTTAATTGCCCACAATTTACAGAAGTGCACGACGTGAAGTGAGTGGGTGAATGGTGTCCGCTCCACACTGTTCCACAGCACCACACTGCTCCTCCAGTAGTTGCCGTGCACTTCCGTCGCGGACAAAGCTCATCAATCGAATTGAAGTCGGTCGTAGCTTCGCCACCACAGTTTGTGTGTCCACGTGGCTCATGTCCGGGCAACTAAATCTCGGCCATTTCTGACGCTATTAGTGCGACTGGTCGGACAGTCTAGGGTCAGTTTTACTGTTACGAGGCCTCCATTTGACTTCCCTTTAACGCTATGCCTCACTATTTGTGTGTGTGTGTGTGTGTGTGTGTGGGGCTATGCCCGGTCCATTATCGTATATGGTGCGTTATTAACTTTTGCTGCCTGTCAACATTGAAAATTATATGCTAGCCAACCGCAAACACACGCCCCAAAGCACCCACCCATTGTGTGTGTAGGAGTGTGTGCTATTTTTCATGCTTTGTCTGCGACTCGCATTCATTACGTGAGTTGCGTGGCGACAAGCACATGGATTTACATCCCCATCCTCATCTCCATCCCCATCTCCATCCGCATCTCCATTCTCATTCACATCCGCATCCACTTGCCATTAGCGCAGCACATTTAATTTTGTTGTTGTTGCTGTTGCTGGGCCTCGTCCCTCATCTTGTGGATTTTTTTTTTGGCAAATAAATCAAGTATTTTTTACAAATTGTTGTCATCATGTTGACATTTGCGACATCCTTATCGGCATCGAATTCAGGACTGGGGCCCATGCAAAATATACCCTAAAGAGTGTGTTTGCTAATGTGATTGGTATGCGAAAGACGGAGATAGTGACTCAGTCAGCTTAAAGGGCCAAAACACGACTTTAACTTAAAGACGCAGACGGGAAAATGCCTTAATGGCCGTAACTTATATATTCCAAGATTGGCAATAATTACCGGTAAGTGGATTCGACACAAACAAATCAATCCACAAGAGCTAGGGCCTGGCACCCCTGATCCCCTGATCCCCTGATCCCCTGATCCGCCTGGTCACAGCGCTAAAATGTTATCGGCGAAACTTTTATAAGAATTTCAAGACTTCCGGTTGCTGTTAGTGGCTGTAACTGTAACTGAGACGGCGAACAGCGACTGGCGCTGGTTTCCTGTCCCGTTACGCAAATTAAAAAAGCCAAGCCAACAACGTGAAACTAATGCCCTAAAAGGAAAGCCGAAAGAAGGCAAGCTGTAAATGAGAAATTACATTTTATTTTTATTTATGTATTTGCATTTGCCATAAAGCTCAACTCGACATCATCAGCACGAGAACAACATCATAAACGTCGACGTTGCCCAAATGACTTCCGTTTCCGCTTAAGATGCAGCCACGCAAATAGTTCAACACACTTTCTCACACACACACACACACACTTACACACTGGGGGCATCAACATGCAGCGCGCATCATTTGTTTGCCTCTTTGTTGTTGTTGTTGTTGTTATTGTTGTTTTCGTTTGGTTTTTTTGTTTGTCTGCTTTTGCTGGCCATTACCATCTGCGTCTACACATTTGCTGTCCATTTTGACAGGGAAAAATTGCATTGAGTATAATGTAAATCGTGTCATTTGTCAAGAGCAGCTGTTTCCCAGCTGTCAGAACAACAATATAGCAACAACAACAACAACAACAATAGCCTAATGACAATCGGCGTGTCTTGACAACCGTTTATATAACTGTGTGTATATATGTATGTACGTAAGTATTTATAAATAAATGCTTACGCACATTGCTCATACGCCGTGTGGACGAGTAGATTTAATTCGTCCTGCGAAAGTAATTTGAGAAATTTTTGGGGGTTGACGCTAAGACAGCGACTGCCTTAGTCTGTGTCGGCGTGAATAATTCAATAAACTAACTTTCATGGAGATTAATTAAATATTTCTGTCTAATTTGACGCAATTTATGCAATGCGACCAGACTGAGTTTTTCGGAGGGACCAAGAAAAATGAACAAAGTTTTAGCGCTGAGCGTTCGCTATATCGCTATCTGTGTGTGTGTGTGTGTGTGTGTGTAAGCAGTGCTGCTAAAACTTTTATTAATTACAAAAGACACACATAAATATTAGCAGTAAAAGCAGTGGCAACAGTAGCTGGCTGCGCTCACCCTCTCGTTTATTTGCGAGAAAGCCACTCGACGAGTTACTAACTTAGTTTCTTATGTTTCCTGCTTGGGTTTTTCCAGTGTCCGGGTAAAGTTGACGAGCTCTGGGGACGGCAAACAACAGCAAACGAGGATTAACATTGGCCAGCAGCAGCAGCAGCCACATTGGATACAATATGCGCTCAACGCTATTTGCCATACTGTCTACGGTTAACTATATTAGGTAAGTTGGATTGTGCGGGGGGGACGCGGCGAGTGGCATGAAAATAATGCAACTTAATGCGCTTGTGTACACGGACGTAATGTATAATTAATATGGCTCGACATGCACATTTGCCAGTGTGCCAACCTGTTGCATCTCAGTCAGCTCACACCTGCTCTCTCTCTCTCTCTCTCTCTCTCCCCCTCTCTCTCTCTTTTTTTCATTGAAAAGTGGCATAACGAGCACTCGTGCAACGGCTTAAAAGTGCTTACAAATTGCTACATTGCTATGTCTGTGTTATGGTGGGGCATGTGGGGGGTTTGGGTTGGGGCTGCTGCTTTCATCAACACTTCAGCAGCTGAAAACTGAAACTGCAATTGAAGCGCTTTTCAGCACTCACACGCACACACACACACTCACACACACACACAGATAGAAAACCTGGACGCTGAAAAAAATGAAAAGAGAAGAAGAAGAGCAAGGCTTTTTAATGAGTCAAGTGGCCAACACGTCGTTCCACCTTTTTGCCACTCTCCATATGTTTGGGTTGTGAGTGCGTGTGTGTGTGAGTGTGTGTGTGTGTGTGTGTGTAATGACGCGAATTTGGTTTGCCTTTATGCCAGCGTATTCGTACGAAATAAACCGTTTTCTTTTTAAGTCCGTTTTGGGCGCCATGCCAACAGTTTTCAGTTTTCAGTTGCCAGTTTGCATTTGCTTTTATAATTGCATGCCGCTCTTAATGAGCCAAGCGCCATGCAATTTGTACAGAGTTACCACCCACCCACCTAGAGTGAAAGAGTCACTCAGCCTGTGTGTGTGTGTGTGTGTGTGTGTGAATATGTGAGTATATGCGGTGCAAATCAGCCTTTTAAACAACTTTACCGGCACTTGAAGTTGAAGTTGGCATGAGTTCGGTTTGAGGTTGGTTAGTTGGTCGGTTCGTTTGTTCGTTCGCTGGAAACAGCTGCCAAAAACGATGCAGAAAGTTAAGCAACGGCCAAATGGATTTGGTCGTAAGCGAAATAAAACCACGCAACGAAACGAAATGAGTAAATTGCGGTTTCAAGTTCCCTCAACTGTTCGCACCCTAGCACCCCTAACACGCCCCCGACACCCCCGACACCCCCGACACCCCCGACACCCCCATCCACATCTGCAAGCGCCACACAACCGCACCTCACACAGATTCGCCCGCACATCGCCTTGTTGCCCTGGCAATGCGTTTCCTCTTTACCATTTTTTGCAATTTTCCCCAAAAACCACTTTGGTTGTTAAAATTTTTAACACATGCTCCATACTTTTGGCTGTTGTTGTGGCTGTTGCTGTTGCTGTTTCTGCTTGGATACGTGGCTTAAACATTTGATTGACTTTTGCGCATGGACACAATAAAAGCGACGAAATCATTTTCGCTTTTAATGCCAGCGCCAACAAATATTTTCTGCCACAATGGGCAACAATTTCAATTACTTTAAAGCGTTCTATAAAATATTGCGTATACGTCCCGCTGTGCGTTGCACAGAAACACAAACACAAACAAAAACACACACAAACAGACGCACATTTAACGCATAAATGTATAATTGAAAACAAATTTTACTGCATGTAATTGAGAGTGTGTGTGTGTGTGTGCTTATACATATATGCGTGTGTGTATGTGTGTGTTGGCGAGTGTGGGCCTGTCTTGATATCGATAACAAACGCCACAAATTGAATTTAAATCATATTACATACACACATGTATACAAACACATACATACATATCTATACATACATACATATCTATACATACATACATACATATGATTTCGTATACAGCCAAGGAACATGGTAGTACAATGATGGGCTCTGCTCTGCTTATGTTGTCGTTGCTGCTGGCTGCTTTGGATCGTTGGGCGCCATGTTCGCTTGTTTTATTTATGGCGGTAGCAACAACAAATAACACAACAACAACAACAACTACCCCAGACAACAGCAACAGCAGCAGACAGGGAAACGCCTTCGCTTTTGCCCTATTCAGTAAAAGGGTTTCATAAATCGAATATGTGGCCAAAAAATGTAAAGAAATTTTTTTTGATTTCTTAATATGTAAATTTTGTATACCTGTTTTACTATATGTGGTTCAAAAACTCTATTTTATATTTTATATCTTCCGTCAAGCCAATTTAACTGAAAGAGCATTGAAAACGTCTACATAGATTCGGAGAGTCGTCAACGTTTTGAGATTTCCGTTTAATGCATTCAGTGCACACGTTTCCCAGAGACAAGCCAGCCAATCTGCTTGCTGCCGGGTGCTCGGGTGCTCAGCCAGTCAGTCCCAGCGCCTGCCCCAAATCTTAATTGTCTGCTGTGCTGTGCTCTGCTGTGCTGTGCTCGGCTGTGGCATGCAATAAATTTATGCATTGCATTTGGATTTTGGAGCATTGCATCTGCCTGGGGTCAAGTGATAGAGGCCAGATGCCAGAGCTCTGAGGCCTATCGGGAGCTGTGACTACTGCTGCTGCTGGTATTAAAACCATAAATAAATGTTTGATAAGCAGTTTACGATACCGTGTATCCGATATGTGTATAAAGAAAAATTCCAAAAAATTATATTTAATAAATCTCTTTTATTGCAGACAGCTGAAAAGACCTGGTTACAAACAGAAGTCGACTGCTCAGCTTGAATTTACAAAAGTTAGACATTTTGGATGGTAAGTTTTAAATTAAATATTACAAGTCAATAATATAAAATAGCATTTCTATTATTTTAAATTAATTTCGACACAGGCTACATTATTTGAGTCAATCGAAATTGACTAGATACTGTCTATTTATTTATTTATTTTACACATACTCAAATTCACTTTTATAGCCACTCAATAAAATGCCACTTTCAAGTTCTGCTGAAATATGCTCAATATACAATTGACAGGTTGGAAAAATATTTCAAGTGTAAATATGCGTCCAGAAACCTATTGCCACAGCCAGCCAAAGGCATTGCCAGCAAAGACTTTTCCGGCATCTGCAGTCCTGTCCCGGCATTGTCCTGGCGTCCTCCAGCGCTGCGTAGCTCCTGCCGTACGTGTTGGACGCAACTGGAACGTGTCGCACGTGCGTACTGGACTGGAGACAGTCTCAAGTCTTTGTCGGACTTGCATTTGATATTGACATAAAAATATCTTGCAAATACAAGCAGCAGCAACAGGGAAATGCTGCAAAATGGTACGACAAATAAGAAGATTGTAGCGGCAATCACAAGCAATGAAGCGAGTTATTTCACTCACTCACACTTACCCACACCCACACACACACACAGACACACACACACACACACTTACAGACACAATCCCACTACATTATGTCTGGGCATTGTTGTTTCCTCTTCTACTGCCTCCTCGTTGCAGCACGCGCTACACGATTTTGCAAATAAATACAAATAACTTTGATTTTCCACCAGTTACCCGTTGGGACATGGAAAAGCAAGCCAAGGCAACCAACAAAATGCACACACACACACACACACACACACTTAAACATACAGCATGTGACGTTCAACAGAAGAAGCATTCAAATTAAACTTTATTTTCCTGCCTGACATTTTTCGTTGCATACCTTAGGGCGTCACAGCCTGAAATTGCAAAATGCAGGCTTGATCACATTGCCAACTCTGAGGCTTGCAAATGAACATGAGTTTACTGGGTGGCTGGGTGGCTGGGTGGGTGGTGCAAGGGTGTGGGTGGTGTTGGTGGGTGGCAACCAGACAAACACACAAACGTGCTGTGCATGCAATAAAGCAGCTTTTTGTGGGATTTCTTGCTCTGATAGCAACTAACGTCACAATATGCTACAACAATTGCCATTGGACTGGCTGAGCAGGCGACACCGCTGCACTGTGTCAATACAACAAGCCCAAAGTCCCCGAGGCGGCACAATAGTTTACACTTGTAGCACTCCCCATCTACACCAGCCATGTTGCCAAAAAAAAAATTAGCAGTTGTTAACCACAAAAGACAACTTAATTCATTTTAAGCATGCGCATTACAATTATGCAAAACGGATTCTAGGCAAGCACGATTATCAGATTCGCTATAAAACTTGGTTTCTTGTCTTAAACATATGGCTTTATTTGGTCTAAAGATCTTCAGAAATTCTTCCTGTTTTTGTTTGCAATGTGAAATTAATCCAGGTGAACGAATCCAAAGTATTAGCATAAAAACAACAATGAGAGCTCTGCAAAAGCTGCAGCAACATCTCGATCCTCCTGGCTAGCTCTGCCTGGACGGGAGGGAGTGGCTTGCTGCATAAGCAACCTCACAACATGGTAGCTAACTTTCCGTGCATTGGTTGTGGGAGTGTGCGTGTGTAGTTGTAGTGTTGTTCATACACATTGAGAGTACGTCGACTATTTGCAAGGGTTGTTGTTGGTTGGTGCTGCTTGAATTGTATTTTTATGAGCACCAGGGCAAATATCGGCTGTGGGCGGCATAAATTAAGTTACGCCACTTAATGATGTTGCTTAGCAAATTGAAGCAACTAAAAACAAACATAATTGAAACAGTTTTCTCATTATAAAGACCACGATGATGATGATGACGACGACTAGCACGTTAAGGGCAAAACGGTGGCAGCCAAAAGCATGGGGCACACAGGTGAAATTGCGGTATGTGTGGGTGGCGTGCAGCAGGTGCGCCTGACGCAAATTGTTTGGCTTTGTCTGAGACCTGGCAAGGAACCAGGTAAGCAATGCCGGTAGTTGCCACGCCCCCACTCATACTATGACGTCCACGTCCACGTCCTCGCCCTTGTCAAGCAAATATGCGTCGTTTTTATTATTTTTTTTTTTTGTTTGTTTCTTGTGTTTGTGTGAAGAAGATTAAGTGCTTCGGCTAGAGGCCGCACCGGCGGAAGTCATAGCAAAAGTTAGGCGCGCTTCTTTGCGAATATTGCAAATAAAAAGTCAGACAGAGGCTTACGAAAGTGTGGATGCAACTGCTCGCTGCTGGCCGGGCTCTCTAACAGCAAGTGCATGCAAGCAGCGGCTCAGCGGCTGTGGGGGTGGCAGCGGAAGTTGTAACAAGTTAATGGCAGTTTTCAACAAGCAACTGATGACTGTCAGCCTCTCAAGTGCGGCAGGTGCAGCAGCAGCAGTAGTAGCAACAGTGGCAGCAGTCGCTAACAGCAAGCAACAACAGCAACAGAAAGCAACAACTTCATTTAGCTGCCGCCTAAAGTGTATTGAAGTTGGCACTCAAGTAGCAAGCAAAGTAGCTGTTAACGTGGCCTAATAAAGTTGCTCTCAGATTAAATTTACCAAGCAGCGGGACTCTCGACGTTCCACGCGGCGTATGCGTGTTGTCTGCTGGGAAACCAAACGGCTGCTTTTGCTGCCCCTTTTTTTTGTTTCTGGTGGAGGATGGTGGGGGGTACCGCCTTTGTCGTGGCCATCAGACAACGGCAACGATAATGTCAAAAACAACAATGGCAAGAAAGTCCTTTATATATTTTGTTATTGTATTTATGCTGTGGCACCATTAGCAGCTCAATTTACACAGTCAAGTCGACACTTCGGGCCCTGCTTTTTGGCCAGCATGTGCATGGCAATACAATATTTGGCATTTGTTTTTGCTTTATGGCCCTCTTAGCTCATACCCTTTCTTCCATCTCCCACCCGTTCCCTCTGCCCATACACACATATTTCCGGTGCTAAAAGCTGCCGGAGTCAAGTGGCTCGTCTAATGGACCAACAACTGCAATTCGATATGCTGCCAACTGAATTCTGCGTACACGCTTTATTCATTCGACAAACAACAACAACAAAAGCCAGACCCCCTCAAAAGCAAAATCAAATTGCTTGCAAATAGCTAAATAAAAGGCCGGATGGGGGGCTGTGGCTGCGGCTATGTCTGATTACCCGATATCGCCGGATATGGCGAGTAAATGAGAAACAAGTTTGCGCTGTGCAAATTAATAACAGCAGCTCGAGCTCAGTTTTACTTATATATTTCCATTGTGCTGTTGTTGTTGTATCTAACAGGAGACGCTGCCTCCCAGACACACAACACACACACACATACACTATTTGTATGTGTGTGTGTTTGCGTCCGGGGCTGTTAGGCTAATGCCTGCAGGTTGACGTACGTGCTGCGGCATTTTTATTAGGCTCGAGCTTTTTACGAGCAGCAGCCCTTCAACGTTGTAGGTTGTAGGTGGGGCAAGGAATGGACTGGAGGTTAAATTGTGGTGGGCTGGAGAAATTTATGATGGAACTTGGAATGGCAGAGTGCGCTGCGCTGGGAAGTTTGTTTTATTGGTCATAAAAGTAACAGCGCAAGTTCCATTTTTAATGCTCTTTAAGTAAAGGGTAAACATTTTTATAGACTCTTTGTGAATGCCTACACATATATATATATGCCATTTTCCTATTTTATTTATTTATCTGCAAATGGTATAAACTATAAATTATATTCCGCTTATATATAATTTATAAATTGTATTTAGCCTTGTTAATGCTTATCAAAAATGGTGAAATCGAAAAGTACATTAATCACATTTTGGAATTATTTTTAAATCAATTAATCCTGAAAGTTGCATTAAAGATCACAGCAATGTGTATATCTAATACCCTGTCACATATACTATTTTTTTCTTAATTCTCTTTATAATAGCGAGAAAAAACAACATTTTTTACATCAACTTTTTGTTCACGTTTCAGGCACACACAATCTGCACAACTGGAGGCGTGGATTACCTTTTGTTTTATTTAATTAGTTAGTGGTGGTGGGATTCAGAAAGTGCTCCCCAGTTCCCAGTTCCGAGGTCCCAGTTCTCATTTGCCCAACATTCGTATCATTGTTATTAGTATGTACAGCAGTTTTATTGGCCTATCCGTGACTGAAAAATGTCGCTCAATTAAAATGGAAACACTTAAAATTCAACACTTAATTCCGTGCGTAAAATTAATGCTGAACACCTAATTAAATTATGTTAATTACTTCTGCAAGTCTATTAACAACAGCCTACACGCACACACACACTGCGAGACCAAAAGAGAGAGAGAGAGGGAGAGAGTGGGAAAGTGTGAGGGAGAACGTGATAGACACGTAGACTCGACTTGTTCCCATGCCATAATTTTGCTGTTGCTCTTTTTACTGTTGCTGATACTGTTTGGTGGTTTCGGCTTTCACGTTGCTTGGATTGGGCCGAACGGCAAACATCAAATAACTTTCAATCAATTCCAATTAACAACGCCCATAAAAGCAGCTCAAAACAGATCCACAAAGTGCACATAAGAATGTCAGGACAATTTAATTTAAAATTTAATGGCAAACCGGGCAACGGACAACTAGATGAAAGCAGCACAAATGCCAGTTTGATGTTCTTATCAAAAGGCAACCCTTGCTAGCGCAAAATAACCGCAAAAAAAAAATGAGGAAGGACTAGGGGATTGGAAGCGGTGGAAAGCGCTGCTGAACAGCTAAGGATATTGTAATAACAGTAGCCTGACACGCAACGGACACCGACACGGGCCAAGGACTCCACACAACCGCTGGTATTCTACAAGTATCATCAAGTCCAAGTTGAATGCAGCTTGGCAAAAAAAAAGAAAAAAAAAATGGAAAAAGGGCAGCGAGCGCATCAATAGAATACGGTTCTACAGTTAGGCAACAATGGGCAACATCGCTGAAAGCCACAATAAAAGACACAAGACGCTGGCCACAAGACAGACAACGCTGGCGAAATAAAACCGCAGACACGCAAACGCCCGCCGAGGAACTGCCAGCAGGCAGCAGGATACAAAAGTCCGTCCATTGACGACTTTGAGGCGAGGACATATGCGAGGCAAGTTCATTTTGCGCTCTTGCAGTGCAAAAATTTAATCAAGAAGTGCAGCGCCAGGCGAGCCACAAAACCCCAATCCCAACCCCCAATCCCAATCCCAATCCCCCCATCCAACTGCATCCCCACTGCACTCGCTGGCTGGCAAAAGTTGTCTTGGCCAGCAACACGCGCCAGCCCCTTGCGTGTAATGTGAGATTCGTTCAACATTTACAATGATTTTGTGATTCTTCCGACACTTTATGGCCAGCCGAGCTGACAGCCCCACTCGACCCCGCGTCGACACCCGTTGGGGGAGCCAACATCCTTTGGTAAGTTGTGTTTTCATGGGACTGAGTATAATAGAGTGAAAGACTTTAAGCAAGCATCCGAATAGCATCCATGGTCGTCCTCATTGCAGTATTAAGTTCCCGCGTAAAGTTAACTTTTGACAATAACAAAAAAAAAAAAAAAAACAAATTAAAGGGGTTTCAGAAAACTGAAAATGGTACAACTGAAGCTGAAGTTGTTATGTGACATCATTGGCGACAGCTGGTTAAGTTTCCCAGCTTCCAGGCTGAATGCTTTTTGCGATGAACTTAGCAAACATTTGGTGAATTCGATTTTTAGCTATGATTGTCCAAACGCAATTCTTGTTGATTTCAAAAACTCAAGGGTTGCATCTGGGCATCGCGGCTCGAAATGAGAATACAACAGAAAAACAAAAACAAAAACACATTTATTAACTCAATTATGTCAATTTATTTTAAGCGAAGACCAATTAAATTAATTAAAATTTGCTTATTGTTTCTGTTAATTAACATGTATTGTTAAACTAAAATGTCATTAATTATAAAGTTCAAAAGTGAAAAATAAACATGTCTTTAATTAAATTGAATATTTAAAAAGTTCTTATAAATTTCAGAGAGTTTGTCAAACGAGCAGCACAAATTAGAAAATCACAGCAAAAAAATCGCCTAGACAACCGCTTTAGCTGTACAAAAAATGGATGCTTTGTCAAAACATAAATTTAAATTAATATATTTTTTTGTGACTAATAAATACTTTGCTTTAAGCAATAGAAATAAGAATTAAACATTTCAACATGTAAATACTCACTGCAAATAATGAAGCTTATTTTGTATTTTAAACATTATTGTACTTAAAGATGAAAGTAAGTGGTAATAAATGCACTTAATTAGCAGGTGTTAAGTGAAATGCATTATAAAATAAAAGCAGTGATCTGTTCTGTCAAGAAAAAGCTTTCCCTTCTGATTTTAAAATCCATCCTGAAGCAGCTCTTGAAGTGCAAAGTTTTTAGTTTTGCGAATAGGAAGCGTAGGAAAAATAATGTTTACAATTTTTCTCATGTACTCAGAGATTTGCAAACAGGAGGATGAGAAGCGTAGCAAATGGGAAAAGTTGAATGTTTGAATATTTGCCTTTTTTGATTATATAAAACAAGAAACCGCCCACATAGCAACAAGGTACGGAGGTACGGAGAAATAACAGCAACAGTAGCAACAACAACAACAACAGCAAATGAAAAAGCAACAGCAACTTTTTGCATAGAAAAGCTATTTTACAGAAAATATTTTCCGAGCATATTTATTCGCCTTCCGCCAGCCACTTTTGACAAATTATGACTTTGCTATTTCTTGTTTCCTCTCCAAGGTTTCTGTCTCTCCGTGTGTTTGTGTGTGTGTGTGAGTGTGTTTTATTTCTCACAAACTATAACAGTAAGTTGCCATGACAGCGCTGCCACATTATACAACAAGTGCTCGAAATAATAAAGTTAACAGCACTTTAATAGTTAGCTCGTTACGCCCACAGCCGGTGCCAAGTGGCCGCCGCCTACATGGATTGGGCTTGCGATACGGATTGGAATTATGGTTAAGAGGCAAAGGCAACATGTTGCCCGGCAACCGGCACAAGTAAGGGGCTTGTCCTATCGAGCAGCATAACTTGAGCAATAAAATGGCTTTTATACTCTCCAATACAATACAGAAGACAATAGAAGCACTGAAATATTTCTGGCATCGAGAGTTGAATAAATTTCTCGACTTTGATTTTGAGCTTAATAAAACTCAAATTTAAATTCGACTGAGTACGCACGAGCAGAAGCGTAGTAGTTTCAGATCCACAGGCCATCCAGTTCATGCTTCATGCCCCATATGTGCAGCATGCTGCCCTAACAACAGCAGCAGCAGCAGCATCACCAGCATTTTTTATTGCCATGCGATGACATGACTTCGTAGCTGGCAACATAGCTTAGGAATGTAATAAACTTGGAGCGCCACACGCATACCACTACCACTCACCCCGCCCTCGGACTTTTATGCCGAATACATAAAAGGAAATCACAGGCAATGTAAACAGTCAGCTACTTCGGTTTCCATCTCTGCTGCTCCACAATGGGAAAAGTCAAAGAGTGGCCGCTGCTACCAATGGAGGTTGGGTGCGGCACAGCTAATGAGCTCTATGCTCGGTATGCTTAATATCAGCAGCACCAGTTGTGCTTATGTATGCATGTTGAATGTTGGGGGAATGGGGGGAAGGGTCGCCTTCAGCGACAAGCGGAAAGTTGTGCATAATTCAATTAACTAAAAACAAGCAAATGAAAACTTTGCAGGCCACCAGGCCGGAGGGCAATAAGGATGCACAAGTGCAGCCAACAAATGGCAGCCAGTCGCCTTGGCGCAGCACAAATCCCAAAAAGAGTTCCGTCAACGCGACTGAGGAGGATGAGGGAGGAATGGAGGGTGGCTCTGCTATGCTCATGCTTTCAATGCTACGGCGAATTGGACAACTCTCCAATGAAATTGCGCAAAATATTTCTAATTATTTCAGAGCAACATGGAGCGCAGAGTGCCTCGTCGCCTGGCAACGAATCCGACCTCATCCTCGTCCTCGTTCTCAACCTTTGTTCCTTTTCGGTTGCTTAGTCAACTATGCGTGTATATCAGAAGTATGAAATGCAATAACGTAATGAGTAATTGCGCAAAAGTAATAAGGGACACGACGTGCTGTTACGCAAAAAACAGCATGCAATCTGCTAAGGATAACAAGAATACCAACCAACCAGCCAACCAACCAGCCAGCCAGCCAGCCGGCAGCAATTATGGATGCGGTGTGTGGGCAAAAACGGCCACAGCACAAAAGTTGTCAACAACAGGCAACCAGCAACAGCAACAGCAACTTAAACAAAGGGCAGCCCGGGTTAGCCGCCAGCAATGGGGGCGTGGCGCAGAAGCGTACGTGCAACGTGGCCGCAAAAAGTTAAAGCTCAGCTCACGCGTTGCTGCCGCGTGACTCCGATGGAGGGCCGTTGGACTGGACCCGACTGGACTGTCAAGGATTTGGCTTTAGCTCTGGGTCAGGCGTGTCTCGTGCCGCGTGCCTCGCGCCATCGTCCAAAAAGGATATTAATTTCCCAAAGGTGCCATTTCAGCCAGTAAAAATCACGCAAAATGCGAACGGGCCAAGGGATGGGATGAGTGAAGGCACTGCACAGCTTAAAACAGCAACAGTAACAACAACACCACGAAATAAAAATATAAATAAAAATAAAAATAAAACTCACGCACACTCGCACACAAATTAAAAACTTTCAATAGCAACAATTTTCATTTAAAAATTCATCGCCATGCTCTGGGACCGCGACAATGCTACGCAAAACGTGGCATGGGCGTAAATGGGGGCGTGACGTGGTGGTGGTGGTGGTGGTGCCACTGCTGTGGCGACTGCTGCTGTTGTTGATGGCCATTGAAGCGGCAAACAAAAGTGACAAACAAATTTATTAAAACTGTAAATCTGCATTGGACGAATAGTTTGTCTAACAAGTATAGCAATAAAAATACAACAGAAATTCGTACGCAATTTAGCCTTAAATGTGATCGATTCTGAGATACCCTAGAGTAAACCTTAATATAAATGTATTTAAAATCTCATTTTTATTCTTTAGAACCTTAAATCCCAAATAATAAAAGTATATTTATATTCGTATTATTTCTTGCCACAAAAGTTTCAAAGTAATTGTAACAATTGTTTTTATTTTTCCATTGTGTGCTTTATTCAATAAATTGATAGAATTCAAGTTACATTGGAGATATTTTACTGTTATAATTTCATGATACCCCTTCTGAGCTGTTTAGCAAAGTTGTTAGCTACTATTTGGGGCGTGCAGCAATTAAAACTATTTGGACTAAAACAAAATCGACGCTGTTGCTATCGCTATTGCAATAGTTGCTATTTGTTGTTGTTGTTGTTGTGGTTGTTGCTGGTGCTACATGTTGATGGCTGGCAGCATTTCATTAGCGCTGACGGTGCTTGCACCGAGGTCAAACCACAGCATGCAACAATCTAGCGGGTGCAAAATGGGAAGAAGACACGACAAAAGCTGATTACTTGCTACAATGGCTGGCAGGACATGTACGGAGGCAGGAGGGCACAGAACGCAGGAGGTACTAGCTTAGGACCATGCTTGGACTTGGACTTGGGTGTTGTTTAGCGGTCGATTCGCCAAGGCTTCCATTTCTGTTTGTTGTTGACTTTGCGAGCGATGCGATGCTGCAAAGCATGTCCTTTAGCTAGGGATAAGCCCCAGTATGCTGCAATGAAATAAGGACGAGGTTAGCTAAGGAAAACAGCTGTTGCCAGCAGGAGCACAGCGAGAAAAAAAAACAGTTGCACTTTAATATCTACAGCAGTTGGCCATAAGGAATGAATATTTATTCCAATGGACTGAAACAAAACTTAATATATTTTATCTTAACACGGCTTTGTCTCTGGCTTGCAGAGATCCTGCATTCCATAACCCGCTGGTGGTGGCTCAATGAACAAGGTGGTGATTCCGGAGCTTGGCTCATTACCAAAACGTCCCTTGCGAGGTCCACATGGCAGCATATTACCTAACTTGAGTTGGCCCAAAATTTCCTCAACGTCCTGAATATGAAGATCCTCATAGAGATCGTCATTCACGGTCATAACGGGCGCATGGACGCAGGCGCCTAAGCAGTAGGTTGCCTTCAATGTAAACTCCATGTCCTGTGAGGTCTCTCCAGCCTTCAGGTGCAACAACTCCTCGCACTTTTGCAGAATGTGTTCACATCCGCGTAGCTGACAAGGCGTCGTCATGCACACTTTAATGTGGAACTTTCCCACTGGTGTCAGATTGAACATGGTGTAGAAATTTGCCACTTCCCAGACCGCAAAGGGGTCCAGTTTGAGCATACCGGCAACAGCCTGAATGGCTGTGATTGGCAGCCAGCCATGTTGGCGCTGGGCAATGTCCAGCAGTGGCAATAAAGCGCCACGCGTCTCCTTCTCCGGATAATGGGATAATAATTCCTGGGCGCGACACTTGTTTTCCGCGGTAAACTCAAAATTCAGCTTGTCACTCAAGTTGCACTTGCTGGCTTTAAGAAGCGGCGGTGTGGCACAAATGACTCTGTGGTTAGGCTGAGGCTGCAGCATCCGCTGCGGTAGCTGTAAGAGACGATTTAAATTCACGTACATTTTGGAATATGTTATGGTTTTTGTTGAAATGTGAGGGTTGAGGTGAATTCGTAACTGGTTAATATGAAAGTATAAGTTGCGACGCCTTCTGTGCCTATAGTCGTATATTTCAATTTGATATTGAAATCGTGAGCGCTTTGTTCATACTACGGCTGTGTGTGGCAAGAACGCAATCAAATTAGGCAAAAATCCTGATTACCATGGCAACAATCGTCATTTTATGCGTGTGGCGCCAATACCTAACTGGCACAATATGTCAATCAGTACCCGATCGCCTGACTGGGACCCCAACGTGCTGAAAATTGCTCAAATTGTTCAAATTGCATGCCCCGCCTAATTGGCAATATAGAGGGCGAGAGTCAGAGTCAGAACAAGAGCCGCAGCCAGAGCCAGAGCCAGAGCATGTTGAGGCCAGATGGAGCACAGCCTCTTTCCAAGGCCTCCCCCACCTCACTCAATTTGGGGGCGCGTGTCGCAGTCAATCACTTTGATGGGGCGCCATTGTTATCAACACCTGTCCCGTGCTCTTACGTTTCCCATTTGCCACATTCCTGCATTTTTACAGCCATTTACGTTTCCTTCCACCCCACTCCCAGTCCACCATCGTGGTCGTCGACATTCGCCATAAAGCAATATCTCGTAAAATGTGTAATTCAGCAAAGTGTCTAATAAAAGTTTGCCATAAGCGATAATCGATAATAGCTGTTCAAAATGCCATTGATTACAGATCACACGGGCTAAAACCTATAAGCGAAAACAATTGAAAACTTCTATGCTCCAATTAACTTGGGCCAACAGCACAGATTACGCTCCATTTGAAGGCCCATATCTGAATAGATAACTTTTTGTTATGTGTTATAAAAAACGAATGCTTATTGGCATGGGTTGTGTAGTCTTGAAGTAAATATTGGATGTAACTTAAAAATTAATAATTATTTATTGTTTTTTTTAAACATGGATATTGACTCAGAAAAGCTGTTATAAATTTAAATGCACCATGGTTAAAAAAGGATGGCTTTTGAAAATCGCTTTAGATTGGCTGTGGAAAATGTAGATCCATCACCAGGTGGACCTAATTATAATAAGTCAAGCTAACTTTTGTGATAATCCAATAGGAAATCTCTTTGGCTAAGTTGCTTTACTTTGCTTAATTCGATAATTAGTTATGATTTAATATCATTTCAGGGAAACTTTCATGCAAACCTCGGACTTAAATTAAACTTGTGTGATTTACATGTGTCTAAGCAAAACTCTTGAGCACTTATGTATGTATATGTAACTAATAACATCCAAAATATGTATCCACGCCCCCCAACCAAGAAATATGCTGACCTCAGAGCCGGCAGGCAGCAAACTGCAACAACTTCAATTGGCCAATAAGCACTTTCCAAAGACTTTTGCATGCCAGTTCACATGATTCGTGTTGTGATAGTCCCGTTCTTCTTCTTCTTCTCGCTTTCGCCTTTCCCCAAAATGTAATTGTAGCTATTGTTGTTGTTGCAGTTGTGGTTGTTGTTGTTGTTGTTGTTTGGTTACTTAGAGGCTTGGACAAGTTAGGCACCAGTTTTCGGTTGTTGTGCTTAAAACATAATTAAGTGCTTTACAAGTTTCTGAGTGTAAGAACGGGAATTTGTCATAACACAAGCCGCTGATGAAGTGCTAAGCAGCAATAAATTTTACTTTTAAAACAAAACTACAAGCGAAGAAAACTAAAAAGTAAAAGCCAACCAAAAGAACAACCCAGAAACCAAAGAAAAGCGAATAAATGAATTGAAATGTGGGGCCAAACAAGCTCAACAAGTTGCCAAGTTCTTCTACCAACTGACTAACTGACTGACGACTAAATGACGACTGACTGTCGACCGAGCTGATGATGTGGCAATGGCCATAATGGAACGTCAGTTGAAGTTTACAAGTCGAGCGCAAAAGTTGAAATTAAATCAAACAAAAAGCTGAATCAGAGAAACACCCAAAATCCCCGCCACTTGTCAACGGAGCGCGAATCCATTCGACCACTCATTCCACATGAATTAGAATGGGGCACAGATGGAATGCCAAAAGTGTTGGAAACTTTGTTATGTTTTTGTTGATTTTACCAAAGTGCGGCGAGGCACGCACCCTGCCCGTGATCGAGCAGAAGCTGCACCAGAGGCGTGATGGATTAGCAAAGTTTGAGTTTAGCGCCGCGCAGTCTGTTCCGGACACTATCGGTGGCAGCAACCAAAGCGTTCCTCAAGCAGATCCCCTATATGTTTTTAATTTTACTAAAATTGATGAGACTTTGTGTGCACATCGGATGCAGCCAACAACGGATGGCGACCAGCAGCAGCGTCGAGGGCGTGACCTTCGCAAGCCACAAGTGCAGTCACTTTGGAAGAAGGGAACGACACAAAAGCCCTTTCATATTCTTGAGCAACTGAATCTGGAGTTGGAAAAGAAACTCCATCACTGGACCACACAAAAACCCTTCAGTACCCTAGAGCAATTGACCGTGGAACAACTGAAGCAATTGCGTCGCAAAACGCCAAATGACAGCTTTAATATACTTCAATCACTCCAAATGGAGCAAGAGAAGCATGCCAGTCAATTTACAACGACGAAGCCTTTCAATGTGTTCGAGGAGCTGGATCTTCAGGATCATGAGAATGCCTTCGAAATCCTTCAACCAGTTGCTGCGCAACCAGCTGAGCCACTGGAGGAGCACAAGTCTCTGCCGGCAGAGTCGTCACGCGCCAAGGAGAGCCAGAAACGCAAACGCAAAAGAATCCGGAGGCGCCGGAAGAGAATACGTCGTCGCCGCAAACGCAAACGTCGACGTGGCAAGAAGAAACGCAAAAGGAAAAAGAAGAAAAAGAAAAAGAAGAAAGGCGAGAAAAATAAGAAGAAGAAGAAGAAGGGGAAGAGAAGGAAGAAACCAGAAATGCCAAACGCGTTCGGTCAGCAGGCACACCTTATCTATGCCAATCCCATAAAGCAGCCGTATCACCCGCACCACAGCTACTATCCACACCCACAACAACAAGCAAATCCAACCACAATCCTACAGGTGTTGACAACAAAACGTCCTGCGACCACAAAAGCGCCCTTCAGCAAGATCAAGTATCTACTGCGCCACAATGCTCTATTCAAGAAGAAGAAAAAGGAGTGGGTCAACCATGTGGGTCATGTTCTATATCCCCTTATCAAGTTCGTCGCATTCTTTACCGTGCTAAATCCTTTCACGCTGGGCGTCTTTCTCTTCACATTGTTGTCGCCGGTCGTCTTTGGCTTTCTGGGCTTTGTCGCTCTGAGCCTTCTGGTTAAACCATTTTTGCATATAGTATTTGGCGTCAAGAGCAGTGTGGAAAACATCGATCGTCAGCACTTCCTCGCCAATAAGCGTGCCGAGCAACTCAAGCTTAATCTACGTCCTGTGACTATCCATAAGCATTTCTACCAGCAGAGGCCACTTCACTCTGCGCCACCGCGTCATCTTCCCCCGCTGGTAAATTGGCGACGAGAGACCACATCTCATTTGCAACAAATGCGCCACAATCCGTTGTTGCCCGAGCAACGAGCAACATTGAAACTGCTTTAAATCTGTCGTAGCACAATTGTAAATAAAGATACTTAAGAATTTAGACCAACATTTTTAATCAGAGCTGCTCTGTTTTTGCAGTCGAAATTCAAGTTTTAAAAGCAGATTCATTACCCCTGATTTAGTTGGAAAATGTTCAGAAGTCGTCAGCATCTGAATCTGCTCTTTAGAATGCATCTCGTTGCCTTGACTGAAGTGTCCATGGGATCCATCTGCCTCGTGGGTGTACTGCACTACGGGCATGGCATCCATGGTTGCGACACATGCTGGAGCGGTTGCAGGATAAGCCAATGACAATTATGCTGCCCATTGCCGTTCTTAAGCTGCTGATGACTCTCATATGGCCTCTGTTGAGTTACGCGGAAGTCCCGCAGGAGACACCCTCCAATTTCAATTGTGAAGCGTCGCTTTCGCCGTTTTATTGTAATGCGTCTCTTGGCCGCCCCTAATAAGTTCCTGCAGGATAAGCAACAGATCCAACAGCGACACTCGGAACTCCTGCTGGCCATTCACTTGTTTCGCACAGATGGTCGCAGGATCTATGAGCGCACAGCGGATCAGCTTAGCCAATCAATCGAACAGCTTCTGCCTGCGGAGCAACAGCAGGAGCAGGATATGCTGCAACTGGCATATGACAGATATAAATGCGTCAGTCAGTTCCGACAGGTGGACATCTATAGGCTTGTGTTGACCTTGGCCTTGCCATAAAAGAAAACTCAATAAAAATCAATAAAAGTGCGGCACGCACAGCATTAAAGACACGAGTAGGCGACCACCGGCTGATAAAAGGAGCAGCACGGAAGAGGGGCATGAGTTAACCACAACAGCACGGCAACAACGTGCGGCAACTTTTTAATTAGGTTTTTGAAAGCAGGGTTTTGTGCGCTGTAGAATTTCATCACAACGGGTATATATAGTTTTCACCATGAAAGCTGATTCAGTGGTAAAACATAATATTCATCACAAAATGGTTGACTGTCCCCAAAGCGATAAATATCGATAACAATAAAATTTATTAACAATGAGAGATGCTATTAAGATAGAGCCTTGAAAGAGATGAGAGGAAAACTGACCTCCAGTTTTGTCTTTGAACTTAGAAGTTGTTTTGCCGTTTCCCTTGTGGTTGCTGTTAATTTTCACTTTGGCTTTAATTTCTTACAAACATGTACTTATTAGGTAGCTTAAGACAGCATCACATCAGGCAGATCCACAGAGTAAGCAGTCGCAGAGTTGGCCAATTAGTCTAATAGTCAATTATTTGGTATGAATCGTTTAAAGTTGCGCTTGATCATTGTTGTTACGGCTTTGTTTGCAGCAAATACATGGAGCCAATATCAATTGAGCCTCGCAATTTGCCAATAGATTGTTGGCAATAATGAAATTGCCTTGGGAACGTCATTTCTGTATTGGCTCAAAACAAGTCGAGTGCCATAGAAATGCGAGCGAGCTCCAATTGGAGCAGAGCTGAGCAGAGCGTGGCAGCAAATAGAAAGAGTAATAATAAATAAAATTGTAGTCAATTCATAAGGATTTTGTCGCTACAAATGGTCGATGGGCGGTGGCAAAAGACGACAGGCGATGGGCGACAGGCGACATGCAAACAACATTCATTCATATTTACCCAAAAGAAGGAGAGATGGAGACCCACTCCCAACCATAGAGTCACCCTCTCCATCAGCATCAGCATCAGCATCAGCATCAGAGTGCACAATGTGCGTATAAATAACGGATTTCCTGTTATAAAATATTTGTAACGACATTTTATGTATGTCGATTTATATGTTCCATTGTGCAGCTATAACTACAACTCCTACTCCTTCGCCTGTGCCTCATCCTGCTCCTATTTGTACTTTTACTTCTACTTCTCGCAGTCATAAGTATGCAAGAATCCCTGGTGTCGCCTGGCATTGCTGGCACTCCATCATGGAGCTTGGCAGTTATGGCTATGTATAGGGTTAGGGGTGTATGTGGATATAGATACGTTTCGATATCGAAGCTGGAAGCGTCCTTCTGGATTGCAGCTGTCAGCGCTGCAACAAATTTCATTCGGTTTAATGGCAAACACTGAGTAGATACCATTTTCATTGATGCGCAATGGCAGCTGCAGTGGCAATTTCATAAATCACGACTCGTATCTTATATCAATATATTATGGTATACAGATTGTGTTAATCTCTATCAAAAGTACTGCAAAAGTGACACTTAATCACAATCTATGCCGGACAGTTCTAAAACAAACCTTATCACTTTTATGATTATGTCAGGTATGAAAAGTTCAAAATACGCATATGAAAAACATTTGGATTACGACTATTGTGGGGCTTTTAGATGTGTCACTTAATATTGGACATCAGTTTCCCAAAGTATGCTTCTGGAACTGGCAGCGCACAAGTTGAACTCTTTTGGGTGCGTGCGACACACACACAAAGCCCAAAACACATTGCATATTAAAGACCGAAAAGGCGTCGAAGCAGAGCAAATTCAATTCAACTACTGTTGCTTAGCCAGTTGTTCCTTGTTCGTTGATGGTGTTGTTTTTGTTAGATAAAGGGTCGAGAACGAAGGACGAAGTGTTGTGTGGAGTGGAGAGTGGCCTCAAAACAGCAGAAACGTCCAATAACCCAAATAATATTAATATGCAAATTGAGTTTTTTAGTTGAGTGATCTAAGCGGATAACTGCGGCCCCAGACAGGGACTAGGTTATTGGATAAAGGAATAGATAGAGGGACAAACAGCAATAAGCCTTGAACGGCCACGTAACCCTTAGAGATCGCTGAGGCAGCGTTCTCTGGCAGCACTTTGCTTTATTGATTGCCCTCTGGTAAGGTCCAAAAGGATGGGCAATGGCAGCAAATAAAGCGAGTATATCACACATTTTGATTCAAATGCGACTTGCGAATCAATTGAAATCATATTTTATTAAACGTTTACGGGGCCATTTCTCACAGCCGCCACGGGCGCAAACAATTCCGCCACATACTTGTGCCCTCTGGGTCTGGGGCACAAATCAATGTGGGCTCGTGTATGCACATATACATATATAACTTAAATCGGATCAGGATCAGCCACAGGCTGGGACAGGAAGCATGCGGCAGTCAGTCGGTGGACGCCGCAAGGCGGGACACCAGAAATACATAGAAAAATATTTACGAGAACTTTCCTCGGAAAGTAAGCCAGCTTGAGGCAACGCATCAAATGCGAGTATAAACACATAAAATATATATATATTTATATATAATATATATATTTATAAATATATTTATGTATTTTCAAGAAGGAGAATTGAAACGGGGGATTGGTGGGTTGGGAAGTTATGAAATTTGCTTTTCTGCATGAAATAAACTTCCGAAGAAATTGAAAACGAAAAGCGCAGCAGGCAACACAGATTGAAAGCAAACGGCAGACAGAACAGACAGACAGACAGACAGACAGACAGACAAGCTGACAAACAGCCGCTCGAATGTGTAGAAATGGCACGATTCAAATTCAGTGGGGAGGCACTGTGGGCGTGCTGTCTGGCCCAGTCTGTGGCTCTGTCGCTGTCGACAGTGGCTGCTACAAAAAAAAAAAAAATTGCCCCAAAGGATTTGCCAAATGTCACGCAACTCGAAGTTGTCGCTGGCGTTGACGCTGACGCTGACGGTGACGCTGATGTAGTTGGATTTGGAGAACTGGCAAACAGATTCATAAAATTCAAAGCAAATACCGCAAGCGATTGATTTATAATTACGGCTGTACAGGATGTGGGTGGCTGACGGAGCCATTTACCGATGTGCTCAATTAGCCAGCTGAATGGCAAACTTGAAACTGAAACTGAAACCAAAAGCGTTTTTGAATGTTAAATGGGCTCTTTCTCTCTGTCTCTCTGTTTTCCGTTGGCAGTTTTCTTTTCTTTTCTTTTCTTTTTTTTTCTCGCCTGTGCGCAATTTCCGCTTGACATGCTATTCGTTGGGCAATTTCGGTTTTTCTTTTTTCTTTTTTTATGTTTTCTTTCAAGTTGCCTTCCACCTGTGGCGCACGCGGTGCGTATGAGTATCGTCCCCTCAGCATAATTTGTTAGCCTTGGCGCTGCCAGCTTTTTTAATGCCTCCTCAACAGAAATCTCCCCTGCCTCGCCTAAATTTGGTGTGTACCAACTTTGAGTGTTTTGCTAAACATATGCAAATTAGAATATTTGCATGTGGCAGGATAACAGTGGCAGCAGCATGAGCCTCCGGCTGTTTCCTCTGATTCTCACTGGACGTGGACACGTATGCGGCATAACAAATGTGCTCATATTGTGAGGATATAACATTCTGCAGGCGCTGTCTAGACATAATTTTAAGCCAATTTATAATAAGATTAGATAGAGTCCGAACTGAAAAGTGGCTTAATATTTTTGAGGCATCCTGTGTCATCACCAACAGAAGAATAAGTCCACGCAAAGCTATAAAATTTATTACGATTGTTTAATTACTTTAGAAATGCTTATGGTTTATTTTACTACCAAGATTTATTAAGGCATGTTCCTCCTAATCAAGTTAGGACATTGCTTTGCTTAAAGCATATACGCTTTAGTAAATTCCTTTTAAAGCCAAGGGGCAAACAGATTGTGTAAGGGATAAAATATTCAGCTTCTATAAACCCTTGAATAATTAATTCCTATGCTTCGGATACACTCACACAGAGAACTCACCCAAACGCGAGATCATATCAACAGGAATTGAAAGAAAATCGAATACGCAGACCAACACACGCCTAATCCTGATGTCAGCTCACGCTCAATGCACCTTTACACATATTCTTCCTGGAGCCGTCGTTGCCTCAGGCATGTCCGTTATTTTGTTTACAAGAAAACATAAATCTCGGCTCTTTGGGGCAGGAGGCGTATCCATTTTCGGTATGGGCATGTCTGTATGCGGTCGAAAGGATTGCCGAAGGTTGCCGTGTGAAATGAAACATATCATCACTTCAAGACCCACACATGTGTGGGATGCCGGATGCCCCGGCCCATACCATAGGAGCACGTCTGGCCGGCCAACCAAAAAAAAAAAACAAAAAAAAGGCCAACAAATAGGTCCTGGGTGGCAGTGGAGAAGGAGTTGGTGCTTTTGAGCAGCTTTGGTTTGTACGCGTCAACTGTAAAATCCTATTTGACATGCCACGGGTAGCGCAGGCGATAAGAGGGCGGAGCGGAACTTTTGGATTTCACATTGACTACGTCTGTGTCCGGAGTGGTCATAAAAAATCTGCTGGCCCCTTGGGTATGGCAGGGCCTCCTTTAGATGGAGCAATCCAATTATAAAGAATTTAAAACTATGTACCATGAAGAGGACATTCAAAGCGCACACAAGAACCAGGTTATTAGCGCATTAGTGTATGTCACCGTATGTGTGAGAGTGTGTATTAACGTGTATATGTGTTTGGGTGACTGTGTGTAAACAAGTTATTAAAAAGGAGCAAAGTTGTGAAGGGCCACATCAGTCAAGGGCTCACCCAGCTGAGCTCGCCGTATAGAAATTGTCGTGAAATTTATACGCTCTGTTTTCGGGTCGAAAGTTGAAGAAAAAATATAGCAACAATCCATAAAGTAAATGTTGCATTTAAACAAACAAACCAAGCGGCAGACAGCCGGGACAGAGCAGCGCAAAGTGACAAACACTGGAAGCCAAAACTGACAGTGACAACTGGCTGAATGAGAACGATCGGAACGTGGAGCAAGTCCTTGATGATGTCGTCGACCGCCTCCTGCGGACTCCCCTCATATGTAGTATGTAGTAGTAGTAAAAAAAAAAAAAAAAATTGACATAAGCGGATATGTTACACAGCGCCTTTGCGAGGCTGATGGAATAAGTCTGGATGGGCTTGGGGTTGCTGATGTACCCTGGCTGGATGTGGGTGATGTGTATATGTGTGTGTGTGTGTGTGTGTGTGTGTATAGGCAGTGGCTGCAGTGCGCACTGAGCAGATAAATTAATGCGATTTTTCATGCTACATGTTTGAGTTTGATTTATGCAATTATACCTTCCTCTTTTTCGCTCTCCAGCGCCATCTGTGTTTGTGGATGTACAACTTTTGTCAAACATGTCTAAAAGCAGTCATTTTTTATATTTGATATAAAGCGGAAATGCTTACCATGTTTCCGGTTTGTTACCTACACGCACAATTGTAACAAAACTCGGAGGGCATTTCAGTTATGAAGCGTTCAGCTTGGAATACTCTGCTAACGCTAACAGCCGCCAGCTTTCAAAACATCTATAATTCAAAATTTGGTCAGCGAAGTGCACTTAGGGCTATAAATTTATAAAAATCAGCAAAACATGTCCTAAAAGGCAATAAAGCTGTTAAAAACTGATACGAAAAATACATTTTCAATCGTACATTTTCTGAAGTAGGGGAATATTACAAATAGAAGAATTCTTATAATTTAATAAAGACCCATATTAAACAAAGCTTAAGTCAAGTTTTAGTTTATTTAAGTTCTTAAATTACAATTCATTTTTCAAGTTTGCCTTAAGTTTTATGCTGAAAATGTCATTCTTTCCAATGTCAGGAAGTTACTGGTCAAAAAGATTTAATTTCAATTTTAAGAGTATTAAATGACCAGCAGATGCCACAAGAGCAGCAACCAGAGGATCAATATGGACCAAGACTGAAATTGGTAGCAACGTTAATTTGTCATGGCAGTAGTTGTGGTCAGTCCGCACACACACAATTACACAACAAGTGATTTCCTTTTTGTGTGCTCCATACTCAAATTAGAGCTCCGTGTCCTTCTACTACCTGTAATCTGGACAACAAATCCGATTAAATGCAAATGCTGCTGGGCCCCCAAAACCAACCAAACCACACGATTCCGCACTCCATTGAGTGGCACAGCTTAGTTACGTAAGTAATCAGCAAGCGGCATTGAAGGCCACAGTGGCCAGGAGTGGCCAGTAGTGTCCAGTGGCTAGTAGTGGCCAGGAGTGGCAGCAACGGCGGTTGCACTGCAGCAGTCGTCACTCGCACGAGCATCTAATTTGGAGACGACACCTATACGCATCTGTAGGTTGATGTGTGCCTAATACTGCAGCAATTCACATTCGGCGGCTTCTAATTATTATTTCAATAGATACGAGCTTCTGAGCACTTTGTGGACTTGCATTAGCATCGAGTGGTCGTTCCTTTTGCCAATGGATAAACTGCATGGTTTAGAACGCTGCCAAATAGTTGCCATAAAAACTCATTTTGGCCATTAACGGACTCGACAAGTAACAAGAGTCGAATTTCGCGCTGAGGGCGAGCGTTGAAAACGAAACTCTGCTTCTAAAGGAAATGACAGCCATTTTCTATTCCAATTTCTCTATGAGCAGCATCAGTTCATGGGAAAACTCACAACTGCCTTTGCTGTGGTTGGGGAAGGGGCTTGGGGTGCGGATGTCGTCGACTCTTTAAAGCCCTCTGTCTGCACTATACAAATTGCTTGTTTAAAAAAAAATGCTCCAAATATTTGTTCAACATTTAAGCATCGACATTATCATCATGGTCGCAAGTTTTGTTTGGCTTCGCATCAGAATTTTATGAAGCGCACAAATATGAGACAGGATCGAGCACAAGAATGGGTACAGGGCACAACTGGGAGGGGAGCGAGCAACAAGACGATGGTAAAAATAAAAATGCCACTTCCGTTTTATTTGCGCAAAATTAAATAAACCGAAATATGGGCGACCATATTGGCGCATAATAGGGAAAATATTTTGTTCATTAATGTGCCCCAACAAGGAGTAGATGGAAAACAAGTTACAAAGAAAGAGCAGACCTGCATTCGGGTTTGCTCGACTTTCAGTTTCCCTGTACCCCATTAGTACACAATGTGTATAAAACTATATTTTATTTACAATGTAAAATCACAATATTTACAAAGCACAAGATTTTCAAGAATTTTTTACACACTTTTTACAACTCTCTTTTAAATTGGAATGCAAAAATAACACATAAATTCGTGGTTCTCCAGTACTCATATACTCATAGCTATCTTAAAAGGGACAAGCAAGGACATGAGAACCATTTCATAACTTTCTTATAAGCATGTACTCCATGTTTTTATATCCCTGCAAAGTTTGAGTAACAGGGCATAAAAATAAATAAGCAGCAAAAAGGAAAGCCGAAAAGTAAAAGCTTTGCCACTAGCCAGTTTATTGTGTACAAACATTTGCAGGACACAAGGCAACGCTAGGACAGGGACAGAGACAGGATGGGGCAGGGAGGATGTGCTGTGCAGGAGTTGAACACCCACTAAGTGATTCTAGGAATAATATTAGATCGAAGTTTGTGTAAGCCACAAATAAAGAAAAGACGGAAGAAGGCATTCTATTGAATGTGCCACGATTGCCAATCGAAACCCGCTTATTTCTTTTAAAGTGCTTCTCTGGTAAGAACTGAAATCCATCTGACGACTTTATCAAGCCAGCGAGCCGCACTAATCAACACAATTACGGTACAGTCGAAGGAAAACTTTTCTAATTGGATATGAAGACGCGCACATGCGTTTCTTTAAAAGAATTTCACTCCTGTACATAGCTAACAGAAGGTCCAAACAACAGCATCTCCAAGTAGGCGTTGCCTCTGTCGCTTCAGACCTTCCACAAACCCAATCCCCGTACGCTGAAATGCTTTGACAAATTATTTTTAAGCCAATTTACAACTTGAGGAAAGTATCAAGAAAACATATCACCCTCCCATCAAAAGGGTGTGAGATGGAGAATGTTTGTGTGTATATGTTTGTGTGTGTGTGTAGGTAAGGCAAATATAATGCGAGGGATAAAAGTGTAAAGTTGACAACCCAAGCACATTACTCACCCGAGGTGCCACCTACGACGACGCCATTAAAATAACCAACCAAGCGATTCAACGTCAAATGAACATGGATCTGCAACAGAAACAGCAACCAGAGTAGCGGCGGCTGAAATGAACATGGCCAAGAAAAATGGTAATGCGGTCCTGCCAAGCCCGAGAGCTGAGCTAAGAACTAAAGCCAATGCCAAACACAGACCCCACAAGACTTAAGTATATGCAGCACGAGAGTTAGTCAAGAGTTCATGTTGACGCCGGCATTTGTGATTTTCAGCTCCTTCATCCAACACTTTCAAACTTGCACATGATGCCTGCTTGGCTGCCATTTTGCCCAGCCTTTGCCCAAAGCTCGACAAAATGACGACGCCCGTTGCCGGAAGCCATTAATTTTGTCACTCTCTCCGTGGTGTGAAGGTGCACATGAGCCGATGTTGCAGCCGAAGTTCAAGTCACTCCGGTTGGGGGAAACGGGAATTGACCAGCGCAATATTGAAAATCGTGAAAAAGCAATTAAAGTTGGCACCTGTGCGATGGGTCCACAGCCAGTGATGAGTAGCAGAGGAGGGAGCCATTATCTTACTGACTTCGACCATATTCAAGGCATCAGTTAATTGTTGGCAAAGCGCAGACCGCAATGACCGCAAGGACAACAGCAACAGCACCAATAACGAACGGCTCTCAAAAGTTCGCATGACACTTTGATGATGATGCATTGCGGCCAGTTACGAAGAGCAGTGACTGCTGTTGCCGCAAAAACCGCGAACATGTTTACAGTTTGATGTGTTGCAAGTGACTTCATAATTACAATGCATAATTTAATAGCCGAGTCCAGAAATAACAATATATGTAGAAAATAATTTAAATTGAGGTGTAGTTTGTGTGGCCATTAACCTGGCCAAGTCCGGTATTAAGGGGCAGCCTTAAATTGGGAGCCTCAGTCTTCGATAACGCACATTATGTTGATGCCGCACTTTCCCAAATTGACGCCCTCGAGCGCCGACTCTTGGTGTGTGCGCATATAAATCAGAAACTGTATGATAACATAAAACAAATTGTTTCGATCATGGGCGCAATTGTGCAATTCCTTCTCGCTGATGAAATTAAACTTTGGCTTCAGTTGATTGTTGGTAACGAGTATAGCGCAGTGCGCTTTGTTATTAACCGCATTTACGAGGTCCTTGGTAGAGCGTTTCTCCTGGCTTATGAGTACATAACGCGAATGAAAAGGCCTGCCTCCACCTTGAGGCAGTGGCATCAATTGACTGTCTAAATAAACGCAAAACAGATGAAAGAGTATCTGAAAGGGTACATCATTTAGGATTGTTGAACATTTAAGGAATCTAATAAGTAATCAGAACTCACTGCAGCATCCGTGGGCAGGTGTTCGCCCCACTCCTTTCCGTTGTGCACATTACCCGAGTTCCATCGGTACTCTCCAATGCAGGAGCCCTGAGAAAGTTCCTTTATACGCTGCACGAGATACTCCTGATTGTTGCAGGTATCGAGGAAGGGCAGCAGCAGGGGCAGCATGGGTGCGCAGCTCTGAACAAACTGTTGATTTTCAGCCATTTTACGCAATCGTTCGAGACTCGCAATACCGATCTTCCAATCGCTTAGTCCACGCTGCCGAAACACCTCATCCATATGGTCAATCTGCTTGACCAAACGCTGCAGTATGGTTGTAGATATCCACTAAAATTAAAGAATATTAGCAGCAAAACTCAATTCGACATTAAAAGCCACTTACATATCTCAGATTGCTTAAGTATTGTGACAACTTGACCGTAGATATGCGCTTAATGACTTCCGAATTGCTATCCTTGAACTGTACGATGCCAAATTCTTCAATGGATGGAGCATTCTCAGTGGAGACCACAGGCAAGGGAGCCAATTGATAGACCGTACGCCTAAGCATATAGGACGCTGCATTATTACAATAGTTCCAGAATGAGTTTGTCGAGTTCGGGCTTTTCATAATTGCCTTATCGGCAAGCTCAGCATAGCTGCGTTTTCGCTCCCGCCTTATCCGCCTGACAAGTGCTGGCAGTTCGCGCACATCTGTTGGAAAATCTTCGCGACATACCTCCGCGTAGGGTGACATATAGGTTGAATCATTGCTGACATTGCTGGCATTAAGGGAACTGTTATTTCCGCTCATAGAGCAGGTGTAAGATTGATTGGTGAACTGCTGATGTTGCGGTTGTTGCTGTGGCGTGCGGGTTGGACTAACACTGCGTCGTGGCGCCTGGGGTGTACTCCAACGGCTATCTTCAAATGAAGAATGCCAATTGATAATGGGCACATTATCAATTATATCACATTCTGGCTTATAAATCCGTGGCTTCGACATTGGACTTACAGTTCTGAATGAGTTTTCTAAAAGAACAAATAATCAATTAGGCATTGTATGCATTAACTTTCTATCCTGTCTACCATTAGTTTCGTCCAGCAGGTGACGCTGCAGCTCAGTCACACAGATTTGGCTGTTGTCCACTATTAGCCACCACAGGTATTTGCCAAAACAGGCGACGACGCTCAGAAATATGAACACGGCAAATGTGCACTCCGCCTGGTACCAGAAACGAGTTTTAGCGGAGACGCATGTGTGCCATATGTCAAAGGAGACTACCGCCAATATAACTATATTTATAAAGCCCCATTTCAAATAGTTTCTCGCCTCTCCACGCCGTCGTCGAATCTCTAAACTCTCAGGCACATTGACACGAGCCACTTGCGTTTTTTGTCTGGTGCGCTGACCGATGGGACTGCCAAAGTTTGGTGAGCTGCAAGTGATATTGTTGTATACAGAACCATTTATTTGGCAATAGATTGCACTAGTTTACCATTGATTGCCCGAGTAATTCATGTTTTTATGCAACAATGTATTTCCCAAATAAAATTAATGCCGCAAAATTGGCGGCCTCAAACAGTGTGTACACATCTGGAAACAATTTATATATCGTGCAATATATCGATATAATTAAGTTTGGTCACTCTAATAAATAATCGTTCACTTACAAAATTGTGGCTGCCATGAAACTGCATGCCGCGTAATAATTGATAATTTAAAAATTGATTGTTATTATTATTGTGATATTTATAAATAAGTAATAGTTCTTTATCCAGTGTTTATTAAGTAGATGCCGCTTTGGTTGACTCTAACGCATTTTAGTGAGAAAAGTAAAATACGAGAACGCCCCTTGTATTATCTGAAATGTACAAAAAATTACATGGATCTCTAAAATAGCTCTATATATCAATAATTACTTTTATAACGGTGGCCAGAGTAACACTAAAATATTTCAGGCCGGTAAGGAAAAAGGGTCGTGAGTTAATCTCGATGGCCATCGTGACAAACTTCATAAGTTGCACATTTTCGCGTGTATTCGTCGAGTGGTAAATAATCTGCTCCCAGCCACAACAATAATACATCACACTTACATCGTCCGTCTGCAAATATTTAGTAAAATAATCATAATAAAAACGAAACATAGCAAAATAAAGAAAAATTAACTATAGATAACCCACCGTTTTGTGGAGAATCGAGCCAATCATTCCCAACGCCAGCAACTGAGAGAACTTGGCCGCCCCCCAAACAATATATACAATATTTGCCGATGGATTCTGCAGAAGAGGCAGATGAATGCAGAGATGAATTTAATTTACATTACATACATACCGTATAAGCCTTAAACCCCATGGCACAGAGAAGTACGGCACTGAAAGCAAACATAAAGAATATACGAAAACTAAATTCCTTTTCCATATCCTCGCCGAATTGATTTAGTGCAACATGTCGACGCACTATTTGACGGAGCTCACGATGAAAATTAGCTGCCAATTCTGCAGGATTTCCATTCTTCACCATCTTCTCGGCCAGCTCACTCATGTCCCGACATAGAATTATATAGCGAGCATTTAAATGCGTCAAGAGCTCGCCGATGACATTCAGTTCGCCGAAGATCATTGAAACTATCATGGTTCCAACATAATAATTGATGATAAGGCAAGGTATGTAGAAGTGCATCTTCGTGTTGTCAAAAAAATACACCTGCTGATAGAGCATGTCTCGCCGGTTGTGTCGATAATTCTGCACAGGTACCACAAAGAAGTTTCCCAGAGCCACTATGTAAGCAAAGGCATTTAGACGAGTCAGAAACATCTGCCTCTGGATGCTGGCGAATAGCTGTGGCTCCGATTCCTTCGTCACATAGATATCTGCATAGAATTTCTGTAGCAAACGTTTAAAGACATCTTTATTGAGGGCCAGCTGAAAGCCGCGTAACATTATCTCAAGCAACACTAGAGTAGTTGGCATTCCCGTTAGCATTTTATCAATATTTTTGCGATTTAGCACAATATAGTGTAAATCAGCCACGTTAGTAAAATGAAAAATGACAAATCCCATTAAGATTTTGAAGCGCTCTAATAGCACACCGCGGCGACTAGCTCCATCCTCCAATGGCCAGATAATGTGATTTAGTTGGCGATAAATAGCAAGTGGCCAAGGTATAGGTGCTGGCCTTCCATCCCTGAGTCTTGGTATATAGCGCATGGTGAAGATTCAAACGTCAACTGAATTGACATTAGAATACGCACAGACTATTTAAGCTCCATAATTAATTACTACTTATTAGTAATGATTTAATTGCCAGACACTCAACAGAAGTAAAAATGCAGCCTAAATAATCATCAATTATTTATATTCATAATAATGAGCGGTGGTCAAGAAAACAATAAACACAATATATTTAATATATTATTCATAAAAGAAACTATACAGCTGTGTATAAATTCCGAATTAGAAAATCGAAAGATTTTTCGTTGAATTTATTTTGATAATTGCATTTATATAGTAATTGCCATTTAGTAAGTTAGGTATATGTATACGTATTTAAAAAATATGTGACGATTAACTTAGTAAGGTTTCTCTATATTTAATGCGCTTTTGCATTGTACGGAAATTGTATACTTGGAAACTAGTGCTAAGATCTGTGTTTCTATTAGTATATAGTATGTGTTGCATCTATTCAATGCGCACTGGTTATAATACTGGCTCAAATACACGTATATAATAATGCAAGTACAAATACATAGTTTAATTTTACATATCTTTAATTTTTCTTAAGTTTTTCTGGCGAGCGCTTTCATACATTTTCGGAATTTACTGCAAGGATCATCATTCCCACTAGAACACTGTAGAGCAATGAGAATCTCTATTGAAAACAAGTTGCCTAAAATGCACGCATTAGTTACACATATTTATATTGTTATACACAGTTAGTTTACTAGTTAAATTGTATGATAGTATGTGTAAATCCATTGGTTAATTGCCTAGAACGTCTCTATATGGGGGATATTTGTGTCACATTTAGTTTGCCAGCGAGCGCTTGCCCCAACCCGCATGCAGCTTCTGCCATTGATCGCGCTTGCCCCACATGCCCTTCAGGTTGTTCCAGGTCGGCTCACGTTTACCCCAGGCGCCTCTAAACTTGTTCCACCCTTCGGCCTGACGCCGCTTGCCCCAAGCGACATTCATGTTCTTCCAGGCTCGCTTCTCGAGTGTATTGTCAGCGCCAATGTCATAAGGCTCTTCGTTTGACTGCAATTGCAACTGAGATGGTTGCTGGTGCGGTTCCAGGTTGCTGCTGCTGGCCATGCGCTCAAAGGTGTTCCAGTCGATGGTGTTGGTGCCGTCGGTGATTACCAGCGGCACAAAGTGTCCCGTCATATAGATAGAGTCATCCACTTCTAAAGCAGCCGGTTCACTTGATCTCTTGCCCCAGGAGCTCTGCAGCGATTGCCAGGCGCGTTTGTTGTTATTGTTGCCAAGCAGTTCATTGTCGTTAAGCTGTTCCACCACCTGGTCGGAGAGACCTGTAGCTGCCAGCTCATTGTTATTGTTGGTTAAGGCTGCGCCTAGGCTGCTGCCTGTGCTGCACAGGAGAAACAGAAGCAAAAGGCCAATGCTGCTTGTTCCACCACCGGAGGTCAGAGACTGTGCCATAATCCTGGAAAACAAAAAGGTGAAAATATTTAAACATTGAATTGTGGCAGTATTTGTCGTCAATTAAGTCAAAGCTTTGACCGTAGAAGTCTACGCCCCGCAGTGGGTTTTCCCTAAGGCACTCAGTGGGGTGTTCGAATCGCTTTTTGTTTTTGGTGTTAGTAATCATTTCCGCCTACGCCTCAAATTACAGCAACAAGCGCAACGATTTAGCTAAATAGCGACTCTAATTGAAAGCGGTTGGGCGGCATAGCTATCTCTCTCCCACACCTGTTTCTGGCTTGTCTCTCTCTCTCTCTCTTTTGCGCCCCTAGTCGGAGACGGCACTCAACTCCCAACGGTGACGTTGAGTGGCCAAGTTCACTTGATGCCAAATGCCAACCGCTGTGTTAAAAGCCAACAACGCATAACAGTTACAATTTATGGCCTATTAATGTGTTGTTGTTGCAAAACGAGCTTGAGGTAGCTCACGGTAGGCGGTAACTTTCCTGAGTGGCGGCATTTTACTGATAATACGTATACGTCATATAGTATCGCAAAACTTTTCACCAAATTGCAAGCAAATGAAAATGCTCATAAGTTCATAAGGGAGTGTGTGTGCATCTGCATGTGTGTGTGTGTGTGTCACAGAAGCACTCATTATGCTTTTAAACGATACTGGATCATCATAGCAGTAAAGCTTATGGCCATGTTTGCAGATGAACTTAAGTGGCAGAGAATTGCACTTGAGGCCACCGCCTCCACAACAACAAAAGACAATATGTGGCACTAAGCGGCTTCGGATTGTTTGCGCTCAACGCTAAGGAAGTGTTTCTTATGCCTGTGCATGGCTAAAATTATTTATTCGAGAATGTAGTTGCATCTACACTTATGCTAATAATTTATTGCAGATACGGAACACTATTAATTACAATTACATGTAAGCCACCGACACAAAAATGCTTTCCAACAAAAGTCAAAAGGTTTCAGTAAAGACCAGTAGTATTAGTGTAGTATTTTCTTGATATAGGGCGTGTGCCGTTATCGTTATCTTATCGACGCGGGCGCTGATTAAATGATGCTTAACTTTGTTGCTTTATGGCTACATTATTGAGTTAATCGGAGCTGGCAAATTTCGCATTCAGCGTTTCCAGCAGTTTAATCTTGACTCTTGACTGATTGTCGGAATGAGAGTCACTGGGATTGACGCTGGGTTTTATGGTGTCTTACTTTGCATTTAATTTGTGCGCTTGTCGTTGATTGATTGACGCCCCAGATGAAAGTTTTAGCGACTGTGCGCTTAAATTATAATAGATAGCCCCAGTTGGGGTGATAGGGCACGCATCAAATTTTATGACCACACACTCGACCTAGCAACGGACAACTAATCAACCAGGAACCAGGATACACAGGACTAGCACCCAAAGTCAACCAGCAACACGTGCAGTTCAGCGTGTAATTGAAATGAACGCAAAATATTTATTGCTTTGTTAAAGCCTGACATTCTGGCAAAATTTTGTTGACAGACCAGACAGCATCAAGTTCCCAGGCAACTCTTTCTATTATTCAGCAGCTCAGCCTGACCTGGCATTATTTACGGCCAGTGACAGGAGCCAGGTACCTGCTCCCTACTTACTCCTTGCTTACTAAAAGTCGAATTGTACCAGCTCCTTAGATATATGTAAGCAATATACGTAGAAGGTATTTCGCGCATTTGGTGGTTGGCTGCTTTAAGAGGCGTGTCTCGGCGTGAATTTCTTTTTAAGGCGCCTTCTTGCCAATATTTGCCAAAGGATGGCATTTGCCTGTAAGTATTTTGTTTAAATAGGTTTCCAGCCTCGTCGTCCCACGTTCGACGACTGCCATTTGAATGAAAATCATCGCCCGCATCAACGAAAATTCGTAAATAAACACAATATCCACAGAAGTGCAAATAAATTTGGAGCAGCTCGTTTAGGTTTTGCATATTGTAGCTTCTCTACCCCATTCTGGTCTCCTCTTTCCACAACATGTCGCACGGATACGAATTGGTTATACGGACTGGCACTAATGCCTACTACTTGACGACCTAATAATTCAATTTTTAATGCTCACAGCGTTTGTTTAAGCCAACAAACTCGTCTAATAATAAGCGATATGGTAAATATATTTCGCCTGAGTGCTTAAAGGCGGCTTAAGATACTTGAAATGTGGTCTACATAAGTAAATGCAGTTAAATTTAATAATGGCTTACTGTAACTTTGTATACTGGAGTTATTCTGATTACATCTACACTTTTTCCTATGACTGCCATATTCTATAGTGGTCCGAACCAGTCGGGCGTGAATGACGGAACGGATATATATATTAAGTTTTGTCAAGATAGATTTAATACTAGTTGAACTCATTTAAAGGATGGGTGTAAGAAATTATGATATCCGCACAGACGGACAGACGGATATTTCTATGTCGACCCGCCTTGTGTTGCTAATGATGAATATGTTTCCTTATGGGGTCGGAGAAATCCCCTTGACATGACAAAATTATAATACTCACTAAAATTAGCTTAATTGTTTTCTCTTTTTCAATAAAAAGCTCTCAATTAAATATTTCCAACTTAACTAAATTGAACAAAAAGTGCTTAGTAAGCAACTCACCTTTCTGTAGATAATTGGATGTATTTTGAATGTAGGACACAAATCGCTAGATTCGTTTTTGTGGTCGCCTAGTTAGCTATTAAACAAATTTGAGCACGCACGGAACTATATTGTATTTTAGTTTCTATTTCCGCGTGAAATTACTTTTATAACTGAATTTGTGGTATTGCTGCAATTCAATTAGTGCAGCAATATGCGACTGGCAGATGCACTCTTCTCACTGTTACAGGGAGCTCTAGTCTCGTTATGTGTATGCAAACCTGTTGATCAACTGTTAATGATACGAAACTTGGCCGCGACAGTCGTTTATAAATCAAAACGGAAGCGAATCGAGACACGATTGGTCCGCACGGAAAACACGAGCGCAATCCACGAAGTTCCAACAAACACACACACACACACACTCACACATAGATAAGGTAGCCTGTTAGGGCGAACATGGTTACGCTGGTTTGTAGTAGGGCGGCTGCAGCGACAAAAGTGGCCCAAAAGCATTGCCCACTTGGTGGGGGCCGTTCTCATGGCGTCGTCCCCGTCGCAGTTATCCTGCCCATGCCCATGCCCATTGTCCTGCTTAACGAAGGCGTTACGAACTGAAGTTGATGGCACACATGCGCGCCCTTGCTGTATTTATTTATCCTCCCCTGGGAGCATCGACAGACTTTGGACACAACAAACATATCCTCACATATATAGAAGTAAACTCATTCAAATTCATGTGCATGCTCCATTTTGGGTTATAATGCTTCTCAGCCTTTCCTTGGATGTCCCCTAAATTGAGCCTGAGCTAAGCCAACGCCTTTGCTGACATTAAAAATTAAGCGTTATTCTAAACCGAATCTGAATTGCACTCATCGTATGGCATGCAATTGCACTTTGTACTCACCTCACTGTAGGTGGTAACCGCAATTGAACGCATTGAATAGGATTTTTCCATTTAGGGTCAATTTGCGCTCCTCAAAGTAGACGCAGCATGACACACATCCCACCTAAACATCTGCACAAATAAAAACCCTTTTAGAGCTTCATGAATATTTATGGACAAGAGCTTTCTTTCACTTTTCTTTTTTTTTCTTCTTTTTTTTTGCAACATTTCAATTCCCTTCAAAAACTCTTTTTTCAATTACGACATGAACACAATCTTTGATACATGCAATCTATCCATCTGTGGGTGTGTGTGTGTGTGTGTATGTAAGTGTCTGATATCAACAGGTTTTCATTTGTGCCATTTGATAGCCACTCTGAGTGAGGACACCAAATAAACGATGATGGGAATATTTATGACATGGCCATTGCCACCGGGTGCGTATAATGAATGGGTTATGCACCGCACCGACGAACATGGCACATCGCACATTGAACATCGCTCAATCGATAGGAAATGGCGCTCTTACGTAGTTACTAATTGATTTTGCCACTGATAAATCGGTTCATAGACATTGTAATCTAACAAAGCGGATAGCTACATGTGTTTTTGTTTATGGCAATTGTAAATCATTCGCCATTTACATGGAAAATATTATTTGACTTTGGCCTAATTGCTCCGGTAGCCTAAATATACAAATTTAAGCTATTAGCTATAAATCTTAACAATGACCCTTAATACAGCTGAAGTTGCAGTCATGCACTGTTGCACGCGTTGAAGCCCCGCTTGTTGACCAACATCCCCCCACATATACACATACATATTTACTCTTCACAAAGGACATTTTTCTATAGGAATACCCTTGGCGATTCCATTGTGTAAGATGAAGTAGCAGACGCAGTTGGCAGCTAATAATAATTTGTTTGCACTTTGCATATGCCAGCTGGCCAGCAAAAAGCCAATCGCATTGTGTTGAGAGTATGAAAATTTAATTTTATGAATTGCTGATATCTCTTATAGCACATTATATAAACAATTTGTAGATTTAAATACATTTGCAATAACAATATGTTAGCAATAATATTTAAAATGTATAAAATATAATATGTAAAAGAATTTAAGTTGACTCTTACTTAATTTTGAAAATTGCCGCATTTTGCTCACTGACCAAAGCTTACAGCTTTATAACAGAGGAGCCTATCGATAAGTATTTATTAAATAACCTCAAACTCGCATCTCTAACAGAAATTCATACCGGCTGAAAAATAAGAATTTTGTTTTGTATTCATTTTAAGAAATTTAATTTTAGATGTAATTGCCGTTTTATAAAGTGCTAGACATGGAAATCATACTGCCCGAGCAATATAATGAACAACGATTTCTCGAGTGCGCTTCGCAGATACAATATGACGAGTTTAACGCAGTGAGTGCAAAATGTAAATAATGTCTGCAAGGCCTAATGTTCTGATTTATTGCTGCAGAGAATGTTGGCGTTCTTCGTGAGCTGCAGCGATGTGGATGTCTATCAGCTGATACCCGACGATCGCATCCTGCAACTAATTTATGGCTGGGATGTGTGTCGCCTGCACAGCCGCGATTGCATCACAGAAGAAGTTGGGCACATTGTCCGATTGCTTGCGCATCATTCGCTGCAGCTCTGGTTCAGCCAGGAATGGATTAGCTGCTCAGAGAGTCTCCAGCGCATGCTTCTCTACTATTTAAGAAAAAGTTTCGGTGCGTTTAAGAAAATCAAGGGACTCTGCGATATCGACTGGCAATATATGCTGGACTTTCAATCCAGGCCCTGGAGTCTGCCCTACCTGCAGCAACTTTTTGGCAACTTACTCCAGCATAAACATAGTTTGATAGAGCACGCAGTGTCACCAGCCACTGCAGAAGGTTTGTATGCCTTGGTACGTTTTTAAATAGACTTTTTCAAGTACATATTATTTTGGCAGATCTAACATTTCTATTGCAAGAGCGCCTGCATCTTATAATCCTACGTTTGCTCAAACTCTTTGATGCTGGTAGCTGGGAAGCTGTTAAGCAACTCTCACTGCGTGTTCTTGCTGCCTGGCTTAAGCTCAATCAGAGTTTATCTACTCCGAGCTTGCCGTCTGAGGAATCGTCCATAACATTAGTTGGACATCTTTATCTGCTCACAGTTTTTGTAGCGGACGACAATCGCGGCTATATGATTGACAATATGGTAAATTATTTGAAATTAAATGAAATATCTAATTGGATACAATTTTCTTCTTACCCGGGCAGATGTACAACATACGCTTCTATGCGCAGAGCATGGAGGAGGCGCCAAATGCAGAGGAAATGGGATACACTCCAGCTAGACTGATTGCACAGGTTTGTGTGCGTCTTGGCCTGGGCAAGGATGATTTCTTCGAGCACATCGTATTTAAAAAGTTCAATTTAAGCCTGGTGACCTCATTTGCTGTTATGCTGGAGGCTTATACTAGCTATGTGCTGGGCAATCAGCTGCTGAAAATGATGGCGCTCAATGAGCATGACTTTTTGGCGAACTTGGAAAAATTCAAGGTACTGATGCACCGATATGTGGAGGAGCGCGAAAATAGTGAACGCTTTTTACTCAATGAGCTACAGAAGCTGGAGAGCCAGCGCAATAGCCACGCTCACCCTAACACCGTGAACCTGAATCTTAACTATCAGCAACAGATTTGCAAGGGCAATCGTGCCAGCAACATTGGAAACTATAAGAATTGTGACGATGATGAGAAACCGCTGTTGGATGTGGACGAGGAACTGGACAGGCAAATAGATCCCGTCTTTCAGAATGTGCCCAACAATGAGGACGTGTTGGAGTTTGTTTATAATTTGCTGGCACAGAGGGTAGGTTTTTAGAAATCATAAACGCGAGATAATCCTAATATATATTTAATTTTACAGAAATTTAGAGGCTGGCAGTTTGCAAAAATTGCACTGCTGCTAAAGATCATTGGCCAAAAGCTAAACACAATTGAAGTTTGGCGCTATCATCCTGGACTGACAACAGAGTTTATGCTTAATCTTGAGCATAAACTTTCAGAGAACTATGCTGATTTGGCGAAGGTGTTTTCGGAACATGGTTTCATGGAGGCAGAGTTCTGGCTGACTGCGTTCTATCTCCATCCGACACGCAGCAACTACTTTGAGGTCAAGCGCTGCTCGCGCATCAAAAAGAAACGAAAGGACGATGACGAGCAAGTCACTAGCAGATCAACTGCGCGTGCCGACAAATTGGAAAACATTAAATATGAGCTGTTGAGCTCAACGATTGATGTGGATGAAATTGTTGCCATTACCAATCACAGTGCGCCCGTAGCCGACTATGATGATATTTGTAAGGCGCTTCAAGCCTTGCGCCTGCCGCGCAGTATACTAAAGGATCTGCTGACAGTGGCCTTTCAGCCGCGGAACAAGCGCTACTCCTGGGCACTGGAGTGGAGCACTTTGCACGAACGATGTAGCGCGTTGCTGAAGAGTACAGATCTAAAGCGAAAGTTTGTTGCTCTCAATATGGCTGAGGCCAACGATCGACTAAAGTTTTTGAAAATCGATTACGCCAAGTACAAGAATCGGCCTCAATTAGACTATGGCACCATCGAAGAGGGTTACGAGAATGCTGCAAATACAGCTGAGGCGGAGATTGATCTAAGCGCCGAGGAGGAGGATGAAGAGGCAGCGCAGAAGGCAGCTCGAGAGAAAGCGGAGAGGGAAAGAAAACGCAAGCGACCTAGAACCAAATTCTGGACAGAAGGTATGTTTGCTAAATCAAAAATTTATGATTTGTAAGTTCTACATACTTTCAGTAGTATCGGAGGATGAGGAGGAGGAGGAGGAAGAATCAGATGATTCAGAAGCCTATTACACGGGCTCTGGGCGACGCACTCGGGTACGCGCCGCTGCAGTGGTGGCCAACGCCATAATTTCTGACATGGACCGAACCATGCGGAGTGGCCGCCGCTCGCCTGCAGCTCTTACTGCTGCAGAGCTGGCGGAGGCGGAAGCACCTGACGAGGTGCCACAGACCGAGACTACGCAGTCACAACCTCCGCCGAACGAACAGCCAATAGTGCCGAGCCGTTCAGTTGGTGAGCTGCTGCAGTCGCAGGCAAAGTACACAAACGAAACGACTGGCTTTAAGGCATTCGCCGACATTTGGAGCTTCGAGAAGGATGAGCATATCAGCATTAAAAGTGATGAGAATGTGCTGATGGAGAGTAATTCTTTGCTGAATAAGTTCAGATGTTTGCAGGGTCTTAGGCAGAAAACAGAAGCAATAAGTAGCCATAGCCGAAGAAGTAGCCAAGTATCACCGCTTGAGAAGAAGGACGCATTAGAATTGAACGCAACTGAAACTCAAGCAGAGCGATCCAGCAGCCGCAGCAACAGTGATGCGGACAGTTTACAATCGGGAACATCGATGATAGCGATGCATGATGCCAATGAGTTCGTCGAGGGACAATCTGAAGAATTTTTTGGTGTAAGTAAAGAGTTAACGTCCCCGCCGACGACGTCTGATTTTACTATGGAGGCAGAAGTGTTGCAGCTCAGGGGGAAGTTTCTAGCCACCGATGACGCAGCCGCCGTATCGGAGGAGACGGTTACCGCAACTGAAGTGGAGACGGATACAGATACAGGAATAGATCCAGCTCGACCGGCAACAGGAAAGCAAGTTAAACTGAAGCAGCCAACTGACGAGCAACCCGAAGAGTCCAAATGCAAGCCACAGACAACAGAAGACAGTTCAAGCCCGGAGGAGGAAGAAGCTAATACTGCCGCAAGCAAACTCAATGCACGTCTGATCAAGGAGTGCCTGTCCCGCCTAACTGAAGTACGTCTGGACATGCTCACATTGCAGGATATTGAAAAGTTACGCGGTCTTCGAGTGAGAGTGAAACGCTCCAATTTCCATAACTACTATCGCGAAAAGTCGATGCAGAGCAATTGCAAAAGGCCCACATCCAGAAATAAGATGCACCACTGTCAAAGTCAAAGTCTCACGGAAGACAGCAACGCATCCACACCCACATCGGAGCTGAAGAGCAGAGTCAGAAAAGCTATGAAGAGATTCGTGCACATAACATCCGATTCGGCAGCAACATCAGCGCGCTTCATTATTTCGAAGCCCCGTCCCAAGCAGTTCAAACGCTTCAAGCATGTCACCTCAGACTCATCCACTTCAACTGATCCCGAAGAAACCGCACGCCCCGCGTCGTGGCGACGACGCCGTGGTCTCAAGTGGACCCAAACGAGGGAAAAGAAAATGAATTTGAAGGCGGAGCACGTAACTGCGGATACGGATATCATAGAACTCTCCTCGGACTCCCTTTCGTCGTTAGCATCGCCAGTGCCACTCACAGTGAGCCAGTTTCCGGAAGTGGTCATGGGTCTGGAATTGGATCCACTCTATGAAGAAGAAGTTGTGCCCTTTTGAAGAAAGGAAACAATTTATTCAGCCTGCTCTGTTTTAGGGCTGTCTTTTCCTAGCCGGGGGCTACGTGTTTGGAACGAATGCAATCGGGGTTGCACAACGCGCACAGTTCATGGGAAGGGACGGAACTAGCTTGTGCACACAAGCCGCTTGGCAAATTGAATTTGCCTCGCTTGTTAGAATGCAATTAGCCCGAGGCACACGCATTTCATGCGTAGTAGTAGTATTTGCTTTGACTCGGACTACGTTAGGACTTTTATGAAATTATATGTATATATACAGCAGCCAGACCATCGCCTCAGTTATGCCATACTGGCATTTATTTGGTTTATGCAGCCTCGAGGCTGTACAATTTTCTGTTTTGGGTGTAAGACTTGGACGACAATTGTTGAAAACATACAAGGATGCAAGTTGCATAATATTTAACACATTTCAATTACTAGCATCAATATGGGCGCATGCTTCCGCTCGCACTTCAATTAACTGCATAATTGATACGCCTTATGATTCCGGTAAACCTTAATTAGCCACACGCGTCCGATCAGCGGCAGCCACTTGAGCTGGTCGGGCGTAACCAACAACCCGACACGTGTCGAGTGGTGAGAATTTTCCTGTGTCAACATACACCATGTAATAAACCAAATTAGACAAGAGGCGAAATTTTGGTCGTGCTTTAAACTTGCCACAGAATTATAAACTAGCTTACTTTTAAAATAATTAAGAACTAACAGTATAAAATATTCAATACTCTATCGGAGAAACAACGAAAATTGAAATAATCAGCAGATTGCAGTGAGGCAGAGAAGAGATCGTAAAATGGTTTATAATAATGCTGAAAAGAATCTGTATTAATATATCAATAAATACTATATGGAATTTTTTGCAAATTGCATTTTATATTTTGGTTAAATAATTTAAACTTTAAAAAGAGTTAAGTAAAGAATTACTAAAATCAACAATTATCACAATATTAAGCAATTAGCCTCCGTATTGCCGCTGGTAATATAAATTTGGTGTCACTTAAGAATTAATATATTAAGTGCTCACTCGTGCCAACAATTTACCCGCAATTGGGGCACATATCATAACAAGCCTGCACGTGGCAATTGGCAAGCAGTAAGCGGCCACCGGCAGCCACTTAAATCTGCAATCCCGACCGCATTTCGTGTCCTATCCCACAGCACAAAGCCACCCAAAGCGGCACATGCAGACACTTGAGCAGTCGCAAAATGAAAGCAATACCACATGCCACAAACTCAGGACTCCCAGTTATGAGGCACGTGCCGACGCTTTGTGTCAAGGTGGGAGTATATCATCTTCACATGTTGCGCTCTCCGAAAGTGTTGGCTGCTGCGTGGCCACGTGGCGATAATTCGCTTAGCGACAGGCGTAAGCCCGCAATGATTACTGCGAAATGAAAATAAAAGAGTTGCGCTCCATTCAAAGATTGAAGTGGACACCACTGGATGTGGCTAAATGTGGTTACAATAGCAAATGATAAGACAAAGTGCATGTCGCTTTGAACTTTGCTGATCCTCGACGGGCAGACAGAGCAGCGCAGAGAGATAGACAGACGGTGAACTCATCCTTCCGATTGGCTTACGTGCTGACGCGCTAGCAAAGCGTAAAAAATGCTCGCATTTTAACTGGTAGTGGTAGCAGAGCCTGAGTGTGTGTGAGTGTGTGTGTGTGTGTGCTGGTGTGTGCTGTGTTGTGTGTGTTTTCTGTTGATGTGTGGGCAAAGCAACCCCCAGGGCAAGAGCGAGCGAGCGGCAATCACGGCGCGCATATCTTTTGGGATTTGTGCCATGGCGCCGCCATCGTCGCGACCGACGACAATGCGCCGAGGGTTGTTGCCGCCTAAATCAGCGGGCTTACTGGGCACTGAGCTCTACAGCTCTGCAGCACTCGCGCACTAATGGCTGAAAATAAAACCGGCGCGCACTCCTGTTCAGCTTTTAGTTGGTGCGGGCACGCGAAACGGTTAAGGCTAAAAACACACGGAACCCAACAACTCACGAACAACTTTCCAATGCGTTTGGCTGACATTTGAGCATAGTTACGGCTACAGCTACAACTAGTCACTCAACATCATCATCCCAACATGTCCGCCTGCTACAACGCCTACAATCCCTCGCAATCCTTTGCGTTCGACGAGGATGATGACGATGACGCCTCGTTCGACAGCGGCTATGAGAAGAGTTTCGAAACGGATGCGAATGCGAGCTCACGCCGTCGGTTGAACTTTGAGGAGCATTACAACGGTACTGCAATTGCTGGTGCTACGCCGCCTAGCCAAGCTCATGCTCCATTGGCGTATGCCGGAGGCAGTGGCGGCTGGGATGTGCAGCTGAATTCACCACCGGCGACGGCGGGATTTGTGGGTCTGCTAGACAACAGCAGCAATCATAGTACACGCAGTGGACGCACTCTCGTTGAACATCTGAATAGTCGTGCGCCGGCGACGACGACGATCGGATTTGAGCCGCAGTTGACAAGCACGCCCGTCAAGTCACCGGAGGATCCGGATGCACCGCGACCAAAGCGCAAGTATGCCGTCGGCAAGAATCGAGTTACCCGTTCACGTAGTCCCACTCAGGTGGTGCGCATCAAGAAGTTTCGGCGCATGAAAGCCAACGATCGGGAGCGGAGTCGGATGCACAGTCTCAACGATGCACTGGAGAAATTGCGGGTGACGTTGCCATCGCTGCCCGAGGAGACAAAGCTCACCAAGATTGAGATACTGCGCTTTGCACACAACTACATCTTTGCTCTGGAACAAGTGCTCGAGAGTGGCAACACTATTAATCTGGATTTAGAGAAGCTGCAGAACTTTACGCTGAGTGGTGAACGCATTACAAAAGAGTTATTCGATGCGCTCTTTGTGAATCCTCAGCCGTTTCCTATGTTCGGCAGCGGGCGCATCTTTCCCTATGGGCCTCATCATCAGACTCCAGCAATGCACTATCCGCCTACTCAGGGATTGGATTATCAGTCTCCTCAACCACCTGGCTTTGACTTTGGCACCAGTATGCGCTTCTACCAACAACAGCAGCAGCAGGAGCAACAGCAGCAGCAGCAGCATCAGGGGCTTAGTCCACAACAAACACCGTCGGGTCACTTTTCCCAGGAGAAATATGATCTGTTCCGCAGCAACTTTGAGGCAGCTGCCAATGGAGGACCATTGCCCGGCACCGAGGCTGGACTGCATCAGCAGAGTAGCTTCTATACGCAGACGCCGCCCTGGAAGGAGTATCAGGAGGAGCACCCGCAACATCAGCAGTCGCTCTACAAACAGTTTGCTCATCAGGTATAGCATAGTTTCGCGGGCATCTTTGGTGTCAGTCTTCTCTGGGTGATATGTTCGACAATGTGTTGATTACAACGGGACTGGCATCTGGAAAAGATCCATGGGCTGCTTTAGCGATTGACTTTTATTAGCTAAACATAGTGTCAAAAGTCGTTTGCATAAAGCAGCTGGAAAATGTGGAATTTTACACTTTTCTAGACTTCATTTCCGTTGAGGCTCACAGTCAGTTGATATTTTGCAATAAGTGAAAACCCAAATTGATTGCTAAAGCATTGCTTAGCAGCTGGCTTTGTTACTCAATTTGATTAAATTCATTAAGTTGGTTCCACAAACGAAAAACCAATGAAATATGACTAATGTCAAAGGTCATGTCAAAGCGCTGGCTTTAAATTGATTGTTTGTTTGTGGAACTAACTAGTTGACTATTGAACCTAAAAGAATATTTTATAAATACATCTTATAAAAGAATATTTTATAATTACATCTTATAAAATATTCTTTTTGACCTTCATATTCTTCTATACTTGCTATATAATAACTTCGGTTGTCCATATATATTTAGTAAGAGCATCCAAGTACCTGGCTAATAAGCCATATATTTATACATACGCATCTCAGTAAGATGTTACGTAACCAAGCCATTACTACTAATCATGTATCCTTAATGTGTTTTAAGCAGTAGCTAAAATTAAAACAACTATTGGGTTGAGGTTTAGTTTAGTTAGTGGGTGAATTACAATTGCAATGCGATAAACCGGGGCTAGTCATTTTGAGATCAGGTTTAGCTTTTACTGTACGTGATAAGATACATTTTTGTAAACTATTAAAATCTATTTTTGCTAATAAAGTTGAACGAAGTAAAAACCGAATAAAATGCTGTTTGTACAGAAAATTGTGAATGGAAAATGTAAAAGTCAAAGCAATTCCTGGTAGCAAAAGCAAACAACCCTAAGCTACAGTGTGTGTTATGTGTGTGTGCAGATTTCAGATTCCAAACAAAAGACTTAAATTCAAATAAATATTGTATATTGCAGTGCACATAAAATGAATGGCTCTCTCTGTGTAATAACTGTGCGTGTGTGTGTTTTTGTGTGTGTGTGTGTGTGCGTAGATGTGTGCAGCTTGTTTATCGTAGGGGGCATTTTTGCGCCCTTACAATTCGACATGGGGTGAGTCCAACAATGGAAAGATTGCCCGTCACCTGCCACAGAATTACGAGTACAAAACAAATGTACCAAACCAACAGCAACCGAGGCAGCAGCCGACAATCCTGAAACATGAGCCAAGTGGCAGTGGACCTGCATGAATGCCACTCAAATTATTTAGTTGAATGAACCGGCAAGAGTCGAAATAAACTGACTGACTGACTGACTGCCTGCCCAGCTGACTGACTGACATTTTCCGTTACAAAGAAAAGCGAAAACTCCCAACCCCCAATAAAGGGTGACTTCGCACACTAAAAGATGCAGTATTCCAGAATGCAACTTCTCCAAGTTAAGACCGACGAAGTAAGCCGCTTGCTCTACCGCTTGCTGTTTGTCATTTGTGCAGCTTTGTTGAAGGTGTCGGGATTTATCTTTACAATAATCATTATTATAGCCAGGACATTGGCCGTTGTTGTCGTTGTGCTGGTGCGTTACAAAGGCGCAAATACGCAGCGGGCGAGCTGCTAAGCTGCATTCAATTCCACAGAACTGGCGCTGAGGGATGGATGAGGGCAGCAGGATACGCGGGGACAAGACTCGACTCACAACTCGGGCTGGCATCATTAGCGTCCTGCCTGCTCTTCGCTGTGTGACGGGGTAGCTGTAGATGCTTATCGGCGGATCAATAACGGCATTACGAGTAAGTCTCGTCTCGCCTCCCTTTCCCGCTACCCAATCCAGATGCTGTCTATGTATATGACTATGCTAATGCTCTGTGAGGATGGCAAAACAATTTGGAGATTGCCCTAAAACGATAAGGAAACCAAAATGGAAACAAATTGCCGGCACGGTGCAAGGAGCAAACACAATACGATTGCGTCAAGTGCAGGTCCTCTGGGTACGATTCATATACGACCCACTGAGCAGCAGCTTTGATTTCAGCCGGAATGCAAGTTGAAATCCCATATAACAATGCTATAATTTACATTTTAAGAGTTTGTAAAAATCTGCCCTAAAAATGACAAAGGAATTCTATAAAATTGTCTTCCTAAAAAAGGAAAATAAAATCTAGATTATATAATGTATATGGAGTCAATATAAGAAGTAACTTTTTCTTTTGAATGACAAAAATAAAAACATTTGTATTGTGAAGCTAATATATCTTCGTTTCATTACGGGTTCAAAGACTTGGAATATCAACTGATATATACTTAAACGTAAAAGTCACAAAAATGGACATTCGTAGACACATAAATTATGAACATTGTGTAATTCTTGTTCAAGCATAAACGTGGCAATTTGTCGTTTCAGTTCCGATTCCGTTCACAAAATAGGAAAATCGCAAATCGAATTTTATTTGCCGAATTGATTGTTTTACGCCTGTTTAGCATTGAACTCGTATGCGATTCTTTGGCACACATTTGCTAAAAATAAAAGCACACTTTTAACCCTTTGCGGTACACGTGCAGCATCACACATATCCTGTGCCCCTTTCTTACCCCTTTTTTTTGCAAACACAATTCGCTCTGGTGCTGTTGTTGGTTTAATTTTTTACGGGTGCAGAGACGAGCAAGTTGCTCGACCTTTTTAGCAATTCATTGCCCTGTTCGAATTGGTTTATCTGTGAAATCTGTGACGTTGCGTTGTTTGTGTTGCAACAGCACTCATCGCTCGGGGTTCGCATTTGTATGTGTGTTACTGTTACTCTAACGTAGGTCCTTGGCTGGGCCCTACCTTGCCCGCTTTTGAGTTGTGTGCTCATCTAACCGAAAAACATTGGATAAACAAACAGCCGCTCGAGTATTTTGTTACATTTGTTGCCGCTCCGAGGAAGCCAATCTGTCGCATTTGTGTGCATGCTCGTCCTTAGGATAAGCAGCAGTCTCTCGCTGTGTGTGTGTGTGTGTGAGTTGAAACTGTAAAATGTGATGCAAGTTTTGATTGTGATTTTAATCCGATCTGAGCGGTTTTAGTCAAATTTAAGCAGATTTGTGTCACATTGTAGCAGCCGAAAGTGGTACACAAAAATGTAAACACATGTAAATCAAAAATCATATTAGTTCCACATGAATCGAATTAGTTACAGTATATTATTATATGGAAAATTAGTTAAATTTTTTAATGTGTAACATTAATAGAAACTGTAGTTAGTTTCGTATTAATCTCTTTTCTTTTTCTATGTATATTTCTTAAAATTACTGTGATCTGATTAGATGTGTAAATTAAACTGATACCCCTTGGGATAACTATATTTGAAAATGATTTTGATTTCATTTAAAAGATACGATTCTCTGCGATTACTTCAAAAAATATTTCAGTAACATTTCGAATGTGATTTTACTTATTTGAGCATTGCAACTGCTCGTTCTTGCATTTGTAAACTCCGGAAATGACGTTCCTTTTGCAACCCCAGTTTAACATACATATTTCATATTCCAATCACATAAAGAATTTTACGTTTCCAAATGAATAAACTGTTAGACAAACAATACATTAAACTTTACAACTTCACACCCGCTGCCTGTGTACAGAAACCATTAGAGTTGGCCAGTTCTACCCCCAGACCCGAGACCCGAGACCCGTCGTTAGTGTTACGGCAGTAGCGAAACTGTAGGCTGTACCACAAACGACGAGTTGATTGTTATGCAAATGAGGACAACCAGGACGAAAGCATGCACGCAACCCCCAATACAAATGCCGGGCCCATCACTACTCGCTGTTCACTGGGTTTTGGGTGCAGTTCATCAAGTGGTCATAAATATATTTGGGTAAAGGAGCATCAGTGGCTGGCTAATTAATATGCAGCGCCATGTGCATAATGAATGTGACATTCGTAATTTATGCTTGATATTTGTTAATTTTTTTGCTTTTTTATTCGCAGTGCATAAATTGAGTTTAAGGTTGGTGCTAAAATGTCGGCAAAACAACGGTTTCATGCCCAGTTATTGTTAATGTAAACAACGGGCTATTGAATGCAATGCTACCCGTTGATAAATGGAAATGCTGTCGGAAAATTTCTATTGATTGTCGCTTGCGTCTAAGCCACAGAAACTATTGCCTCAGATTGTTTGTCTGTTATTCGCTCTAATGCCACTTCCGGTTTAGCGAAAAACTCGCGAAAATCCTGCGATTAGGCGGCCATTGTACGATTCTATATAAAAAAAATAGAAAATATTGCGAAAAACTGCAGTTTTTACCCCCAAAGCGCAGAAAACCTTACAAGTAGTTAACAGCAATTACAATTGCATGAATTGCTCGTGGCAGGGTGTGTCCTAAGTCGCGTTTTATGGCACCTCTGACAGGGACAGTGACAGGGGCAGCGACAGAAAGCAACCGTTATGATTTAGATGGATATATGGCATTGGCACGCAAGGCTTTGCTACCCTAGAAATTATTGAAAGGGTACATTAATTTTTATTATATTATTTTAGCGAAATTAATAAAAAGTTTTCCTTCTAAGTGGTATGATTAAATTGTTTAAGATTAAGTTTTTATATTTTTAATTTTTAACCAATTCTTATAGCTATGTCAAAAATAGAATGAAATTAAAAAAAGTAAATGGGACGAAGAATTTATTACATTTTAATACTAAAATAGGGTATATGGAAGTCTAGTCATTTCATGTTTAGTTGTCTGCTTTATCACTTACAAACAGTTTTTGCCGCAAATGTTAAGGAAATGAGCGACTTCCCCTGCGAGAGAGTCACCCGAACTCACTCATTAATTGTTTGCATTGTTTGTCCGTTAAAGTTGGACATCTGGCCAGCTGCTGCCCGCTTCCCCTCACGGACTGACTAACTGGCTGCAAATGAATCTAGGGTAAAAAATTAATATGTATTTTACTACTTGTTTTTTGACACTGTTTACGCAGGACACCTGCACTGTGTGGGGCAGTCAGGCTATGATTCTTTGGGTATGGGTTCTCTGCAATTGGTAGCACTTGTGGCTGTTTGGGCTTGGAGCTGGCTGTTCGTTCGCTGGCGCCTCATGGATCATGGGCATTAATTGGTGATTATTATAGCTTAGATCCGTGGCAGTTGGCGCCGTCACTGTTTAGCCAGCAAACAAAAGAGGGACGCAATGTCAATTCAGTTTGAAGTGTGATTTACGATCGCCATCATCAATCAATGTTCAAGTGGAAAGTGATTTGGCAACATTTTTAATGTGTACGCGGAAATACGAGTTGTTGCGAGCTGTTCGGTTTTTGGGTTTTATGCTAATTGCACCGCCAGATACAAGTATAAACTCTACAAGTACTTTGAAATTTACACATCCCCAGACAACCCCTAGAAAATGACGGACTTGCTTTGACCCAAAACAACACTTGATTTGCTGATGTTGTTGTTGTTGTTGCTCTTTCGATTTTAAAAGTTATAAAAATAGCTCGTTAGATGTGGCAGCTATTTCGGCTTCAGCTAACTACTTATACTTGCACACCAACCAGCAACCCCTGATCAGTTCATCACACACACACACACACACACACACACACACACACACGCTTCGTTGCACCCTTTGGTTTGATGGTCTGGCAGGCAGGCAGAAAGGCAGACAGTTCATTTACCAGCATCATCATCCCTTGTACTTGTTCCTGGCTGAGTCGTGGACTACGCAGTTGCCTGGGGCTAATGAGCGCCGCACATTAGTTTTAACAACATTTATTATTTATGGGTTTTACTTTTTTGCTTTCTTAGTGGAAGTGGTTGGAGACATTACACAGTGGCACATTTTGTAATTCAAAATTTAAATTGCAATTATTTTAATCACTCAGATTTTAATTGGAAACTGGACTTTATTATGATACTAAGAGAATATATCCATTTTGGGCCCACGAAGAACAAGCAGTTACCAATAATTTATTCCGCCTTGAAATCTATAAATTTCCAAAGTCTGTGGAGAGCATTAATTTTGGTCTTTGAAGGTTAGCAAGTTAGACAAGTAAACGAAAAACGGGTATATTTAGTAATAGCTAGCTAAAAAATATTGTAAATCATTATTTAGTCTAGTTTTCGTTATTTATTTTGTGTCTCGCTTAATGTTTGTTGACTTACTTTCATTTCATTTTCATATCACATCGCATGTCCATGGAATGTGACTAATTCATGTATTTTGTAGCAGATACAATATATTTGCACACATGTTCACATTTGTTGTATTCACTCGTTCTCATAATGTACAAATACATGTATTTACCTTAACGGCAAAAATATATATATGCATATTGTTTGAGTAATGGAAATTATGCATTTTCGGGCAACACGTCAACTCACGTAACTCGCTGCTCATTTGTGGAGCGTCAGGATGTTGAAATTCCTGCTGAAACCAAGTTGCATTTTAACTCATATTTATTTTGCACTTGTTAAGCATTTAGTGGGGCAAATAAACGATAAGATAAATATAGGTAAATGCCGTTTATTTCTACTAAAAACAAAAGTAATTCATGCGTTGCTAAATCTGTTGGGCCAACAGAAAAATTACCCAAAACTCAGTTCATAGTAATTGAGTTAGTGTATTCCCGTGCAGATGACACATAAAATGACTTGCGATTTGCATTCTAGTCTAAAAAGAAGTACTTAAAGCTAAATGTTTTGATTGGACTTTATACAGTTTTAAATTAGTTAATCGTACTCTACTCTACATAGGTGTATGTACATACTAGATCACGTGCATAGTATGCTTTTGCTTGTATGGACTGTTTTTGGCCCCATCTTCGCGCGAAATGGCCAACTGTGGTTCCAAAGCCCCATGTGCACCTGATCTGCTCTAGTTATAACCACATATTTAGGGGCATTTGCCAGAGGGTGCAGATAGGGCTTATAGTCTTGAGCACTAGATTACTACTACAATTTAATTCAGCATTGCCATTGACTGGACCTGACTGTGCAGAATATGAGCTGAGGCTACAATGGGCCATAGATGGGCTCCGAGTAGAGCACAGCGGGCATCGAGTAGCTATAAGATGTGGGCGTATGCTCTGTGGGGGTTCTCAGACTCGCCTGCAGGCTGCGTTTGCTGTGCCGCTTGAATCTGTGATAAATGTGTTTGTTTTTTATTATTTAGAAATCAAGCAACTTGCGGCATTTACTCACTTCTTCTTCAGGCAGCAGGCCGCGCAGAGTGAGACCAATGCGGCTATGCCTATTAGAGCCGCTAGAATCACCAGCCAGGAGCCCGCGGACATTAGCATATTGCCGAAAAGTGCTGCCGTGTGAGTGCGTCGCACCGAGCAAGACTCCAAGTCACTGACTCCATAAGCAGCGTAAATGTCAATGAGCTCGTGGCGCAGCTCCTTGGAGTTCATCAGCTTCTGCATCTCGCTCAAGGAGAGCGCTGCACCATTTCGGAACATTTGGAAACATGAGCTCGTCGCTGAAAAGTCTAGGCTCATGTCGGCTCTGGTGAAGACTTGTGTGTCCAGCACATGTAACTCGAGACCGAGTGGCTTGAGTTTCTTTTGCAGCTGCTCCTGGAATGGACGGATGTTGTGCTGTATCTCGTTGGGCGGACGGGCAAAGACGAACTTGAGCAGAGATTTGTCGCGAATGACAAACACCTTTATGTTGCTGTAAGTCTGACGCTTGGCCTTCACGGAGTTATTGGCACAAATGCGCATCAGGAAATAGCCATCGACATAGTCAGCAAACGAGCCACCCGTGCGTAGCTCACCCGTGCGATTGTTGAGCGTGAACAGACTCTGTAGATTGCCGGTGGCAAGTTTGCGACTGCGCTTGTAGAACTGTGGCACAAAGGTCACGTTCACAATGGAGAGCGATATGGGTGCAGCTTCGGCATCTGCATCACTCGCCCTCAGTGTGGTAATCACGGTGTCAATGGGCACATTGATGCGTATACCAACAGTGGAGTCAGGACTCTCGAACTGAGGTAAATTGTCGTCAATGTCTAAGATCTTGATAGCGATACGCAGATACGACGGATCCTGACGATCATATGCATCGCCTATGTACTTATAGGCCGGTTCTCCCAACTTAAAGCATTTGACAGTCAGTGTGAAGGACTCGACCAGCTCGCGATCGATGGGCTGGCTTGTCTTCAGAATGGCCAGACTTTTATTGGTTCGCTCGATGGTAAAGATCTGTTCGTTGTTGCCCTCGATAATGACATAATCGATGGCTGCATTCTCGCCCATGTCCTCGTCAATGGCGCTAAAGTTGCCTACAATTGTGCCAGCTGGCTGCTCCTCTAGCACGGACATTGGTACAGGACCCTCATCCTGTTTGAAGCCAAAGCTGATTAATCAAATTTAAAGATAATATTTCTTGTTCCTTACGATTTCTCTAGCGAATCTGGGGACATGGTCATCCATGTCAAGCACTTCAATCTGTAGAATGCGCGTCAACGATTGCTTTGGCTGTCCATTGTCGCTGATCTCCAGTAGAACTTTGTACATGCTCTTCTCCTCCCGATCCAGTGGCTGGCGTGTAGTTATCAACCCCGTGTGCGTATCTATGGCAAAGGATTCGGCATCGGGGGTATCGGGCAGTATGCGATATGTTATCGTTCCGGAGGGCGTGTTCTCATCATCGGGATCGCTGGCAATCACTTGGAAAACGGGGGCACCAATTGCAGCATTCTTAAAGTGGGATTCAAAATTAATTAAATTTCCACTATAATTTCACATATTCCACATCTTGCAGACTTACCTCTGTCACATTTGCCCTTTGACCAACTCGTGGAGCCACGAAAAATGGAACACCATCATTGGCGCTCACATCACCAATGAAAATGCGCACTTCAACATCCGTGGAGAGGGTGGATTGCTTGGGGACTTGGTTGCCATTATCCTGGGCGCGTACAATGAGCACATAAGCCTCGGCGCGACCTTTACCCGTTAGATTGCGACGAGTGGAAAGCAAACCATTCTGTGCATTAATGCTGAACAATCCATTGGCATCGCCTTCGTTGACCAGCTCGTAGCGTACCTCACCGCCAGGTCCTTCATCCGCATCGGTTGCTTTAATTTGGAGGACATTCTCCATTTTCAGAGCATTTTCCGGTATGACGGCACTGTATAGCTTCTTGGAAAACTCTGGTGCATTATCGTTTACATCCAGGACATCGATAAGCAGTTCCACAACGCTCTGTTTGGCATCGGTTGGTTTGCCCGGCGAGTCTTCCGCCTTCACTTGGAGTCGAATGGTGGGCGTTCGCTCTCGATCGATGGTCTGGTTGCGTGCCACGACAATCTGTCCTGTGAGGTTGTTAATCTCGAAGAGCATCGCATATTCGCCTTGCAGTGAATAGATTATCTTATGATAACCCAATCGCTCATCTCGTTCATTCAGCGCCGCATCCTTATCCTGAGCCTTGACTTGAATCACGCTCTCTGGGTAGCCCTTGTTCTCAATGATGGTGGCATGATAGGAACTCTGCTCAAAGATCGGACTGTTATCGTTCACATTCTCAACGGTTATATTCAAACGACTGATGGTGCTGCGCTGACGATCGGCGCTATTGGCGCGCACCTGAAGCTCAAACTGGGTGCTGCCTATCTCCGCCAGAGCCTCATAATCCAGTCGCTTCTTCAAGATGATCTCGCCGGTACGTTCCGATATTTGAAAATATTCCAATTCCTTTGGTTCCACCAATTCAAAGCTGGTAATCGCCTGTTCCGTCACTGGATCCTCGGCTTGTAAAATGAAGAGTGCACTGTCGATGGGCATTTCCTCCTTGACCTTGATATGCACCACAGGTCGAGAGCTGCTCCAGCCTGGATTCTTGAACACTGGATCCTTGTCCTTAAAGGATTGCACATAAACAGTAACCTCTGTAGTGTCCATTTGCAGCTCTGGATCCACTTCCGCGTTCAAGTCACGGACCACCACTGTAAAGATTATAATGGCAGCCACATCGTGACGCAGGGTGCTATTCACAAAAATTTCTCCACTTTGGCTGTCTACGCGGAAGGCTTCCTGTACAGGGTAGCTACTTCGATTGGTTATGCTGACACCCGCTTTGGTGGTGGCCTTAACTGGTCCCTGCATGCTATACTCCAGTCGTGAATTCAGATCCTTATCAATGGCCTTGACCCGTAATACGCTCTCTCCAATCACAGTGCGCTCGGACACGTAGGCCGCATAGCTGTTGTGCTCGAACTTGGGTTTCTCATCGTTAATATCCTTGACATTGACATAGACCGTGGTAGTAGCTGTTTCTGGGATTGGTGTCCCTGAGTCAACGGCATTCACAATGATCTCAAAACTGTTCATATTCAAGTCGCGATCAATACGCGCCTGAGGCGAGACAGTAATCAAACCAGATCTGAAAGTGCGTAATTTGTGATAAGTGTTCAAAAAAATTAACTTCAGAATTGACTTACAGTTCATTGATCTGGAAATTATCGTTGGCGCCCACAATTCGATATCTGAGCAGACTGTCCAAACCGTCGGGATCGTGTGCGGACACCGTTGTCACATTAAAGCCTGGCGCCGCATTCTCCGGAATGGACACGCGATAACTGGGTGGTCCAATTATGGGCAAATTCTCAACGTTTTGGAAGTGGCCTTTGAAGATGGGACGTTGATTGCCAGAGATGCCGACACGCACTAAAACTCGTGTGGTGTTTGTAAGCGGCGGAATTCCTAGGGAACATAAATCAAATCATGTATGATAGGAAATCACACTTATATAACATACATATATAACTATATCTTACCAAAGTCCGTTGCAGAAACGACCAATTCGTATTCTCCACGCTCCGTATCCATGGATCTAGCTGCCTTCTGTAGTGTTATTTCACCCGAATCCTGCTCAATGCGAAATACATTGCCAGCTATGCTGTTTTCCGAGACAATGGCATATTTCACTCTGCCATTTCCCTGACTGGGACCATCTGCATCAATTGCCCGCACAAAGAACTGTGGCTCAAAGATTGCTGCACCTTCGCGTATTGTACGACTGTACTCATTGCTCTCGAAGATTGGATGATTATCGTTAACATCGAGGACATCCACAAAAAGGTTAGCATTTGATTCGCGGCCGCCGCCATCGACAGCTACCACAGTCAGACTATATGTGCTTTGCTTCTCGTAGTCCAACGGTCTGAGTAGATAAATGCCACCAGTCTCTGGATTCACATAGAAATTATCGGCTCCAAATCCCTTAAGCACATACTGCACACGTCCAAATTCATCGGAATCCGCATCGGTGGCATTCACAATGCCAACTAAAGAGTCTGTTGTTAGATTCTCGGCAACTGTAAAGCGATAGGTTTGCTCGCCAAAAGTGGGCGAATTATCGTTGGCATCCAGTAAATGGACTTCCACACGTGCCTTCGCCTGCTCAACGCCATGAGAGGAAGCAACCAAATCAAATTCGAATTTACGCTGTGCAGGATTATCGTAGTCCAGGCGACTAGCATTCAGTACCTTAACCACAACGGGAGTGCGACCCTGTCCCTCGGTGGGGGAGACACCAAACACACCCGCAGCTTTTGAGACATCTCGAAGCTTGAGTTGATAGCGACTGTTCTCGCCCATGTCGCGGTCATCCACGAAGATCGATAGACCTGGCAGCGGCATTCCATTCGCTAGATTCTCCGCAACTGAAACGTTAAAGTGCGACGCGCTAAATTCCGGTCGATGATCGTCGACATCGGTAACCACAATGGTGACGCGCGTGATTGTATACTCGGCTGGTATGGCGCCATCAATGAGCTCTGTGGCGCGTATGGAGAAGACATAGACACCACCATTTTGTAGAATATCCGGATTTTCTCGATCCAACGGTTCATTTGTAGTTTGCAGCATGGCTGTGCCGTCTTTGGGATCACCGAACGGCACCAGCTCAAAGTGACCAAATGGTTCATCCTCCAGCGAGAGGAAGATCTCTCTCGGTATGCCCACATCGCCATCAATCGCTTTAACGGTCAATATGCTCACACCTGCTGGGGTATTTTCTGCCACTGTGGCAGAATACGGTGCGTTGGTGAAAACTGGTGCCTGATCCTGCACATCGACAACGTTTATAGAAATTGTGGCAAAGGAAGTGAGACGGTTCTCGAGCGCACTATCCGATGCCGATATGGTCATGATGTAAGAAGGGCGACTCTCAAAGTCCAGTTGCTGTTTCAAAGCCACTCGAGCCGTATAATTACCATCCGCCAATTTGACAGCGCGTACCTCAAAGATATCGCAAATGTTGTTCTCCTTAAAATAGAGAGTTGACTGTGAGCTTAGGTTACACAATTAGGGGTCTGGGGGACTTGCCTGCACACATCTTATCTGGACTTCTGCGTTCATGCCCTCGTCACGATCAACGACAATGATAGGAGGCTCCACCCTAAGTTCAGCGCCCACAGGCAGTGACTCACTGACGCTGGCCGAGTAGGGTCTACCATAAAATGTGGGCTGGTTATCATTGTAGTCGCGCACGGGTATTTCGCGGCGCTGAGAGACTGTGTTCGGTTCCGTGCCATAGACGCCCTCGTCTGTAATGCTGATAATAACCTCAACGGTGTCTTGTGTTTCGCGATCGAGTTCCTGGCGCAGGCGCACCACACCCGTCTCCCGATCCACAGAGAAAACTGGCCCAGATATGCTGTACTTGAGGCGACCACCCTCCGGATCAACGCCTGAAAAGTGTAACAAATTAGTTGGGACGCATGTGAATAGCAGTAAAAGCGGTTTGTCGACTTCTTGTCTTCGCTCGACACGCTCACTGCTTTAATTACAACTAGTAGGCGGTGCAGTCGGGTAGTAACGTCATCGACTGACACTCCGACTGTTGGGTTATGTTTAAGCGTGTGAAAAATGCTAATGAGGTTCCCACAACCTCCTCCACTTTGGCTTTTCTAGTCTAATGCGCTCGCTGGCAATTTCGTTTTGGCGTGGAAATGAAGCTAGTGTGTAACTAACTATGGGAGTTGGGTCAACTTATCTAGAAATATGGGTTGTCTTATTCTCCAGCATGACAGTTTCTCTTTCTCTTTGTTGTTTTTTGTTTATCACAGGAAACTACTTATGACATGCATCAAAATTCCGAAATTCAGAAACTCAGCTTGGGGGCAAACACGAAAAGCATTAGAAATTCTTTCAAAGTAGTACAAAGTGGAGAAAGAAAACAAATGATCCCAACAGCGCATGCACAAAAGCTAACAATAATAAACCCACCGGCGGTCTGGAAAACGACTTTTGGCACAGACGCAGGGAGGCAGACAGACAGACTGACACACGGACAGACTTTTTTCTTCTTTTTTTCAGGTTTTCAAGTTTGCTCTAACCATTTGGAGAAGACAACAGACAACAGGGAGACCGACAATTGCAGCAGCACGACCACGAGCCCAACATGGACTCAAAGCGGGAAGCAAACAACACGTTCTCCAACTTACTACACCCAACAACAGCAACAGCAACAACAGCTCAACAATTGCGGTCGCCAACCCGAATAGTCCCCATTCCATTCCCCCACTGGCCTCTGGCGCGTGAGTGGCCGTTTCCACTTTTAATGTACATAATCATTTTCTAGTTTTTCTTTCATTTTTTTCGGGTCTTACACATTTTTTATTTTTTTGTTATTTCTCATATATTGTACGTATATTGGTACATACGGGGCCAGTTATATTATTCGGTCTGCGATTGTTGTTACTACCTCGTATGGAATCCAGCTTTAAGACGTGCTTAAAAAAGAGCTGGGAAAAACATCTGCAGTCTGTAATAACAATTATGCGAGTTTTTCAAAACTAAAACTTTTCTACTTTTCTCTCTTGCCTTAAAAAAACAGCATATGTTGTTGAAAGTGAGGGGCGGGGCTGAGCGTTAGTAAATAATTTGTGATTTCATGCTTCACGAAGCGTATTTGTTAATATTTTGCTATTTATTATACACTGTAACCAAGCGAAAAAAAATAGAAACACCCGCATTGTGCCAACTTTTGCCCAATTATTCGTATTCGTTTTTTGTTTAGACAGCAGTTTGCGTTTAGTTTGTTGTTTATAATTGCTCCACGCCATATATTTAATCTTGTAAGCAATTTAACTTAAAAGCTAAAGTTTCAATTTAAAGAAAGTAAAAATATCTATCAAAATATCTATTGAATGGGTAGTTTAAAAAAATGTATATGTATTTGGTTTTTTTCCATCTATCACTAAAAACAACAACATAAAATAACATTTTGAAATTTAGTAACCAATAAACAAGCGACCAATTTATTCTTGACTTGTTTTCAGTTATAAATGTTTACATGTAGTTAATATGACCCTGGGCAGTCTTTTGTTCCACTTTTGTTTCTTAATTAGCGGCGATTATTATTGGTTTGTCAATTGACCAATTTGAATAAAAATTGAAAACAAAACAACCCGTAAAATTTATTTATATATTAAAATTAATTTGATTGCAGCTGGTAAATTGCCAGATTTTTGCCTATTGCCAAAGAGAGCTATGATGCAAGCATTTTGATGATTGCCAGTAAAAATTGCAATAACAAATCATGTAGTTGATAGAGCTGCTTCCTGGCTAATAGTTTAACCAAGCAATTTCAACGTTTTTGACGGCTATTTTTCAATTTGGCTGCAGTGTCTGTTCACTTGTTTGCCTGTCTTTATGGCACTCTTGATTTCAGACGCAGTGAGCTGCAAGTTGTTGGCTCAAACGTGTTTCCTTTCAGCGAGTATCTCACGGATGCAGCTTGCAAAACTAAATTACTGGTATGCCCAACTCACCCAGCTCTCAAAACACAAACGACCAAATTAATCAGACATTGATGAAAAGTCATTCGACTGCTCAGTTAAGACAATTATTTGAAATAGTTTAATGTCTTTGAGGTCTTTATCGTGCACAGAAAAATCATAATAAAATATTGTGAACTCTTATTAAGATACATATATTTAAACTGGCTTGAAAGCTGTCTGCCTTGTTGTCTGGTATGTGTAACCTCCTCAAATTACAGCCGCATCTCTGTATTAAGATAACTGGGCCTCTGTGTTAGGGTGTCAACGGAGCGGCCGACATGCACCTGTGGACAGGTGGATGAGCCAAAGGCAGGCATGAAGATGAACTGAACGCGGTCTCGTGCAGAATTCATAGCGAATGCCGACAGTTTGTTTGTTTTATGCTGTTATATAATCATCATGCGACGAATTATTATGTTGCTCGAGAAGCTGCTGCCTGCAGTTGCAGTTGCCGTTGCCGTTGCCGTTGCAGTTGCAGTTGTAGTTGCAGTTGCGAAAGGAAGCGATTATGCAATAAGTGGCAAGCAGGTGTGAAAAAGTGTTCGCTGCAATTGTTACTTTCAATTGATTGATGTCGTCTGTCAAAGTAAAAGTATCTTAGATTCTACGTGTGATAAAAGTGAGTGCGCCAGGCCATTATCATATTATTCGCTTGCAAATACCAGTTGCTGGCCATCAGCCAGCGATATTTGCATTTAATTGGCAGCACGCCATTCTCAACATAATTGCAATCAATTTTGCATGTCGCCATACGCCGTTTATCGGAGCGTTTGTTTTGCTATCACGAAAGCAACGCACAAACGTGTTCAAATGAGTTTCCGCAAAGATACCAAATAAATTCACTTAGACATGTGTATATCTGTTGGCATTGTTTGTGTTTGCCGTCATTGATTACCAAACTGCATTTTTAAGCATGCGACCCAAAAAGTCTTATCGCTCTAACCTCTCTTCATATTTGGCGACATGACTTAAGTAATCGCCAGAGATACTCAACAGATACGTACAAATGTACCGACATGCAGAAAACCGTGCAGAGCAACAAAAAAAAAAAATTTAATACTCTAAACAAGGTTAACCAAAAGTAGGTGGCACTGTGGCAAGCCAAGCGCTTAATATTTCAATTATACACATTTATAAACACACACGTACAAACCAAACGAAATGAAAGTCAGCAATGGCAATCTGAGATTTGGTTCACAACAACTCAAATTACCAAATAATTAAATTATCAAATGACCGGCAAAATAAAACGAAAAGTACACAGGTTTTTAACTTATACAATTACAATTCACAAATATAATGTAGTCAGTTAAGAGATTGGCCTAAACTCATGAGCATGAACTAAGTTGCTGGCAGCGTATCTTTAAGTCGAAAATAATTGCTTTTCTGTGTTTGTGAAAGGTTTGCAGCAAATGATGTGAGAATTGGGGCTATTGTTACTAGTATTTTTTTTTTTTTTTTTTTTTGTCTTTATTATTGTTAGGAAACCTGGGTTTGGTCATTTGTTGACCTCAGTTTGAGCGACTTACCTTTAAGCTGAAACACGGGACTGCCAACTGGCGTATGCTCCGATAGGCTGAAGCGGGACATATCCCCCGAGCCGGGCACAAAATGTGGCGGATGATTCTGCAGCTGTGCTCCACTCAGTGCAAGCAGCAACAATAACATTAGCGACGGCAGCAACATTTTGTTGCCGTTGCCAATTCCAGTGCCGTTGTATATATTTATATATGTGTGTGTATCCGTTAGCTGTGATTAATTTGGTTTGTTGTTTTCTCAACTATTTAGCACATGTAGCACAAAATTCACTTCTCAAGAATATCACTTTATTTTAACTGTTTCTCGATACACTATTCAAAAACAAGAATTTTTGTTCAAAACAACTCTTTCAATGCTAGCCACGCCGCCCACTTGACCTTGGCTGTGGTGAGTAATGGCAATGCAATTGAAGTTGCTGTTGCAGCACTTGCGCTAAGTCAGCGGAAAAGTGGGAAAATTGTGGCAAGCTCAATACCAAAACGTTTGTTTAGTTTACAGCTTTGAGTCTTGGTAAGCCGCAATTCTTTTGCCTAATTGAAAAGTCATGCAGCAGTCGCTTTAACATGCTCAGCAATTTGCTATAATTAACAGCCTAAATTTGACAAATTCTAAAAAAGAAATTCGATGCCACTGGCAATTTCACTTTATGCGCATGTGAAAAGTGGCACATGATGATGAGGCGGCTGCTGCTGCTGCTGCTGGTGGTGCTGCTGCTGCCGAACAGTTCCAATCATTGGGCCGAGGCGCTATTCGAGCCAAGCGGCGATTGGCAAATGTTGGCTTTCTCGCACACACACACACAGTTACACATTGGCACTCACACTCGGACTTGGAACAGCTGGAGAGTGAGGAATGAGGTGTGTGGATCATGTGGAGATGGCAAAGAAAGCAAGCAACACACTAAAGACCGAAATGTGCAAAAAGGCAGCTAAAATGAATAAGCACAGAAAACAGAACTGGTTGCTCTCTGCACTGGCGTAGCGTGCAGACGCAGACAGCCATTTGCCCACAGATACATAAGTATCCGCAAGATACATATAGTTATTTGGTCAGCACTCTTGTTGTTGTTTAGGCAACAAAAAAAAAATGAAGGAAGCAAACATAAAACATAGATGAAGCACTCATTACTCATGGCGCGCCTATGTTCTGAAGCCGAAGCTGAAGTGCAAGTAATTTACCAAGTAGACCCCAACTCACTTAATCAGCTGCAGAGTTATTCTACTTAGATACTCGTTATTTCACATTTATTGACAGACAGACGCACCGAAAAAAACACACGCGAAAATAAAACAACGCCAAAGTATGACGCGAGGTACGAAACTTGATTCTGGTTCCGAATTTTTGTGTATTTCTTGTATTTCGTACGATTTTTTGCCCACTGTCACAGAGTCACTCAGCGACGACGATATTTCAACCGCAGCAACGTCTTAACGACGCGACGCTCGCTCACCTTCTGTCTTATGGCCGTTTTACCTGTTGCTGTTGCTGGTGCTGGTGCTGGTGGTGCCGCCGTTCTTGGCTGGCCAACAGCGTGCGTGATTCGGCCACAGGCCACAGTAAATACTGGTTTCGTGCTGTCGCCGGTTTTGTTTTGATACACATTTCGCGCATGCGCAAAACGAGTGGCAATGAAATACAATGCGAGTGTGTACACACTGTCTAGGGAAATTTATTAAAGCAAAATCATTACAGAAATTACCTTAAAGTATGCTACATTTTTTTTTACAAATATGTGAAAACGTTGGCAAATACTCTGATACCAATCTACCTCCCAAGTTTGGCTTTAAGATTGCGGCAGGTATTTTATTCTAGGCGGTGGATAACTTTGGTATCAGATTATTAGATCGCCAAGGAGTCAAAGATCAGCATCTCTTTATAAAAAGCTGCGCACATTCTTCTTAACCGTTTTATTGTTTGTTTTGATGTAAACACTTATTTTATTTTATTTATTTTTGGTATGTAAACACTAATAGCAAAATCAATTTATAGCGCATCGTCCATCTGGAACTGTATTAGATCCTCAACGGGAAAGCGAAAGAGCGAAGCTGTTTGAGCCTCGGCGGCCAATTGATCGATGCGTGGATTCTTGTGGTAGCGAAAATGATCGCCAAAGACGCTGTAGCGACCTGGATTTGATGGGGGATTGCCAGTAAGTGCAGCTGGACGCGGCAGTTGAGGCAACTGCGGTACCTCAGCCGCCACAATAGGATGCTCAAAATCAATAAGCGACAGGTTATCACTACGTGAAATAGAATTATTCGTTTGATTCTGCTGCGACTGAGATGCCGATGGGGATGCCGATGGGGATGCAGCATTCAGTGAAATGTTGCCTGCCTGAGGCTGAGACTGAGACTGGGCTGCCACCTGTCGTGGCTCAATGGGGCTGGGTGGCTTGGGCAGTGGCTGCTCCCGCTCACTGGGAATGAATGTGTTCCGCTGCAAGCCAGCATTGTAATTGTTGTAATTATGATTATAGAAGGGGTTGGTGGAGGTGCGCACCGTTGCCGTCGGCTTTTGTTTGGGGAAGACGTTTAGATGCAGCATTATCTGATTTGAGTGCGTTTCAGCTGGTCCATTACTGGGAATGGAATTACTATTGGACTGCTGGCCATAGATGCAATCATCGGTGACCAAGTTTTGTTGAGGCAACTGGGCAAACTTTTGGGATTGATAGAGTGCCTGCTGCTGACTGTAGTGAGTGGCCTGATCCGGGAAGATCATGGGCAAGTGACTAGGCGACTGTGTGGGAAACTTGAAGGGTGTCTGATAGAGGCCGTGCTGCATTCCATGAAGCAGCTGCGGCTGCGCATAAGCGGCTACAGTGGATGCGGTTAGAGCATCGCTCTGAAAGGGATTGCGCAGCACGGACGTGGGCCGTGAAGGGGGCAGTACCGGATATATATCGAGGTTAACCTTGAAGGGTATGCGCTTATGTTTTGGCTGTCGGGTGGCATTTAACGCAATGATGGGTGGAAAGCTCTGCAGGAATGGATCGGCCACAAAGTGCTGTTGGTGACTACCATGCTCTAGCAGCATGTTGTAATTGCTGTGCTCTTGTTGCTGCTGCTGTTTGTTGTGCTTCTTTTTGGAGCTGGGTTTGCTCGACGGCGGCTGCTGCATGGCCAATAGATTGATGTCCTGTGGTGAGCGTGGCTTATAAGGATACAGCTGCTCAAGAGCTACGCGCTGATGCGTCGCACCATAAAGTGGCATGGGCATTCCCATAGGAAACATGGGCAGGGGAATGTTAAATTGCATCTGCTTCTTGTTGCGCTTGCCCCGAAAGAAATTGGCGATTCCGCTGGACTTCAAGTTCTTGTAATTGCCTGCGATGTGCAGTCCAGAGGGCATCATGACCAGCGGGGGAACCTGCATACCCTGCATGCCCTGTATTCCTGGCATTTTACTGGGCATCATGCTATTGATGTGCAGATTGTGCAGTATGTCCTGGATGTTGTTCAGCGCTTCGCCCTTCTTAAAATGTTCGGGCAGCGGCCCTTCGTAGGGAAAGTGAAAGGGTTTCGGCTTGAAATCCTCGCGAAGCGCCAACGAGCCAGGCGTTTCCGAGAACTGGCGCCGCAACAGCGCAACGGATGGTGGACGTTGCGTGGAGAGGCGTGGCGGGCGAGACAGCTGATCCCGCAGCTGTGGTGTTGCAGTGACGGATCGCTTGGGCAGGCGCTCATACAAATGATGATGATCATCATCGACACCGTTGCCGTTGATATCGTTGCCAGGCGCGTTGAGCTGTAATGAAGTTGCATGTTGCATCTGAGGTCGTCTCGCTTTCGTGCGCCATGTTCCGTAAATGGGTGCAACGTCGTCTGCACGCTCCAATAAGTACGCAGTTTCGCCAGCCGCAGCAATACCAACATTAGCACCACCTACACCACTCTCTGCTATAGCTTCTATTTCTCCCCCAGCTGTGTCCACTCCATTCGCATGCAACTGCATCTGCTGATGCATTTGCTGTAGATGCAGTTGCATCTGTTGCTGCTGCAGACGATATTGTTGTTGCTGCTCGTGCTGCAATTGTTGTAACTTGGCACGCATCTTCTCAATGTTTAGACGTTCCGCTGAGTTGTCACTTTCTGTGCTGGGCGTTGTTTCCGACTCCTCTGCCGACTCAATGTGGTTGAGTAACTGCTGCTGCTGCTGCTGTTGATATAAGGCTGCTGTGGATGCGACCTTGACTACCATAAGAGACATCTGTAAAAATTGAAAGTTTAAGTTTTATTTTTTTTTAGATTTCCAGCATGCATTAAATCCGAAACTTGTCTCACAATTATGAACACATAGAGCGGGCCCATAATCCGATGCAAGCGTATCCTTTTTCTTGTAGCCTTTTTGTTATCGCCTCTTGCAGGATCCGTTCCCAGCAGGCGTTTATATCTTGACTCTGGCTCTTGCTTAGCTTCTAACTTTATAAACATTTTTCACTGTTTTGAAAATTTAGCTGAGCTTCGGTTTTAACCGTTCTGCTTTGATATCGATATCTGTTGGCGCACTGGACGCGACTTCCTCATCGCGAATCGCAAAGACGACTGTCTGCAGTTTCGACCAAGCAGCCCCTAAAAACTTGCATTCGTTGTGGAGCCTATGAGTGCAGCTAACCAATTAGAAAGTTTAACATACGAAATAAATTAATTGCTTAAATGTTTTCGTGATGCCAATATGTGTGTGCGTGTGTGTCTGTGTGTGTGTGTGTGTGTGTGTGTGTGTGTGTGTGTGTGTGTGTGTGTGTGTGTGTGTGTTGTGTGTGTGTGTGTGTGTGTGTGTGTGTGTGCAGAAGAAAGAGATATTTCAAAGGCAGCGACCATGAACAATTGAAGTTCGCATACACGAATACACACGATAAAGAATTAATACGAAACAATAGAATAGCCTATTCGAAATGCTTAAGACTCTGATAAATAAAGAAATAAATAATTTGAGTTAGTTATTATTATTTAAATGTTTAGAATATTTTAAAATTAATAGTACGGATAAACTTCGACAACCTAACTAATTTAAATATAAACACATTTTCGTTGGATACAAAATGAAACCAATCAAAACGCAACAAAATGTCCTTTATATATTTGATTGTTTTTTAGTTTGATCATTACTTGGAATACAAACCAGATATAATAGTCTTATTACCCCACTAGGAGCACTTATTTTCCAGCACACGCGAGGTGCGTCTTGTAAGGCAAACAAATTTTTAACCACTGAAAACACATTTTCCGTTGTCGAATTAAAAATGCATTTAAACCACATTCGATAAACTTAATTTATTGTTCGGGATTTAGAAATGTTTATAAAAGATATTTTAGTTTTTTAGTGCTGAGTCACAAAGTGCTGAGGAGACAAAAAAAAACACACATTGTCGGTTCACATAAAGTATAGCAAGAGTGGATATAGCATTTAAGGTTTACAAAAGCAGATACATATACAGTGATCCCTAATTGTATGATAATGCGATACATTAAGTTATAAAAACAAACAAGTTACTTTCTTGCCGATGCTTCAGTGGTTTCCCGATTTCGAGCACCCTCTTGAAACGGTGTAAAAATCTTTTCGACTGTATTGACTAGATGTATCCAGCCGTAGAAATATTGTTGGCATTGCATTGCTAGATATTGAGCATCAGTTATTAAGCATATCTTCTTAAGACAATATCATTTCATTTCAAATGAAATCAAATGTCACCCGATAACCGTCGTTGAAATCATCGACGGTCTACAACTGAGCTAGTAAAACGGGCGCTTAAAAGTCAAATGGAATGTTCGGAACGGGATACTGGTATCCCGAATGCTTGGTCGTTACAACTGGTGGCACGCTAGCCCTCGTTGGAGGTGGGATGTACGGGGTGGTTCTACGGGTTGGTGGTGGAGTTGGACGACGAGTCGTAGGTGGTGGAGTTGGACGACGAGTCGTTGGTGGTGGAGGTGGTCTACGTGTAGTGATCACAACTGGAGGCTGTGGCTTATTTGTTGGTGGCAAATAGGTTGGAGCCGGGGTAGTACGGACAGGGGCCCTGGTAGTTGGGCGTGGTGGAGGTGGTCTACGAGTAGTAATCACAACTGGAGGCTGGGGTTTGTTTGTAGGTGGCAGATAGGTTGGTGCCGGGGTAGTACGGACAGGGGCCCTGGTAGTTGGGCGTGGTGGAGGTGGTCTACGAGTAGTAATCACAACTGGAGGCTGGGGCTTGTTTGTAGGTGGCAGATAGGTTGGTGCCGGGGTAGTACGGAGGGGAGCCCTGGTTGTTGGTGGAGGTGGTCTACGAGTAGTAATCACCACTGGAGGCTGTGGCTTATTTGTAGGTGGAAGATACGTGGGAGCTGGAGTAGTACGGATAGGTGCTCTGGTAGTCGGTGGTGGTGGTCTGCGAGTGGTCACTGGAGGCAGGTATGTTGGTGGTGGGGTTGGTGGACGCGTAGCCCGAGTTGGGGGAGGGGTAGCTCTGGTTGGTGGTGGAGTTGGTCTGCGAGTAGATGGTCGTGTTGGGGGTGGAGTTGGCCGACGAGTGGTAACTGGTGGCTGTGGCTTATTTGTGGGAGGCAAGTAGGTTGGAGCTGGAGTACTTGGGCGAATAGTTGCACGGGTAGTACGAACGGTGGCCCTCGTGGTTGGAGGTGCGGGCCTACGCGTGGTCACTGGTGGCAGTGGCTTGTTGGTAGGTGGCAAGTATGTTGGAGCCGGAGTGGTACGTGGTGGTGGTGGACGAGTCGGTGGTGGAGTTGGCCTACGGGTGGTCACTGGTGGCAGTGGCTTGTTGGTAGGTGGCAAGTATGTTGGAGCCGGAGTGGTACGTGGTGGTGGTGGACGAGTCGGTGGTGGAGTCGGCCTACGCGTGGTCACTGGAGGCAGTGGCTTGTTGGTAGGTGGCAAGTATGTTGGAGCCGGAGTGGTACGTGGTGGTGGTGGACGAGTCGGTGGTGGAGTGGGCCTACGCGTGGTCACTGGTGGCAGTGGCTTGTTGGTAGGTGGAAGATACGTGGGAGCTGGAGTGGTACGGATGGGTGCTCTGGTAGTTGGTGGTGGTGGTCTGCGAGTGGTCACTGGAGGCAGGTATGTTGGTGGTGGGGTTGGTGGACGCGTAGCCCGAGTTGGGGGAGGGGTAGCCCGGGTTGGTGGTGGAGTTGGTCTGCGAGTAGATGGTCGTGTTGGGGGTGGAGTTGGCCGACGAGTGGTAACTGGTGGCTGTGGCTTATTTGTGGGAGGCAAGTAGGTTGGAGCTGGAGTACTTGGGCGAATAGTTGCACGGGTAGTACGAACGGTGGCCCTCGTCGTTGGAGGTGCGGGCCTACGCGTGGTCACTGGTGGCAGTGGCTTGTTGGTAGGTGGCAAGTACGTTGGAGCTGGAGTGGTACGTGGTGGTGGGGGACGGGTCGGTGGTGGAGTCGGCCTACGCGTGGTCACTGGTGGCAGTGGCTTGTTGGTAGGTGGCAAGTATGTTGGAGCCGGAGTGGTACGTGGTGGTGGTGGACGAGTCGGTGGTGGAGTCGGCCTACGCGTGGTCACTGGTGGCAGTGGCTTGTTGGTAGGTGGCAAGTATGTTGGGGCCGGAGTGGTACGTGGTGGTGGTGGACGAGTCGGTGGTGGAGTGGGCCTACGCGTGGTCACTGGTGGCAGTGGCTTGTTGGTAGGTGGCAAGTATGTTGGAGCCGGAGTGGTACGTGGTGGTGGTGGACGAGTCGGTGGTGGAGTTGGCCTACGCGTGGTCACTGGTGGCAGTGGCTTGTTGGTAGGTGGCAAGTATGTTGGAGCCGGAGTGGTACGAATGGGAGCCCTCGTTGTTGGTGGTGCAGGCCTACGCGTGGTCACTGGTGGCAGGGGCTTGTTGGTAGGTGGCAAGTATGTTGGGGCCGGAGTGGTACGTGGTGGTGGTGGACGAGTCGGTGGTGGAGTGGGCCTACGCGTGGTCACTGGAGGCAGTGGCTTGTTGGTAGGTGGCAAGTATGTTGGAGCTGGAGTGGTACGTGGTGGTGGTGGACGAGTCGGTGGTGGAGTCGGCCTACGCGTGGTAACTGGTGGTTGTGGCTTATTTGTTGGAGGCAAATAAGTAACTGGGACACGAGTTGGCGGCCTAGTGGGCGGTGGTAGAGTGGTGCGCTTTGGCAATTCAAACGGCACGTTTGGGGTCGGGTAGTGGTACCCGTCAGCCGCACGAACCTTACGCTGAAAGTGTTAAATTTTTCGGTTATCTAAGGTAAGATTCTATATGCAATCAAGTGCTTACCTCATGGGTGTCCGCTGTTGCGGTGGCTAAAGCCACAACGCAAAGCGTCAAGACGAAAAGTGCACTTCTCTGTAAGGAAAAGAAACAAAATGTAAATGCGTTCAATATATATTTATAACAAGTACAATTTTAAATTATTTTGAACCAAAAAAGTTCTGACTTTAAGCTTTATTCTAATTGCCTTATCGAATTGTTGGCTCATGCAAAACTGTTTTTAATGATCTAGGCCCAAATTACAGACAACTTTGTATAAGTGTAGAAACAACGTTCGCTAAAAGTTCAGACGATGTCAGCCATTTGAGTGCAGTATTCAAATCAGCAACACCACAGCAAAAACAATAAAAGCAATTAGTCTAAATTGTTAACGTGTAAAGTTGAAGACATTCAACTTTGACTTAATCTCTAGGTCACGGTAGGTGTACAAAACTAAACCAAACAAATCCATACTTTATAAAAATAACTTAAATAACTTGCTTGTTTGTCGTCTATTTGGAGCTGATCAGCATTTCATGATTCGTTTTATCTACAAGCTTATTAAAATAAAACATAAAGACTAATTTAGGTGAAACAATTAATTACTTTGGAGGCAAGATCTTTGGCTTAATTCGGAGATTATGTCATGTTGCCTCTTCCGTTCGACTGTCAACGAATAAAATATCTTCTAATTATCATTTTATACGATTAACGCATAAATTTCGACAAGGTCACCTGAAGCTTTCAGCATGAACGTTAACGAAAGTGGTAAATGGACAAACTGCAATTAATTTGTAGACATATTTAATCACTAAGAATTTTGATAAACTATAAAAATAGCTGGTTATGCAACAAACCGGCTGCCAAAATTCTGCCTGACTAGTTTAAACTAAAATATTATATAATAGTAATCAGCAACGGCTATTAATAAAGTGAGAAAAACTGAAGTCGTCACTAAAATAATTAGCATTAGCAAATTAGCATACGCACTAATCAATGCCAGCAGCTGGATATGGTCGTCAGTGGACTCACATTTCTTCAACTTCATAATATATATATAAATATATAATCATAAATATGCATATTCTTGTACATTTGAAATCGATTTTTATTTAACAAAACTCATCATTTCGCTAAATCCAAAAAAATACATACATTTTTTTTATATTTAAATGGCCAGAATTTTTTTTCAGACGGATCTTGAATTTTTTGATTGTTCTAAACTTGTTTGATATTCAAATATGCAAAGAGCTTGGAGCTAAATTCTTTGGTAAAAACGTTTTGTTAGCACCTGCTGCCAAGAAAGTGAAAGGACTTCAGTTGATTGATATCACACAAAGGTATGTAGCTATGACAGCATCTCAAACAAAACTTAATTAAGAGATCGTATCTCGTCTTAGTGAGCTTCCACATTAGCGAGGGTTGTGTTGTGCGTTTCTACCTGATTGATTTCCGATTTCTGAGATTGATCTATATGATTTTAAGGGCCTTTCTGCTTTAGCCATGTGCCATATGAGTTGAATTCATCATTAAGGTGCTTCCCAGTTAACTATTATGGTATTCATTCATTTAACTCGCTGACACTGACCTTGCATTCGGATCGGAAACATCAATGACGCACTTTTGGGTCAAGCTGTCTTCAATGATTACATATTCATTTTATGATATTGATTGTTTTAAACTTCAAATCTTTTTCTTTAAGTATAAAAATTTGTTATTGACATATGACAATGTCTTGCAAAAATATTTGACAATATTTTAAGTAATTGCTTAAGACCAATTAAAACTAAAGACTGCGTTTAGTGCCAGTGTCTAGTGTGCGTTCTGCAGTTGACCTAGGCGGCTTTTATGCGACTCTTTGATACTTTAAAGAAATATATCTGCAGCCATCGGAAGACTCAGGCAACGAACTTGCTGCCATCATTAACTGCCAGGCAATGAACTAACGTTAATCATCATTTTTCAATTGCGGAGCCAAGAATGAAAAGATGCATGGTTCCATTTAATGGTCATTTGCCTAAATATGCCAATTCAAAGGTCAGCCCATAAAATTTAGAAACACTGTAATGAAGCAAACAAGTTTGGAATTCATCTTAAGCGCCGACATAGCAACCCTGGCTAAATGATTTCAGACAGCTTCTGCTTGCAGCACCTGAGCCACAGTCAAAAGGCAAGTTAATGATTTAATACGCAATTACTGACAGTTAACTGAGCAGCAAAGCCCCCGCCACGATTTGGTCAGCACACGTGGGTGCATCGGGCGTATGCGTAATATGGCCAATAAACAACTGCTGTCCGCTTAACTGGCTGCTTAGTGCCAGTTAGTGGCAGACAGATGCCTGTTTGCGCTACTAACACACTCACACTTGCACAATAATGGAGCAAACAAAACGTGTAATTGGAAAACTAAAGCTCTTCTCCTCTTAAATGTCACTTGGGCCATAAGATAAGATGCTTAGCTGAGACTGCGACTGCCTCGTTAAATATTTGCAATGCAAATAGGCGATCGTGTTAACTTAATTGATTTTGTGTATTGTTCAATTGTCTTTTCTTTTGGTCACTTTTTATATTGCACTTGTTTTCTTCCTCTTTTTTTTTTTGCTTGGCACGAATGTCTTTTATTTATTTTTGCGCTTGCCACTAATTTTAGTTACCATGGTGAACACTTTTAACTGCAACAGACGGCAGCCAGATAACGCTTTGGTATATAATTTATATATATATGTATCCCGACAGTTGGTGTTTGTGTGTATAATCCTTGTGTTCCGATCGTATCAAAATTCAATGGTCAATTGAATTTTTGATCGATGCCAAGCAGAAAAGTTGCTTCAACACTGGGCTAGCAACTAAAGCATCAAAACTTGAAGATTCTCTACTTATATATACTCGGGGCGTTGAATAAACCGCTGCTGCGGCGGCGGCGGCTTCTGCTGCTGGTGCTGGTGCTGGTGCTGTTGTTGGTGCTGCTGCTGCCGCTGCTGCTGCTGCGACAAAGTCGTCTTGGGCGACAGCTGTTAACATTCGCAGCAAGTGAAGATGCTGCCAGCGAAGACGCTGACGCCAACAACTGACCAACCGGTGCCACTTTCGGTTTCAGTCCCTCAGCAGCAGTCGGCTCAGCAGCTGCGCCGGCGCAGCCATCGGCTTTTGCTTTTGGCTGCTCTTAATGTTAATGGCAGCATTGTTGTTTTTGCGGTTTAACAGTCGCATAACATAAGTAAACGCACTAAAACAAAATAACCATATGATAATCATAAATACAAAAAACACGAAAATAAAAAACAAAAAGACCAAAAAAAAATTACTTTAAAAAGTAGTTGAGACAATGTCGCATTTAACGTCTGCCGTCTTCTTAATTTGTTGTTTGGGTGTTGTTGCTATTGATATTTGCATTTAGCTACTTTTAGTCCAACAAATAATAATAAATTAAGTGACTAGTGACTACAGCTACAGCTTGTCCATCTTCTTGAAAGTTCAAATACTTTTATTTTATTTTTTTTTTTTGGGATCTTTATTATTATTTTATTATTTGCTATATTTTTGCGAGCAAACGAGTATTTTTGTGGGTAATTTGAACGCCCATGGATAATGTGCTCGGCGAGTGTTAAATACATTGTCATGCTTAGTCTAATTGGTAAACGAGATTAACATTCGAGAGCTGGTAGATGTTGTAATTTTGGCAATCGCTTTCAAGGCTTCAATCGAAGCACATCGCTCAAAGCAAATAAGTATTTAGTGGCTGAAGTTGCAGTAAAAAACAGTTTGAACAACTGAATTCAATGCAGGCGTTGTCTCTAAGTGCAAACATGGCCATTAAAGATTACAGCTGTTTGTTGCCAAGATTAGGCCTAGTGCCGGAGTTGAAGATGAACCGGTTGAGCTGCCTCTGATGCGTGTTTTAATCGTCTCGCGGGTCAGTCGTGGAGTCCAACTTTGGAATTGAGCTCTGAATGTTAAGGTAGGTGCGCAACAGACGCTGCTGCAGCCCCAATAACGAAATGACCTTTAAACGCAAAATGCGCTGTCAATACAAAAATAATAATAAAAAAAAGCAAACACACACACACGCTCGACAATCGCCCGTACACATTTTGTTTTCATTAAAAACAAAAAGATGCTGCAGCAACTGCTGCCAGATGTAGATGGAGATGCAGAGATGTGATTGTCAGATATTCAAGTGCCCGAGCCAGTGCAAGTTGCAGCCTGAAGCCCGCAGCCCGAAGCGGTTGGTGCATCATTTTTGCGCGTCCGACCGGCTGACAGCGGCAACAGCAGCGAAACAAGTTTTCTCTCTTAGTTTAGACTAGCTGCAGCGTATTTGTTTATTTATTTTCTTCTTTTTTTTAATAAGCTGCATTTATTAATTTGGGATGCCCGAAACATGATCGAGTCGTCACGTAAAGCCTGATCACTGTTTGTTTCAATTTGGACAACTGCCCACGCGACAAATGCGATAAACTCGCAGAACTTCAACTCATCAATTATTTATATTTTGCATAACTCAAATATTTGTCTCTAAGTTAGATGATTTCTTTAACGAGGTGCTAAACTGACTCATAATTAGAGTTGGCAATCGAAATACCGCAGTACCTCAGTATCAATGTGTGCATACACTCAGAAGTCTTAAGCACTCTTCATTAGTTAAATACTAAAAAAAAAACTCTTGAATTTATTTTATTTAAATTTAAAAAATCAACTTGAATCACTGCTTAATTTAACTTACTTATGGCAATACATAATAAGTAAACAGAATCTCAAATTGTTTCTCCAAAAATGTTTTTCCAGTGTAGTTCTTTGTTTGAATTGTGATATAAATAAAGGTGTTTGTAGATGTCAACAAAGTGTGTTAGTAGTCATAATTGCCTAGCATAAAGTGAGTGCTGTAAAATGGAACTATTAAATTAACTTAATTTAAACATAATCGTAAAGTCTGTGACTTTAGGAAGTCACCCTTAAGAAGCTAATTGCTCAGATGGCCGCCAGCGCCCACTTATTTAGTTACTTCTCCATCCGCCTATTAAGTGTTCTTTTTATGAGAAACCTCCACCCGGGTAGAGTCAGATACCAAATACCAAACGACAACCGGCCAGTTGCGATGCGATGCGATGCTGTTGGTGACGGCTAACAATTCGGGTCATAACTTGCTTTGCACGTCTGCTCTCAGAGGCAATGACACTTGTGGTCTGCTGACATTTCAGATAAGTCATTGTGACAAGTTTTATTACAGAAACTGAAAAACCATTTCATAGCAAGTATGAATGCCCATACTGCATGTACAGGAAAGAAAAGTCAACAATTACAAATATATTTAGAAATATATACATTTATTTATTTATTTTATTTTATTTCACTTTTATTTATTTTTTTTTGACGACTCATTAAGGTTTGCAACAATGATGATGAACAGAAACCAACTCTACCTATTATCCAATAGCGTTGTAAAAAAGATAGATTGCCGAAGGACGTGTCAATGCCTCTTGTGCATGGCTGTGGACAGATCAACGGAGATGACAAACCGTGTGCATAAAATTGATTAAAATTAATTACAAAACTGGCTTGTCAAATTAACGCACCCGATGTCCGTGACATGGGCCAGTGTCAGTGTGTGGATGTGGATGCCGCATCTATCTAAATTCTAATCATATTTTTTAACACTAGAATTATGTGAGCTATTCAAAAATTAGCAACATTCTAATAATCCGGTACCGTAGTCATTGTTATTGTTGAGAAGTTGTTCGTCTTTTGTATTTAGTACGGAAATGATTTGTAAGTTTTATCAGAGCACAGATCTGATTTAATAAATAGTATATAAATACAAATTGTATAACGCTTTATTAAATGCTTAATGCGGTACATTAATCTTCTTTCTATTTAGGTGTCAATTGGAGGCAAGTAACAAATGTTTCAACATATATCTAATCAGCGTAATTAAATACCTGCACGCACAGACCATTAAAATTATAATCAAAGTTTTAATACATATAATATCTAGTCACAACAAACAAAAAAATAAAAAAAAAATACAAAAAAAAAAAAATGATAGGCTTGTCGAATATTTATAACATTCTATTCAACACAACATTTCCCACATATCTACATATTCGTAGAAAGACATATGTATTTGCATATATTATAATTTGGCGGATCTTATGGAAACCGCATTAAAATTATAAATTTCCAGCCAAATGTCACATCAGTTGCGTCAGCATAAGAATACAACTTTTGGACATAGTTAATTGTCTGTATGATTTATGCAAATTTATCCTTTATATACTAAACATGTTCGATCGCATCTACATACTAGTCAAGGCAGAGCAAATTTTATTACTTGTCAAGCTGCTTTAGATGTATATTTATATATGAATATAACCATACAGCAGACACCAACCATACCAGACCAGCTCAACTAGTTCGAATTAGGTTTCAAATAATAGTTGGCAAAGTTTTATTTCAGGAAGTTCAAGTATACATCGATGTATTGTATTTTAAAATGGAATATAGTAGCGACTTCTATTCTTTGTAAATTTATTAATAATAAAATCTACTGATTATCTTGGTTTTGATTTTCCAAGCTGAAAAATCTCAAGGAACAAAAAATTTACAAGCCTATTAATAAACACCAAAAGTGTTATGTTCAAACTTGTTATATTTAATATTATAATGTTCTATACTAGGTTTAGTTACAAAATCTCATCCAAATAAAACAAAAAACCTTGATCTTTAGATAATGACAATGTTTCATTCTTGTTGTTTGATATTTGATTATCATTAAAAAATTGTTTTGCCCCTACAATTTGAATATTGAGTTGAAATATTGAATATTCTGAATACCAAATAAATAAAAAATTATCATATATCTCGCATTCGACTTGACAATATACATTTTAATATTTATATACACATATATATATACATGTATATATATCTACCTACTTCCATTCAGACGTACAGCAAAAACTAATAAATTATTTGTCTTAATTGGCTTTGATCGTGTTGATGGTTAATTTCTACGATTTGCAGTCCAATAAGTTTTATTAACAATTAACAAACACAGCAGAAAATCGAAATGGAACAATATTCTAATGATCGTTAAATTAATGATAGTCGAAGTCGCTGCATTAAATTTTTTAAAATGTATTTAACAATATTAATAACGGTGCTTTTCGACTGTTGTGTTGTATTTCATGCCAATTTTATATTAATTAAGTAGCTGTGAAATTTCAGTTCAACGAAACCCGTAAGCACTCGATGCATTAAGCAGTGAGTTTTTGCTACTCCCAAAAACTGGCCCAAAAAACGTGTTTTCCCCAAAACCTTTAATAAATCGCATCAAGGACACGGCTAGCCAACAACAAAAAGCATTAACCAGTTTTGGAATGGCCAATTTATTGCCCCAATTGCAGGCCATTGCCATTGAAATCCTTGTGGATGTTATGCGATGGATCTGGTGTATCTGTCCCGAGGGTCACGTTTTGGGATCGGGACGATGTTTATCGAATTCCAGCAAAAAACCTGTTGCTCAGAATCATTGTGGGAATTATGTAATATCACTTAAGCGAAAGTTTTTAAGAAGATGTTCGCATAAATCAAGTGTTTATTATAATTAGCCAAAGGCTAAGAGCAGGCTATCAAGTGGTCATCGAGCTCGTGATTGACTCAATTATTCATTTAGCTTTTAATTTACTTCAAGAGCAAACTCACGCCAAATAAAAAAAAAAACGGGAAGTGATGCCAAAAGTTGAATATGGTTTGATTTATTGCAAAGCCAGAGTGGTGAACTTCAGATCAGATGGCTTGAAAATTAGCCTACTTTAAATGTGTGTTTGTTTAAAGAAACAGATGCGGTTTTGAGTGCAAATCAAGCTGAAAATTGGAGCAGTGTCGCTCACACGCGCCGACAAACTTACAAGGCTGTTAAGTGAACTGTGGAATATTCATAAAATGTATCAACATAATAAACACAAAAATATACGCATTTATATAATTTTAAATTATATATGTATCTATAGTTATAGATCAAATTTAATAGAGGATTCAACTGGCATCGAGATGTTGCCGCTGCTTAACACATTCTACGCGTCTTGACCAAATTGGTGCGACAAATAAAAATCGAAAATTCAAGAAATTAATTTAAAATAAACGACAAGCTGAACAGGTTATTTAATTTGAACATGAACTGGTTCGCCTCATTGTACCTACATTTGTATATATGTATGTATATGAAGATGTATAGCCCTTCATACGGTTGCCTCTGTGTTGTAGACAGAAAGGCTCTGAATTCTACGCCCAACAAATTTATAAGATTTCACATGCAAATTTTCAAGTTTAGAGCCTGTATATTAAGTACGAATTTATTATCGTTATTATTATCTACGGTATGGATGTCTTCTGGTTTGGGACTTAATTATTACCTTTTTATTCAAGTTTGCCGACTTTAGCAACAAACATTCCCGTATGAAATATTTGCTAGCGAAAACTAATCCGAATTCTTTTTACTCAATTTATATGGGGTCAGCAACCAGCTAATGGTACCTGGTATCCGTATAACTAGTCTGGCTATATATAATAAAAATAAAAGAATATTAAAATTCAGATCCTGATTGTTGCAATTGCAGCTAAACATTGATTGTGTGTCTTAAACGAAAGACATATGAATTAGTTGCTGCCCCTCCCAGTCTGCGATGTGTGTGATTTTTATTGACTGAAGGTTAGACAGACAAGTTTTCAGATTTTCTGTGTTGAAATCGAGAGTCGAATTAAAGTGGATTCAATATAAAATAAGTAAATAAAATATAATTTGATTTTAGGCAAAGGCTGTGGCCAAAGCCAGATCATATATGTTTTGCAGCCGAAAGTCACAAAAATGAGCGCTTAACTATTTATTAGCTTTAATTTGAATTTTGTATAATGTTGCGAACCAAACTTGTTGAGCCGCTTCTGCCAAAAGATGCTTCTACATATTTCACAAAAACAAATACGAATTAATATAACACAACGTTAGCAACAGCAACAAAATCAAGTTCACCTCGAGTATATCAAATTTGTATAAAATTCATCAGTCAACAAATACGTCAGCTGGAAATATGTATATGCTTGAAGCCACAAATCTTGAGTTATGCAAAACAGAGGAAGCACTGCGGTCACCAAAGCCAACTTCAAAGATACAAAGATACACACTTAAATGGCACGTACGAGTATGTTTCTCCGTCTAAGTGTACCTGTTGAGCTTATTTGAAGAAGCATTAATGATTTTCACTAATATTTCAGTCATAAATCGGTCACCAGTTTATACATTGGATATGGCCATTTACTTTGTGCATGCTTTTCCCTCAAGCATACCATGAACATATATAAAATAATGATTATATCTTTATGCGCTTGTAGACAATATGTTTAATGATTCTCTATTAATCGGTACGCTGGTAACCAAAACCTAATGCATTCATTAGTTTTTTTTTTTAATAGTTTTGACTATAACCGCAATAATGTTTTCAATGATCAATTCTACAAGCTTGCAGTTATCACGACTTCTGAATCAGGTTTTAAAGCTACTTATGTTTTTGAAGTTGTGGGCGTAATTAAAATATATTGATTTACCGTTCTGTAGTGTGTGTGGATTATTTAAAAAAAAAACCTGAATTGTTTTGGTTTCGCTTTTGGTTTGCAAGTATTTAAAAACAAAAACCTGATCCATTTTAAGTTAAAAAAAATCATAAGAATATGGATTTTCAGGTTTATTCTTAGAAGATTGTGGATATTATTACTACCATTATATTTAAATTTAATATATATATTTATTTATTTTTGTTTTAGTTGTAGTTTGTAGTTAATCCTTGAATTTAGAATATTAAAAATCTCGACATAATACTACTTTTTAAGGGGAAAAACAGATTACAATTTGAACACAGGATCCGAAATGGTAGAACCGCAAAATTAATTTTTCTGATTAACTGATTAAATAATTATTATTGAAAAAGCATAAGCGTATAAAAAACCTTAATTTGAATTTATCACAACTAAAATGTAATAAATTTACTCAACACTAATTTTCATAAGTATCCAAATCAGATTGTAAGTCGGAAGGTCAATTATGAATAACGTTAAAGAAAGCGCCTCTAAAGTAAACTTTCTGTGTTCTGAGAATTGAATATTTTGAGATCCAAAAAATTAGGTTATTTGGAAATGCCAGAAGATGGTTTTGTGGAGTTATAAGCCTTATCAAAGCCAGTGTAAATTACACTGAAATATTTACTTTGCATACTTTTAGACAGATTGATTGAACAATATTAGGTGCATTCTTTTAGGCTGACAAGGTTTAAGTAACATTCTCATCAGTATGGAAATGAGAAGCATAAACAGATTTTTTAAAACTTTTTGCTACATTAAAAAAAAACAGAAACTTGTTTATAATTTACTAATTGTATCATTTATTACAGTATATCGTTTTTTGTAATCGTTGTGCAGTTTACTTAACAGTTAAACTCAAATTCGTACACTTACACAGTATTTTAGGACTATATCAAACTAAGAGAGAATTCATACATATATTCAAATTATTAACAGGCACACAGTTATATAAACTTCATAAACATACACAGACATACATACGATTTGCTCACACAGATTCACAAACTTTTTAATATAATGCTTAACTACTTGACATCCAGCTGGAGGATGACATCTTTTAGTTGTGGCGGTTGAATGACAACAGAATTATGTATATAAAAAATTTACTTAGTTTGTAGGACTAAAGTACACTTACGATATAAACTAAGGTTAGACATGTTCTCTATATGTATTTACAGCTCAAAACTAGAAGATACACTTTGCATATGGGAATAGTTCGCGTAATTCGTAGCTTAAAGTTAGGATAATCTGCTCTCAATCAAGTATACAGATTCAGATACATTTATTTTGGATGCAACAAGTCTTTTTGAATGTGAATGTTTCGTTCCCGTTAACAAATGACAGCTTACAACTCCGTCGAGTACTCCTCGGGATTAATGTTGAACTTGCGCCAACAGATGTGATCGCCAGCAGCGGCGGACGTAGGAGGAGGTAGCTTGTGATTGTTAACATTCACCACAGAGCTCGCCGAGCGCTTAATGTGACTGTTTGGCGGCTGTGGAGCCGGCGCCGGCGCCAGGCAACCCGTCGACCGCCCCAAAGGATTACGGGACATGGCATTGCCATTGATCTTGCCATTACCATAGGTAATGGACTCGTTGGAGGGCGAGATCTCAATGCGTGTCGCATGGCTGCCACTTCCGCCATCCGAAAGTCGCCGGATGTAAACCACTTCGCGGTGCTTCTCTACCGTCGTCGGCCCCGGTGGCGGCACTCGGGACAATGTCTGTGGCTGGGCTGTTTGACGGGCACGCTGCGAGTATCTGAGCGGCTTTCCATCGCTGGCTTGGAATGGCACGTACTGCTGTGTACTGATGCCTGGGAACTTGTCCACGCTGATGTCCTCCTCGATGGCCGAGTCACCGAACATGGAGCCGCTATAGTTGGGCGAACTGTTGCCCGGCGTGGAGGATTTCCAGTGCGTCTGTTGCGTCTGCTGCTGCAGCTGCTGTTGATGGGTGATCGTATGGCCATTTGTGGCCAACTTCTGAGCCGTCGAGTACTGACCCTTCTTGATGGAATGCGTGTAATCTCGCGTACCACGGCGACGTAGGGTAAAATCACGACGTCCTGTGTCCTGGCAGACGGAACGCCATTGCTTCCAGGAATGACGAGCCAGCGGATCGGCTGGACCCCATTCCTTTGCAGGCTTCGAGGCCTCACAGATCATGCCAAAGAAATTGTACTCCACCTGGCGGAAGATCTGCACACAGGCAATAATGAGAATCACTGCCAACGCGAAGAGGATTGGCGCCCAGCGTGGCAAGTAACCCGCTAGGAGATCATACTGATCATCGTCGGCGCACCACCAGACCAGTATTCCTGTGAGAATGGCCGGACAGCTGCACCATAGCCACATCCAGCCGCGGAAAATGGGCCTTCCTATGGAGAATTCCAAATCCGTGTAGATATTCTTGGCGCCATAGATCCACGTAATGGCAATCAGCTCGAATACTAGCGCCGTCACGATCAGAGTGCCCACAACTCGCGAATCCAGGACCCGTGCTATGATGAACTTGGGCGCGGCAAAGGACATGACAGCAACCACCAAAGCAATCAGGCAAATGACATAGTTGGGCCTACGAGGAACAAGTCGTGTCGAGGTGTAGACCGCAACGGTGATGGAGACGAGTGCGGAGAGGATAATCAGCGCATAGATGAGAGAGGGAATAAGATGACGCAGCAACTCACTCTCCGACTGGGCGCCGTACAAAACACGATCATAGATGGCAGACAGTGGCTTGAGCTCATCCATCAGCTGATAGCTATTGGAGGAGAAATCAAACTGAACCATGAACAACGTTACGGCGATGGCATTGATCAGCAGATTAAAGCATAGGTAGACGACAGAGGTGCGCACGGCATCACCCTTGTACAGGAACTTCCCCGTAACCATTGGCATCGCACCGAAGCCGCAGTTAACCGAGAAGAGGACTTGTATGAGTGCATTGAACCAGATGTTGCTCTCCGCCAGCAGTGAGCTGTCGAACGCCCACAGTTCGGGAAAGTAGTGGCGGGAGAAGGAGTAGCGCACCTCCCAGCCAGTCAAGGCGCACAGCAAACCCAATGCTGCCAGGCCATAGACGAACAGACTACGCCGCAGAATCTTTCCATTGTGAGTGCTACAAAAAGAAGGCAATATAACGAAATACAATTAAAGACTATTCTCCAAATTGTGCTTTCCATACGTACCACAACATGACCACTATCCAAAGACCAATTAGGCCAGCTGCCAGCAGCCCAAAATAGAGTGGATTGCGCCAAAAAGGCGTCAGAAAGGTCTGCTGCAGACACTCCTGACCACTGTTGCCTGTCACCGTATAGCCGTGCTGCAAACATATAGAAAATAGTATACACGTATATGAAGATTAATCCAATTTATTTACCAAGTTAAGCTTTAGGTTGCCCACGCATTCGCGAAAGGGTATTCCATTGGAGGCGAACATCCCTATGTAGGCCAGCGCAAGCACGGCCTGCAGCGATATCCAGATTGCCGAGACCCACGAAGCAAAGCGACTTATTATGCTGGCTCCTGTAAAGAGTGCGAGTTCAATAAATAAATGCTAAACACAAAATTCAAATTTGTATACGATGATACCGAAGGTATAATATTTTCGAACTATAATTTTGACTTATGTTCCGACCCAAAATCACGTTTTCAACTTTAAATGTACGATTGATCTAGAGGCCAAAATATGATTAAAACGCCCTTGCTTTTGAAAATGCGTTGAGTTTTGACGAAGTTATGGCATTTTGAAGGTTCGACCTAAGCCCATTTGCCGATTTTCGGACTATGCCGATTTTCGGACTATAATTTTGACTTATGTTCCGACCCAAAATTACGTTTTCAACTTTAAATGCACGATTGATCTAGATTCCAAAATATGATTAAAACGCCCTTGCTTTTGAAAATCCGTTGAGTTTTGACGAAGTTATGGCATTTTGAAGGTTCGACCTATGCCGATATGGCGATATGCCGATTTTCTGACTATAATTTTGACTTATGTTCCGACCCAAAATTACGTTTTCAACTTTAAATGCACGATTGATCTAGAGGCCAAAATATGATTAAAACGCCCTTGCTTTTGAAAATGCGTTGAGTTTTGACGAAGTTATGGCATTTTGAAGGTTCAACCTAAGCCCATTTGCCGATTTTCGGACTATGCCGATTTTCGGACTATAATTTTGACTTATGTTCCGACCCAAAATTACGTTTTCAACTTTAAATGCACGATTGATCTAGATTCCAAAATATGATTAAAACGCCCTTGCTTTTGAAAATCCGTTGAGTTTTGACGAAGTTATGGCATTTTGAAGGTTCGACCTATGCCGATATGGCGATATGCCGATTTTCTGACTATAATTTTGACTTATGTTCCGACCCAAAATTACGTTTTCAACTTTAAATGCACGATTGATCTAGAGGCCAAAATATGATTAAAACGCCCTTGCTTTTGAAAATGCGTTGAGTTTTGACGAAGTTATGGCATTTTGAAGGTTCAACCTAAGCCCATTTGCCGATTTTCGGACTATGCCGATTTTCGGACTATAATTTTGACTTATGTTCCGACCCAAAATTACGTTTTCAACTTTAAATGCACGATTGATCTAGATTCCAAAATATGATTAAAACGCCCTTGCTTTTGAAAATCCGTTGAGTTTTGACGAAGTTATGGCATTTTGAAGGTTCGACCTATGCCGATATGGCGATATGCCGATTTTCTGACTATAATTTTGACTTATGTTCCGACCCAAAATTACGTTTTCAACTTTAAATGCACGATTGATCTAGAGGCCAAAATATGATTAAAACGCCCTTGCTTTTGAAAATGCGTTGAGTTTTGACGAAGTTATGGCATTTTGAAGGTTCGACCTAAGCCCATTTGCCGATTTTCGGACTATGCCGATTTTCGGACTATAATTTTGACTTATGTTCCGACCCAAAATCACGTTTTCAACTTTAAATGCACGATTGATCTAGAGGCCAAAATATGATTAAAACGCCCTTGCTTTTGAAAATGCGTTGAGTTTTGACGAAGTTATGGCATTTTGAAGGTTCGACCTATGCCGATATGGCGATATGCTGATTTTCTGACTATAATTTTGACTTATGTTCCGACCCAAAATTACGTTTTCAACTTTAAATGTACGATTGATCTAGAGGCCAAAATATGATTAAAACGCCATTGCTTTTGAAAATGCGTTGAGTTTTGACGAAGTTATGGCATTTTGAAGGTTCGACCTAAGCCCATTTGCCGATTTTCGGACTATGCCGATTTTCGGACTATAATTTTGACTTATGTTCCGACCCAAAATCACGTTTTCAACTTTAAATGCACGATTGATCTAGAGGCCAAAATATGATTAAAACGCCCTTGCTTTTGAAAATCCGTTGAGTTTTGACGAAGTTATGGCATTTTGAAGGTTCGACCTATGCCGATATGGCGATATGTCGATTTTCTGACTATAATTTTGACTTATGTTCCGACCCAAAATTACGTTTTCAACTTTAAATGCACGATTGATCTAGAGGCCAAAATATGATTAAAACGCCCTTGCTTTTGAAAATCCGTTGAGTTTTGACGAAGTTATGGCATTTTGAAGGTTCGACCTATAAGTGGTTCGACCGATTTTCGGACTATAATTTTGACTCTTCATCCATTTTCAACCACGCCCACTCGGTTACTTCCGAGTGCAACGTTTTCTCTTGTTGGTATTGATTTTCCAATCGTCTTTGTAATTTTATATGCAGTATTCATCCAGATGACAAAACATTACTACAAATGTATTACTTTTGAAAATAGGGCAAGTTTTCACACAGCTATGCGAATTTTAAGTTTAGACATGTGCCAGTTTATGGTTATAAGTTGCAGGTTAATGTGTCAGTGGCTATAACCATAATTATAATTAAGAAAGTATCTTGAACGGTTTCAAGGCAATTGCAAATATTAACCAAAACCAAAACTAACCAAAACTCATAAGTATTGTAATTTAAATGGTAAAAAAGGGCGATACAACTAGACATTCCAGCAGCACCCAGCAATATGTGTTGTATTTTACTGAGGTCTTTTTTCGAAGGTGTTGTGTCGTAATTTGCAGTTTTTCCTTTTTGCCATTATTAGTAAATGTTGGTTGCACTTTTCTTGAATATCTTTGGTTTTTCGTTTGTTTTGGTTTATACTTTTGTTCATTTAGAATTTGCCTTAAACGTCTCTATGGTTAGTTTTTGTGGACGCGCCCGAGTCAGCCTTTTCCGCAAGGCTGTGGAGGACGACTTGACCAGTTTCGTTGACTCCATGTCACAACTGCTGAGAGCGAGAGACAGAGAGAGGAGAGGAGACAGTGCATCCCAATCTGTGTAACCACCGCACAAACCACACTGGGAGGGGTCTTTCTCCTCCTCTGAGAGAGCGATGTTGTTGTTGTTGGCTTCGTCGTCGTTGTAGTAGTTTGCTCCTGGAGTCTGGGAAGAAGGGGTGAGAAAACCCGCGCCCAAGCTTTCGGAACCCTTTTTCCGTGTTTCCTAGTCGAAGTCAGCCCGATTGGATTGGGTTGACTTTGGCGCGTCAGCGATTTCACGAACGGGACACACACACCAATGCAGTTTTTGCAGTTTTAATGTTTTTTTTTCGATTTTTTCAGAGATTTTTTTGTCGTCCTGATTAATAACATTGATTTTATAACCTAGGTTCACATTTAAGTTGCATTTTTTTTAGTGTTTTTATGTTTGGTTTTTTAGTTTTTTTGTTTGCATTGGATATACTTTTTGGTCAGATATTTTGTTATCTTTTCGATTCGTGATTTCTTGTTTTAGACTTTTGTTGTATTCGTTTTTTATATAGTTGTGTTTTATATTTTGCATAATTCTTGCTTGATTTGCTTTGGATTTTTGCTTCAGAGAATATGACGAAAGTGATATTGTTTTTTGTTCAATCGTAAATTTCTGCGTTGTAACCCAAAGGTTGACACAATTTCTGAGTTTGCTGGTAATAGGAACGGGATGTGTCCAACCGTCTTTTACTGCCGGAATGCACGACCGCCCCAACCAACGGAGTATGCTATACGCTATTTATGTTGCATCTTGCCGAATTGCTATTTGGGAATTCCAAGGCGAGGGAAGTGCAATCCTTGCAGGACCTGCGCAGCTTTTATTTAAAGCTTTGTCCTGCAAACGGACTGCACTTAAAAAGCTTTTGCTTCTCCAACACGCAAATGCAGACAGAGAGGGTTGTTTACTGTAACCTGTTGCAGTTGTAAGCACCCACACACACACACACACACTTACATAATTTTCAATCGATTCTCTTGAAGTGTTTGTTGTTGCTTACCTTTGAATATGGGCGAGGCGCGCCAGGTGTGCGCCGCCCCCTGGCCCAGAAACTGGCCCACAGATATCTCGAGTAGTATCATGGGCAGACCGACTAGAAACAGCAGCACCACATACGGCAACAGGTAGGCCGAACCGTAGCGGTCCAGTTCACGTGGGAAGCGCACCACATTCGCAAAGCTGACGTTCAGGCAAATGCACAGCACAAGGCCGCGAAACACCGAGCATTTTGTCTGGAGGGAGAAATAAATATAGATAAAAATATATATATATCGAGAGAGAGAGAGAGAGAGAGAGAGAGAGAGCACATTAGTCAAAAATCAGTATTGATAGATGTCGCACATGCGACTCGGTTGCCGCATCCGCTGACAATGGAAACACCTACATTACAACAGTCGTTTCCGGCACTTCCGCTTTACGGATTGTGTAATTTGGTGTCTATTTATTTACTTTCGGCTAACAATTTCGCTTGATGTTTATTTGTTTTATGGCAACTGCCATTTCGCCCAACTTCCCATTAGGGTTCTTATATTTATCTATCGCGTAATGAGCAGCAAAAGAAAGTATGGCCCATTACGAAGGTCTCCAAATGCTGACGCCTGAGAAATGTGCCGCATAAGCTCATTAGATGCGGAGCAAAAAACACTCAACAACCAACAGCTGTAAATACTTTCAAAACCAAAAAGGCAACGGGGAAAAATAAAAACTTTAACAGCTCAAAGCAAAAATCACAAGACACTAAATAAAAAATCGCTTGCTACTGGAACGCTTTTAAGTGAAATTCATTCAAGAGAGCGCGAACAGTGAAGCTCAGGACGGACGGACGGACGGACGGACGGACGGACAGACTTGACGCCCAAGTAAACGCAGTTAATAAAGCGAAAACCGCACAGTGAAAATGTAAACAAAAGCCAAACGCTCCCCAGCACCAACCTCAAAGCAAGCGTTCATTATTTATTGGTGCGATTGGCAGTTATGGTTAACATATATTTAATATGTCTGTAATCATTTAATACCATGTGCCATATGAAGCATACCATAAGCACTGATACTAACTTAAAACCAGCCAAGCGTTAAGCAACTGTTAATGTTACACGATTTTCAGATGCAGTTTTGCATATGTTTTCTTTGCACTTACTTTGCGATAATATCTGAAGGGCACATCCTCATGGACAACATATAAATAGTCGGCTAGATATTTTGTTGTTGGTATTTCCATCTTTGGACAGATTTTGTATTGCTTATACGTGCAGCAGAATTTGTCATTTTCTTGCATTTGTTATATTTTGCATATAATATACGTAGAATTGCTGTTTAATTTCAATTTTATAAAATTTACTTCGATATCTATGAGAATCGAGCATTAAATTAAGAAACGACAATCAGTTTAAGCTTCTGTATTATTTAATAACAAATTTCAGCATAATCTGCTGTTGTTTTATTAATCACTTTTTCAATTAAGTACACTTATTTTAAGGTAATAACTTTTGTTTATTATTTTCATGCAAGCTTCAGAGTTAACTTTTAACATTTAAATTTTCGGCGGTAATTTAATGGAATATCGTTTGTGACACAACAATCAACAAAAAATAAAAAAAAAACTAAGAAACAAAAAAGGCGCTGGTTTTAAAAAATAACATAAAATACAGTAAATAAACACAATCTGTATATATATATATATATATATATATATATATATATATATATATATATATATATTTATGGAACAAGTTATCACGTTTCGACGAGGACGCTTTAAATATTAATTGGCAACACCTTCAATGCTCAGCCCTGAACTGCTTATTGAATATCTTTTCGAACTGCCAACAGCGATGCCAGCGTTTCAGAGCAATCGCCTCATATATCAACGATTTCTGCTGCTGCTGCTGCTTTAATTTGGCCAAAAGCAATGATGCCAACGCGTGCAGGTTCCGTAAACAAAGACGGGCAGAGGCAGCGAGTGTCATTAGATATGGAAGGAAAACATGAGCATGAACATGAGCAGACAAGCGCGACACACACGGCGTATGCGTAATGCTGCTTAAGTGCAGCAATCGATCTTCAAATATATTTCGCACTCGCATCCACTACGATAATTGTGGATTGGTTACGCGTTGCGAGCACCACTCGTCACCGGAGCAGCGTTCACATGCGACTGGGCCAAAACGACACCCAAATCGAAATGCACATCGATCGATGGATAATCGGAATGAGAAAACGAAACGAGTTTTTCATTAATAACTGAGCACTGGCAACGATTTATGTGATTTTCCTCTTGCGATCAGTAGAAAAATATATTCGAAATCGCAAACGCTTTTCATCGCGGCACTCACTTCAATTCACAAACCGGGATCTGCGCCTTTGTGGCTTTGAGGGGGAAACAGAGAGACTCTGGGCGATTGGAGACTGACACTGGGGACCACACGAAGCGTGCGAGCGTGCTGAACCGAACTGCTCTCTCATTAATGCAGAACTGACTCCGGCTGGGCGGCCGCCAAGTCTCTAAAGCGTGTGGCTTTCTATGCACAGTGACTGCGCTAAGTTAGCGTCCCAGCGCCGACACCGAAGCGAACCGACCAAAACCGAACATTGATCATTGCGCTTGCACCGCATGTGCTTATACAGTGTGCGCGAATAGTTTTGGTACGCCTCAGTGCTTCTTCTCCTGAGGCAATTCTACATGTGTGCGTTAAGTTAACTAACAATACACGTTACATTTTACCGCATCTTGTTGAACACATTTTTATGTTTATATTTCTGTTATCTGTAGATACGGGTTTGTTTTTCACTCTTCGAACGCCCACAAGCTGCGACTGCGACTGCTGCTGCGACTGCGACTGCTGCTGCGACTGATGTTGCGGCAGCGATTGAAAATTATATTGAAAATTCTGAAAGACGCTGTGACGTTTCCCATGTCGTGAGCATAATTAACTCTTATGCTTAATTTGTGGGCAACCGAGCAGCATGAAGTGGTCTAGAATAATGTGAAGGCGAAGAAGAGAAAACCCGTCCATTAGTCTTTTGGTTCGGTTTTGGCTGCCTCTTCTGCGTCTACTTCACACAGTTAAATTAAATTTCATTTTAACACGTTCTAAGCAGCACAGAATAATTTCATAATATTATAATTATTATGTAAGCATGCGAGCGAAACTGGATCGCATCGAGAGACTCGAACTCAAACTCAAACTCAAACTCGAACTCGCACTGAACCCGATAGCCAGGCTTATTGTCTGGGCACATAATTAGCAACACTCACTGTGCTCCGCAATAACAACAATAAATGATTTCTGGCCTGGCTCTGTTATGTGCGCGTTAATAGAAAATAAAAATATTATTTCTGACGCACACACGATCTCAAGTCGAATAACAACAACAACAACAACAACAAGAAACAACGTTAATAACAACTAATGCTTTTGGACATTTGGCATTACTCAGACCTTTATCAAGTAACGCACGAAAATTCATATACAAATCGATAGTTTATTGGCTCTCTGTTAACTGATTGAGTCGCTGGCCATAAGCGAATCTTGCAACGGAAATGTCGACCCATTGTACATTACAGATATTGATGGATGGGCTTGAACACCGCTGAGAGCGTGACTTTCCCGAATTTTTTAAGTATATTTGATAAGCATTAATTGAGCTACACTTGATGAACATAATACCCTAGGTTTGAGAAGGTATAACTAATGAAATTAGTGATTATCATTAGCAAACTAGTTTCATAAATATCAAATACAAATCTGTGTTATAGAAATGTTTGCTTTATATATTTCATATTTCCAATATGTTATTTTTTATAAATGATTCCTGATTCAGCTGCAAGAATTTCATTCTATAAGTTAGCAGGGTATTTTCTAGTTGCACATCCCCTCATTCTCTTTTTATTGAAGCATATAGAATTTTTTAGTTTTCGCCTTACGTTTAGCATTCATAATTGCTTTATTTTCATAAGCATTTTGGTGGCTGATGTGTCTGGCATTTCAAATGGTCAAAGTGGCCGTTAAAATTTTTGCTTCATTTGAAAATAATATGAGGCCACAACGAGGCAAAAGGGAAATGCGCAACTCTTTCTGGCCAATTATAAAACTAAGTGGAAACCAGCTGAAAGTTGCCTATTAATAAACCCATTCTTTAGTTGCACAAAGTTTTCTATGTAGAATTAATTTTGAAGGCGATTTCATATATGTAAGTTTAATTCCGCTTTCATTATGATAATGGTTGGGGCCTATCAGTAGCAGATTTGTAGCTTCTCTCATTTACAACAATTACAATTTGATAGCGTCTGTCAATTGTTGAAGCTCGACACGAAATTGGAGTGTGAAAATGCGTTCACAATGCCACTGAAGCGGAGGCTGCTGCCACAAAAGATGCCTGCAAATCTTTTGTCAACAGATTGAATAAGAGACGCACACAATTGTTAACTCGGACAATCGCTTTGTTGGCGCACTTGTTACTCGACTGGCGAATGTTGTAAAGTGTTGAAGTCTAGCGTAGTATGGGGATGCATCTTGGGGGCTCTGGAGCATTGCGGTCCGTCTGTCGGACTGACTGCCTGACCGTCTGACTGTCTGACTGCCTTATGTGTGACCGGGGGCCTATTGTTTTTCGGTTGATGTCGCGTCTCTAATCAGTGTGGCAAGTGAAAGGAATTGAAATCATGAAGCCATATAGCTGCCATATCGCTAACTGGCCCACAGTGCTCCGTTACACCCAACCCGGTAGCGCAGTGTAGCGTTGCGCTGGTTGCCCAATTGTCGCCGTCTTCGTGCTGTGGATTCTGTGAAGCGCGTGAGCACTCAAATGTGTATCACAATTCTTCTGGTCAGACACTGTGGCCACTGTTGGCCACTTTCACTGCGCCAAGCTGCTTTCAACCAGTCTTGTTCGTTCATGCAATTCTAATAACCGCCAATTATCATATTGCTTCCCACAATCACATTGAGCTGAGCCGGTTTTTTTTTTCAATTTTATTTTAATACGATTCGCTTTAGTATTTATACGAATGCCTCAATGCAGCAAATAATATGACGTCATCGCTGAAGCCAACGCACTAATTCAGTCAGTCAACCAGGCAGCGAGTGAATCCGTCCGTCAATCATCAAGTTGAGCATTATTTCCATTTGGGGCTGTGGCTCTTTTAACGCATTCAAAAACGTGCAACTCGAGTCGCCGAATTCGCGCCGAAAGTCGCTGCACATTTTTTGTTTTGCTGAACTTGTTAATCAGCGAATTGGAAACGAAAAGGCATAAGAGATGAAGTAACTGACACAAGTGTATGTATTATCTGTGTGTGTGTGTGTGTGTGTGTATACACCCGCCTTAAACACACACACACATACATAGATAAGTACACAGGCGACGGGGCGGCTGCTTGCTGTGGCAAGCAATATTGCAAATGAGTCCGAGTCCGAGTCTGAGTCTGAGACTTTAAACATTCAAATGCACAAGCGAATAATTATTATACGGTTGTGAATTTGTGGCAAATATGCTCAGTCGCTTCGCAATGCAACGAAAATATTTACTTTGAGTCCATGCTCGGAATGTATTCTATAATGCCTTGCATAAGTAAACTTTTAAATTTTCTGCATACAGATATATGTATGTGTTTGTGTGTGGAAACAAAAGACTTAAGCGACAAGCGCAGCTGCAACCCTCAACTTATGCTGTTCTTTTCTGAATTGTCACGACACGAGGTAAAAATTTATAGCATACTTTAAGGCTTTTTATTAAATACAAAAATTCGAGGTCGAAAATAAGTGTTATAAATGCCAGCTTGTTTAAAAAATGTAATTTATTAAATAAACACATAAATACTATTTTCTTAATATAAATAAATGGAAAGCACTATATTATATTTTTTTTTTTTCAATATTTCACTCAAAAAGCGAACCATTAATAATTACAGAAATATACATATTTTATAACAGTCATAGTCTTTAGGTTCATCAGTAATAAGCAATCTAGAAACTTAATTAGTCATTACTAATTTCAAATTAAGGACATTTAAATTGAGAGAACATAATTAAAACCAATTAGCAGCTCTTTGACACACATTCAATGTGCACTTTGCACTCATTTCAGCACACGAATACATGAATGCAATTAACGCAAATTATAAAATGCCCCGCTAGACACTCACTCGAAAAGCAATTGGACGCCTCGGAGGCCAGTAGAAGAGTAATGAACGATGGTCAGCTATCTCAGAGTCGGTGTCAGTGTCTGAGTTCCAGCCCAACCCAACAGCCCGTGCCTCACTAACCCAAATAACATTCAAACGCCGTACTAACTAATGCCGAAACTAGTTTTTATGATGTTGAACAGACAACCCTATAAAGCAGGCGCATTAGGCCAACTACCAGCAAATAAGCATTGGAAAAACAAAAAGAGTCAACCCGATTTCTGACAAAACGAGTCCAAATTCATTGCAGATGTCAACAAAATGCTGTGCTATTTTTTCAGTTACCAAGGCCCGCAGAAGTCCACAGAAACTTCGAGAGGAACAAGTTTTTCTCCTCCGATCACTCGTAATCCACATCTTCGCACGACCAAAAGTTTGACACGATAATAATAAACAAATAAGCGCACACAAATAATATATAATAAGCGCGAAAATTAATGCATGAAAAAATGCCGATCACAGTGGGCAACATAAATCTACGGCCACGGAAGCTTACGATTTGATAAGCCGAAACAAAAGTGATTCATATCGCACGTAGCCGAACATCAAACTGATTATAGAGATCTTAGACGATCTTTGGCTCCCCGCCGATTGATCGATTCGTCTACGAATCTTCTCCCCTGTTCCGGTCACGTATATTCTAAATTTTTTGCTCATTAGTCAACCTGTGCAAAAATCTTGCACCGTCAGCAATTGATTCATTCATAAACAATCTAAATACACATCTGATAAGATATACTGAATACGTGATTAGATAAAGCTAACAGAAGAAATCTATTTTTTGACATTTAATAATCTATTAGAAACTATTAGAATATTTTGTCTTACCTGTTGATTTGATTCATCTTCTGCGGTGGGCAGCAGCTTGGCATTGCTGGCCGTCGTAATGTTGTGCGCTGAATGTCCGGACGCCGAGGCAGAAACAGAGGAATAGTTCTTGGAGACGCCATCGTGCAGATGATCGTGCTCGTGGTAGCCCTGAATGTCTGTGAGGGTGTTGTTGCTCCCACTGAGCGTAATGATGCCGCTGGAGCTGATGCGTCCCGAGGTGGCTGTGGTGCGACCGCCACCGCTGTCCACCACACTCGACACCGTCGAGATGCAGCTGCGTGTTGTCTGTGGCGAGGGTGTCACTCCGGGCAGTTCGGCGGCATCTGCCTTGGCACGTCGCATATTCAGCCAAGACATGCGCTGTGGCTGGCGGCGGTCCAGAGTTGCCGCCGAATTGCTGACGACACCTCCACCTCCTCCCCCAGCGCCGCCAATGTAGACGCAGGTGCGAGCTGAGGATGTATCGCTACGTAGTCGCTGCTCCGCGTCGGGGCGTGGCAGTGTCGCCATGCCGCCGGATATCTGTTTATAGGGGAGCGCCGACGTCGGTTTGACACTTCTAGGCAGGTCGAGCTGCTCGACGAGGGCCTCGTCACTGGTGCGGCTCTTATAATTGTTGCTCATCGATCAGATCTGATAAAAACAATAGAGAGAGAGAGAGAGAAAAGAGGTGAGATTTGTGGCAGTTTAAAAACCTAACCGGCTTTAATTCGCACGAAATCCACAAAAAAATCAGTTTCAACCTTATTCAAAGGAAATGATTCATATGCTAAGGTTTTTTTATGTGGATTTCCTGTTAAACAAGAATTTGCATGCGAATCGAATTCAAATTCAGCACCGTTTGCAAAACAATAGTAGAAATATTAAAATAATGCATATTATCGAAAGTAAAATTCGCGATTTGAGAAAGTGAAAGGCACAATTCTGGACATCATCACAGATAAACAATGGAACAAAGTGTGTTATGTGTGATTATGACACTATTACTATACCCAACTTTCATTGAGTTCTGTTTTTATTATACAACACAATAATATGTGGCAATAACTTCTCGAGCATTTTGCAAAATTTCACTGAACTAAATTCAGCTCTGTTTTAATTTGTTTTTATCTCTGTCGGGCAGTGAAAATATTGCCACAGACAGAAATACACAATGTTGTAAAAGCAGCTGTTTCAATACAAAACTGACACAAAGAACTGAAAGTATATCTGCGAGCTCACTTTTTAGCTCGTTAAGCTTAAAAGAATTGCACAGCGAAATGTAGAATCAGATATTCATATCTTAAATTATAATATGTAAAATACGTGTTAAACAATTTTGAGATTTTTGCTGAAATGCTGATTCCCTTTCCACATCAGAGACTACATCTGTGACGGCTTAATGTTGAGGGTTAATATCAACTTTGCATATAAATAATAAACGCAATTAATACGTATGTTTAAACAGCTTATACAAAACATAAATAAAGTCAAGAGCGCCATTGAATAACATTAGCGTGGCAACAATTTCGATGCGAGTGACTCAAATAATCGAATATCGTCTATCGAGAAAGGTTAAACAAGAGTTGTGTCATTATTTTAATGACTGTGTTTTTGTTTGTTTTGCTTTTGTTGCTGCTCTTGGCAAACAAAAGGCAAGCATCTTATCGTCACGATGGCATACATTTTATCTTGCCACGATACTGAAAACAAGCAAAGACACACACACACACATATACACACACACACACACACACAGAATTAAAGAGAAAAAAACACACTAAATATAACAGCTCTTATCACAAACACTTGGAATGCACATTTTACAAAATAATTATGCACGCTTGCACAAATCAATGTGCTCAACTCGAAAAGTCGATAGCCAAAACAAGAGCAACAACAGCAACAAGAGCAACAACAACAACAACAACAACGGTCAACAGCATTTATCACGGGTTCGTTGCCACTGCTGACCACGAAACAGGCCAACAACAGCAACACCCACTTTGAATACGTATCTCAATCTTGAAAGCGTTTAATACAAATTTTAAGACTGCAATTGCCCGTTCGAAAAATGAAAAGAAAACAGCAACCACACAACATACATACATATGTACACATGTATGTATGTATGTACAACTTCAAGTCATTTGTGCAAAATGTTTACGAGCTGACGTCGGCGCTCTTAACGCAAATTAAGGCACCACCAAAGTGGACGTCGCGTCGGTTACGGCTGTTTATTATTGAAAATGTGGTTGTTTTTTTTTTTTTTTTTTTTTGCAGAAAGAAACGCGGCGCCGGCCAAGCTGAAGATTTGCACAGCAACGATGCAGATACAGATATAGGTATAGAAACTGATATGAGTGCATATACCCAAACATAAAGCAACAGACAGATACTTAAGTATACACTTTGGTTGAAGGGCCAGAATCGCTGGACCGTTGGCACTTGGGCAACTCAGTGTGTGGAACGGAATAGGAGACGGAGAAATGTGGAATTAGGCGACAAAGTGTTTGTGCCTGGAGTCAGGTTGGTGACTACTGCATCAAGTTACAGGTTATTAACAGGCACGTTAAAATGCAGCATATACGTCATTACGGGCCAAACAGAACTCTGGCAACAGCCTTTCTTTCTGTTGCTATTCTTTGTGCACTCAAATTGAACGGCGACAGAGCTATAACAACTAATGCTACAAGAAAAACGAAGTATGACAATGTTGCAGCATTGTTGTAGACTCATCGGCATGATAAAGGTTCTGACAGCACCACGTTTTTCAGCAGCAGCAGCAACAGCACCACCGCCACCACCAACGCCAAACAGACGCTAAGTCACCGGCGCGTAACCACAACAAACTCGAGCTCAAAACTCGGACCCGCATTAAAACTGGGCCCAAAGTCTGGAACTGAAAACTGTTGCCACTGCCAAGTTGAACGAACATTAACTTGCCATTTAGCCCAAACTGCACTTGAGATTGCCGGCAAAATTAAAGTGTTTTTTTTTTGTTAGCTTATTGTTGCTTTGGCAAGAAACCGAACCGAACTTTTTGTTTAACGTTCTATAATAGTTCTTGGAAAGGTAGACAGGTGCCATAAAAAGCCAGAACTCAAAGCATGCAAACTTGATTAAAGTGTGTTTGGAAATATACAAAAACTAGTAGTAGTCAATAGAATCGCAGAATAAACCCATTAAGATTTCTTGATATGCATTTTAATTTTTAAAAAATGATATGCAAAATCATGTTATCGAGTGATTCTTTTTAAATTTATGATACTATATGTTTTACCGAAACCTAGCTCAGAGTAGTTTCCGACTGCCAGTTAAACACGTGCCAGGTTTGCAGGAAGTAGCTCCATTAAAATGGCTTGACCTTTTAATGGAGCGAAAGTCCACATTAAAGCATCATTAAGAGATTCTCGGGTGAATGCCTGAACCTGAACTTATTAACAAATGTCACAATAATGGAGCGTACACAATGTAGAACTCAAATAAGTACATTTGAAATTCTAGCATTGTGTAATTAAAGCCCGATTGTGTGACTAATTTCAAGATGCATTTGTTAAGCCGCAGGCGCAGCAAATTTGAGCAGTTTTTGTTTCGATTTGGAATAGTTTCCAAGTAATCCAAGTAAATCCCGGCTAGAAATCAGCAGGCGTTCGACCAGCCGGATAACTAAGTATCTGTGTGTGTGTATATATCTTAGCATCTGTATTTAGCTTTAATAATTGAAAGTCGTCGCTTGAAAAGAAAGGAAAGTAAAACTAGATGTGATTGTTTCTTCGTTTGTTTGTTTCTTCTTGCCATTGTTTGTTGTTGATTTTACTACCAAGCTGCGCCACGAACGAAAGTAAAAACAACAAATAGAAACAAGTTCAACATAATAGTGCATAATATGAGTATGACTGTGCGTGGACTAAGCGACCCAACTGCCAACTGCCACTTGCCAACTGCCAACTGCCACCTGCCAATCCACCAGAGACATCAGCAGCAAATGCAGGTGACTTGTCATTTCACAGTCGGCTTGACACACTTTTGGCTTTTGCTGGATGCAAAAACGGTCGATCGACCAGTTAGTTGATTATGTAAAATGCTATAGTTAAGTCCGAAGACTAACGATGCCGTCTCTGCACTTGTGAACAACATACAAGAAACAAAACATGGGTAAAAGTATCTCTGTGTGTGTTTGTGTGTTTTTTGTATCGCGTTGATTGCTTTTTATTGATTGTTCAATCGAATGTAATTAAACGGGGGGCCAGTGGTGCAAATCTGTACACGACACGCCCCACAACAAGACGACAATAGCAACAAAAGACTCAACGCATCAATGATTTCATTCCATTCCATTCATTTACAAAACAAATTTTTCACATTTAGCAAGATGTTTCTCAAGTTGGACCAGTGGCTTCATTTCACAAATCTTTAGTGGGACACACGTCAACAACGGAGAGTTCCATCCTCATCTGCGTGTCAAGAAACCGAAGCAAACACGTCGCGCAATTAAACCAAATTTAAATTGCATTTAGCACTTCACCATAATAAAGATGGAGGCAGATTATAAAGCAACAACCATTGCAAATTGAAGACATTCACATTTGTCTGGATTTAATTGTACCTGATTTGAGTACATTTTCAACGAAACATTTAACACTTTATAAATGTGCCTCATTCGAGCGTAAAACAGAATACAATTTGTACGTCTCTTACTCTCTGTCCTGTTGTCCATTTGTCAGTGGGTCAAGAGCATTAAGTTAAGCATTATTTCTGCACTTGGCAATTCAATAATTATGTGCAAATTGTAAGCCTAAACAGCCTCAAGTTGAAGTTGAAGCTTGTCTAGTTATGACTGTAGTTAAAGTGACTTCCAATGATTTGCATAAATATTTACTTCGTGCCGCCCTTGTTGCGTTTTAATTGCAGTCTTCCAGGCACAGACTCAGACTCCGACTGACACCTGGCAATCATAATCTATGCAAGCAATGCAAATCTCAAATTTCGAGTCTGAGTTAAGCGACAGCACCTTTGACTTTGCTGTCTATCCATTAAACAAAAAGCATTCGCACAATGCCAATTATCGGAATCATTAGCCACAAAAATGACCCCCTGCCCCATTCAAAACACCACAAATTGAACAAACAACGAACTCAAAGTCAATAGAATCGTGAAAAAAAAACAGCTAACAAGCACACGCGAGGCCAAAAAAAAGGCGTAGTAAAAGCAATTATTTATAGAAAACCGGCTGATAAAGACAAAAAATACACTTAAATAAAGCGAGTCTTCTAATGGAATCTTCCGTTAGTTATGTCATCGTAATTTTAGTTACCATTTAAATAAATTGCAGTTTATGCACAGTTTAATTTATTTTATTATTCATAAATAAATATTCACAATCGCACTAACTATGCAGGTAATAAATCAAAGATTGCCACACTTCTGGTTTCAATATTATTCGGTAACTGTAGCTCTAACTGTGAAAGGTAACACTACACACAAAAACTGGTAAGTGAAGCCGCGGTGCTCCATAAAACTTATCCGACAGACAACATTAAATGGGGTCTTTGGAAATGACGTCGCCTCATTTGCATTCAGGTTCTCCTCTGTCGTTCAGTTCATTCATACACATTTAAAAAACACCGCACTCGATGTCCGAAAATCAATTTCAATTCAATTGCGAAAAATTCCTGGAAATTACGTCGCAGCCGTAAATGTGTGTATGGTTTTTTTTTCCTGGCTTTTCTGATATTCTCAGCAATTTCGATTCCCACTGAAATCGTACACGAAACATTCAAAACTAAACAATGCCTCGTCCAGGGTCTGGAGGCAGAAGACGCGACAGCGACGAAAGATACGGAAAGACTGAGGCGAACTTAACTCACCTGAGCTCAGAGCCGAGCTGAGCAGAGCTGAGCTACCTGTCAGGTAGTTAATGTGTATGTGTGCGTGTGTGTTTGTGTGGTGTGTGGACATTGAGTGAGCAGAGCGGGCGTTCGTGTACATGAACCGTTTTACAACCTGATACGTCGGTGCAACACGTGTAACCGGCACAATGTATCTGACAGATACACGAGTGCGCCACCAGATCAGAGGCTAGTAGCTGCGTTAATATCAGCGAAACATGCAAACTCTGTTGCCAACAAATATCCTCGACCATCAAAGTTAATGCCCGAACAAGCTATACACTAATATACAAATAACTACATACATATATAGCTGCTTACATCTGTATTTCATTGACTAGAAAACCTTCAAAATGTACGTTTCGGGTTTTTTAGTTGTTGCTGTTGTTTTTTTTTTTTTTTTTTCTTGGTTCCTGTCTGTTCCCAAAAGAAGCCGCACAAGCAAGAACACAGAACAAAGTGCGCATAAACAGGAAATTAATCACTCGAGTGTGTATAATGCCGATACCTTTTCACATACATATATACAGACATATATATATATATATATATATATATATTTGTAGTTATTACTCTTACCTGAACCCAGAAACTCAAGCCCCGGGGCTGGTTAGGGTAAGGAAGAAAGGTAAACACAATGAAACCAACCGAATCGTAGATACTTCATTAAGGTTTCGGCCAGAGAGAGATAAATTTACTTAAAGCTGGCGAAATTTTCAAGGTCGCGTCAAACGTTTTACAACTTCATTCGGTTCACGTTTCCATCGACGTCGTGTAATTGAATTCTGTTTATTTTGACTTTTCGATTTTTCACACACAACAACACACACACAATGCAAATGACCAGGTAAGCACTGGCTGCAGGTAATACTAATGAGTTCCTAGTTGGCATTATAAATAGTTTATGATGATACATTGTGGCGAGTTGTGATTATGTTACGTTAACACAGAGATTCTTTAAAGATGCTCATGCTACAGCCACTGTTGGTGCTCTTGGAGTTAACCAAGACGAGTTACTGGTTTCCTGCTCATTTCTAATTTTAAACCGACAACTCAACAATTATTATTGTTAATAATAATTCAAGCAGCTCCAACATAGAACATTTGCCATAATTGATGACGATACCACTCAAACAAAACATTTTTAATGCCACAAAAACATGCAAGTGTTTAGCAGTTTTTATTTAAAACCTTGCGGCTTTTGGCAATTTATCTAGCACGAAGTTTGGCATTAAAACACCCCCAGTTTAAAGCTTCCGCATCAAAATAATTATCTGATTTATATTATACACATAGGAGACTTTGGCTTATTAATAAGTGTTCTTTGCTTAATTCTTGGCAGCTGTAACTGGATCTCATAAGGAGAAGACGATAATGAGGATTGATATTAGTATTTTGGCTCAATGAACTTGGTCGACTTGTCTGTTTATTGCTTGAGCCTCCTACAACAAGACATTTATGCGTGCCAACGCCACACGAAGCGAGCTAACATGAGCTTGCCACATGGAAATCTTTTGGCTAGCATATAAGAAATGGCCGTAGCAAACTGGTCTATATATATATAATGTGAGACACGAGTCCGTCTTCCCGTTCCACTCGCCGCTCGATCAGCTGCACGTCTGGCTAGCAGAAAAGAGACCAAACCATCAGAAGCTGAAGCCAAAGTCGTGTCTGCTCCTCAGTTCTGCTGCCTGTCAGTTACCAAATTGAGTGCAACGCCATTTTCCACAACATGCTTTAGTTTATTTCTTTTTTGTTGTTTTGTTTTGTTGCTTCTTGCCTTTTTGGCCACTTTCTAGCACAAGTCTGGCCATGGCAAAGAACTTCAACTCCATGTTTCTGTATGTGTATATGGAGAGCCCAGAGGCCCAGAACCGGCAAATTGCACCACTTTCAGGGCGATCTGGTGTGTGCGAGCTGTGCGGCCAAAGAGGGGCATCATTATCATCATTACAACGACCATTATTTGCTGCAATGTACCTTACCTTACCTTACCATACCTTACCTTACTGACACCATAAATGGTCGCAAGCAACTATTGCCTACAATCTGCCGAGTTACTTTCAGGCTAGTTTGGCTTTCGGTTTAGGCATTAACACCCAAGAGTTGCCACAGACAGCCAGCCAGCCAGCCAGCCCTTCAGCACTAGCTACTTTTTACGGTCTTTGATTAATGCACTTGGTGCTGTAGCCTGACTAGTATTGGTTGTTGTTCACATGGCTTGAGAACACAACAATAAGATTCACTGCCCCAGACGCTGGTGTATTATGTAGTGTATATGCATGTGCATACATTTATTTAGTTAGTTAGCACTTGCCGTAACTTTTCTCGCTTGCTTTTTAATTATTTTTTGTTGTTTTTTCTATTTTTTTTTTTACTTTTTGTGACTCTTTGGAGGTGACTTCATTTTCTCAGCAGCTATGACATGCAACCCGCTTAATTTCTATTATCGTATAACGCCATTGTTTTGAACAATGTGCACTCAGTGCACATTTCCACTGCATAATAAACTATACAAACAAACCATATTATACTCGTCTTTTTGTCCATATATGGCACACTTTGCACTGCATATGGCTTTAGGGGTTTTTTTTTCTGATTACCAAATCCGAAAAATGTGAAAAAAAAAAGTTAAGGCGTCACGTATGTACTCAAATGCCAACTACTACTAAAAAATAAAAACTGCTGCCACCTGAAAATACACACAAAATTCGGAGGTGCTCAGCGATTAGAGTAATCCAAGAACTTTCGAGGCTTTAAAGCTGACCAAAGCAAAACGACGACAACTAAACAACTCTTTTTAATTAGTCAAGTCGGTAAAAAAAAAATACAAAAACAAAAGGTAGTATTTCAAATAGCGGTCACTAGCTTTCATATGCTGCAAAAGCTGTTGCGGCCCACTGCAGCTGGTAGTAAATGGGAAAAGCAGACAAGTTGCAATGCCAAATGCAAAAAGAAAAATGAAAGAAAGAAAACGAAACGAGAACTAGTAAGAAAAGTTATTCAGATAATTCACAACACAAATTCTAAAAGCAAAACTTAAAATACTCTGGCGCAGTTCTCACTGATCTCTCTCTCTCTCTCTCTCTCTCTTTCTCTCTCTCTCTCTCTCTGTCAAGCCTTACAAGCGAAAAGCCATAGTTAAGCAGCTCTGTAAGCAAGTGTATACAAAAATAAACTGCCACATTTTACTGGCGGGGCTAACCTCAAGTAAACTTCAATACCCAGTTCTTTGGCTCAGTTGCCAATTGCCATAAAGTACACAACACAAAGGCTGAAAGAAAAGTGTCTGAAGAGCGAGCTCATGACTCAATTCAAGCCCACGAAGCGCACTAATGGCCCTCAGAGACTCCCAGCCAGCTAACAGTTGTGAGTTACCAACTCGACTTCGTCAATTCTTGACAATGCAATATCTGAAATAGCGGCACACTGCATATATCTATATCTATATATATATTTGTATATATTACGAATAGCAAAGTAGCGGGAATTCACAGCGGATATTACACATTTTTAGAGCATTTCCCTTGTGGTCAACAAGCAAATAATAAATACACATGATTGGGTATGAAAATAAAAGTAAATATTTTCAAGTCGTATTTTGTGTCAATAATAATCAAAAGGTGGAATACAGTTTGTAAATAAATGTAAACAATCTTTAATTTGTCACGATCAATAGGACGAACGTTAGAATTGAAATTGTAGAAACAATTTTTTTTATCAGCTACTGAATATAATAAACAAAATGTAGTTTTTTGTAATGTTAAAAAAAAATTAAAATGGATTGATTGCTTTATTAGGTTATATTTATTATATTCATACATCTTGTATATTACAATAATAAACCATCTTAACATTTTCAAAAGCATTTTGCAAGATCGTATTAACACATATAAACAAATAACGTAAATCATTGAAAGGTTTTGCATTTATTACACAATATATGTATGTATTTCATTATAATATCACGGAATCTCTTTGAGTCTACTTTTTCATCATTATTTCAGAGCAATGCGTTTTATTGACACATAACCATAAAGCTATTTATTTGAATAGGCATTTTACTTTGCACACACACAGACAAACAGTTAATTGAAGTTCTTTTATTTTTGTTACGTGGTAAGCAACTAATTAATGTTTATTGACCCGCAGGCGCGTAGCGGAAGTCCAAAAATGCATTTTCAACAGCAACATTGAACTTGGTTTTGTTGTTGCTGTTCGGCCAATCGCTAACTTGGACTTGGCAGCCCGCGGCTTATCAAGGTGGCCAGCTTTTAGCAAAAAAAAAAAATATTTATGTATTGCTTAAAATACAGCTACGGCAATAACAACAAAAACTGATGACCGCCAGAACAAACGAAGCTCAAAGAGCAGCGCAGATGGATAGAAAGAAGGAAAGGAAATACTACGTTGCTGTCGTTGTTCTTGTTGTTGCTGCCTACTTGCATTTGTATGCAAAGGAAAGAAATATAAAATAACATGAACACGGAGCAGGCACACACACACACTCACAAAGAGCGTGTGCATAAAAAATGCAAAGGCAACAAAAAAACTTGTCGAACTGGTCGCTTACTTTATACTTTGTGTGCTGGGCACTCGGAGAAGAGGCAAAACGGTTACCTTTTAAACGCAAAGGATCGCAAGCTGTAGGAGGGGGGCGCGTGCGGGTGCGGGGGAAGACCTTTAGAACACCAGGCCAGGCACAGACAGTCAGACAATAAGTATATGCACCCGGTTTGCTTGCCAATTTATTTGCGATCGTTGCGGCTTTTTGAATTAACATTAGCATATCACACACACACGCACACACAAATATTACTCACACACGCAAGCGCAGCGAGCGTCGACACAAGAGTTTCAAAATTAAAAAAACGAAAACTCGACTGCGCACACAACGAACCAAACAACCACACGGAACGAGGCGCGCAAATTGACTGAGCGGATAAAAAGCTAGTCTTCGAACAGACAACAAAATGAAATTCATTTTGATCTCTCTTACTGACAAACACTCTCTTTTAATCTCGCTCTCTCTCTCTCTCTCGCAACTTTCAGAGAGAGTCAGCTGTTTAAATAATGTGCGCGTATATTTTTTGTCTTAAAAAAACAAACATCGCTCTAAAAACTATTGCACTTAAAAGTAAACCGCTACTGAATTGAACAAGAAGATTAGCACTCAGTGGGAGCGCGCAATGTCCGAGAAGAAGGCGAGAATATCCTGTATGTTGAACTCGAGATTGATCATGGCGCCCGCATAACATTTCTGTATGCGCTCCTCGAGATAATTATACTGGGCAATGAACTCCTCCTGCATGGCATGCCACACCACCTGCAGGAGATTCTCCTCCTCGCACAGATGCTTATCGACTTTCTTGTACAGGTTCTCCAGACCCTTTTTCACCTCACGCGCCGGATACTGGCTAATCACTTTGCGCAACTCCTGTTTCGAGAAGGCCATTTGGTAACTAATCTCTGTCTCTTTGACGCCCTGCCCCACTTTCAGTTGCACGCCTTCAAAGAATTGCTGGAATATAAAAGGCACACATTAATAAAAATCTATGCTGTGTATCCTCAAACTGAGAATGGATTACATTTAGCTTTTCCAGTGGACGTCCGAAGTATTGTGTGACATATGCCTTTAAGGAGTCAATGTACCGACTCTTCGCTTCCTTCTTGAGCGCATCGAGACCGGGCACCTTGAGCTGTGCCAGCAGTGCATACATATGATGATAGTTTTCCATGCGCACCACCTGCGACGGCGTCTTTGGATGCTCCTGCGCATGCATGCTGATGCCCTCGAAGATGGCATTTACCAGCTGCAAGTACCACTTTTCCATGTCGGTGCGTCGATCCGATTTACGGAATATACCTTCAGCCGTCTGTGCAAAGTTCTCAAAGTTCTCCACATACGGCAAAATTGCCTTCGAACGCTTGTGTAGCTTTGCATCCTTTATGGATTGCAGCTGCTGTTGCATAAAGCGATCAAAGTTACGCTTCACATGCACCAAGGCGGAGGCGAAGGTCATGCTGAGAAAGGAATGTGTGTCCTGGGCGGACATGACGTGCTGCGTCAAACGCACAAGCACATAAAGCGAATAACTAAATGACGAGGAGTACAAGATTAGCAGGATTCGTTCACATATTTGAGAAGCGTTGCTTACAAGCTATCCACACGCTCAAAGCTTTGGATAAAGCTAACTAGCTCGGGCTCGAGGCAATCAAAGAGTCCCATCATCAGTTTGCGCACATCCTCGTTGATCTGGCGATCAATGCGTTTTTGAGGCACGCCAGCAGCGCCACCACCTTTTGAGCTGGCGCTGGTCGGAGAGATAGTTGAGGCGTTATAGGACTGCGTCATATCAGTACCCTTGTCTTTATCCTTATCCATATCCAGCGTTGTTTGTGTGTTCCTCGTTGTCGGACTTATCACATCCATTTGAAAGAAGTTGATGCAGAACAACTGCTCCTGCAGGGCAATCGGTTCAAGTTCGGCCAACACCTTTTCCAGCAGCGCATCGAAACGCACACGATCCGCACTGTCCACGCCAGGACCCCATTGCTCCCGATTAATGCCCAGCGTGCCATATGGAATTGTGGAGACAGCCGATTTGCGCGACGAACTGGACATATCGAGGTCTTCCCGGGAACTTTGCAACTTTTCCGAAACTTGCATTTTCGCCTAGAACGCAACGATTTAATTTCATATTATTTAAAGCCTCTTTGAAAGTTAAGCCACTCTTACCAGATTAAAAAAGGATTTCACATCCTGAACGTAGATCTTTTTCAAGGAATGCGTGTAGACGTTCATTAGGCCATCGTAAGTCTTGCGATCCATCGCTTTAGTCCAGTGCATCAGTTCCGTATACGGTGCCAGTTCCCTGTGCACCGTTGAGTGATTGGGCAGCGACAAATCGGTGCTGGTCTTCGACTCGTTGCCCAGATGAATAAATAGGTTGTTCATGAACCGACTCACAATGGCCGAGAACTTTTGTTTCCATTTCTCGAAACGCTTGCGTTGATCCTGCACAGCTTCCAGGCGCAGCAGCGCAGGATCAATGTCACTGTTCATTGCCTGCTGTAGGCACTGGGCAGCCGCAATTGCCGCCTTGAGGCCGGTCGGTGTCTTCAGATCGGGATCATCCAGTGCCTGCTGTTGGCTGTGCGGCAAGTCCAGTTGGCTCTAAAATACATAAGATTTAAATGTTCGGATTAATCATAAGCTAGTTCCAATATTTATGGTACTCACAATAACTTTGTTGAGTTCTTTCATCAATTTGATGTTGTTGTTGTTGGCAATTTCAATCATGGCATTCTTGCCGCCAATCTTTTCCATGGTCTCCTTGACATGCCCCAATATATCCTCATAGGTATCCAGGCGTGTTTCAAACTTATCCGCCTCGGTTATAGCATTATCAATGTGTTCCATCATCTTAAGCACCTTTTGCTCCGATGCCAAAACACTTTGCATATTGGCCTGTGAACATAGGAATACGTCTTAGATTGGATATGATTTGGTAATTACAGTTCTCACTTACGCCATCCAAATCGTGCAGCTCTCTTGAGAGTTGTTCGATGAATTGCTCCGCATCCTTGATGGCAAAGTCGCACTCTGAGAATAGTTTGCCCAACTCATTTGCCTCCTTATCGGTTAGAGCTGTAAACTCTTGTGCCTCCTCCTCGTCCTCCTCATCGTCAGTGTTCGCTGGCTTCTGGGTCACACTTCCTGTTCCCGCACGCCCAGCTGCAATTTTCTCTGGCGATTTCTCGGACAGCCAAGCGCTGGGCACATTCCGGAACTCGGCACGCGGACCACGCACAAATTTTTGTATTTGCCGATTGAGCACCGCCAGGAAATTCTGACGCTCATGCAAATTGAGGGCGTACCATTTGTAAAGCTTCTCCAATTGGATATCAAATTCGTGCGTCTCGAATTGCTCATTGCGTCCATCAATCCATTTGATCTCATCCAGTAGCCAACTACGCTTGCGCTTATACTCGCTCTCCCGCTGCTCCGACTGCTTCACAAGGCACAGGGAGACAACAGGAACTGGGGGCGCTGTCGTCACCACGCAAAGGTAACAGGCCCGTTTGTCTTTCTTTTTGAAGGTCTTTGTCACCGTCACAACGGATAGCAAACGTTCGCCGCTGGCCGAGACGTTAAAGAGCTCCTTTTGCAGTATGTGCTTGATGTTGGCCAAGGTGCCAATGGTCAGCATGACTAAAGAATGTTGGCAGATGCCTTATCTACAAGTGCAATAGTAATTTAATTGTTTCCACATTGAAGAACGCCTCCGCCAAAAACAGCTGTTTACTGAGCCACCGCTTGAACTAACGCGGCCAACTTTAAGCGAGTCACAAATTGCGCGCAGCCAACATAGCTATGTGCTAAATTATTTAGTATTTTTGCGCCTTTGACAAACTGTCACACTGGTCGATACATAGGTAACATTTGGTGAGTAAATTTATAGTGCAGGAAAAATATCAAAATATAAAAACACAATTTTGCACGTTACTGCAACTTTTTAGCAAACATGTTGGTTAAACACATTGTCAAGCAAGGACTGCTGTTCAGAAATGGTAAGTGAGAGTATTGTAATACTGATTTTTAGCTGCATTCAATAACCTTAAAAATTACATAATGTGCCCAGTGTTTTCGCTGCTCCTGCGTAATTGAAACTAGAATTTATTGAATATAGATTAATAATGTTTTTGCAGCTGGTGCCATGTCGCGCGCCGCTTACCATGGCGGTGGCCACCACCAGCATTCCACCATGAACGACTTGCCAGTGCCAGCCGGTGACTGGAAGGAGCAGTACTCCCGCAACAACTCCAAATACAATGCCGCCCTCATCACCGGAATTCTGGTGCTTGCCGGCACAATTGGATTCGTAAGTGTAGCCAAGCCTCCAATAAGCATTCTCCTCAGTAATAATCTTTATCTTTTACAGGTTAAATCCTCGGGCTTGGTGCATTTGAACTACAGCGCCCCCAGAGACTTGGATTAGGTCCAGCGAACTCTTGATTCACGTACATTGCAGATATAAATTTATAAATGTGTGTTAAATAAGCTTAAAGTGGCGAAATAGTAAATCACAAACCTAAACACTGTTTATCAGATAGTTTATTTCTTGCTTAGTATACTGGACCGTCGTCCAGGTTGTCATCCTCCTCGTTGTAGGCTTCGCCATTGTCAAAGTAGTCGTTGGCATAATCGTTCTCCTCGTCCATTTCGTCATCGAGCGCCGCCTCTGGATCTTCAGGCTCATCGTCATGCTCCGAGTCGCTTTCCTGCTTGACCTCATCGTTTTCGTTGTCGCCGCTGCTCTTCAGCTCCTTCTGCTCCAACTGTTTCAGTCTGTCTTCAATGTTTGTTTTCTTCGCTACCAGTTTGGGTCTCGGCTCTGCGGCTCGTCTCTTGCGACTTGTTGTGTTTACTTCGCGTGGCATAGCCTTATAATTGAATTCGGGCTCCGCTTTATTCTTGAGGCGCTCTAGTGCCTTCTGCAGACGGAAAAGTTGTAGTTTTATTTTTATTTATTCGCTAATATATTTTAGTTTACCTCTCGCCAATCTGTAATTCTGGATTTTTGTTTCTCTTGGCTGGCTGAGATGATATAGTAGGGTGAGTCCCGCATGCGGTTAAGAAAGTCTTCCTTCCACAGCAGCTGATAGTTCTGTGAGGCAGTTGTCTATAAAATGTGCATTTATTTAAAATCAGCGACATATTTTTTACTTTTTGCTTACTGCAAGTGTGATTGGTTTGTTGAGCACGGGGGGAAATGTTGGCGGCGGCGCCGATTGCACTTGTGGCATATCTTTACCCACACAGCCCAGTGCTTGCATCTGCTCGGCAGTGAGCGAGCCTGTTTTGCCACCGCGCCCACGTCCAGCCATCCTTAGTATGTTTTTTCTGAATTACAAGTTCTGTTTACGTTTAAAAGTTTCACGCGTTTATTTTGCTGGCAGTGCGTGCTGCCAGGGCTGCATCATTGCAGCAGTTTGGCGTTGCCACTTTGACGCAAAAAGAAGAAACAAATTTTGAATTACATTTAATTTAATTGAAACTTGCACTTTTTGCTTAAAATCTAAAACACTTAACACATATATCTATATAATTTTGTAAATGCACTTGCAAATATCAAAGCTAATTTTATGAACATAAATTCGTTACATTCGATTATATATCAGGTGTAGGCGACGCAGTTGGCTCCTCATCGGTAGGCTCCAGACCAACTTTTTGCATCAATTCCGTCAGCTTTTGTGCCTTGCGATCCTCATTGTGAGCAATAACCGTGCACAGATGCTCAGTAAGCAGCTCCTTCTTCTCGGATGCATTATGTAGCTCAATTTTCGATCTCAAAAACTGAGCCTCAATCTTTACGTACTGTTTTCTGCGTAGACATATATAAATATAAATTATAAATATTTTTGTAACTAAAATTGCACTTACTCCACATTGGCAAAGTGAATACAAGCATTGTCAATTTGCTTGCGTAGCAGTGCCACATCCACGGCAAGATCGCTCTCCAATTTGGAAAGTTCGTGGCGTATCTCTTCGATTTTACGCGATTCCGCTGCGGTTTTCTCCGTATGTTGTTCGATTGCCTTGTAAAGCATTTGTTTCTTTTGCTTATTCTGCTCCTCGATCATTTTGCGATGCTGTTCGAAATCTTTCAGAGAAACCCCCTTGAAGGGTGATTCCGTGTTGAGCCTGTCGCCATTTGAATCTCTTGTGCTGGGCAATATACTAGCATCATCGTCCGTTGTGCTCAGCTTCAGTATGGAGCTATTATCCGTTGGTGTCTCGCTGTCGACAGCAGTACCCGCATCGCTTGCCACAGATTTCCCATAGCTTCCCATTGCTGTTGTCGTTGTCGATTTGATGGCGCCGCAATACAGTGCTTCAACCAGTGAGTCTGACAAGCCACGCTCCAAATTGAGTGATTCTTCTGATATTTTATCATCTTCACAAGGCGTGGGCGTCGCTACTGTGGGCGTGGCTGCTTTCGACTTGGCCTTGACAACTGGTTGTTGCTGCTGCTTCCGCAATTGATTATCTGGCATTCGTCTAATGCCGGGCTGATTTTTGAGCACTTGCTTTGCTATAAATATTCACAGATATACACACAGCTTTAGCAATTTCTAATAACATTTGTTTTGTTTAGCACACACACACACAGAGACATAATTACATACAGCTTCAGAGGAATGTTTAATAAAACTTGCTCCTCACCTGTTTCAATATTTGATCTAGCTGTGGCCTGTTTCGTGTTTGTTCCAGTAATTTTGAGTATTTCATCGTGGCTAAAACCATTAAATTTCGCGGCCATAATGAAAATTCACTGAGTAATTATCCATTAGCCGCCTCACAACAAACACAGCAACAACAACAGATATCAACACATCAGCAAAGCAAATAAGCGACACGCAGCGCTGCCAGCTCGATCACTTGTTATCGATAACAAACGATCGATGTGCCCGCACATTTAAACACAAATTAATCGAGTTTAAATTAAAAAATCATTGAATATTTTATTGCAACACTTTAATGCCCAATTCATTTCGCAGCTCGTCAACATTTTGCTCCCAACGCTGCTCCCAGTAGATGGGCATTAGTGGCTTCATATTTTTGCTATTTTCGATAGCCCAAGGCAAGTACCGTCTCAAGTACTCTCGCCGCTGCCTGAAACACATGTGAAAATTAAGAATAATAACAGATGGGTGTCTACTATACTTACTTGGGTCGCAAACGTACTGCTCCAAAGACAGCGCCTCCATAACACATGGGCAGCCCAGTGTTGAGTGCCTCCACCCATTTCACAGTCACTTCGCCCAGCATGTTTGTTGGCATGTTAAGTGCTGCGTGCACCAAATCGTGGCATTCGCGATATCGCGTCATTACATAGGCCAACTTTGGGTCGTCTAAAAAATGAACTTCCATTCGCGTATCTGGGGTAACATTCTGTGAAATCAGATTCACATGTGTAGTATATACAGGTTATATTATCAACTTGTTGTATTACATTATCTTTCAGAAACTTGGCATAGGTTGCCCCAAATGTATCCGGCGGCATTGCCTCCAAGCGTTTAAGGTCAATGGTTCTGGAATTGATGCGTGGCTTTTCGACCAGGATGCGTCGGCCCTCCTCGCTGGCCTGCATGGTGTCAAGAATGTTCCACAACGCATACTCACCCGTCGTCTCGCCCAAGCAGGCAATCATGTCGTGTCTGCAGAATGCCTAGTTAGATAATTATCTAAATATATACTCTCTGGTATTTCGTGGCTTACCGATGCGGATCCAGAAGGGAAGCTATAGAAGAGCCGGCACCTAGCAGCAATCTTTGAAATGGTGTTATCTGTATGCGCTGCTTTAGGTATTCACGCTCAAAGGCATCCAACTCGTCCATGGACGCCTCAATGGTCGCAGTTCGTTTGCTTGTTAAGCTGGGGATTAATCTGTGCCGTGCCAGCGGCTGTGAGATTTGCCAACAACGCTGCATCATTTCTGTGAACACAAGCAATCGACGTTGTCAATAGGAGCCTCGTTGACCTCATGGCTGACTAATTATGTATGACTTATGACGGGTAATAGGCGCGACCCTGAATACCACTGAATCCACTGTTTAAGCGCCGCTTATACGTGGCTCCAATAATAGGCACCAGCCAAAAACCCCCCTCCCTCCCAGCAACAAGTAAACAATTTGTAGTAGAAAGATTCATAAGTAAACATTGCCGCCCCTCACAACGGTTATTGCTTAAAGACAGCAGCAGATCTTGGAAACCGGTTTTTCGTAGCTTCCACTCTTTGTTTGCCTGTAATCACAATTGAACCTTCAAAATTTGTGCTGAACCCGCTGCCGCTGACGACCGACTGAGTGACTGACAAATTGATGAACAGACTAATGGTCAAACCGGCAAATGCTGCTGTTCCTATTCATTTTTATTATTTTTATTTTCGTTGAACAATGAACACGTGCAAATTTTCACGATTACTTTTCAATCAAATTCACATTATTATACAGAAACTATATGTGTACAGAAATAGGCACGAATTTAATTTTATTTGAACAAGATAAGGCTTTGCTGCAAAATTGAGATAAGCGCGTAATACTTGAAGCTAGAACTTATTAAAAAGAGTTGATCATATGAGCTTATCAGTGCCACATAATTTATAGGGACAAACAAACTTCTGTGCAAACTTTTGAACAGATTCCAGATTCAGAAAAGTTCTCTCATAATTGACAATTAGTTTCACAAAAACAAGCAACAACTTTTGCTACGAACATGTATACATACGTCAAGATCTTATCGGAGACCCAACAATCTTATCGAGTTTTCCATGCTGTAGTTCAATTCAGAAAAACACAAATAGTGGAAAACAAATAGTACATAGTATATAGTAAAATATGTATGTTTTGTAAATATATATTTAAATTCAATTATCTATGCTATGTATGTGGAGGAGGTCTACGCATGTTATTTTCATTAACTTATGACACAGTTGATGCGAACACACACATTATCATAATTATGAATAAATTACACAAGTGCTATTTATGTTAATAAAAATAATTAGAATTATAGTAAAATACATAACTACATATGTACAGTTTACAGTTTACAATACACGCTCTCTTTCATTATCGATGATCGGATTCTATATTGATACAGATACATAAAACAATTATGGCTTTGGCAGCAGGCTCGTCTCCGCTTTTCTTGTAGAGATTAGACGTTCTCTCCGCGAGAGCTGGGCAAATTGGTTTGCTTATCGGGCGCCTGCTTCCGCCGGAATGTGACGTACGTGTAGAGGAGACTCGCTAGTACACTGATGTTAATTCCAATACAGTTGAGCCACGAGAAGACATAGTCGCCTCCAATAAACATGCCCAAATAGGTGACGCATATGTTCTTGAGGCACCCAACAATTGTGGTGGTCAACGCCGAGTTAAATTGGGTGCAGAGTATTGTGCTGTAGGACAGTATGAAACCCATGACGCAGCTGAGCAGAAACTGAGTAACAAACTGAGGATCATTCCAGCTCTCAAAGGCAATCGCACTCGCGAGATCGCCCGTCACATAGTTAAGCAGCAGAGCAGGCAGAAACATGAACAACGAGTTGTAGAACATCAGGCCATACTTTCCAATCTCTGAAGTGTCCAGTTTCTTTTTGACAAAGACACCATTTGACGCCGTCAGCGCATTGGTGATCATCACATATGTGTATCCCTGCATATTGAAGGACAGATCATCTGAGGCTGCTATCAAAGCGCCTCCAATCATTGCATAAACGCTTATCTGCACCGCTGTCGTCGGCCGCACACCAAGTATCTTCAGTTCCAGCAACATTGTCATCAGAATGGAGAAGCGCCGCAGTGCCGCAAACATGGGCAAACTCAGCGCCTTTGTGCCCCCCAAGCCAAAGATCATGTTGAAGCCAAAGATGAGAGGCAGCGGAAAAATCTTGGCAAACGTATTCCGTTGCAGTGGTGGATATGTGACAAGTTTTAATTTCTTGCCAGCACTGAGTACCACAATGCTCGCCGTGAGTTGACCCAAACTGAGGAATAGGAACGATGGGAACTTGTATGACGTCAACACCGTCTTATTCACAACGGTTATCATGAATGAGGAAAAGCCATAGAAGAGAGCGCTGACAACCTTCTTAAAGAATATGGCTGCATCAGCTTCCTCTCGCTCCCTGTCCCGGTCGCGGTGACTGCTGCGTAGCTCCTTAGAGCTGCCACTGGCGACATTCAACAGGGCGCCATTGGATTTGGACTCGATATCGCTGTCATCGCTGTCCTTGCCTCCGGCATCGAGCAGCGGCGCTAAATCTAGCGACGTGCTACCATTGTTGCCACCACCACGCGAAACACTCATATTCTATTCTGCTGCTGCTTTCGTGCTGATTTGATTTTCTTTTACGTTCGTCAAAACGTCAAATGATGCATGTGGGAGTGTAGGTATTTGTCGTGTTCTATGAGCTCTGTTTATCACTGTTCGTATTTCATTTTGGTTTTGTGTTCACTATTTTGACAAAGCACACATATTACAATGGTATTGTATCAGTATTATTGTTATTACGATGTCCGTGCCATAAAACGAAATATACTATTTTTACCGACGCGGTCTCACGTCTTGTTCTCTCTCGCGACAGACAAATGAACATATGGTAAGCAGTGTGACCAAGTAAGGCAAACGACAAAAAACCATTCATGCACGCATTATCCGAAAACATAAATACTAAATGACGAAATTAATTTCTTTACATTTTCCTCTAAGAACACAGCTATTTATGTAAGCCGCATTCACAAGTTTAATGTATAAATCAAAGAAAACACTCATGGACAGTCCAGATTATTTAATCCAGTCTTGATTATTCAATCGCAAACAGCGTGCAATGTCAATGCCTCAAAGTCTTCCAGTGCCGATTCCAAATTTGCCATACATTCAACTCTATAACCAACAAATTTTCTACTTACTGCGAATAAGTGATCGATTGTAATTTATACACAACTTTATTTGTACACAATTCAATATAGAACAAAATTATCTTCTCAGCAGTTTTTAGCCACAGCTTTGTTATCGATGCCAATTTATATGTTAACTACGGCAACTCTGGCATGCAGCTGATGGTGTTTTTCGGAGTTTCACACAAAAGTCAACAAAAAAACCTCGTTTGTCAGCTAAACAGATATTTACAAAATGAGCAGCTCAAAGAAAAAAAGTAAAAGTGACCAGATACCCAAGCCCATAACCATCAAGAAGGAGAAATCCGAGGATGACCGTTCACTGCAACCCATTTCCCACTACATCGATGACCGTCTCGAATTGGTCAAACAAATCTTTGGCACCCTCAAGCCAAAAACAATTATTAATCTAGCGCCAGAGTTTCTAAAGGTGAGTTTGCAAGCTAAGTAATAATTTTGACTGAGTTGCTTAATTCACAGAAAACAAACTTAGATGAAATTGAGGAACTTTGCCTAAACGAGCTGCTTTGCATCTCAACAAAGCGACTAAAGTCTATTATAGCAAACACACGCTGTCCCAGCGATACGGAAAGCTCCGAGGATTCCGATGTGGAGCATAAGCAAGGTAAGTGAGATGGAAACATCAGAATAAGCAGACATTTTAAAATATACCAATATTGCAGAACATGTCTCGCTGGAAGAGATTTCATCCGACAGCGATATTGGCGGCAGTGCAATGCGACGTGGTAAGTCGGGCAACACTTATGAAATACATTCGAATAGCAAAGGCAAAAGAGGAGTAGATACATTATACATTACATACGTTTAATTTAGATGCATCTCAAAAAAAAACCTCTGTACAACTGTCGACTTCATTACTGATTCATGTACCATATTTAAATTTCTCGCAATTGAAAACTGGAGCGACGTAGAAGGCGCGCAAAATGCAGACATCCTCGCCAATGCCTAGCACAATATTCTCTTCGTCCTCTTTGCCCACCTCAAGAGTGACAACGAAATCGCCCACTTCCAGGCAGCCCTTGCGGCGCATATAATCCACCCCAAATTCAATGGGGCTATAGTTGCACTCGTTCAGATCGGCCGTATACAGAATGGGATGTGTGTTGCGACGCAAGTGAAGCGCACGGGCCAAATCGAACTTACATTTGATGGATTGCTCGTCATCGTATTCGTTCAGTGGCATCATCATATAAACGGGACAGTAAATCTCTGTGCGCGCCAATGCAACACTTGCATTCTCACATTTGGTGAACACGAATATCGCCTGGCACTCGATTGTCGCAATTGTTCGTATTATAAAGTTAACGACCGTCTGATAGGAGGTGAGGATGCTCTTCACCTGCTGCTGCGTTTGCACGACGCCTACGCGATAATCTTTTATAGGCATTAGTTTTTTCACGATCAGCGGGTACTTGTTGCACCACGGACTCTTCTGCATGTGTATCGTATCGATCTTCCAGAGAAATTCGTGCAGCTCAAAGCGCTTCAGGTCATTGCATCGCTCCAGCGGCACAGTACCAATCACTGGCTTCTTTTGGCAGTGCGCAATCGGCAGCGCATCCTCCATAATGTAATTGTACACACAGCAATTGACATTGAACATGTCCGGTATCCAGATGTAGTCCAGCAGCTTGATAATACCCAACAAATCCAGCATATTAGTGCGCACATACTCAAAATCGATGCATCCAATTAGCTTCAGATCAAACTTTTCATTAATAGCGTTGCGAACTGCTCGCAAAAAATTCTTGCAACGAATTTTAGGCAGCACCACCAGATTAGCCTTGAGCAGCACAGCCATCTTCAGATCATCCATAAACAGGTCGGGATACACTTGGGGAGCCAAAGAATGACACTGGCGTGGCAGCTCAATGAAGTCATATGAGACCAACAAGCCCGCATCGATAATCAGCACTGCCAAAGCTTCCTTTAGTGTCTTAACCACACGACAACGCACCTCCTTTCCAAGCAGAATTATATCGTTTAGACGCACAAATTTCAGATAGGTGCCCAGATTAATCACATAGACAATCTCCCGGAAGCCAGCATAGCGATAGGCGGGATTGGTTGTTAGCGTCACCACCGAACCGCGTGCAAGCATTGTGCTGCAGTTATTTCTCAGTCGTCCCACCCGACAGCAATCCCCGTTGATCTCAATCGCTAATCCCGTCGCAATGCGCAGTTCTCGTTCGTCGGCGTGTGCAGAAATTGCAATGCTTAGGGTTTCCAGTACAATGGAGAGCTCCTCCGGCTTGAAGGCCACCATGTCCACGTGAAAAGTGTAGGTGCCATGCTCCAGCAGACGGCGTAGCTCCTCGTGCGTCGTGTCCATCACCACTTTCGCCATCAGACCAATGTGATAGTAGCAACGTCTTCGACGCTTCCGGGCATGTTTCTCGTGTGCATCGCAGGCGTCCTTAAACTCCTTCAATCGTTGCTCCAAATCCTTTTGCCCATTGAGGCGTACTGTGAACTTCTCTGGATCGTGTTCGCCCTCAAATTGCTTCTCCTGATAGTTGCTTGATAGGCTGACATTGTCTTTTTGAATCGTTTCAGCCATGGCGCGCACTTAATTTAAATGTTAACTGTTTGTTTCAATTTGAAAATATTTTGCAGCTAAGAAATTGCGGAAATCAAATGCAAATAAAGCCGAGAAAAAACAGGAACGTAAGTTTTTAATAAATACTATGTTTAATAATGCCTACTACAACTAACTAGAACTCCCCCTCTCTCTCTGTCAGCGAGTGCACAGATCAGTGTTCTGGAGCTGCTCGAATTGCAGGCTCGTGCTCGAGCCATTCGCTCTCAGCTGGCCATGGAACCCATAACGAAGATCGAGGTGAAATCAGATGATGATGAGGATGAGAAGCCGGAAAAGAATCAGCCAGAAAAGAATCAGCGAGATAAGGAGAAGCGTAGCTCTCACAAGAGCTCCAATGCGAAAAAGAGAAAGTCAACCGAGCTAGCAACGAGCAAAGTAGTCAGCAAGGAGCAGTCACATGCTGATGCCAATGGCGGCATGCCAAAGTCATCGTCAGCTCCTCCAAAGAAGATCAAGCTGAAGCGCAACTATCACATTTCTACCAAGTCGCCAGAAAAACAAATCGAGAGCAATCCAACAGCATCGAATACATCAAACTCGGATTCCACTAAGGAACAACCAAAATCACGCTCGGCCTCTCCGGATGTGATACAGATTCCAGCAGAGCCGGAAACATTGCTTATTAGTGACAGCACAGACGATGAGGATAAGCAGGCGTTAAAGCAACAAAAAGAGCCGACACCAGTGGAGGCAGCACCTCCCCCACCACCACCACCACCAGCAGAGGAAAGTGAACCCGAGGAGGGAGAAGTGCGAGATGAAATTGAGACTGTAACTGAATCTCACACTCCTGCTGAGGCAGTGCAGCTGGAGCAACCTGTACAGTTGGAAGTTGAGAAGGAGGAGCCTACTGAAAAAGTAACCGCTGCTGAAGAAGTGGCCGTAGAACCACTGCAGGAGGAACCGATTATTAATCAAACAGACGCTAATACCAATTCGATTGAGGATGATGAGGATCAGAATGATGATGTCATTTCCATTGGCGGAGATATGGAAATGATTGAGGAGCTGGCCAAAGTAGAAGATGAGCCACCTGTTAAAGTGAAAAACGAAATAACAGAGAAATTAGCCGAGCCGGATGAGAAGGACAACGATGTCATATCGCTAAACACCAGCGATGATGATCACGAGAAGCTACAAGGTGACAACTCAGAGGTAATATAAAATTCAATTAAAAACAATATAATAACTTCAATTAAAATCATTAAAAATCACATTTACAGTCGTGGCGCACACGATATCTAAAGAGCTCCAAGGTTAGCCAGGTGCTCGCTGCTTCGCGGTTGGGCAAACGTGTGCGTGATAAAATCAAGAAATCAAACCGCGCCCAAAAGCGCAAGGAATCAAAGGAAGCCGCCAATGAAAAGTCGTCACAACAACAGCAGCAGCAACAACAGCAGCAGTTCACCTCCAAGCACGAGGATGGGTCCATGGAGCAATACCAGGAACTTTTACAGCACCGACAGCGCAAAAGTTCCAACAACACCAGCAGCAGCAGCAGGAGCGACAAATAAACGACGACCCCAAACGATTGTTATTGAAAAGTCGCTTAGTATTTTGCCTAGACGGAGAATTATATACTCGTAGCATATAAAAACTCACAATAAAATAGGTTGCAAACAAACGCACAGAAAATTTGAATATTTCGTGTTAAACGCATATTTGATTTTTCATGTTTTCTTTTTTAATATCCTGTATCCAAAAGTGCGCCAAGTGGGCATGACAGCTGTGTGTTGCAGTATGAAATCAGGCAGAAAAAAGTCGTGGATTTATAATATAAATAATCTATATACAGGGCATTATGTCGTCGAGGATTGTAGCGTGTTTGTTAATTTTTTTGTTGCTTTTTTTGTTATTGCGTTTTAGTTTTGTTTGTAGTTTAAAAGAAATGCGATAACTATGCCTTCTCATTTCCGGGTAAAATTTGGGCCCTTCAACCAAAAGCCGCACGCAGTTTATGGATTCGAATTCATATTGTGTTGTTTAAAAATCATTACCCAATTTAATGCCTGGTTTTGCATTTGAAGTTAACCCAGTTTGGCTTTTGTCAAAGGACTTGACTCATTTCAAGTTATTTGCGGCTTACACTAGCCACCCCCTGTTGCTAAGTGGGATGGGGGTGCTATATCTCAATCATGCTGTGTGATGTAGTTGTATGTGTATGTGTGTGTGTGTGCGAGAGTGTTGCACCATAAACGATGATTGTTTTATCAGAGACTGCGACATGTTGATAAAGTATATTAAAAAACTGTGGAGTGGCTAGAATAAAATAACTCTCTGAGAGACATTTGACAACAGCGCATGTCCTCTGCGCTGAGGGTGTCTCGTGTGTGTGTGAGATATTGCTGTGTGTGTGTGTGTGTGTGTGTGTTAGTGTGTGTGTGTGCTTGCGAATCCATCAAGTGGGCGCGCTATATAAATATACATATGTACATGTAGGAGTAGTTAGTTCCAGGTGCACTCAAAATATCCAATAATTAATTAATATATTTTAATAGCCTTAAACATGTCTAACCTAAAAGTAGGCGACGATATATTTTAAATATATATATAAACTAGAAAAGCACATGTTAACACACACAGCACACTTCGACAAACGCCCAACGCCCACACAACGAAAGTAAACAAAATAGCAACAGAGCGCCGATATCCGTTCAAGTAGTCGGTGGAGGTGCCGCTGGTGGCAGAATTTGGTGGTGGGGAGGTGGAGTTGCTGTCGATGTTGCTGGCGGTGGTTGTTTTTTTTCGTTTTTTTTGTTTTATGCTCTCTCGTGCACTGGCTGCGCTCTGTGTGTGTCTCTCTCTCTCTCTCTCTGTCTTGCTTGTGTGGGAGTTTGTGCATCCTTTAGGGCACAGCCGAGACAGGCTAGCAAACGGAAAAGCTGAAAAACCCAAATCAGTCTACAGAAAACGCGTAAGTGGTGCAGAAGTAGCCGCGCGTGGCCACCACAACGGCGTGCTAGACTTGTCGGTATGATAAATAAGTGAAACGCCCTGTACAAGTTCTGTAAGTTTCAACAACAACAACAACAACAACAATAATAACAACAACAACAACTAAACAGCAACAACGACAACAAGAAGCAACAGCAAGCCAAATACGAATATATGAGAAATATGAAATGAATGCCACTCTTAGTGACCGAATTCTGTGCATCCTGTGTTTTAATAAAAAATGAATGAAAGAATAATGTGTCATCTCGCAGGATTCGATTTAGCCAAGTAACACTTGTAAAGTGCTGGGCCAAGATAGTGTATAAATTGAGAATTGAAAGTGTTTTCGAATGTAAACAAAAAGCGACAACAACAAAATAAAGCAAATAAACAAAATAAAAAGAAATCAAATCGTTCGCCATCCACGTAAAATGTTGCAAATTTTGATACCAGCAAGTTATGAGTTGCCAATCGTATTTTTGTTTAACATAATGCCGTTGATAATCCTGATCAGAAAAATACAACTCGTAACGTTGCGCGTTTATTTTCATATCAGTTTACACGTAGGATTAAGGTGCGCTCTCTGACTAGAGACATTGTGAGTCCAAAGCCAAAGCCTCAAAAACTTAACCAAGATACAAATAAAATATAATCTTAGTCAAATAATGTGCTATTCAAATTTGCTTGCTACAAAACAAAAACAAACTAAACAAAAATTGGCAACGCTACTCATAAAAATTTACCTCAAATTTAAAACAATTGGCTTTTTGAAATTGGCATAACTATAAAACTGTTTTGCTTATTGCTTTCGTATGCATCGATCCCTTAGATACTATGCAAGTGCCGTTAATTTCCAGTTGAAATACAAAATGTGATAATTGAAACTGATTTGAAGCACTTTAAGGAAATTAACGCACGACATAACTTAAAAAATATATAAATATAATTAGTGTAGTTGATATTTGTTTATACATATTTAGTCTCATATATATAACCAAAATAATATGCATGCTTCTGGGCTAGCAACTGAATAAAGGAATAATTTTCGGAACTGTTATTTAAAAACTATAAAATATTCTGATATCAAATTAAAAAATTATAAAATATTCTACACTCAAACGTTCGTCTGTTCAGCAGCAGAAAAACTCCTAGCCGTAGTTTTCAAAGAGATAATAATTTTTATATTATTAGTAGATAGTGACTACTTTTAGGCGTCCCTAATGCACATCGTACTTTGACGTCGCTGTGACGCACACACATGCACACACACACAGTCACATCCGGGAACTTATGAAATTTAATTGGACTAATAAATTTGATGTCCGTGGGTTTTTTTTTACTAATTTTTTTTACGCTGTGTTCATAAAAATTACTAAAAAGGGTATCATCAAATGTTGATAATTATTTCAACGGGCAGAGTGAGGTAGACCCGACTCATTATTAAAAAAACATTTTAAACAAACATTTTAAAACTTTGATAAAATTTCAAATGTACTTTGTTGGGTTTATGATTGGATCCAAGTCGCAAATAAACCGCAATCTCTATAGATCTATATTTACAACGAACTAAGTTACAGGGTATCTTCCAGTTCTGCTTATTCAACCAACGCATTTATGCTTGTTTTATAAAACACACACACACATACAACAGAAATGCATACAGCTGATATATATATGTCATAAACTTTTATTAATAATGAAAATTGTACTAAAATTGGTGGGGCAATTTATTAAAAAGTCTCATTAGCTGACAGTCACTCGCACAAACACACAAACACACACACACACAGACACACACACACATATGAGTTTTATCGCGCATTACGCATACGCCACAAGGACCCTACGGGTGCTAATAACGTAAAAATAATAATAATACGAACGACCAAACGGGCGCACACTAAAAAAAGGCAGAATGAGAAAAATCGCGATAAAGTAAAATTTCGATATGGACATAATTAAAGAGCAGCTCGTCGCCTCGTCGCAAATGTCAGGGGTGGGTTTCAGTAATAACTCCGCTGTGAGATTAAGTATTTTTAATGCGAGCGCCAATAAAAATATAAAAATTTCAACGATAAGCCAGATAAGATCGAAATCAATTTCGTTATAATGCATATGAGTACGTTTATGTGTATATATTTACACAGATACATATTTATCTTCGTTATGTGTGTGTATATAGGCGACAGATAAACAGTCAACCAATCATTTATGGCATGTGTTGTCGAAGTATTCATTTTATTTTATTTTATTATTTTTTTTTTTTTGCTTCTCTCTCTTCTCAAAGTTAAAATCAATAAATTTCCACAATTTTTCGCCGCATTTTCATTTGCGTTATTTCGTTGCCGTTCGGTTGTGGTCTGCTGAGCGTCAACGCTCGGCTCATTATTAATATTTTTACATTTTGTATGCCTTTTGATATTTTGTATAGCACAGACCAAGGCGCCAGGCAGTCATTCACCCCACCCCCTGCCATCCTTCGCCCTACCCAGACGACCACTAGGTTGGCTGCTTAAGTGTTTTTCTATTATGGCCTGCCCAATTCCCCAGTGCCTGGCTGCTTCCCCACCAATATTATATTTGCTTTTAAATATTTTGATATACAGCACAGTTGAGGCTTATAACTCGACCAACACACACACACACACAAACAGGGATACCCAATTGGACCTGCTGCCAAGAAGTTATACAGGGACAGACCTTATAGCAATGGTTAATGCTCACACAAGACCGCATTAAAATTAAATCTCAGTTTATTTCATTTTTTTCGATGGAAATAACTTGTTTAATAATAATTAGAATATAACTCCTTAAATGAGCTTGCTGGAAAAATCTTTTCTTTGTTCTTGAAAATATTTGTAAAAGGTAGTCGAAAAGGCAGGCTGTGTAAAGTAGGTTTATCATGCAGTTTGGTCCAACTGGGCTGCTCCAGCAAACTCACACACAGATACTCAACCAGAAACAGTAGAGCTGCCAGGCATTTTCTCATAAAAATTTCGTTCTCGAATAAGACGAAGTAGCTGGTCACACACAAATATACACATAGAAACAAACACACACATACACACACACACACACTCGCACACACTCCGACAGAGAAGCAAAAAGTAACCCGCAGGCATTTAGATAGGTTTGAGTGGATTGTGGGTGGAGGAGGGGTGGTGGCCGCACAAACTTTGAGCCAGCAGCATGGCCAGAAAAAAATAATGTAAAGGATGTGCCATGGCGACTGAGACGAAGAGCCGTGTGTAACTGGAAAATAATAATTTTGCCTCCTTTCTTCTACAAGTTTTGCGCCGTACCATGTAATTCCTTTTTTGTTCTCCTTCTTCTGCTTTCTTTGCGTTTCTTTTGAGTGTCAGAAATGGAAAAGAAAATAATTTGATGGTTTCATAAAGTCGCTGCATGTCGGCAACACAGAATGGGGTGTATGTGTGTGGGTGTGTGTGATAAAATTGCAAACTTCCCCTTTACTGTGTGTGTATTTATGTGTGTGTGTGTGTGTGGAGGAAACGAGGACGAAAGCATAGCAGCAAAAATTTATGGAATTTATTTGTTGTTGCTGCTGCTTATTTTTCGTATAGTTTGTGAAAATTTCTGAGATAGATTTTGCCTGTGCTCTCGAAAGTATTTTACTGCATACTTTCGAGGGTGACTGTGGGTGCCTTGTGTGCGAGATAACGATGCCGATGATGATAATGACGATCGCTGGCTTTCCACATTCTTACCTCCCACCCCACCCCCCTCCATTTAGCTACACATTACGCAAAACTTGGCGTTCAGTTCGTCCGGTCAGATACACTTGCATTATTATAAAAATGATTATTATTTCTGACGCCCCTTACCAAAAAAAAAAAAACACACACGCACTCACTCTCTCCCACACACACACACACTCATCCACACGCAAATGGCTTAGCTTATGTACATACATATATATATACATACACAGTGTTTGTCCTTGTCTCTGTGCTAGTGTGAGTTTGTGTTTGTGTGTGTGTTTCATTATTAATTTTTCTTGTATTTTTTCCACATTTTTCGTATTTTTATTTTCTCATGCCCTCACACTCACACTCACACACATCGAAGCACACATTCATTCGCTCAGGGGATGGAATACATATACATTTTCATATACGAATACAGTCACTCATTTTAGTTTATTGTACAAATAATATTTGATAGAAAAATTTTAGTGCACGAACGAGATGGAAATAGTAGTTTTCTCATTGGCTTTTCCTTTCGATACGCCTTAGCAAATATGCTGGGAAATTAATTTTTCACTCTGTCCGCCATTCTCCATTTCGACTGAGATGCGAGAATAAAATGAGTAAAAATATATATATAAAAATTTAACTAAGCGAGGCAAAGGCGAATACCAAATTATTGCCAGTATTATGAAGCGTGTGCCTGTGTGTGTGTGTAGGTGAGAGAGTGTGTGTATATGTATGAGTGTGGATGTTGTTATTACAGTTGTGTTGCCAACGTACCTTCATTAGTTTCTAATGAGATTTCTTACTAATGAGCACACTAAGAAGCTATGTTAGAAATTCTGTTACCAAATCAACTGTAAAGAACATTGTACACTTATTTGTAAGGGTGTTCTATATCGGTTTGTAACTACAGTTATTTACTTCTTGGTCTAAAAATATTTGTAATTAATTCTAGTATTGATTACGAAGAAAATATGCTAACATTGGAATCAGTTTGATAATCTTATCTCAATTTGTTACATCTTGACTTAATAGCTAAAAGCAATAGCTAATGTATAAAACTAATTGATTGACTGACTTACTGGTGGCTGGAACGCGTCGATAGTCATGTTTTAGAGTTAGAATAAGTCTATAGAGATAATTTATATAATGGCCTTCGGGTTAAGACATCTTAAAATAGTAATTCAATAGACTGGTGTATTTCATATGTGTGAATTTCTGTCACTCTTAGCATGATCTATTACAAAATACAAAATGAACAAACTAACTCCAATGCATCTGCATCATAGCAATTACTAAAATAATAACAACACCCGTAACTCACTTCACTCCAAAATCAATTTGTCGCACACATTTTAGACCTAACCCATCAACTGAACCTCTGCTGGCTTCCTCCTCCGCAACAAATGCGAAGCAGGCAGGGGTTGATTTTGAGCCACGAATAATTTCAATTTGATTTTCAACAAAAATAATAATTACATTTGCAGCTGGGGCGAGGGCGGGGGTGTCATATAAAGTATGGCATATGGGCGACAAGGGCATAAGCATGCTCATAGCCATATACAAATATCAATCAAATATCGCCTCGGCAGCCTCGACCAAAGGTGCACGCACCCGAATTCAACAATAGTTTCAATACATAATTACTCGAACAGGGGGGAGGAAGAACATCCATTTGCATGTGTTCTGAAGGCGGTACAGCGGTTCAGTGGTTTTGTAGTTCAATACGTATAGTTTTAAAATGCATAATGATTGTTTTATGCCGTCCAACTACGAGGGCGGTTGACAGTTGGCACCCAAAGGAGTAATTACATTTCAAATGCCAACCTTTTTTAATGGCTGTTGTCGTTTGTTTACGTTTCGAGTGCACACGTGTAGTGTGTCCAGCAACAGACATGCGCCTACTAGCGTTTGACCCAATACTGAAACCACCAGCCCCACAACCCCATTCTGTAGACTCACATCCCCCAGCCCCCCTCGATTTGGCTGCGTGTGAGTAAATGCGAAAGCGAAAGTGCCGGCATCGGCTATTCCGAATCCGACAGCGACCGCAACGTCACCGTCAGTGGACAAACCGACAGAGGGGACAGGCCGACATGTGAAAAGTGAAAGTCAATAGCAAACCTTGACCACTAGACGTGGCCAGACAACTGGGACGACGCGGCTCTCAACGCTCCGACTATGACTCTAACACGGACCAATGAATTTCCAATGCTGTTGCTGTTGCTGCTGTTGGGCGATTTTGTTCGCCTGGTTCGTTCAACCGGCGATTGCGACTTTAACGGCACACACATGCTCTCATATATGTGACTCCACAAAGCCGCCGCTCAGCCGGTGCCGAGCGAGAGAGCGAGAGAGAGAGAGCAGAATGGATGCATCGGGGGCAGCCATTAACCCCCCCTCGAGTAACCATTTGTTTGGGAATACAGTGCGCATGTCCTTAAATTGAAACCGGTGCGAGTATTGGACATTGGACTCGTTGCGTGGCAGGACAACCGCTCGAGAGACAGACGAACAAACAAGTCACTTTCGCTTTTCGTGCTGTCATGTACTCGGGGGCATCGGGTTGCTCTTGTGTGTGTGTGTGTGTTGGGGGTTTGGTGGAGGAAAGGGGTGGCAACCACACACATGAGAGAGACACACACTTGCTCACATACGAGAGCATCTTGTAAAGTCAAATCAATCTATCAATTCGCAAGGAAAAACACAAACATTGCTTTAGATATGTCAAGGGAATAAATGCTATATCGACATCTATTTTAGGTGGAACGTGTTTGGAAACTTAAAATTAGATCAAAACAATAAATGTAATTTATATTTATATATTTATTTATATAAAAGAAAGTCCGTGTCCCCATTGGAAAAGAAATTTTACATTTTACAAGCAATAAAATAATTTAGTTCGGAATATGCTTCAACTTGAGTTAAATGAATTTAGAAGGATTAAAATGATTTAAAAAGGTTAATTTTAAATTACCTAGTCATATTTTCGTCACACTCTTGAAATCGGGTTTTTTCAGTTTTGACCTGACTTATAAGATATTATAGAATGTTTCTGTTAAGTTCCCTTCAAACTAGGTATCAAAAGTACTCTCACCAAACAGTCTTAATTCCATTTTAATTGCTACTGCAACAGATATATGATAAATATGATAGGCTTTTAGAGATTTGTACCCCTCTTCCAAGACCCCACATGCCAAGATGACAATTACTTAAGGCCAAATATAAGTGAGATGTGTGCTGGGCAAGATTACGCATGAGAGAGACACAATTGCTACAATTAGATCCGGTTCAGAACTTCAGTCATCTCGACACACACACAACTCGAATACATGAATGAAACTTGTCAAATGCACTCAGTTCAAGATATGAATACAATGAGTACGAGCATGAGTTCAACAAAAGTGTGTCTCAAGAATATACCCAAGTAATCTGATGGCATCGGGGCGCACCCTCCCGAAATGTCGCGACAAAGTCACAAAATGTTGAATACATTAGAATAACAAAAATGTATGTTGTAAATGCGCCTGGCAGCAGCAATAACTGCGATAGCAGCAACTACAACTACAACAGCAACAACAACAGCAACAGCAACAGCAACAACAACAGCAACAGTAGCTGGAAAAACAAATTGAAAAACTATCGAACAATGATAAATTGGCACGAGCACGGAAAAAAGTCACTGGCATGAGTCTGTGTGTGAGTGCGACTGTGTGTGTGTGTGTGTATGTTCGCTTATGTGTGGTGGTTAGTGAAAAGTTGAAAAAAGGGGCGGAGCAATAATGGTTTTCCGAGCAGCGACGCTCAGTTATTGTCGCGTTATTGTTGCTGCTGTGTGTGTATTTTTTTTAAGGGAAATTATTTGATTTTTGATATTTTGGGGTGTTTTATTGAGGTTTTTTTGGGTGCAAAGCACTGGGAAAAAATACTGTGGGTAGAGCCACTATCTGCCTGTGTATGTGTGTGTGAGTAGGGAAAACTATCAAATGTGTGGCGGGGTGTGCATTGATACATTTGTATCTGTGTGTGTGTGTGTGATTTTAGTATCAATGTTATTGCTGTTTTGATTTTGCGCTTGTAACTGTTTACGCCGGCGATTTGACAGTTTTTTCTGCTGTTTTCAGTTTGTGCTGCGTCATGCGGCAGTTGAAAACGAGCGAGCCACTTGGCAGGACACGAGCAGCAGCAGCGAAGTGCGCATGCGCCACCGACTTAACAAACAGCCCCGCAAACTGAACTAAAGTGAACGAAACGCAACGTGAACGAAAATTTTGAAACAAAAATTTTAAAATATTTAAAAAAAAAAACTGAAAAACTCAGATTAGTTAAAAAGTGAGCTTATAATTTAATACACCCAGTGAGCCTTGTGCGAGAAAATTAATGAGTACGTGTTGAAAAGTGTGTTCACCTAACACTTGAACTCTTATATATGGTGTACATTATTATGTTTGCCAATTAGTCGGGGTTTGTTTAGGTTCGTATCTCAGTTTGATATATGGTTAAGTACCAGTCCTGTCTACACTTGGCTCTTCTGCCATTTTCATTTAAGTAGACGAAGCGCTGGCGCAAAAAATCAAATAAAATACCATCAAACTACCTTAGGCTTTATAAAAATCCCAACCACATTCACCCATCCACCCACTCGCACACACACACTCACACACACACACATAAATGTGGCGCACATCCTGGCAGGCATTTTTGCTTAACTCCTCAAAGTAGAAAAGTGGGCGGTTGGAGGGGGTTTGCCTTCATTGCAGAAATTGTATAAAAGCAAAGTCAACAACAGCAACAACAACAACAACGGCAACAAAATCTACGAGAGAACCAATTTCCAACCATGGAAACTTAATTTATGTCTGCAGCATAGTTGAGAATATTTTTCTTCTGCCTTCTGGAGTCGAGAAATGGGGAAAAAAATTATTTTTCTTTTTTCTTTTTTTTTTTTGGGTTTATTTCGACATTTTTGCCTTTGCCTCGGCCACCACCCCAGCCCCATACGGTTGCCAGGCAGCCTGTCCTGCCTGTTCGCCTGCCCCTTCCAGCACGCTGAACCACCCACCGCCCACTTTTGGGCCGTCTTCGTGTCGTTGTCGGCTTCCTTTTGCTTTCTTGAGAATCAAATTTATTTTACCAAGTCATGTTGAAGAAAATTTTTATAAGTTTTATGCGCAAGTTCAAGTGATGGTGTCAGAGGGGAAATTGTGGGCGGTGGGGAGGTTTGACTGGTTGGCAAATATTACACTGTATAAGTGTGTGTGTATGTGTGTGTGTATATGTATGTGGGTATGTATTTGCTTGTGTGTATTGTGGGTGAGGCGGGAGAAAAAGTTTGTGTGTGTTGGCCTCACAAAATAAGCAAAATTTGTATTCCTTAAATCGGATGACTTTGTATAAATTTTCGTGTGCGGCAATGGGGTTGCAAGTATATGTGTGTGTGTGTGTGTGTGTGTTTTGGTTGATGTGTGTGTGGGTGGCAGATGGGCGCATAGCAGACTCACAAAAACTTTTATATATATTATATATACATATACGTAAGTGTGTTGGAGATGTGCGCATGTATTTGTGTACATAATGGAAAAATTTTTCATAGAATTTGCACAAAAATGAAAAAGTGCTGGACGGAAGAAAAAATTACTGAACGTAAAGCAAAAGCAAAAGAAAAATGAAATTAAGCGCATAAGGAAATGAGACACAAAATGTTGAATGCCAGATGCGTGTGTGTGTGTGTGTGGTGTAGGGAGCGTGTGTAAATATGTATATATATATATGTATATATATGCTGGTAGGTACAACAAAATTTTTTGGCAACACACTTTTTGTGGCAAATAGAAATAAAATTGAATGGAAGTTTAGTACATAGGCAGGAAGCAGGAAAGTTGGAGTAGGAGTAGGAGTACGAGGAGCTTAGCACGATTTAAGCCTTAAGCTATTCATACCGTAGGCCACCCACCGCAAGCCCGCCTCCTTTTGCTCCTCCTCTCCAGTAGCACATGTGACCCACAACCACACAACCAGTCAGAGAGTTAAACCCAATAGGACCCCTCCCTGTCGTATTGCTCGTATTCCAGCTGGCATGCTTAAGCTTCCTTGCAACTTTAGACACCCAATTAGTTTTTGGGGCTTCTTTAATTAAGACATTGCTCTTATTTTGCTGTGCATGTTGTTTTTGTATTTTTCGTTTACAGTAATATCATCCAAAATGGCCGCATCCATATATGCCACCCCACCGCCAGATCTGAGCAGCGAAGACACTGCGCTCTCCGATGTCTCCAACTCATCCACACTCAACACAAATCGCGGCGGCGGCAGCAGTAACAACAGCAGCAGCAACACAAACAACCATAGCAACAAAAACAACAATAACAGTCACACATTGCAGCCAAATGAAGCCACAGCAGACGCAACATCAGCAGCCACAACAACAACAACAGCGAAAACAACAGCAGCAGCGGCAACAACAACAACAACATCAACAATGTCACCCACTCAAGAGCAACTTCTGGACACGGAGCCAAAGTCAAAGCCGGGAAGCAACACAAATGAAGGAGACATCTCCGAGGACGAGGCTGACGGTGAAGGGGAAGCGGATTCAACGGCAATGGCCGCGATGGCAGCAAATGCAGCAGCCATGCAGCTGCAACTGTTGGAGGCACTGAACGATGCTGCAAAAAAGCGACGCAAACAACACAATCCCAGTCGTCTGGAGGCGCTCAATTTGAGTGGTGGCGAGATGGAAGAGGGGGCAGCGGAGTCGGCGCCAAATGCTGTTGTCGACTACGAAGAGAAGCTGTCGAAAATGCTTCTGCCCAAGTCCATTGAGAAGCTGAAGGAGACATTCGAGCTGTTGCAGCAGCAAAAGCTGCAGCCAGAAGACATATCAGATGCGGAGGAGAAACAACAGCACCAACAACAACAGGATCAATCGATGGTGAACCCCTATCAGACCTATTGCAAGCAGTGCGGCGAGAACTTTGAGACAGAGTTCAAGCTTAGTTTGCACATGTTGCAGGATCATCAACCGCAGCATCAACAGGAACAGCAACAACAGCTGTCCACGGACGAGCCCATGGATTTGTTATCCTCGATTAAAGTAAAGCTGGAACGCGCTGATAGTCCCACTCAGCTGGAGCTACAGCAGCAGCAACAACAGCTGGAGCTGACGAACGGTCACAGCAACAACAACAAGGAGCACGAACTCTGGCTACAGGCAATGGCACAACAGCATCATCAGCAACAGCAGCAACATCAACAGCAGCCTGGACTTCCGGGCATGCCGCCCGCTTTTGCGTTTCCCCCAGAGGCAGCTGCTCTGGGCTGGCCACTACTGGGCATGCCTGGTTTTCCCGGCGTCGAGGGTCTCAATCGTCCACCGTTGCGCATCTTTAATCCTGAAGCCTACTGCGAGCTGTGCAACAAGGAGTTCTGCAACAAATACTTTCTCAAGACGCACAAGGCCAACAAACATGGTATCTTTGATCCTGCCGGTGATTTGGCCAGCACGCCAAACAACAATATCGGCAACATGAACAACAACAACAACAGCAACAGCAACAACAACCACAACGGCAGCAGCAGCAGCAGCAACAACAACGTCAGCAGCAGTAGCAGCAGCTCCACTTCCATGTTTCAACAGCTGCAGATGCCACGCGAGGCGCCTCCACCACCACCACAAAAACCAGAGCCACAGCTAACACCACCAGCTCCACCAGCAGTACATTGTGACATCTGTTCCAAGCGCTTTACCAACATCTTTGCCATGCGTCGCCATCGCGCCAAGCAGCACGAGCAGGCCACGCCCACTGCCTCACCAACGCCCCAAGTGCGTCGCGGCAGCCCCAATGAGCAGCAATCTCCTGTCCAAACGCAGCCTGTGAAGTTAGAACCGCAGGCGGAGACGCAGTCCGGGCCTGAAATAAAACCGTATCAGTTGCCGGATGGTTTTCGTGAGGATTTCACACTCGAGCAGGAGGAACTGTCGTTTGCGCCACCGCCGCGCAAGCTGCCAGCACAGCTGCAGCAGCAGGCACGTGAATCAAACTGTGCTCCGGACAAGCTACGGCGATTGGGTGTACTGCTGCCGGAGGCGTTCTGTGAGCTGTGCTGCAAAGAGTACGCGAATAGATACTTCCTGCGCACGCACAAATGGAAGCGGCACGGCGTATTTGTGCCACCCGAGGATCTGCAGCTGGGCGGCAAAGAGGAGCAGCCACAAATGCCTGCCGGCTGGCCTTTTATGCCGCTCAATCTAATGCTGGCCAAGGCGGCTGCTGAGCAGGAACAGCAGCCGGAGCAGGAGAATCAAAATGAAGACGAGCTGTTGCTCGAGGAACAGCCGAGCAAGCGCATCAAACTGGAACCTTACGACGAGTCGATGCTAGCAGAAAAAGTCGACAACTCAGTGATGGGATTGCAGAATCTCCAAAAGTTGCAATCGATGCTGCAGCAGCTCAACGATTTCAACGGCAAGAGACCGCTCCCCTGTCACCTTTGCGGACGCGAGCTGGAGCATCAATATGCACTGCGTGCGCATCTCATGACGGAGCACGCCAGTCAGCTGTTGCCCGAAGGACACCCCATGCTCTACCAGCAACAGCAGCAACAGTTGCCGCTTAAGCTCTCGCCAGCGGGTGGCGGTTCACCGACAACAGCTGCGGCTGCCACGCCCACTCCGAATGAGCTGCGCTGTCAGCAGTGCGAGCGTGAGTTTGCCAACAGTCAGGAATTCAAGCAACATATCGCCGAGGTGCATCTGGGCCGCATCCCAACCAGCAGCAGCAGCCCGTTGCGCGAGGGCTTTTACACGCCGGAGCGTGCAACAGTTCCTCCGATAGCCGGTGCTCCTCCAGGACCACCACGGGGTGCTTACACGATCACACCGACGTCCAGCTACTGTGAGATCTGCAACAAGGAGCTGTGCAACAAGTATTTCATGAAGACGCATATGCAACGCATGCACGGCATTGAGATCGAGAATGGCGCCCAGATTGGCGGCGTTGTGTGCAACATTTGCAACAAGGAGCTGTGCAGTAAGTACTTCCTACGAGTGCACAAACACAATACGCACGGGATCATCGAGGATGGAGCGCCACTACCCCAGCCACGTGGCCAAAACAGCGCACAGAACGGGATTAAATCAGATGCCCAACAGCAGCAACAACAGCAGCAACAGTTGCTGGAGCCGGAGGTGAACTTAACAACACTCCCTAGCGACTCTAGTGCTCCTAATGAGCTGTGCCCACTGTGCGCTCGTCAGTTCCGCAGCGCCAAGTGGTTGCGAACGCATCTGCTGAACGAACACGGAGCCGCAGGTGTGGAGAAGCTGCGCGAGTTGGAATTGCAACAACAGCAGCCACCCAGTTCTACCGGTAGTAAGCCCAACAGTCCCACGCTCAAGATACCCAATGGAAACCCGACTGGCGCCAATAATCTCGCACAGGCGCTGCAGAATGCCCAACAGCAGCTCTTTGGACAGATGCAGTTGCCCAAAGGGATGCCGCTTCCCTTGCCGCTTCCTGGCATGTTTGAGCAGACGCCGCGTTTCAAGGAGTACCAGTGCTCCTTGTGCCCGTTCACCACGCCCTATTATGCATTCCTCTTTATACACGAACGCTCGCATGCATTGCTTAATACTGAGGAGACACATGTAGGCGCCGAGGCGGAACAGCCACGCAACGACAGGGACAGATCCTTTGCCTTGGTACAGGGCAAGGCTAGAACCAAGCCTAGCAAAGAGCGTGCCGATGTGGAGATCGAACCAACGAACCTGACCACCAACAACAGCAACTCAAAGACAGCCACGCCCACGACTACGCCCACAGCGTTACCCTCACCAGGTGCAGTTGCAATTGTTGCTGGCTCACCCAAAGTCCGATCCGCGACAGTAACGCCCATACCACGACGACGCAGCACCACCAATACCAACACCACCACCACCACCTCACCCAAGCCCGGAACGCCCAACGGCCTTGGCGCTCAACGTTCGGCGGCCACTTCACCCTTCGAGATGTGTAGCGATCTGGCGAATGGCAGCGGTAAACCCGCCAGCTATGCACAGCCAGACAAGGCCGAGGAGGCATATCAGATGCAGGCCTTCCATCTGGCGCCTGCTGATGCCGATGCCGAGGGCTTGTTTGCGCCAGCGCTCGTCTATTTGCCGGTGCGAGTGCGGGCCTCCGAAACGACAACATTCAGCTTTAGGCTGACACCAGCCTAAGTGAGTCCAGAGATTGGGCTCAGAACCCGACAAACAATTCAACACACAACACTCAAGTGTTGCCAGCGTATGTAAGTTAAATTCCATCAGTTTTGTTTTAGAACCATTTACCACATTTATAGCTCAATTACACAAGCCTAAATTCTGTGGCTTAATCAAAGGATTAATCCAACGAAATAGTGCATCAAATGAAACATTAAGATGTAAGAGTATCACATTTGAAAAATGATTAGTTAAAAAAGCTATATTTTTAACTGTTTTAAATTAATATTCAATTTAAAACAAACGCTTTTTCATTGACAAAATTTATACTCAATTAAAGGATTAATCTGATGATTAAGTGTCACATTGAAGACAGTGTTACTGAGCTATAAATCGAAAATGACAGCTGGCCACAGTGCTGGCCAGCAGTAATCGTCCCAGTCCCCCCAACCCGTTAACCGACAAGAAGACAAGACAAAATAGTGGAACTACAAAAGACTGAGTGCGCATATTAGTTGAGCTCATTAAAGTAAAGTAAAGTTTATATACAAAATAATACAAAAAAAAAACTATAGCTACAGCAAACTGCAGACGTGTCTACGAATCTGTAATTTTGTGGCATAAATATATAGTTTAAAAGAGAATGCGTTTTGTGTATAACATGGAACCCGATACTAAAACATCAAACGAATATTTATAAACAAACAATAACAAGTCCGTTTCAGCTGGCAACACTGTGTGCTAAAAAAAACAACATATTTTTTATAAATCCATAACCGATAACATGAAGGTAAAACATGAAAAATGAATAACATTGAACATTGCATAACATACCAACATAAAATACATATATCTATATCTCTAGTGATTAATATCAAAGTTCCTATGCGTAATAGTAATTTAAAAAAAGCCATTAACGTATCGTAAACGGGAAGGGAAACGAGGTAACTTAGTCAAAGAAAATTTAAATACGTACATAATACATAAGTCGCAAAGCATTGGGATGTCAGAATGAGAGAGAGAGAGAGAGAGAGAGAGAGAGGGAGATACCAGGTCGGATTTTAGGCGTGTGGGATATAGCGGATATATACATACATATATAACCAAACATATATCGTAGTAACCATAGCCATGCAGATTAAAATTACAAAACATACATGGCTGGGATTTGGGATAATATAGTAGTGCTAACTAGTTTTATCTACAAACTAGTCACTAGATACACATTCAAGCTTCAGCATATAAAGGAGAACATTTTATGCACAAAATTGCTCAAAATCAAAAATTTAGCGAAAACGATTCGCGAAAGTAGTAAAAATCAAAAATTGTGGACGGCGTAGAGCTAAGTAAAATAAAAGTTTTAAAGATGGGTGTGCTTCTATTCAAAAACAGTTCCATAGAAACACATTATTAAGCTAAACATTGTAGATAATTATGAGTATTTACGAATTTTTCTATTTCTGCTCTAACTTTAATTTTAATTTCAAACTTAGAACATCTACTTAAACTACTTTCAAGCGAATATAATCTTTCCACATTCTTATTCTGTTTCGCATATATATAACGTAGTACACCCTATGCCAAAACACACACACACACACACACACTAACTGTATATAGAGCGCAAAAATTATTAAAACAATGCACCCATAGAGGGACTATTCGAAGTAGTAGATCTTAATAGAACCGATACAGTGTGAGAAAAGTGAATAAAATGGCGCCAGTCAAGGTTTTTTTGTTGCAAGCAGGCAAAACACGAACAACTCAGGGCAAAAGTACAATGACCATATTAGTACTTTTTAAATACTAAATAAAATTTAAAAAAAAATATAACTAAAATATAAATAAATATAAAACATTTAAAGAAAGTAAAAAACAAGTGAAACATATATAAATGCTACCTCAGACGGACTTGAAAACAATAATTTAAATAAATGAATTTATGAATAATGAACATTTATGCTTATAAACTTTAAACT